>OX101817.2:2459282-3659282 GCA_944452925.2 Chrysolina oricalcia
AGACTTTTAGATGCCGAAAATTTTAAAACAATTTTGAAAAATTTGGTTCATTAAATTCAAGAAAGCAGTTATTTCAGTCTGAAAAATTTTTGTTAAAACCATTGTATGGAACCAAATAAGTTGTTAAAGGGCAGTACTCTCTATTTTATGATAACTTTCCAACTAACAGGACAAAATAAAACAAAAAAGTTTATTACAAATCATTAATATTTGAAACTAGATTAGGTAGTACTTTCTTGCCTACATAATATAATATTAATATATAATTCTAGTATTAGTACCAAATAAATAAAACTTTCAAAAGTATAAAAATTCGTCTACTCATCTATACAAAACATTTTATTTAAAAATTTTCTCCACTTGTTTATTACGTAACTTAAATAAATATTGTTTAGATAAACAGATGTATAATAATACAATAACAAATGACTTCTCTAAGATGTCCCACTTAAGTCAATTTTCAATTGTCTCATTGTTCAGTTCGAACTCTTTCTTAATTTCTGTTTTTAAGAACTCTTTTGTGTCTTTCCTCAATGGGGACGTATTTGTGTTATTACCTGGAAAATCTTGCCAGGTATTTGATGTCAAGTGATTTGTATTTACGCTCAGTGTGAAATCTTTTGTCTCATCACTTATTATAACATCTTTTACATCATCATTCATTGAGTACTCCTTAGTACCATCACCCATTATGCAAACTTTGTCTCCTTCACACAAAATAAACTCTTTCGTGTCCTCATTCTTTAAGAACTCTTTCTCTATTTCATTCATTACGAACTCTTTCATGTCTTCACCCATTGAATTTTCTTCTGTTATAATTTTCGAATTAGACGGTAATAAATCCTTTGATTTGCCGCTTCTGGTAGAATCCTCTGAAGACGGGAGATCTTGGTAAGTTTTATTATGAGTCCTCCTCTCGTGTTTTTTCAAATAGCTGTTCAAGGCAAAAGATTTTCCACACAATTTGCAAGGAAAACATGGTTTTTTCATATGCGTCATTTCATGAGCATTCAGGCTAGAATGCGTACCAAACGATTTTGAGCAATCTTTGCATTTAAATGGTTTTTCTCGGGTATGAACCCTTCCGTGTGTCGACAAATAGACTCTCCGAGCAAAAGCTTTTGAACAAATTGGGCATTTGAATGGTTTCTCTCCTGTATGACTCCTTTCATGGACTTTCAAAGCGGAATTTTCCGGGAATGATTTAGGACAGACCTTGCATTTAAAAGGTTTTTCACCAGTGTGAATCCTTTGATGTGCCACCAAATGGGAGTTGCAGGAAAAATATTTCGAACATTCTTGGCACTTGTACGGATTTTTACCAGTGTGACTCCATTCATGTTTCTTCAGAACGGAATTGGTAGAAAACGATTCTGGGCATACTTTGCACTTGAAGGGTTTTTCTCCTGCATGTTCCCTCTCGTGTACCGTCAAATATACTCTCCGAGTAAAAGACTGTGAACATAACGAGCACTTGAATGGGGTTTCTTCCAAATGAGTCAATTCGTGCCTTTTCAATGAATCACTTCTAGTGTAAGATTTCGAACAGAGTTTGCACTTGAATGGGTTTTCGTCAGTGTGGGTCTTCAGATGTGCTTGCAAATTGCAATTTTGAGCGTATGATTTCGAACAGACTTCGCACTTGTATGGTTTTTCTCCGGTATGAACTCTTTGATGCCTAATCAGATCGCAATTGAAAAAAAACGACTTTGAGCAGGCACTGCATTTAAACGGTTTTGTTGTTGTCCCTGTATGAGTCCGTTCATGCCTTTTCAATTCATAACTGTAGATGAATGATTTTGAACAGACTTTGCAATTAAACGGGTTTTTTCCAGTGTGGACCTTTTGATGCTTGGTCAAATCACTATTGAAAAAGAACGATTTTGAGCAAATGTGGCATTTAAACAGTTTTGTTTTTGTCACTGCATGGACCCGTTCATGCCTTATCAATTCACAATTGAAAACAAATGATTTTGAACATGTTCTGCACCTGAACAGTTTTTCAGTATGGACCTTCATATGATTCTGAAAACTTTGACTTAGGGTATAGGACTTTGAACAAAGGTTGCACTTGAACAATTGTCCTTCAATATGGGTCTTTCGATGTTTCATCAAATGCCCTTTGGTAGGAAATGATTTGGGGCATTCTTTACACTTATATGGCTTTTTCCCTGTGTGAAGTATTGCATGCAACTTCAACTCGGAATTGAAAAAAAATGATCTTGGGCAGACTCTGCACTTGAAGATTTTTTCTTCTGTGTGGACCTTCAAATGCTTTCCCAAACTTGATTTATAAGGATACGTTTTTGGGCAGAATTTGCACTTGAACGATTTTCCTTCTGTATGAACCTTGAAATGGACCTTTGTAGCCATCTTCACTTGTCTTACAAATTCTGAAAAAAGAGAGCTCTGAATAACACAGGATTTCAATCAGTCATGGCATCAGAAAAATTGTCAATTATAAAAAATGGTGGTCATTGTTAGGCGCTTAAGTAGTAAAAATTTTATAAGTATAACTTTTGAACCAGTGCCCTGTTTATATTTTTATAAATCGCCAAAAATAGGATTATATCAATAATAGTTATTTATTGTATAAGTGTTTTAGATATCATTTTATTTGCGCAAGAATGTTTAAACGCGAGAGCGAAGCTCGAGTGTTTAAATTTCCTAAGCAAATAAAATGTATCTAAAACACGCATGCAATACAACGTTTTATTCACAATCACAAAATGATTTGACATTTTGCTCTGACAGCGGCTGTCACCTCCTCAAAAATCATTGAAATAACATACCTACAAAAATATCGGGAGGTGTTGCTATGTATTTTCGATTGTTTATCGACTCCATTTGTAAAAATTTGTGAAGTTGGTGAAAATAAGTAAAATGTGATTGATATTCAAGATTGTATTTTTCATTATTGCACTACTGGAATAAAGTAATTTCATTATTCCACTAGTGGATAAAGTGGTACTTTATACGGTTCATAAGTGTGGATAAAACTTCAATTATAAGGTGATTGTGGATAAATAAAGTTTTACCTGTTGACGGTTTATTGGAATTCACATCCTCAGCTTCTTGTCCATGAGTTTCTGAGGGGCTGGGGTCTCTCAGCTCTTTCTTACATAAGTTGGATCCAACATCCACGAAAACACTATCAACACTATTTTCTTTCTCCGTTTTACAGTGAACAGTATTCATTGAATAATTCTCAGATAAACTGAATAATCCTTTCTCTTCCATTGTAACTTCTGCAAACATAATTATAATAATCTGTAAAACTGTACTCAATCGGTTTTAGGGGAAAGTATACAATGTAGGAATAAAGTATAAAATTCCTGATGCTTTCATAACAAATATTCCATTTCAATTTTGGCACTTTTCAGTTTGAAAACAGGTAAGATTTGGTGTTTGAACCAGTGCCCTGTTAGTTTTTAACAAATGTCCCAAAATAGGAGTGCATCAATGAATAAATATAGCACCTGTTGCATCCTCCTCAGTCCCTTTACTGTGAGTTCCTGAAAGGTCATTGTCACATAGCTCTTTTTTACAAAAGTTTCCTCCAACATCTACAAAAACAGTATGAACACCATCCTCTCCCTCTGTTTTACACTGAACAGTGTTAAGTGAGCAATTTCCTGGAGAACTGGAGTAATCTTCTTCTTCCATTGTGACTTTTGCAATTTTCTACCTGTGAGAAACATGTTTTTTCTTCAGAATCTAAATTTGTTTAATATTGGCAAAGTTTGTTGAACAAATGTACTCAGTAACTAGTAACTATCAGAGGCTAACTAAAGAAGATTTTGAGAGTGGAAGAAAAGCTGATTCAGTAATATTATTTTATTCCAATAATTTTTATTGCATTAGTTTGTTATCAAATTCTTGTACCTATATTGTTATCAGTCCTTGAACTCCTTGATATGTGTGCCAAATTTTATATTATTATGAGGATCGGATGTGGGTGAAATTTGAAATTCAAAATTCCCATCATTAATATTACGAAATTCTTGTACTGTCGTTGGTCCTTGATGTGTGCCGAATTAGGTATATAGATTATTCGGACGATTGGAAATCACGTCATTATTATTACATTATCATTATTATGAAATTTTTGTATACCTAGTCACCGGTCATATGTGTGCCAAATTTCAAATTTTTCGCGCGAGTGGAAGTAGGAGAAAATTGAATTTAAAAATCCATATTATTACTAAGAAATTCTTGTATTGTCATGGCTCCTTGAAAAGTTCACACAACATCTACAAAAACACCTCTATGAACACCATCTTTGTTTTTGAGTGTTCACTGAACAATTTCCTAAACACTGGAGTAATCGTCTTCCAATGTATCTTTTCCATTTTTCTGAATTAGGGCAAATTAGGACAATTCAGAGTGATTCTATTCGTCAGAAATAAATGACTCATTAGAAAATCAGTAATAATAAAAGTTCAATCCATTAATGAAATACAATTAAAAGAGCCTTTGTTCTTAACAGCGTCTTCCAAAGATGAAAGACATCTTATTATGGTTAGCCGATTTGCATTTGGGTCAAATCAATTTTCGTGAATATCAGCAGTTCTATATCAACTTCCTCTTTATGAAACTAAAGAACAAATTTCTCTGAACTAAATGAAGTGTTTTACACCATCCATTTATATGTATAAAACCTAAACTCCCTTATAAAAATGTCACAAAAGTTGTTATCGATAATACCTGATTTAAGATGTATAGACAATGAAATGAGATGAAAATTATTTCTCTCCGAAAATTTACGACAAATCCTGAAAACAAAATCCATATGACAAATTGACAACTGTCATGGTGGATTTATGCAGCAATCCTAAGTCATAAGTCTTAAGTCATAAGAAAGAATAAATCGTCAATGATTGGTTGGTCCGTGTATTCCAACCAATCATTGACGAAAATTCTTCCTTATGATTGCTGCATAAATCCACCATCATACGTCCCGGTTTTTCCAGTAGTTGCGTTTCATCTCCTTCGGTAGCAACAGAATGACAAATGACAGCTAAGTTTTCAAAAGAATAGGGTGCCAGAAGGTCCTTTCTTTTGAGTAAAATGTAACACTTTTTACACTCAGTGTAAATTATCGTTTGCATTTCAATGCACATGGTGTAATTGTCAACCGATTTTATTATTAGTTTACCGATTGGATTGACTTATTCGTTTGTGTACTGCTCTGAACTGTACTCAATTAAAAATGTGAATATTACACTACACCCCACTACAGTTCGATGCAAACGAAAGGAACTATAATCCAATGACAGACACCTGGACAGGTGAAAAAAAAAAAAGCTTGTAATATTGAAACATAATAGGCATGTTGATTATAAATGGTGAATAATCTTGAATCAACTGTTGATAATATTCCAAATGTAATAATTAGTTATCACCTACCTTCTTTTCCTTCGGATAGAGACAATATTAATTTACTGAGCATTTCCACCAATAATATCAAACACATTTAGCTTAACTTGTAAGAATTAGCAACAGGCGGAAGACTAACTTCTTTTTAGGACTCGTGTATTTCAAACATGGGCCAATCCCGTGCAGTGTCCCTTTCCCAACACGTTGCATGCATGCGACTCTTCAATAAATTCCATTTCACAGATTTAATGGAGAATATAATGAGAAAGTAATGAAAAGTTAACTACAAGTATGGTGTACAACTAATGAAAGAGAGTTGCTTCTCCCTCAGGTTTAATATTAAAAATTTCCCTTTAAATCATCAAACATATACAATGAAAATATTGTGGGACCCAGCTTAAGTGTGGGTACAGTGGTATGGTATACTTTGTGCAATGTTCTTTGGTTGACACAGATGTTAACTATATGTATACCAAAAGACATACCCTGTAGCTCCTACAATCATAAGTTTGGTCTTAAACAAAATTTCAACTTGTATTTTCATAAAATCATGAATCACTTTTATTGATATTTCAAAGACAAATCATCAATCAGATTTACCTGCTGCATTCTCAACCAGAGAACATGAATTTGCATATAGAGGGCTCTCCACAGCTTCTTGTTTGGGATTTTTTTCTGGGTCAAATTCGCTTGGCTCTTGTTTACAAATGTTGGTCTCAATATCTATAAAATCAATATCAATTTTGTCCTCATTTTCTGTTTTACATTGAACCCCATTCATCAAATTATTCTCAGGTGAATTGAAGGGTTCTTCTTTTATTGTGACTCCTTTAATTGGGTCTAGCATTGTGTCTTCCTGTTCATTACTATTTTGCTCTTCATTATTGTAACCTGAAACCGTTTCAAGAACTTTCAAGGTAATGAAAGGTCTAAAAGGATAGAACATTGAAAAACAAAAATTTATGCTGTCTAGCAAAAATGTAAATTGTTATTATCATATTGTTTTAAATAAAAGTAAAGAATCCTAAACAAGATTCAAGAAATCTGATACATGATGAATATAGAAACGTTTGAATGAAACCAAATTCATTATTGAAAAAATTTTGGGGAAGATTGAAGACGTTTTTGGCTTCTACTTCCGTTTTGGAATAAATTTGTAGTTTACCTAGTATTGCCATAGCTAATTTCATTTATTCCATAAATTTCCTGCTTTTCAAGTACCTCTCTGACCTCTCTTACTATAGAAATACCTACATAGGCCATATTTTAACACATTGGATTGGCACATTTCTTTGATGAATCTGCACTGAACTGCACTCGACTCAAAATGTGTAACACTACACTACCACAGCTGTGTTTTCGCGGTTTTGACCTTTTTCAACTAGTGCCATGCACCTATGCAACGGATGGTGCTCAAGGGGCAAGGAGAATGACAACCGGTGCAGCTCCGGTGCTAGCAGCCCCACTAATGGAACGCACTGGGGCTCTGGGTAGCTCCAAGTAGCTCTGAGGATATTTTTAAGGTTAAACAGCTACTCTCTCTCTAATTTGTTTTGGCTCTTGCTTCCTCTTAGGCGCATTGAGCCCAAGAAGACTAAAAACAAGGAGTGTTTGATTCCCATAAGACAATGGGGACACTAGTAGAAAGAGATGAAAGAACATTTGTGACGAAATGTGACGTAGTTATACATGTCATGGCCGCCGTTCTCTATGGACAGTGACGGACTAGCTCCTGGTATATGAGAGTTACTGCTGACAGTTTTGTTGCTTGATTCGAGTTCGACTCACTGAAATATACCTATATTTCAGAGGTTCGACTCTGTACTCATACCCAAGTACGTCACTATGACGCGTTGATGATACAAGTTTCTGATTGGCTAGATCTTATTAAACCCTCCTTGTTTTTAGTCTTCTTGCATTGAGCACAGAACTCATAATAATATATCTTAAGATAATATATCTTAAGATATATTATTATGAGTTCTGTGGCATTGAGCCAACCTTTTGAGTCTTTTGACAATTGACTTCTGACTGTTGACAGTGTTGACAGTATTGTAAAGGTTTTTTTTTATTTTTATAACCTTGAAAGATTTTTAGATTGTTTACTTTTTGTCAGAGATAGATGACTTGATGTTAGTATAAATATGGAATCTTCTCAAACGAATATCCAGTTTGTTCCATCAAACTTCAACGTGCACGTTTTCAAAGATGAAATACTTGAAAAAAAATTGAATTTTCAGTGTATCGATATGAAAGAATCACTGCTGTTTTACATCAATGAAACAGACCACATTCACTTCAATGATTTGTCACTAGCCCTGAAGAATCGATATGATGACTCACCCATAGGCACCAGACTTCTAGGAAACTTTACCGAGGAATATTCCAAGAATATGGCTAGCAAAATATCGAAAAGAACGAACAAGCCAGTGTTTATGAGTTGTAACATAGATCTAGATAGGCGATTGATTCCTCTGGTTGAAAAACGAATATTCGAAGAAATAAAGAACAATCCTGATATGTTTTAGGTTAGTTTGTAGCTGTGATCCCATAGTTTGTGTTTACATCTGATTATATTACTTATTTTTGAACTAGTCAAGATTATACTTTCCCCAACAAAATCAAGAACACTTTGAGAAAGAGACAGATTTTAAAACCTATAATATAAAATCATGAAACTACTCTTTTTTTAATCTAATTTTTTCAGTCTGTCAAAAGAGTGGAAAAATATTGGCATTTGAATAGAAATATTTCTTGGATCTTTAGATTCAAATTGTGAGGTATTTCTATATTGTATTTGTCCCAAGGCCCCCAAGTATCATATACTTGGTTACTAAACATCATTGATATGCTTAATAGAAAAAATCATGGGTTATACTCAATAGCTTTTCCAAAGCAAATTGTAAAATACAAACCTGCTTGCATGTTCACAGTATGTCTTAAATACTTTTAGAGAAAAAATACCAAGTTGATGATATATAGTAGTTTTTCCAACTTCAACACTAGGAGGTATATCTGGAATTCTTGCAGTGTATCAGTCTTGTCAATTTTCTGTGAATTTTCAACTTGGGTAGGTATTATTTGTTGAAGCCAATCAGCTGGGGTAAATTAATTATTCACAAAAAAGTCCTGGGAATAATTATCAAATTGATTTCTGGGATAGCTGCACAGATACTTTTGAACAGCAGATTGAAAAAAATACACAACAGTAGCAGGCTTCACTTTGCTTTAATGAGGGGCTACAAAAATTTTCCCCTAGAAATTAAATCCATTGAGAATCTTAAATCTTAAAAAGAAAAAAAAAATTCAAAAAATTAACATTTGAATATATTTGCCAGGTTGAACCAAACAATATCAATGAATCTGAGCTATTCTCTTTAAACAATGGCTACAGCAACAAGTAGGTATCTGAGGAATTTCATTGTGATTATTCATGACAGAAGGAAATTCAAATGGAACTTATTTCATAAACGAAAAGGTTCTGTATGTTAATTAAAGCTTTGTATTTTGTAAAACTTCTTGATGGTGAAGTGTTTCTAGACTTTGACATTCCATTGTGAAACACAAATAGATGACAGTAAAGTGAACGCAATAACAACAACAGTTTATCTACAATCGACTGATTGGCATGTTTAAAGAAAAAGGAAAAACAAACAACAACGTCTAAACCTTGAATATCAAAAAAAATTACAGTATAGCAGCATTCATCGATTATTTACCGCAATTTTTGCAGTATGCGGCGGTTTTTTCCAATTAGCAAATTGCAAAAAATTGCGAGTATTCGCAACTCTTTTATTAGAGAGTTATCGGAAGCCTCCTTAGACTGCAATGCAGTTATAAAAGACTAAAACTACTGTTATCAGTTATTTTAGAAGGCAAAAATGATGTTATAGAATTGGGTACCGTTTTCATTGACATAGGCGAGGACACAAAAAATATCGCTCCAAATATACTTTAAAATACAAAACACGTATATAAATGAACGCAGAAAATATTTTTGCACTTCCTTCCCATTAGTTTTTGAAAATCAGCAAATATCAAAACTACCAATATTGGCGCTCTTTGTGACGTACTCTCTCGAGCCTAATCAGCCAAAGGGCGTATTCTAATCGGGTTGGTTGTGACGTGCTATTGAGAGTACGTCACAACAATTTGCAATGGCGCGAGAAAGCAGCCATTTCAATTTTGTCTACTTTAAATATTTTTTTTAAGATTAAAAAAATTAACAAAATTAAAAGAAAATTGCCAGCAGGGTTTTCACAAGCTGCAGAATGCATTAATTTTTTTTTAATTTCGTGTTTTCGCCTATTGACTTCTCAGGGAGTGAAATAAAACTTAATTTTTTCTTTGAAATGAATGATATACCTATACATAGAGAGTTTTCGGGTATTTGGACAACCGAATTGAATAAGAACCCACACGCCTCATAATAGGAGCTACAACCATACTGCCAAAAAGGGATTTTCTTTAATGACTAACTCACCTCCCATTGGTAGCAACACAAACTGTTTTTCCTTGAGAATCTCCTCCATGCTATTTTCTTCACGGCTTCCATATCGACTCGTACGCCAATTGTCGTATAAATACCTTATTTGTCTCTCAGTAGGGTTTTCCCTTGCATTAGCTATTCGATATGCTGTACTTGTATTTGGTGAATCTTTTGTGGTTTCTGACTCAATTAGTTTCCTCTCATGATAAAGTCGTGCAGCTGACGCAGTCATGCCTGACTCAAAGTAATGCCTAAAAATGTCTTTCACTGATTCGCTTACACGCAAATAACCAAAGGCTTCAGCTACATTTGTTCTATGGGAATGTTCGAACCTTATTTTAATGACTACATTATTACCGTTTTTTAACAACGCGTCATTTTTTATGGTGTTTCTATTAATTTTCTTAAACTTTAAATCAATTTGGGCTTTACAGTGTTTGTTTCTGATGCTACACGATTGTTGTTTTCGTGACCTTACTTTATTCAAAGAGGCGTGTTGACAAACATATATTTTTCGAAAATCGTAACGAGTCGCGCACGGATATCGCCTTAAAGTAATCCAGTTAGTGTTGGTAAAATACGAAAAATCTTTCACCCAATTGTCACATTTTGTTTCCGTTTCGCCCTCTCCTAAAAGCTTACACTGCACTAAAATATTAAACTGTTCATGGTTTTGCACTGTTATTGCAAGAATAGTTAGATCCTCACACAAACGTTCAAATAAACGTTTTAATTTCGCTTCATCCATTTTACTGTTCAGTGTTCACCGTGTAACGTTTTAACTAACCCATTTTCTTTACTAAAAATAGTGTTTTCTAACCTCAAAAAATATATCAAATGATTGCGACTGCCACGATACTTATGCGCTGAATCGCACTGGCATTTGCCAGCGCTGACGAAATCACAAGCAACACCCAGAGCGATTCAGCATGGCGCGGACGGCGGGCTCTGTACTGTACGGGGGTTTGGCAAAACGCAACCCGGACACAACAAAAAGTCACAGGTAAAGTTTACTCATGTTGAGCTAATAGTAGAGGAAGCCCAATAGGGGATTTTGGGATTTACTCCAGCTCAGAAGATTAACATATGGGCCGATACCTAGCACCCGGTTCAGTACCTCCACCATAAAGGGCCACGCGTGTAGGAGAGCCGATCAGAATAGTAAAAAAAATAGGTACTTAGTTGTAAATACTCGAGCGCGTCAGATATTAAGGTTAATTCATACTGAAAAGTGTGCATTTCAATAATCTGACATTTTGAGCGTGACATAAAAGGGAATGGGAGGGTCACAAACTTGCAAAAACTTGCAAGAAATTATTCAATACAAATGCGTAGAAGGGCCACGAGCAAATTGTTTCTGGAATCTCGACTGTAATCTCGGACCCCCGACTTTAATCTCGGTATTTCAGTCGGAAAGCGAATCAAAACATCTATTTATGGTGATAGTGATGGTCGAACGTTTGCTTGTCAACTATAAGGGCATCACAAAAAGTTGAGAGCCTGGTCTCTCCTAGCCCACACAAGTTTCCCGGAGACTTATGAGGGTTGCTCGTAAAGGTGCAGCCGGTTGACGGAAAGAACAAATTTTGAACAAACAACAACAAATATCATTTTATGTTTATATTAAGAATCAGCACACGGAGTTTGTTGGTCTCATTCTAAATCACCCTGTATATACATGGCTCCGGTTCTCAGTCTGGAAGAGATAGTTACAATGATGTGTTCAGAGAGTTTGTTGGGACTAATATTTTCTGACCGACGCGACGTTTCAAATTTTAATCATTTCATCTTCAGGACACTTCAATAATGAGTTTATGTGGTGAAATGGTTTATCAATGAAGCAAAGAATAAATGTCCCATGTATTGAAACGCTACAGAAGTAAACTTTTGAAATGTTAAAGCGCCTCCCAAGTACAAACAGATATATTAATTAGATACACCAAATTCAACATTATTTGTCCCATGCAATAATAGATATATTATCGAAAAGGGAAACACCCTGAACGGAAAATTGAAACAAAATGACTCCTCTGGAAATGTAGAAAACCTACGATAAAAATTATGCTGTTTTTTTGTAATATCTAACAGAAAACAACTACTTCCCCGGTAAAAGCCACGCTGGACATTGAACTACATCTGATAGATATTGTGAAAAGACCATATACCATATAGCTTGAAAGAGAAAACCTGAAAGTGAAAATTTGCGAAATAGGTTCTTTTCACAATATCTATCAAATGTAGTTCAATGTCGAGCGTGGCCATAGCTAGGGAAGTAGTTGTTTTCTGTCAGATATAACAAAAAAAATTATTTTTTCGAGTTATAATAATAGTACTTCCTCATAAACACTCGAACAGTGTGTACCCTAAGGCATAGCCTGTGCGGGAAGAGGGCGGCTGTTATTATTATAATACCATATATTATCTATCAGATGTAGTTCAATGTCCAGCGTGGCTTTAGCTAGGGAAGTAGTTGTTTTTGTTAGATATACAGAAAAATAGCTTAATTTTTTTCGAAAGTTCTTTTCAGAGCAGTAATGTTTTTTTCAATTGAGAATGTTTCCCTTTTCAACATAAAAACATTCCAAGAGGTTATCTTGAACGATGGAAAATAGCGACTGAAATTCGTCTTTCAGTCGCAGATGATGCCACATCTGATTTTATGAACATCCTGTTCATATTTGCAATAAAATCAAGATACCTTATCCTTAACGAGAAAAACGTTTCATTTTTAGCTGTATGAGAGATTCCTTGGTAAAAATTCTAGAATCTGAGAGCACAGTCGAATGCCGAGATTAAAGTCGGTGTCCGAGATTAAAGTCGGACCCCCGAGATTAAAGTCGGGGATCCGAGATTAAAGTCGGGGGTTCGGAGATTAAAGTCAGGGGTCCGATATTAAAGTCGGACCCCCGATATTAAAGTCGCGGGTCCGAGATTAAAGTCGGGATTCCAAAAAAAATTACTCGTGGCCCTTCTACGCCTCCGTTATTCAAGGATAACGGGAAAAATATAATAGAGGACTTCGGATAAGGATTCAGTTATGCCACCACACAACTTTTGGCTTTAAAACTACTGCCTGGGGGGCCTCGCACCTGTGCACAAAGTAAAAAAAACTATCAAATAAGATATGTTTTTTATACCACCTACAGAAAATGAATAAAGTTAGAAATGGGAATAATAACTATAGCGTGGAATGAAATTCTAGAACACTTGCAAGCGACTAACGCTTCGTTGCAGTCGTCCGATCAAGATCTTAACACGAGATAGGTACGCTCATTATCATTACAAGGCTACTTCCAAGCAATACGATCCAAATTTTCAGATATAGAGGCAAAAGCCAAAGCCCTATTTGGCTGTGAAGAATATCAGCAATCGACTTCAAGAAAACCCAAGCAAAATACAAAGTACGACCATTTCAGCAGCAGCTCTACTCACAGACCTCATAAAAGAAGGCTATCTACTACACTCGAAGAAGTTGTAGAACATCAAACACCTGGACAACGTTTTGAAATTCATGTGTTTATTGTTGTTAATTGTCTGCATTAGCTATAAATGCATGGAAGCTTACCATCAAATGACTGGTGTATTTGGAATACTTCGGCAGAAAAGATCTTAAAAAGAACTGTCGTCAATTATTTCCTAGACGATGTGGAAGACAGTCTGGGCAATGAACTGGTGCAGTTTGCGAAGCTGCTGAAAACAGATGTGGCTGCTGATATTGACAGCAGAAAGAAAAAGCACGAGGCTCAAGAAGTTCAAGTATATAAACTTTTGACATAAAATTCATTGGAATCGTGTTTCCCAAATGTTGGAATAGTGTTTCGCATTCACTTGATTTTGATAATCACCAACTACAGCGGAGAATGTTCTTTTTCAACGTTAAAGCGTTTTGAAAATGTGTTAAGGAGCACAATGGGACAAGAACATCAAACGACCCCAATATAATGAACATAGAAAGTGATTAACTTAGAAATATTGATTTGACGAGTGTTATACAAATTTGCTCGGATTAAATCACGGAAAGTCTTTTTGTAAATTTGCTGTTTTATTTTATATTCTATACTTTAATACTTAATGCAAATCAAGGGCCTCTTGTTCACATTTGCTACGGACCCCACGGTGGCTCTATCCGGCACTTCCTAGACTACGCAATACCTCTTTCAATAACAAAACTCTAGCTCTAGTTTTGAATTTAGCGCCTTTTTGAAAGAAAAATCCCTAAACAAAATTAAAGTCCCTAGTGTTTTGTATTTTATGGAAAATCTCAATATTTCCGTCGTTATGAACAATTTCAATCATATTGCGGGGTTCCTGAGGGTGCCAGGAACCCTGACATGAAGAAAAAATGCCGCAAAACGTGCCAGTAGTTTTAAAGCCAAAAGTTGTGTGGTGGCATCACTGAATCCTTATCCGAAGTCCTCTATTGCCGATTTGCACAAGCCGAAGTAACAAATATCGTCAATAAGTTTAGCCTGGTTAGTTTTGGTAATCAATTACCAGGAGCGTATGAAGATGTAGTCATAACTCCCGATATTCTAGGGGATATTCCAGTTTCAGGTATATTTACTTATCGATACACGGTTTTCATAAAATATAAACAATACGATGTCCTTTTACAGATTGCAAACTGTAGAAGAAATTGATGACCAAATCGAACCATACTTCGAACCATACTTGGGGTATGGTCCGTATATATTCTTGGTTACTTTGGTTAGTAATTTGGTGGTCCGTATATAAAAATTCCTGAAAAATCGGTGACTATTTCCTGAAACTTCGGTGAATAATCTGTCACCAGAGCTACCGTACTTTTTCCTCGGTAGTTTCGGGAACCGCTTGTCACTAGTCAATTTCATTTCGTCAGTTGACAGTTTTGAAATTTTGAACCAGAAAGTTAAAGTTTATTTTTGAAATCTTGAAATAAATACACCAGTGGGGAGCAAAAACCTGTCTCCAGAGGAGGCACCTACGAAAAAGCGACCCTTGTCTTTATACGAAATTGAAAAGAGGTGTCAAAAAAGACATGGAGGAAAGAATGAATTTAAGAAGGGATTTGAATAAAAAATAAGAATTTTCAAAGTTTATTTACTACATTTTGAAGATTTTTTTGTTTTATTTATTTAAAGACTAAATTATTTACGATTTTAACGCAATATAACCATTGTGTTGTGAAGTGTTAAAATCACTCGAAATGTTGAATTATGGCAAGTGACAACTGACAAGGGGTCCGTATATGTGGAACCGGTTGTCTGAAAACTTATAAACCGCGAGTTACCGATCTGAAATCTTCGGCGATATACGGACCATACCCTTGCTGTATGATGATAACTCCACAGAAGAAGATGAAGAAAGAAATATTTATTTCTAAAATTTTTATTAAACTAATTTCTTTCTGAATTCTGTAAAGTTAAAAATGATAACTTAATAAATATTTTGGATAAAAAATGATATTATTTTTATTGATTACTCATCAGACAAAACTGTTAAGAAGTTTTAAAATATCGTCTTTCATCACCCTCGCGGCCATAATTTTTTTTAACTCTCATTTATTTATGTTTTGTACGATTAGAGGAAGAGAAATTTTGTATATACAGGGTGGGCCAATGGAAACTTTTCACCCTAATTTGTAGGATTTAAAATCAGAATTTTGGAAAACGCTCCAACACGTCGATATTTGATTTGAGGGGAACTAATTTTCAGTTTTTTTCACCCTCGTAGCTTTAACCCTGTAGCTGGGGGTGAACAACCCTCAAAATTTGATAAGGGAAAATGCCATACCTCTTTTTGAAGGTCTCATTGACTTCTTCATGACCCTATAATTTTGCCTTATTATTTTCATCGATAACGAAATGACAGGTTGTCAAAATCTTGGAAATAGACTATTTATTGTTTTCGTAATAAAACTACCAAATAATTAAAGTTTCAAGTTTATTAATAATCAAGGGTAATATAACAAGACCTTGATAAATAGTCGACTATTTTTATTGCATCTAAATTTCGACTGTATTTTATAATAATTTAACGAGACATTATTTTGGTATTAATAATCTGATGAGAGCCCGAGAGCGAAGCTCGAGGGCTTTCATCTCTGATTATTAATGCCAAAATAATGTCGAGTAAAATTAATAAATACAAGAGAAATTTAGCAGCAATAAAATAGTCGACAATTAATCAAGGTCGTGTTATATTTGTGAAGATTATTTCTTGAATCTACTTCTTTATATCAGTCATATGAATGAATGAAAATTAAACAATTTGGAATAATTTATTCAAAATATCAAGAACAACGCACAAAATCTAAACAAAAACAGCACCATCTTTATAATTTATCAATTGAAAATAAAAACACAATTATTGTATGTGACATTTCCACCATGCGTAATTTGTGACATTTGTTCAGCTTTTGAAGAACTTGCAGTATTAACCGTAGAAGGTCCACATTCATTCTCTTATACAGCTTCAACACGATTAATTTTATTTGACGTTTAATATGTATTTATTTAGAGTACTGTCAGATGCTCAGGCTCCTTGATATGAGTATCATGCTGAATAGTCGGTGACTATTGTGCATCATGTAAATAGTCGCTAATAGAGCGTGTTGATTGGTCCTGTCAAACAGGAAACAAACGTATGATTGGTTGATGACTGATATTTAATAGACGAAAGAAATAATCAGGTGTACACGTCAAATTTATTTTATTATAAATTTGACGTGTCCACCTGATTATTGAACTTGTAACTCTAATTATTTGGTATTTTTAATAAGAAAATAGTAGTCTATTTCCAAGATTTTGACAAGCTGTCATTTCGTTGTCAATGAAAATCATAAGGCAAAATCATAGGGTCATGAAGAACTCAATGATCAACTCGTATTGACTTCAATGCAACTTCGGGTGACTTCGGACGCACTTTGAAGCGTTTTTATCAACTTTCAGTGACATTTTCAACACATTTCCCACCTCTCAAATGAAAATCCAGAATATACAAATTGTAGATATTGGTCTCTACTTCCATATGCCGTTTACAGAATTTGAATAAGATGATTTCCCTTAAATCGGCGCATTTAGAATGATTTGCCCTCAAATTGTTTATAACACTACACACAGACAAACACTACAATTCAGACAGAAACCATCTTGCGCACAGCTAAACCACATGTTACCATCTATCAGTTTCCGCAATATTGTTTGTCCACCTTGAAAAATGGTCTTTTTTACGAGGTTTTCCCGGATTTTCTCAGTGAAAAATCATGCAGGCGTATAGAAAACCATTTTGTAGGTTTTATGAATCTCTACAAAAGTTCCATTGACTGTAAAACGATTCCTTGAATAATCTTTGAGATATTTCCAAAAAACCAAAAATGTTGCAATTTTTTTCAATTTCTTGTTTAAAAAATTCAACATAGCGATTTTGCTGGAGCGAAAACTGGGGTATCCATTATAACGAACTATCTTATAAAAATTAGTATAGAGGCCATTTGCGTCTTTTATTTTGTGGGGGAAAAAACCTCTATAACTTGGTCTATATGTGTTTGCTGGGACGGTCTTCGACATTTTGGTATGAAGTCGACACCCCACGCGTTGGCTTATTATCATTATTATTATATCTCGTGCATTATATAGGTATACGGCACATAAATCTGCCTTTCGTCACTTTCATCCGAGAACATATGCGTAGTGCTTCTGTCACTTGACGTATATTATAATTGTTGCCACTCAATAAATGATTTATTCTACTCGTGCTTTTTTATTTTTAGATACCTCGTGCAGAGAACATCTGTTCGTCGTTACAACATATGAGATTCCTTTGTTTATGTTTTTAGAAATAAAAATATCATTGCTTCGGACGGCCCCGCTCACCAAGAAAGCCATAACCGCGTCTCTGGAAACCTTCACCACTTTCGTGAAAGAAAAATACAGCGCAGTCATGCAAAATCAGCCGGAAATATCGCAAACAAAGCCCGAACTAATCAATTCCCAGCAACCGTGCGCCATTCACCAGGTTTCATTTCAAAATTCGCGCGCATCCACTCCCCCTCTTCGCACCAGATTCGATCCGGCCAGCCTTCTGACAAAAACAGCTGACTAGTTTCAAGAGAACCTGCGACTTGTCAACTTTATAATAACAAAGTGATCTCTGCCACTGCACTGTGCAAAAACTTTCCTCACATATCAGAATGTCTAGCAAAAGGATGAAACGCTTTTCGGCAGGTGTTGTTATATAGCATCAGAGGGACCCGCGGAGTAATCTGGCAGCGACGTAAAGGTAAAATTAGACACGTTATCGCTTAATAAGTTTAGACAAATGGGTGCCATTTTGTGGCCGTGTGTGTGCACTGAATTATATAAATAAATCCGGAACAGTTGAATGTCCCTTCGTACACGCTTGCTTCGGGTATGTCCTCATTAGGGACTAGTTCACGACTCCACAACGGGAGTTCCTTTGTTTCTTTGTTATGGTGCATTTTCGATGTTTTGTGCAGCTCACTCTTGATGTGTACAAATATGGTTCAGCAAAGCCTGTGTTGCTGGACCGCGATTCGTTTAATAGAGCACGAAACTAAGCGTTTTTAGAGTTGCATCACGAATTGATTAATTTTTGAACATTTATCCCCCAGTTAAGAATGCACGTGTTAGTCGAGTTGTGTTTCGCTGCAAGTTGATCAACATGCAAGGACAAATGTTTCTAGGTAGCAACAGAAAAATGCGTTTTTACATAAATAATATATCCTCTTAGAACATATGTTTTAGAAGGTCGATTGAAACTGAAAGTGTGCTACTTTCAGCTGTTCCACGTTGATTGTTTTCTTGGCCCGCACAGCGAAGATGTGGTCTCTCTTGCCCTTTTCGGATTGACCTTTGTGTTGATTTATACCTAGCGAGTCACTGATGACAGACATTATTTCAGGAAAACGTGGTTCAGTTAAAATCAAAGGTGGTAATGAAGTATAATTGGTAATAGTCATTACCATTTTTATAAATATTTACATAATGGTTTGTTTATACAGGGTTCTTCAAATCGAGTACTTAGTTCTGGAAATCTAGTGTACTATGGGAACAATACACGCTGTTAGATTAGAGACAAATTGTTTTGTACGGATTACCCAAGGAGACTAAATTAGTCTCCTTGCGGATTTCCCTCATTCCGAAATACGGATCTGTATCTTCAGTCATACAGTGTGTTCGGAATTTCTCCCACCCTTGAGTCGTTTGGGATTGCGCTTTGTTTTTCACCAGGGTAGGCTCCAGGGGTATGGGGAGTAAGTTGAAATTCTCAAATGACCATAGCTATAGTTTGAAACCTCGTTTAGAAGGTTGGTAATGTAAAATAAAAAAAGTTCAAGAGGCATCAGGTAGGAATTTACGATTCACCAATATTAAATTATGTGGGTAATTACCTAAGTATTATTCCTAGAATTCATCAAATTATGTTGAAAAAGAAAATGCTTCTAAAAAAGTTGCGAAAATTACATCTAAAAAATCCGTAAAAATAGTGATAAATATCGGACCATCGAATATATTGCCCTCATCCCCCTGAAGGCTAGATAGATAAAGATAGAACATTTTTCGAACTGTTCAGAAGTGAAAAATTAAGACGCAAAAAACTTCTCGAAAAAAATTGCGAAAACTCGCAAAGATAAAATCAGGAAAATTCGGAAAAATAGTAAAAATGCATCGGACCGTCTAATGATTGAATTACGAATAATTTTTACCCCCTGTCACCCCTGTGGGCTAGGTAGAAAACCGTCGGTTTCCGAAATTAGGAAAAATTTTCGACGGTTTCGGACGTTGAAAAAAAAATGCTGGCCTCGAAAAGAAGTTGCGGAAATTAAATCTGAAAAATCCGTAAAAATTGTGATAAACATCGGACCATCGAATAATTTAATTTAAAAAATTCTACCCCCAGCCCCTCCGAAAGCAAGAAATAGAACGCGTAGGTCGGAATAGTTCGGAATAGTTTCGGACTAAATTAAATCGGGAAAATTCGGAAAAATAGTGAAAAAGTATCGGACCGCCGATTGACTGAATTGCGAATAATTTTTACCCCTCCCCCCAACTGTTGGCTAGATAGAGAACGAATAGAAATTTGGAAAAATTACCGATAGTTTCAAACATTAAAAAAAATGCCGGGCTAGAAAAAAGTTGCGAAAATTGAATTTAAAAAAAAATCCCTAAAAATAGTGATAAACATCCGGACCATAGAAATTTTTAATTTCGGAAAATTTAACCTCCGACCCCCTGAAGGCTAGATGGAGAACACGAAGGACGTGAAAAATCACTACTTGAAACAAATGTCAGTCTGGGGCCTTTGACCCCCCTTCATATCCAAAAAAATTGCGAAAACTCGGAAAAATAGTAAAAAAGCATCGGTCCGTCGAATGACTGAATTTCGACTAATTTTTACCACCCTGCCCCTCCTGTAGCCTTGATAGATAATGCGTAGGAATTCGGAAAAATTTCCGACGGTTTCAGTTGTCAAAAATTACGTTGAAAAAAAAAAATCAAGCCTCGATTAAAGTTGCGAAAGTTGAATCGAAAAAATCTGTTAAAATAGTTATAAACATCGGACCATCGCATAATTTAATTTCGAATAATTTAACCCTCAGTCCCCCAGAAGGCTGGAAGAGAAAAATTGCAAAAACTCGCGCAAATAAAATCGGGAAAATTCGGAAAAATAGTGAAAAAGTAGCGGACCGCCGATTGACTGAATTGCGATAGAGAACGCGTAGGAATTTGGACAAATTTCCGAAAGTTTGGACGTGGAAAAATACGTTAAAAAAATTGTTGGTCAGGGGAGCTCGAACCCTCTCCTTCTTGAAAAAGTTAGATAGTTGACTATATCATAAACAATCGCATATTTATAGCAGGTCATTTGTGGTTTATTGGAAATATTGGCACACGTGAACAAGTAAAACAAAGTATTAAGTAAGGTTATTCTGGACTTTCATTGTCTAAAAAAGAACAAAGAAAAATTCAATTCTCTGCAATTTTTAATCACGACGTTTCAACTGTTAAAATCTACAGTCGTTATCAAGTGTATAATGCGACAATCTCATGGATACTTATATATGCTGTGGATAATATTTGTGTCATTAGCCTAGGGGTAATTTGGCGGTATTCAGGTAAGCTTGTTAATTACAGTGCCAGGTCCCTCCGGTACAGCATTGTTAATTCTTATCGCAATTTCAATTGATCCATGCCACTAATTAAGGGTTTCCACACATTACGGATTTCTATGCTAGCTTGACTAAAGACTTTGTTGTTCATAATATATGCACTCTCTTTAAACTTCCTTCTATACCAGCCCTCTTCTTTATGGATGACTTCGGCTTCAGTCCATTTTATGTTGTGTTGGGTCGTCCAGACATGATCCCCTATTCCTGACTTTGATGTTTCTCCTCGTTGAGTGTTTCTCTTGTGTCAACGAGGAGAAACATCAAAGTCAGGAATAGAGGATCATGTCTGGACGACCCAACACAACATAAAATGGACTGAAGCCGAAGTCATCCATAAAGAAGAGGGCTGGTATAGAAGGAAGTTTAAAGAGAGTGCATATATTATGAACAACAAAGTCTTTAGTCAAGCTAGCATAGAAATCCGTAATGTGTGGAAACCCTTAATTAGTGGCATGGATCAATTGAAATTGCGATAAGAATTAATAATGTTGTACCGGAGGAAGCTGGCACTGTAGATTTTAACAGTTGAAACGTCGTGATTAACAATTGCAGAGAATTGAATTTTTCTTTGTTCTTTTTTAGACAATGAAAGTCCAGAATAACCTTACTCAAAGTGAAACATCGTCAACCAATTTCAAACAAACAACAAAGTATTAGTGACAACAACTCAAATAATACAAGTAAATAAATAAAATGTGATTCAAATTTCGGTAAAGCAGAATAGCACGAGCAAGGTGCAAAAACTATAGTTAAAAACAGTTTGCCAAAAATCTGGGGTGGAACCCAAAAAAATGTTTAACTTAAATAAAAAAAAAACAATGTAGAACGTGTATAAAACCAACAAACAACTATTTTCTTCATTCGCTAGGGCACAAAATCTATTTGTTGGATTAGGTCAATGTAAGGCCATAGTTAAGGGATTTAAAATTCTGACCAGCTGCCTTTCATTGGTGTATCTTGGGGTATAATTTCTGGTCAATATTATATGAAAACATTTAGGTTTACTTCAAACATTGCTTGAGTAAACTTGAAAAAAAAAATATAGTAAGATGTGCATTTTCACCGATTATAGAATTTTGGAATTTAAAAACGTGAAATGCAGCTCATTAGTTACGTAAAAATAACCAAGAAATAATGGGATCAAAGAAGAGTGATGTAGCCGACTTAAATTGTTACAAAAAATTATTTGTATAAAGTCACACCACATTGGCTTTTTTATTTGTATGTTTATGTTGTATTGATAAACGCTGATAAACATTTGAATAATTGACTATGATGGATAATTTTCGTTAGTAGACACCTTAAATTCGAAGAAATTTTCGCGTCTCACACGATGCATGCGCTTACGATCGTGACTCACTCTGTATTTACTCCTGCGGTTTTGTGAAACGTAAAATATGTAAGCACCACTTTATCAGCCAATGAGTAATAAAAGTAACGTTAATTTAACAATGATTTCATTACCAACATTCATTATGGATGTATACTTGTTAGAATTGTTACATCTTCGCTTTTCTGCTTCCGCTTTCAAACAATTGAATGTATGGCATCATAAGGAGAATTTTTGAGAAAAGTATTTTTCAATACAGTTATAGTACTTTTTGTTGAATACTGTTACTTGTAATTCTGAAAGAAATACATCATAATCTGTATATGATGACTGTGCAGTTGTCATTGCCAAATGTAGTAGTTCTTCAAGTTCTATAATATTTTAATATAGTGCCCGTTTTTTACTGCTTGTAAAAAACTACACATAAAACGATTAGGGAAACATGTGAAATTTGGATAAATATACAGATTCGCAATCTGTGTTTAAAACAAATTTAAAAAAAACTATGTTTGATTTCAATGGTGAACAATTATTGCAATTATATATTTTCAGACCAAAACCTATAGATTTGTCCAAAGAAATATAGCAAAATGTATCTTACTTTTTCAAAAATAAGTGCTGCCATATGGCAACGCGAGTTAATTAAACAGCCATGTTTCATTAAAAAAGAGTATTAATTGATTGAAAAAAAACTACATTTATGTATGATATTTAACATTACACAACAAACAGACTCCTACATTTGCTGCTTTTTGTGCGCATAATTGATTTGCAATTGTCGCCATTGCATCTATTTTTTTAAACTGATGTGAGGAGGTGCCCTATACAACTAGGCAACTTTTTCTACACTTTCCGTTTCTGATTCAACTAATTCCACATCTTCACCATGTAAAAGAAGCTGGGCGTCGTTATACGCAATTTGTAGAGCTTCTTCGAGAGTTAGCACACCGCTCGGGAAAAAAAGCAAAATGTAATAACGTAGTCCACCAAAAGGACTCGTGTTGCCATATGGCAACATCGAGTTCCAAAACTTCATAGTTTTTTGCAAACTACCGTTATTCTGCCGTTGGTAATATATTCTTAAAGCTATTGTAATGAATTTATTTTCAAAAATTGCAACAACCTTTTTTATTTATACTTTCGTCAATTTGAAGTCCATTATTGAGAAGTCTCTTTGACATTCCCTAACAAAATTGTGTTTTTATAGCATGTGAACAGATAAACACTACACGCGGTTCTTTCAACTAACACTGCAGCAGACTGTTGCCGTACGGCGACATCTATGTTTTGAATGATAATTTATCTGAACAGGGTACAGGTAAAACTCATGAAGACCGATAGGTACTAATGAGAGGCTTCGGATAGGTTTAAGGGTATGTAAGCCATTTAAGGACAGTTATCCTTTAACTCAGTTTATATTATTCGTTTGATAATGTCCACATAGGACGAAACTGCAGTAGCGTTGGTTACAAATAGAGGTGCTATAAAAATCATAGAAAGTTTTATTTCTCATGTTTTGTTAGATTTATTTATTTTCGAGCAACAGAAAACTACTTTCTGTTGCCTTATGGCAACACTAGTCCTTGATGAGATGATATGAGTATAAAACGCGTCTGTAGACTCCTCGTACATACATATATACTCGTTACTAATAATAATAATCATGAAGGAGGAAAAGCAGACTAAATATCGAGATTTTCTCTCCGAAATTCGTAGGCTTTATTCAAACCATTCTGTTAAAATGGTGGTTCTGATTATAAGAGTGTTTGGTGGAATGGTGGACACAGTGCTCTAGAATTTGCCATTATATGGCAGAAATCTTAGCCGGACGAATGCAGAAGGTCGTCGTCCTTGGTTCACTTTGTCCACTCACCTTTTGGATTTGGTTTCTTCAAGCCAAGTCTAAGCTTTAAGCTATACGCTTTCTATATTTTTTCATCTAACTTTGATTTGGTGTTTGGGTAATTTTCTAGAGTCTTAAATTTCAATACTTTCCGTTTGAAATAAACGAAATTCGAATGTCAAAACGGTGTATAATAGTTTGGAAATATTTACTTGGCCCAGCTAACCAATACCGCTTCTTTGTTTCTAACGAATTTCAGTAAACAATGTTTCGAAACAAAAAATTATTCACTGTGTAACTCCCGAAAAGTATTCCTCTTTTAACTTTTAATAACGGTACAGCAGAAGCTTGTATAGTAAATGTTAACCGATCTGATAAGATTGGAGATCGAATGAGCTTTCCATGGATGATTAATATTAATTTTTTCAGGTTAGATTGGAGCTGGTTGTTAGTTCGATGAACTCCTAAATCACTTTCATCTACGAGGCGCGAATAAAGAATCTGAAATTATCGCACACTTTCGAGATGGAATGAGAAAATTAATATACTGTCTCTTAATTGCTTGTAAGATAACTGACAGGAACCCAGTTTTAATCAAACTACAAATTATCTGACTTTCAACTGAGGAATTGAATAATTTTTTATTATACCTGATATACAGGGCAATTCAAATTCGACCCCCACCATTGGAATCTCCTAAACTACAGGAGATACGTCGAAGCTTAAATTGGAGCAAAGTTGCGTATTCTGGTGCTTAACAAAATACTGTTTTGAAACTTGGAAAATTCCTAGTATTTCCGGAAATATCGGAAAAAAACTGAAAATCAGAATTTTCGTTTTTATTTTTCAAACGAAACCGAACTTGCGGTCTGACTTTTCTGAAGTGTCGTGGATTATTTTCACTCCAAATGTGCTCATTATTTCTATTTAAAACACCACAGTTCGAAAAAGTACTTTCGTCGGTCCAAATAATGTTTTTCAAGAAGTTTGTAGGGTCTACCCTATTCGAGAGCCAGCTACAAAATTCCATCCTTCTCTCAGGATCACCTGGATGTAATTTTTGTGAAATATGTATCTTATAACATTTCAAACCACTTTGTTTGAATTCCCTCCAAACACTCGTATGTGGCACATCCATTTCTGCCGAGACTTGATGTGTTGATTTGGAAGGATCTGCATTTATCTAAAAAAGTACCAAAAATAATTATACTTCTTCGAATATGGAATGAACAATTATTTTACCTCGGCTAATAAGTTACGTCTAATATTTTGTTCCATTCTGCTTCCATATTTCATTCTTGGCTTACTCCGCCAAGTGTTTGTTCAAAATTCCGAATAATGTTCTATCCGGCTGTTGTCTTTCCGGATATAATTCAAAATAAATTTGTGCTGTTTTCGTACTATTCCTATCAAATTTATAATAAAGTTTCAACATATCTCGTTTTTCTTCATTTGAGAATGAGGACATTTCGACTGAAGTATTTGTGCAAACTTATGATGTTTAATGAGTTCTGACAACTAGTGTTTATTAAACAAAATTTTTCGATGGAGTCATGACCATCTCAGATGAAGTTGTTTTTTTTTTATTATCTGTGGTTTCAGAAGTGCAAATCATAACAAATTATACATCAATGAAATCAGAATGAGAATCACTATTTTTCTGTATAAAAAAACAATATGGCGCCCATAACAGAAAAAAAAGTTGATGATGAATGCCAGAAGACGAAACGTCGGATAGTAAATCTGAACATGAAAACGTGTAGCTGAAAAAAAGTATCAATGAAAATGTACTTTTGGTTTTGAGCTGTTGTCAAATAACGATAGAAAAAAATAAAACCGAAAATTACGATTTTCAGTTTAGGAAATATCGGGAAATTTCCGGAAATACTCGGAATTTTCCAAGTTTCAAAACAGTATTTTGTTAAGCACCAGAATACGCAACTTTGCCCCAATTTAAGCTTCGACGTATCTCCTGTAGTTTAGGAGATCCCAAGGGTGAGGGTCGAGTTTGAATTGCCCTGTATAGTTGACAATGAGATATGCAACGGTATAACATTTGCTATTTTATATTCATCTGAGAAAATCACTCTTATACAACTGACAAATTTTAAAATTTGATAATTCAAAAGTAGGTTCTAACACATGCAGGACTTTTTGAAAGAATAACTTTTTTCTAAAACAAAAAATAATAAAGTTTTCCATACGTTGTCGTCAACTTAAGTGGACACACTGTATATCTTCCAATGACCAAATATTCCACCCTATATATTTCATTAATTCAAGTTCATCTTTACAACCCCCTTCAACGCGCCCTTCATTCAATGGACGAATACAATATTACTATTGTAATCATCAAAATAAAAAAAGCACCCCACCTGTCGGTCCCCACAGCAGCCGAAAATTATGCACCCACCCTCGCTCTCACCGTCTGGGTGGTTGACTCTTCGGTCGTCGACGGGTTTGTTTTTGTTTCTCCGACGACGCTCTCCGACCGCTGAACCTCCATAGGTCAAAATACTCGAAATACGCGGGGCCGAGGGTCTACAAAGACTACCGTGATCGGGGACTGGGAATAGCATGTGCACAAAGGGCTACTGCAAGTGCAGCACAGTCTGCATGTGGATAAGACGGATGACTGTCTCCGTGAAACGGTGTTATTATAGGAATTGAAACATGAAAGCAAGTTTCGTGTTGTACGAGCATTCTCATCAATGACTTTCAAGCTTTGTTACACTTTTTTGGCTATCAGATTTTGGACCCAGGTATACGCCCAGTACATATAGTAAGTGACGTCAGTGCATGGCACGACGTAGAAAAGCCACACCAATTTTAATTTTAAAATTCTGATTAGTAACTCGGAATTCCGTGGAATTTCATAATTCCGACTTTGTATCTCGGAATTCCGACTTACTAACTCGGAATTTTTTAAGTCCGTTTTCGTGTCTCGGAATTACAACTTACCAACTCGAAATTTTATATCTCCGACTCAGTACGTCGGAATTCGGACTTGTTATCTTATCAGATTTCGGACTTGGTATCTCGTAATTCGGACTTAGTATTTCGGAATTAGGACTTGGTATCTCAGAATTCGGACCTAGTATCTCGTAATAATCCGGACGGAGTATTTTGGAATTTGGACTTAGTATCTTGAAATTCGGATTTAGTAACTCGGAATTCTGACTTACTAATTCGGAATTTCGACTTCGTCTTTCAGATTTCCGACTTTCTGGCCCGGAATTCCGACTTATTAACTCGGAATTTTTCAAGTCCGACTTCGTATCTTGGAATTGCAACTTACTAACCTCGAAATTTTATATCTCTGACTGAGTATCTAGGAATTCGGACTTAGTATCTCGGAATTCCGACTTAGTATTTCGGAATTCGGATTTAGTAACCCGGAATTTTATAATTCAGACTTAATAACTCGGAATTTCGACTTCGTCTTTCAGAATTCCGACTTTCCTACCCGGAATTCCAACTTACTAACTCGGAATTTTTTAAGTCCAACTTCGTATCTTGGAATTACAACTTACTAACTCGAAATTTTGTATCTCTGACTGAGTATCTCGGAATTCGGACTTAGTATCTCGGAATTCGGACTTAGTATTTCGGAATTCGGACTTAGTATCTCGGAATTCGGATTTAGTAACCCGGAATTTTATAATTCAGACTTAATAACTCGGAATTTCGACTTCGTCTTTCAGAATTCCGACTTTCCAACCCGGAATTCCGACTTACTAACTCGGAATTTTATATCTCCGGATGAGTATCTTCGAATTCGGACTTAGTATCTCGGAATTCGGACTTGGTATCTCAAAATTTGGACTTTGTATCTCGAAATTCGGATTTAGTATTTCGGAATTCGGACATAGTATCTCGGAATTCGGACTTAGTATTTCGGAATTCAGACTTAGTATCTCGGAATTCGGATTTAGTAACTCGGAATTTCATAATGTCGACTTCGTATCTCAGAATAACAACTTACTAACTCGAAATTTTATAATTCCGATTTAGTATCTCAGAATTTAGACTGAGTAACTCGGAATTTTATAATTCAGACTTAATAACTCGGAATTTCGACTTCGTCTTTCAGAATTCCGACTTTCCAACCCGGAATTCCGACTTACTAACTCGGAATTTTATATCTC
Source organism: Chrysolina oricalcia (assembly GCA_944452925.2). Taxonomy (NCBI): domain Eukaryota; kingdom Metazoa; phylum Arthropoda; class Insecta; order Coleoptera; family Chrysomelidae; genus Chrysolina; species Chrysolina oricalcia. The sequence continues at coordinate 2,487,642 of OX101817.2, forward strand.
CGGATGAGTATCTTGGAATTCGGAGTTAGTATCTCGGAATTCAAACTTGGTATCTCAAAATTTGGACTTTGTATCTCGAAATTCGGACTTAGTATCTAGGAATTCGGATTCAGTAACCCCGAATTTTATAGTACCGACTTCGTATCTCAGAATTACAATACACTAACTCGAAATGTTAAGCATTCCGATTTAGTTTATTGGAATTCAGACTTAGTCTCGCGGAATTCAGACTTAGTCTCGCGGAATTCGGACTTAGTATCTCGGAATTAGGACTTAGTATCTCGGAATTAGGACTTAGTATCTCGGAATTAGGACTTAGTATCGCGGAATTCGTACTTAGTATCTCGGAATTCGGATTTAGCAACTTGGAATTTTATAATACCGACTTCGTATCTCAGAATTACAACTTACTAACTCGAAATTTTATAATTCCGATTTAGTATATTGGAATTCAGATTAGTATCTCGGAATTTGGACTTAGTAACTCGGAATTTTATAATTCAGACTTAATAACTCGGAATTACGACTCACTTATTCGGAATTTCGACTTCGTCTTTCAGAATTCCTACTTTCTAACACGGAATTCTGACTTACTAACTCGGAATTTTGTAAGTCTGACTTCGTATTGCGGAATTACAACTTACTATCTCGAAATTTTATATCTCCGACTTAGTACCTCGGAATTGGGATTTATCAATTCGGATTTTCATCATTCCTACTTCCTATCTCGGAATTTCATAAATCCGACTTCGTGTCTGGGAATTCCGAAATACTAACTCGGAATTTTATAATATCGACTTAGTAACACTGAATTTTATAATTCCAATTTCCTATTTCGGAATTCCAACTCACTAACTCGGAATTTTATAATTACTGCTTACTTTCTCGGAATTCGGACCTAGTATGTCGGAATTCGGACTTAATATTTTGGAATTCGGACTTAGAATGTCGGACTTGTAACTGGAATTTCGTAGTTCTGACTTCGTACTTCGAAACTCCTTATCACTAATTCGGACTCCAAATTACTAATTCGGAATCCAAATTACTAATACGGAATTTTATGATGCCGACTTAGTAACACAGAATTTTATAAGCCCGATTTCGTATCTCTGAATTCGAACTTAGTATCTGGAACTTGAACTTTGTAACTCGGAATTTCATAATTCCGTCTTCGTATCTAGGAATTCCGAATTACTAACTAGGAATTGTATAATTCCGCAGTCCGTGGAGCTGCTCCAAATATACATGTGTTTCTGTACTTCCACCATAAAATAGATGTAAAATAGTCACAACTCCTAAAAAGATTGATGAATCGCAATGGCTCTGTTCGCCATCTTGGAACATTATATTATTTAATTTTGACATGTAAATAATGATACCAGCGCACGGAAAAAAACTCTTTTTCAGTATACTAAATAAGCATGTAAATATAGTGTTTTAAGATAAGTATAATGAAAACATAATTTTCATCTTAATTGAAGAGATGCGATGTGTCAAACCATACCTACCTGCCAAATTTGTAGTGGGTGATATTCACATACACAAGGATGTAAAATGGCGTGAAATATAAATGAAAACATTGACAGATAAGATAATATTGGCTCGTGTCATGAGTCATGGCATTATTAATTCAAATTTTGAGAAAGTTAGCCTCGCTATCGATCAATAAAAACACTTGAAACAATGAAAAATGCTTACAATTTACATTTATACTTGAATTACCATATCGAACAGGAAACATTAAAGATACTGTTTTGCAAAATATGTTATTTATCGTCGTTAAATATTCACATTGCTATTTTGTACTGCGATAATAATTCCTTTGGTGATTAATTCAGTGTTTGAAGTTTCTTGACGTAGCTTTTTGGAAATTTTAATCTCCACAGTGAGAAAATGAAGAATGTTAATTTAAGGAAATCTGCACAAGTGCAGAAAGCACTGAATTCCTGTGTTTACTAGTCTGTTATCTTCGATAAACAGATTTGATTTTGTCAGTAACTTACCGAATTTTGAAAATTGCCTATCTGAAAAAAATATTATTGTTATTTCCGTCAGCCGATTGCACCCCTGCCCACAATCCTCGGAAGTCTTCGAGAGACTTGTGTGAGCTGGGGAAGACGCAGCCCTTACCTTTTAACGTGTGATGCCATGCACGAGACCGATGACCATGCGAGGATTTGAACCCTCGACCCTTCGCTCTACCATCTCGGCCACCATGGTCCATATGTTCAAATTAATCAAAAAATACTTCTTTTTTTTCAAAAATTATTGACGTTTTGGAGTATATAGATATATATGTTTTCTTTATCAAAACTATACTTTTAATTAGGTTTGGAGATAAAAAGATCTGTTCTTTACGATGACATTTGCTATCTAAAACTAAAAAAGGAAACCTTGGATGACCAAAACCATAAAAATCTCATCAAATTTCATCAAATATGAGTGGTTTTCACGATATTAGAAAATATTCCTCTGATTATTCCACTTATGCTAAAATAGAGTGTTTTGATGGGTTAAATTTTTGTGTTGATAATTGAAAACATGTTTTCGATTTTGTAGTTCGATTCCTGATTGGTTATTATCAAAACACAAACTTACCACTAGCAAGCTGCTATAATGACACAACACCAAACTTTGACCAAAACCAAATAAGCACTCACTATTAATTCATATCAACTCCACAATTTTCGATAAATTTTGCATTCTCGTTGGTTAATCAAATCACTAAACCAAAATGTTTTCAAAACATAACCTTAAGCGAGAAGCAGTAGAAATGCAACGACGAAACTACGAATGACGCGCTCTGTGATTGGTAACTGAAATAGTGGGAGGTTTGAAATATCAAATAAATGTTTGTGATAGATCTACAGCTGTCAGTCAGTTGAGATTGTTTTTCTTATTTCCAGGTTGGTCATACTTGAAATGAGAATTAAAAGAGTGGTGATTGATTGATACCGGACACCTTATGTATTGACATAGCAAATGTCATCGTAAACAATGTCTTGGCAGATTTCTTTTGATTGTCAAAAACATAACATTTTATCTCCAAACCTAATACGTTACCTACTGACAAAATCAAATAAGTAATTTTATTCAAGCCAACAGTCTCTTAAACGCAAAAACTTATCGGGGCAAATTGATTCATTACACTTCTACAAATAATAATAATAAAAAGGGCGGTGATTAGCGCAGTGGTTAAGCGCTCGCCTGGTAATCGAGAGATTGCAGTTTCGATTCCCAGACGGTGCGATCTTTTTTCATTTTCAGATGTGAAAGTCTGAATGACTGAGGCTCGTGTCGGCTGGGAATAATCCTCCACGATTCACTGTTGCGTTACAAATTAACAGTGCTGCTCCTAAAGTGGCGTATGGAGTAAGTAACAAGGCTAATGACCATAGCAGTCGATGCCAAAACACCAAGGAAAAAAAATAATAATAATAATAATATCGGGGCGTGGCGCAGTGGTTAGAGCGTCCGACTTTGGGTCGAAAGGTCCGGAGTTCGAGCCCCAGTTACGGCTGGGATTTTTTAATTTAATTTGACCGATTAAATGTGGCGCATGGCCTATCCAGAACACGTGACTAATGACCATAGCAGTCGATGCCAAAACACCAAAGAAAAAAAAAATAATAATAATAAAAGTACCAACTTCATTGGTTACCCAATAGGCTTCCGACCGGAGTCCTCAGTCTAACACTTAGTACAGATTTCCTTGAATCAAGAATTCTTCATTTTCACAATGTGCAAGGTTAACATTTTCAAAAAGCTATGTCAAGAAACAAAACCAAATTTTCATTCATTATAATAATTATTGCCAATATTGTGCCATTTGTGCCAACAAAGCTGGTATATTTGACAGAATTTCGCCGATATGTGACTTTTCACCAACAATTATCATAAATTGGGAGTATATCCACGCCTCGAAGTTTAATGTAATAACCCTGTAAAATAATATACGCATTATTATTTATTGGTTGACATTTCTTCAAAACCGCATGTATCAAATACTACGGATGAACCTTGAAATGAAATTATACATTTATGTAATGTAAAACTCGTGGTGAAATCGAGAATGAACTTGAATCAGCCATCTGACTAGACCAATAATATCAAAATCCAGAAATGCAAGGAAATAAACATCTAAAATTATTGTTTCCAAATATTTTCTGATATCACAGTTTGCCGTATCACCGCAAAACAAAATATTTTGATGAATGTATCTATTTTCATAAATATTTCCAATAGGCCAGTAGAGATAAACATTAAAATTCGAAAATTTAACAATTCAACTGTTCGGAATATTTTTCCAATGTATCTGACAAGTTTGCAGAAGTTTTGGAATTTTTTCTTGTGGTATATCAAAGAAAAACATTAGTCATTAATTTAAAAAATGTCGCGTACACCTAAATTGGTTGCAAACTTGGTTATTGATATGAAATAATATATTTTGTCTACACCCATACTATACACTTATATGCCCATAAACCGTTTTATACTGAGATCCATTATGATTCAGATTTTTCATAACGACACAGATTTTTAATCAATAGAAACCCACAATTTTTTATTGGTTTTAATAAATTTGGTAATTTAGGGAAGCCCTGATCCGAATGTATATACAGGGCATTGTTTTCGAAGGATACCTGCAACCGTATTAGTTGATGCCTGTGGTGATATTATTGCAAAAACGTCATGGGGGCTGGAAATCCAATTTAGTGGCGGAAGGCTACATGGAAAATTCGGTTCAGAATAAAATCAGCATTTCAATACAATATTGAGACTAGCAATAATGAAATAAATGTAAATATCCCTTCCAATTCCAGATCTGTGGGACCTGGAATAAACTTATCAAACTAAACAATAAATAATCCTAATATTTTTAAGAAATCGGATTAATTACAATTATTATGTTCAATATATATATATAAATAGAATGTTTATAGTTTTCCTATACCCGAGGTAATACCATTAATTACAATTTTGTAGAATTTTTTATAGAAATACGAGTAACTACTATTATTCTGTTCAAACAAACTGAACCGTTTCCTAGAACATCTGAATGCTCAACACCCCAGCATCAAGTTCACCATGGAAACTGAACAGGAACAGCGGATATCATTTCTAGATGTTCTAATTGAAAAATGTGGCGCAAGACTGACACACAAAGTATTCCGAAAACCTACGCACACGGACAGGTATCTGCATGCTCTTTCAAACCATCATCCTAGTCAGAAGCGAGGAATTATCTATCTCCACTCTAGCAGAACGTGCTCGGAGAATATGTGAACCTGAGCATCTACAGGATGAACTAAAACATCTCCAAACAACGTTGAGATCGAACGGATATAGTGTACCCGAAATCAACAGGGCCATAAAAACGAGACAAAGTAGGGAGGAGGCTCAAATAGTTGCACGTGCGTATCTTCCATATTTTCCTAAGGTCACAGACAGAATTGGAAAACTCTTGGGACAACACAACATAAAAACGGTCTTCAAACCCACCAAGAAAATACAACAAAGCCTTAGGTCGGCAAAAGACATAACAGACCCACTATCTGCAGCGCATACTATGCACTTGCGGAAAGGTATACATCGGAACCACAAAAAGATCGATGAGAACAAGGCTGAAGGAACATCAGAGGAACTGCAGATTAGGCCAAACGGACAAGTCAGCAGTGGCAGAACACGCGCTCAGTGAAGGAAACCACAAGATTCTGTTTGAGGACGTAAAACTTCTTGCCCCCAACCAGGGATACCATAGCCGACTTGTACGGGAGGCAATAGAGATCCACAAACACACGGAAAATTTCAACAGAAAAGAACCTCAACCGAATATGGAATCCCATTCTTAGAAATTCCAGAGTATCAAAAGAAAACTACGGCATTGAGACAGCAGGCAAAAAGGTGTCAATTAATGTCATCGAAAATATACCTAACCCAGATACGAGAATAATTAATTCAGAAAGAACAAAGGATATCAACGACATTGATTATTCATGATGTATAAGCCTCTGAAGAAGCTAGCCACTCGCGCTAGCGAAACGTTAGGAAGAAATTCCAAAAAACGACGGCCTTCAAACCCGAGTGAAAATTGTGACAATAAATATAACATTTATATGTTTGTTTGAAAGTGGTTGACAATGTATTAGTGTTAGTAGAATTCTTCTGGACTCCCATTGTCTAGAAACAAAGAAAATAAATTCTTTGTATGTGTTTGAGTCACGACGTTTCAACAGTTAACATCTACTGTCGTTATCCAGTGTTTGAATGCGACAAGTTATCTCGGATACTTATTATATAGCATGCAACTAATGTACCAGCTACAGAGGTAATTAAGATTTTCGTGGGGTCTCTCAGGTCATCAATGTTAATTAATGTTATACAAAGACCTTTTTTGGTGAGTGTTATTATTGATGACCGATTTTTGACAGGTCTTGACACAGAGTTTTTATTGAAATTTCAATCGATCTAGCTGAGTGATAAGTGGCTTCCACACATTCCGAATCTCTATGCTCGGCTGACTGAACACGTCATCATTCTGAATATAAGCCGACTCTATAAACTTTCTCTTATACCAATGCTGTTCTTTGTGGATAATTTTGGCTTCCGACCATGCAATGCTGTGCTGGTTAGTCCATACGTGATCTGCTATTCCTGACTTCGCTGTTTCTCCTCGCTGAGTATTTCTCTTGTGTTCACCGATTCTCACATTTAGTGGCCTCTTAGTTTCTCCAACATAATCCATCCCACATTCACACGGAACACGGTAAATGCAGTTTTTGGAGTCACTATTCTCGTTGGGTGGTTTCGTTATTATGAGTTGGCTACGAATGGTATTACTTGATCTGAAGCATGTTCGGATGTTGTACCTTGATCCAATTCGTCTTATCTTATCCGATAAACCTCTCACATAGGAAAGACATAGGGTAGGCTCAAGAAGACTAAAAACAAGGAGGGTTTAATAAGCTCTAGCCAATCAGAAACTTGTATCATCAACGCGTCATAGTGACGTGCTTGGGTATGAGTACAGAGTCGAACTCGAATCAAGCAACAAAACTGTCAGTAGTAACTCTCATATACCAAGAGCTAGTCCGTCACTGTCTATAGAGAACGGCGGCCATGACATGTATAACTACGTCACATTTCGTCACAAATGTTCTTTCATCTCTTTCTACTAGTGTCCCCATTGTCTTATGGGAATCAAACACTCTTTGTTTTTAGTCTTCTTGGGGTAGGCTGTGTTGGTTCATCTGATTTCTCGGTGTTGCCTCTTCTGCGGTTAAGAACCGCTGTTATATGTTTGTCGGAGTACTCATTCCGTCGCAGATCTTTCTTGATGTTGTTCAATTCGTTGGTCAGACTCACATCGGTGTTACAGAGGCAGTAGGCCCGGTCAACCAACGAGCGGATAATTCCCCTCTTCGTCGCTCCATGATGGTTCGACTCAAAATCAGGTATTGTCCGGTGTGAGTTGGTTTTCTGTACACTGACGTTTGAAACTTGTCATTCGTTCTTAAGGCATTCACATCTAGAAAGGGTAACCCCTCCTGGGTCTCCTTTTCCATTGTGAAATTTATGGACAGTCTAATGTTGTTTAGGAGCCGCAGAAAGGCTTCGAGTTCTTCCATGGTTCCATATGACAAAGGTATCATCAACATATCTTAGCCACATCCTAGGTTTCTTGTCGGCTTTGTCTATAGCAAAGGCCTCGAACCATTCCATATAATATATATATATATATATATATATATATATATATATATATATATATATATATATATATATATATATATATATATATATTATAAGGATGGATTTAGCGAGGGGCAATATATGAAAATATAAGTAGAAAAGTTATTGGGTATAACCCTCAAAATGTTCTGCAACCGTAGACACGTGTTTCGAGCTTAAGCTCTCATCAGTACGGTAAAATCAAGTGCGAAGATGTACAACACTTGGATGTAAAAATAGAAACAAAGGAAGTCAACAACAGGAAGCAACAACTAACGTCGACACGGAGGCAGCTATAGCTACCAGCGTGACAATCCTACCCAGGAAAATACAAATAAGGATGGATTTAGCGAGGGGCAATATATGAAAATATAAGTAGAAAAGTTATGCAACTTGATTTTACCGTACTGATGAGAGCTTAAGCTCGAAACACGTGTCTACGGTTGCAGAACATTTTGAGGGTTATACCCAATAACTTTTCTACTTATATATATATATATATATATATATATATATATATATATATATATATATATATATATATATATATATATATGTGTGAGGATCCCATCGGTAGTCCATCCTCCTGGGCGAAAAAACGGTCTTTTTCCTGAAAGTAACAGTTCCGAAGGCAACATTCCAGTAGTTCCATAATACCGGTTACTGGTAGGCTCGTCCTGTTCTTCAATGCTTCGTCCTCTTGTAGTTCTTCGCGAATAACCTGTAAAGAATCTTTAAATGGAACGTTGGTATATAGACTTTCCACATCAAAGCTAACTAAATGGTCTTCCGGCACATCTTAACCCTTTGAGGCCGAAATTAATTAGAAAATTTTAAAAGTGAAAAATAATGAGAATTTACGATAGAAACGTTCATTAACATAAGCTTCAGTGGAAATAAGACTTAAATAAACAATGAACAATCTATCCTGCAGGATGTGGTTACTACTGCTAACCACTAGTAACTAAATCGTGCAAAATTGCAAATTTGCCACTTATCAAATGCCTCAAAATTATCATTTTTTGTTTACAATGAACTGAAACTTAATTATTCTTTCATTTTGAATGAAACAACGCAAAACAGTACCTGTCTTTATTTAGGAAGAACTCAACTTGGCACGTTAAACATTTCCAAATTTTGGGCTCGAAACGCTATCAATTCGACATCATATAATGTCACTAAAGTCTACCAAAACTCGTTGCAATCGGCAAGAACAGTAAAAATGATGCGTAGACAACACAATAAACACTGTGTCTACGATGTAAAACCGGTAGGAAAATAAAAGTATGGCTATTAGTAATGTGGTTTTCACTGATAACCAGTAGTCCTTAAAGGGTTAATTGCAATTTTGACAACGTTCTGTACTTCGGAACAGGTTTCAAAATTTTATAGTTTGTTTAAACCTTTCCCGACTTTTTATTCAAATTTGAGAACTTTTTGAATTATTGTGACTTGATTTTCTATTTCTACTGGCCTACAAGACTGCCTGGCTAAAGATTTATACGTCCATGGGCTAAAGTGCTTGGATTTGGAACAGAGTATCGTCGATATGCTTGCAGTAGCAGTCATCAATAATTCATAGTTATCCTCAATACATGATTGTCGTGGATGATCAATATTAGAATTGAATAAGTCGTCATTCTCTGAATAGCATTTTAAGTGGAGTGACTATTAGCGTTGTCCAATTTCTTTGTTTGTTTGCCACGACTGGAAGTGAAGATAAAATAAATACGAAGTTCCAACCAAACCGTGCAAGATTCAACACGATCTTTCTTGCACTCTTTCTGTAAACAGTCATATACAGGGTGCATCACAGTAGAAATATAACCTTTTGTTCTGAAATGCTTTCTGGCTGAACTGCCGGGCATAGAAAATGAGCAAAAACAATTATTTTGACTAAACAACCAGACTAAAAATTTTAAAACTCTACTAGTTCACATACAGGGTTGTTGTTTTCCTAGTAACAATAAGGGTTTTGGAGGTTTCCAAATTGATGGCAAAAAAGTTCTATTACGTTTAATTTCGTACGGTATGATCAATTCCGTCAAACAAATGAACAGGTTTTTCACGCAAACTATCTAATTCAAAATTTACCGCTTTACTACTTTTTTCTATAAATTTGAGTCAGTTTGTCTCTTGTCGCCAATCAATACAAGTTCCCCAATGTAGGTATGCTCCTTCCAAAAACCCTGCTATCGTTGTTCAAGCTGCTTAGTCCTGATAATATGTTGACCTTGTTTATCTATCATGCTTCCTGATTATTAGAAAAGAATCAAGATTTGATAACGGAAAGTATACATTTCAGAAGAGATAATAAAAGAGCAAATAAATATTATGGTATTGTACAATTACATAAGTAGTACAAAGTAGGTATAGCATATCAAGGACATATTACAGAAAATTGATTAATATCGAATATTTGTAAAACTAGTAATTTTTCGGATTTTTTTTTATTTCCCAAGAAGTAATTTAGCACTGTTCTTAATATAAACAATTTTCAAATTCAAACTCTTTCTGATAACCTTTGAAAAGTCTTGTGAATATTTATTGTTCAAGGGCTTCCTCAAAGTTTTTAATTGAGCCTAAGTTAATGTTTAAGGGGAGGGGGGGTTAAAACTATTGTAGATTGTAGGAAGAGCACTTCGACCTATTTGATCTTTTGTGCTTGAGACTATATTATTATGTTATGCAAGTTTTATTTAAAATAGCACTTTTCACACAAGGGAAAAACAACTAGGTAAATACAGGGTGTTATTTAAGTACGTGGCCAAACTTAAAGGGGTGATTCTTTGAGTGATTCTAAGACGAAAAGTTCATATAAACATAGGTCCGGTAATGCTTCGTTTTCAAGATACAGGGTGTCAAAAATTTTAAAAGAAATCGTTTTTGTCGTAAATATCTTAATAACCCTTCAACCGATTTTATTGAAATTTGGCAGTGTTATTGAAGGTCGTAAAGGGCGAATTTAACCCTAACTATATCGAAATTATCATGTCCAGTGGCGTCCCGGAAGGCACTGTAACCAATATTTTTGACAGAAAACATGTGCGCCACTGATTTTTTTGCATTTGTTTCACATTGAGCAACTGAAATTACAACTTTTTTATCTAGAATTTTTTTCGTATCTTGCTTTGTTTTTGAGAAAAAAACATAAAAATCACTTTATTGCACGTCCCTGGTACAACACAATAAAAAATTGTTTTTCTAGGGTTTTTAATGATTACAGGTGAATCTGTTATGCTTAAAAATTGTTTGTTTCATTTGGCCAGTGCGTGCATAGTGGTAACGCCGGAAATGCCAAAGCAACAACAAACAAGAAACACCCTTTATTAAAACCACACTGAAACAAAAATGGTACCTAGGCAATTTGTTTCTGTAAGAATACATTCAATAATAACTAACACAAAACTTACAATAGTTGCTCAAAATGTCCTCCTTCAACTTCAATGCAAGCATTAACTCGTCTTAACATCGATTCCCGAACACGTTGAAATATTTCCGGCGTATGTCTTATCTGATCACATGAATCCCGTATTCGTTGGATTAATTCTTCTTCAGTGTTGACTGGAGTTTTATAAACGAGGGACTTTAAATGTCCCCAAAGGAAAAAATCTAAGGGATTTAAATCCGGCGACCTGGGCGGCCATGACTGTGGACCTGCGCGACCGATCCAGTTTTCTCCATAAGTTTTATCCAGAAATTGACGTGCTACTATGCTGAAGTGAGGTGGAGCCGCATCGTGCATGAACCACATTGCTCATCTTACTGCCAGTGGGACATTTTCTAGTAGTACAGGTAATACAAATTCCAAAAAATGACGATACTCTTGACCATTTAATCTCGGGGGTAAAAAATGAGGTCCAATGAGATAATCGCCAACAATACCAACCCAGACATTCACGGAAAACTTCTGTTGATAATTATTTTTTATAACCGCATGGGGATTTTCTTCTGCCCAGATATGGTTGTTATGAAAGTTCATAATTGAATTGTGTGAAAAACACACTTCATCGGTAAATAATATACTGGATAAAAATGTCGGAGATGCAACCTGTTGTTGCAAAAGCCACGTAGTATAAACAACTCGCTTGGGAAAATCCGCAGGAAATAACGCTTGAACACGCTGTATGTGGTAAGGATACAGTTGGTACTCTTTCAAAATCTTCCATACAGTAAAGTGAGAAATGTTTAATTGTTGTGCAATTTTGCGTGTGCTTGTATCGGGGCAACGCTCAACTTCATGTAAAACTTCTTCTTCCAGCGCCACTGTTCTTACCTTTGCAGGTCTCCCAATAAGAGCAGCCGACCTTTGAAAGGTGCCTGATTCGCACAGCCTTTCATATATTCTCACAAATGTTTGCCTATTTGGAACATTTCGATGAGGATATCTTTCTTGATAAATGCGTCTAGCCGCTCTGGAATTGCCTTGGGCCATTCCATAGACAAAATGCATATCGGCCATTTCCGAGTTTGTAAATCGAACCATTTTCAGATATCAATAACAAATTTTATATCTCAAAACTCTTGAAAACACTTCAAATAATTACTATCAAATAATTACGTATGTACCGTTTCAATTTGTGACAGTTATGAAGTTAAATTTGTTTGAACATTTGTTGTTCCTTCCATGGCCCTCTTACTTTAGTTTCAAAACACTGCAGTAATACATAACAACATTATTTGTATTATCGAAAACAGGTAATATGAGCGAAAAAAATTAAAAGATGACTTCCATGTAATATTAATTGTTTAATCATAAATAAAAATGTCTTTATTGCATGTCCATGGACAACAATGAGCCCATTTTGCAGCGCGAGCCGAAGCCAAGAGCCGATGGCAAGTGCTGCAATTCATACATACATATTTTTTTTTTCATTGCATTAATTTTGATAGAAAATTCTAAGACTAGAATAGAGTATTGATATGAAAAAATATTAGTAAGACCCCAGTTTTTGATGGTTTAGTAGTTGAAATGTTTTATTGTGTTGTCACAGGGATGTGCAATGAAGTGATTTTTATGTTTTTTCTCAAAAACAAAGCAAGATACGAAAAAAATTCTAGATATAAAAAAGTTGTAATTTCAGTTGCTCAATGTGAAACAAATACAAAAATTGCAAAAAAATCAGTGGCGCACATGTTTTCTGTCAAAAATATTGGTTACAGTGCCTTCCGCGACGCCACTGGACATGATAATTTTGATATAGTTAGGGTTAAATTCGCCCTTTACGACCTTCAATAACACTGCCAAATTTCAATAAAATCGGTTGAAGGGTTATTAAGATATTTACGACAAAAACGATTTCTTTTAAAAATTTTGACACCCTGTTAAAAAATTGTTATTTCCGTCAACCGATTGCGCCCCTACGCGCAACCCTCGGAAGTCTTCGAGAGACTTGTGTGAGCTAGGGAAGACGCAGCCCTTACTTTTTAACGTGTGATGCCATGCACGAGACTGGTGAATCGGTGGATCGAACTCACGACCCCACGCTTGCGAGGCGTACGCTTTTACCAGCCGACCACCACGGCCCATAAACGAAGCATTACCGGACCTATGTTTATATGAACTTTTCGTCTTAGAATCACTCAAAGAATCACCCCTTTAAGTTAGGCCACGTACTTAAATAACACCCTGTATAATATTCGAACAGGTTTCAAAATTAACTCTCTTTCAAATAAATTTGTGGATATCGTCCCAAAAATAGTAATTTTTGTACTAGTGAAACAAATTACTATTTTGTGTTCCTATTGATTTGAGACAAGTTTTAATTTTCCAAACTTACCCTTTCTCAATAAATGTTACCGTTGTGTCTCGACAAAGGGGAGCCGTGGACCCAGCCGTCCTCCAATACCAAAACTATTACTTACCGAAATCGGGTATTTTAGATAATTTAGCTCAAAAAAAGATAAAAAGATTTCAAATTATAGATGGTTCCTCCCCAAAAGAGTCTGGGTGCGCCCTTAGTCGACAATAGAATATTGTACCTGTATTTACAAATATCCCATCGAAGATAAATCCAGTGGTGTCAACTCTGGAGAACGAGCACGTCATTCAATATTACAGCGCCTGCAATCCACATGATTAGATCGAATTGATCGAGCCAGTCTCGAAAAGATAGTAAGGAGACTCTGTTGAAAAATCATCTACATTTTTTAAATTCATCATAGGGTGGATTTCATTTTGCGTCTTATCGAAATAACGTGCTCCAGGTTGAAATTTGAATGAATCATGTTTATAGGAAAATCATATACTACATCAAGGTAAGATATAAGACATATATCTTAAAGAAACAACTACTACCGCGACAGATATTGGAACTGTCTCCAGAGGATGTAGATCACAAACTGAGTAATTAATACATATTTTGTCTTGAGCTGCCGGTGTTACAAAAATGTGGATACATACTTTACATGCATATTATGGCAAATGTCGATGATATAAATATTTTTTTTAAACTGAATTTTCAGTGAAATACCATTGTTCAACGGAAATTCTGACTTGTACTAATTGAATATTCTATAATTTGAAATTTCTTGTCGAAGAGATCTACGTTCCACAATGGAAATAGATAATTATGCTAGGTTATTTCGGTCCGTAGTCTAATTGACATAACTTTTGAATATGGAACTTCTAACCGTAAATGAGTTTCGAATTACCGCAGCTTCTCTATTCGTTGCCAAAATATAACTTGTATTGAGTACCTCAGTTTGCCAGAAAAGTTTTATAATGTATTTTCTCCACGATCATCACAGAATTTGCCAATTCTGAATCAAATTTGATTACAAATCAAATCAAATATACTTTATTGTCTGAAGAACATAATTCTTATTGACAAAGTCACATAAAAGAAAATACCTAACAATAATTATTGTGTTTCTACATATAAATACAATATATATATGTATATATATATACACACATACATATGCACATATGCACAACAAACAGGTACAAAATAAATAATGAATTAAAAATAACATATTATGCGAAAAAGTAAATAAAATAGAATTGGTACGATATTTTCACCGTAATGGTCAACTACAAACAAGTAAAAATATAAAAATACCAGTACAAATTGAATAATAAATAAAAATACATCATAATTGGCAAACAGGTAATTAGAATAAAAATTTATAGAAAATTTCCATCGTCAACAAAAAAATGTATAAATATAAGATTATGAAAAATATAAGAAAATATATACAAAAAATTAGGAAAATGTCAGTACAAAATAAACCTTAGAACAATTATCATAATATAAAATAGCTAAGAAGGGATGACGAAGTTGAATTTCACAGCACTAAAGCTTCTCACAGTAGAATTAATCTAATGAGTAGAAAGCCTTTGCCAGAAGAAGATTTTTTACGGAATTTTTAAATTTTTTTCTATTGTCTATGATTTTAATCTTGTTGGGTAGATGATTAAATAATTTTTTACCATTATAAATTATAGAATTTTTAACCTGTGTCAATGTTGGAATTGGTAATTTTATATTTAGTGGCTGTCTGGTGTTATAATGGGTAATCGTATGGATTTCGTTTTTAAAGTTACTGTGAATGAGACATACTGCTTCTAAAATAAAAATGCACGGTAGTGGTAAAATTTTATGTTTAATGAAAAGTGGCTTGCAAGAATCCTGGAATTTAGCTCTGCACATATACCTAACTGCTCTTTTTTGCAAAACAAAAACCGTATTAAAAAGATAATGACTACATGATCCCCAAAAACAAATTCCATATCTTAGATGTGAGTCAACTAATGCATAATACACACTCTTTGCCATATCTTCACCAAGTTCCCATGAAGTGGTTCTGCAAAACATCCTGATGATAGTTTTCGTCTGAGTCTTTCAATGTGATCTTCAAATTTCAGTTTATCATCAATATGTAAACCCAGAAATTTTGTGTCTGACCTACAACTTATCACTTGATTTCCTAAATGAATTTCTGGAAGATTACATTTAAAAGTGAGAATGTTAGTTTTGGATATGTTGAAGGAGAGCTTATTAGCATCACACCAATTTTTCACTTCACCAATATCATTCTCCACCATTTGATACAGTTTTGAGTCATCTTTATCATGCCAAAGTATTGTGGTGTCATCTGCGAATTGGGTGAACTCTCCGGAAATATTAATTGAGGTTAGATCATTTATATAAATTAAAAACAGTGTACCCCTGAGGTACTCCCCATTTAACTTCTAGTTTGTGCGATAAGCTGCCTTGGAGAGATACGCTTTGAGTTCTTCCAGATAAATATGACTCAAACCACTGGATAACTACCTTCCTGAACCCATATACCTCTAATTTTTGCAACAATATTTTGTGATTAACGCAGTCGAAGGCCTTTGTCAAGTCACAAAAAACCGCTGCAGCAACTTCTTTATCATTCATTTTCAAATAAACATTTTGTAAAAGGTTGAAAATTGCATCATGCATCATGCTGGAATTCTCTCTCTTGAGATTGAAGAAATATTCTGCAACACCTCTGCCCCCATGCAATTTAAATGTATTTTCATTCTCTCTCTTGTGATAGAATAATATTCTCACACTGGATAGCAATAATAACATAAGCCTTGACGCAGTTGATTGTCATCGTAGTGGCAAAATTTGAGTAAGTGTCAAAATTATTGCTGTCACGTTTCCGATCTTTGATCATGGAGAAAATACAGTCTGCTACTCGGTTAGAATGAAAATTCGTGATGCTCGTGGTTCCTCACGCTCGCCCACGGCTCGCGCTCGGGGGTTCTATTCTCCAGTTCATGCGAAATCATTTTCAAACGTTTGAAGTGACAGAGCGATACAAACACCGCGCGTTGGAAAGAGATACAACATTGAATTCGTATACGTTGAAACTCGAGAATAGACCCCCGGAACTTTCCACTCGCATCGAATTTTCATTCTAACCTTGTTACAGAATATACTATACTTTATTTCCATATCATACATACACTTTGACAAAGTAAAACCATATTTTAGGTTGAAGGGTTGAAAACATTTATGACTACCATAATATGTAGCAATTATATTTTCTAGGTCCCTTCATCCCGCACATAACTGAATTTTTGTAAGTAATCTCTCAGGTCAGTTTTATTTGCTAAATTTCTAAACTGCCAATAGGATTGAAAAATAAATCATCTTTGTTTATATATGTTTGGCTATTTTTAAAAGAAAAGTAATGCATCCAGAAAAAAAATCTATCAAGCTACTACTACTAACTTCAAAATGTGCAATGATGTGTCACGCCTCTAACATACCCAGCAGCTCAGTAGGCGTGGATTCGACAATAAAAATTTATTTCGATAAGATTGAAATATGGGGTTAATTTTCCGGAGCGCCACGGATTTATCGCTAGTGAAAAATCCGAAACCACCCTGATGGAATGGGACAACCCACTGCACTAATATTACTAAAATATTAAACCATAGATACCTGTAAAGGGTATAATAATAATATATAACTATGTAGAGGTTTTGTCTTCCCTTACGCTTAGATAACTTGGACCAGAATAAAAGAAATAGTCATGTCCCTTACTAATAAAATATATTGATCGTTACACACCCTGTATGTGCACAGTTCAGCTCACCATACAAAAGAAAATGAAATTAATGTAAATATCAACCACCAAGATGAATTCAAGTGAATGCTGTGATTGAGAGTATGGTATTGTTTGAATATATCAATATGAAACCTCCAGTGAGGGCTATGCCTGTGACGTCACGATGATAGCTTACAGTTATGGATACTTACGCCTTAGGGGCAATCTTATTCTAAACTTATCTGATACTATGTAGATATTCTCAAGCATGCCAGTTCACCAATTATTGTGGTTGTAGTTCATCAGTGCCTTGGTGTATACAGGTGCACAGTGGGTACGACACAATCAATCAAAGTAGATGTACAGCTGGGACGAATAGCGAAGGAATGCTGAACAACAGATATACAGCGGGACAACCACAGTCGAGCAGGAACAATCACAGCAGTGGAACAGTGGAAAGACAATCGTATAGCAACGAAACAGTGGAACAATCACATGAGTGGAACTCCAATAGACGGTAGCAGAGTAGTAGCAAACAATACCAGTCTGACTTCTGATTACACTTGTATGGGACCATAAGTAGAGCCCAAATGCAAATACTAACCTCTATTAAGTGGGAGGGTTCTGATAACAGCTTTGATGGTCTGTTTGCTGTCTGATAGTGGTTTCACACAATGATGAAGTGACTTCTAACCTCAAAAATCCGCAAAGCGAACGGAGATTTCTCAAAAATATATAGCGTCAAATATGAGAAACTCTCCTGATATGAATTTTTCCAAGATCCATCAACGATGATCAAACTTTAATTGGAAATCTTCAAAATAGGTCAGTCACTCATCAATATCAAATAAGGAAGAGGAAAATATATCTCAGACGTCAAAGTCAAAACTGTCAATATCTGACAAAAGGTGCTTTCTTGTTCGTTAGTGTTCGGTGGGAACAGTCCAGGAAGTAACTCGAGCTACTTGGAGCTATGAAAAGAACACCTTAAGATTCAGTGTTGCCAACTGAACCAAGATGAAAACGCCAGCCTCTCAATCTCAGAACCAAACACAAACAAACAAAAGGTCCAGTATTCGAATGTGAAGTAAGTACCTCAATGACACAAGATAGAGTAGGAATGTTACGGTTTTGTGTTCCAAGCACAAAACAATAGACTTACCAAAATTATGTTTACAAAACAACGCTGTCATACCGCAAAATAGAACAACTGATAACTGTCAAATAACATTTTTGTAATATTATTCAGTGCGATGTTGAATAATCGTTATTGTGGTTTATAGTGTATGTTGATTAAAAAAAAAACGTTGGATTAGTATTTACTTCATTACATCTCATTGAATGCTTCTAAGCAGTTGATTCGTTATTACCCATAATTATTTAATCATTTCATCTTGATAGGATAAAAATAAAAGACATTACTGACAAAGTCTAATGGAGTTGATTTTAGCTCAGAATAACATCACACTCTAATATTATCGAAATTCTACTCCTTCCAAAAATAATGATGTTTTATACCATAGTAAAGCCTGGACAAAATGGGCATTCTTTTGTAATGAATATCCAGTTCCACTTGGTTATGTTTTTTCAAAACAATAATGTCAAACTGTTGTTAAAAAAATTGGTGTAACTCAAATCAGTCATTTTACCCTCATTTCTTGAAAAATTGTATTGTTTTCTGAAAAACTGTTTCGTACATCTGAAAGCATCACTCATCAGTAATCTTCAGCAGCAAAGATATTTAAATTCGTCCCAATTTGTATACATGGCATTAAAAAATCCAAGGTGAGGTAATGATTTTCCAGAAATTAAAAAAATGCTCATTATCTCGAAAACAGTGATATTTTTACTAAGGTGAAATTCCGATATTCTGAATAGTCATGACCTGGTCTATCACCAGTTTCAATATTGTACAAGGTTTGCCGGACACCTTGTAAATGTTTGGTTATTTTAAAAATAAAAGTAATGCATCCAGAAAAAAATGTTTCAAGATGCTATCATGCCAATTTTTTTCAAATATTTTACACAAATTGCATACTAGCTTCAAAATCTTACAACGTTTATTTCTAATACAAAAGTATTTTATAAGAGGACGCAATTTTACAAACGGAGACTAGGGAATATAAAAATGGCAAAAGATGACGACACAAAGAAATCGCATTTATGTCAATCTTGAAAATTGTAAAAAAATTAAAATTATGAAATAATGATTCCTAGAACAAGTTGACATTTGTTGAAAAGAGAAACATTCTCAATTGAAAATTGAATCAATACATGACTCCTCTGGAAATGGAAAAAACCTACGATAACAGAAAATCTAACAGAAAACATCTACTTCCCCGGCTAAAGCCACGCTGGACATTTAACTACATCTTATAGATATTGAAAAAGACCCTATACAGTGAGCACGTAAAGGTTGGAACAAATTCGTTAAAAGCTTGATATGGCCAGTAGGGATTTTCTTTTTCAATTGTACATTTTTTGGTACACTCAAATTTTTGATGATGTCATCGCAGTGCGAGTTATGACGTCATCATAATTTTTTTTAAATGGCATTACCCTATTTTGATAATACTTTCAAAAAGAACGCATTTTTCTGTGTATGGATCTCATATTTTTTCTTATGTTACATAACCGTATTTTCGAGAAATAAAAGATATATTATTCATAATTAGGTCTGGTAACGTGAACTTTTGACTTAAGTTTTCCTAACAAAAAACATCTGGAGGGATTAGATCAGGAGATCTACCTGGCCACTCTAAAAAAGTCCTCGTCTGTGGTCGAAATCCGGAGAATAAGGGAATTTTTCTCAAGTATTTTGGTTTCGATAGGTGACCTCACACCTTGTTGTGAAGCGAGTGCGATGTGAGTTGCCTAGATGCCAATCCTGACGTCTGGTGTTTGTTCGAAGTGTGCAACTAACCACCCAGGGTGGGGCTGTAGGTTTTTCCTGACTTTCCTGCAGCTGAAAATTGAATACGCCACCAAAAATCAGAAAGTCGTCCCGGAGCTCCACGAAAAATGATAATAATAGCCGTCCTCTACCCGCAGACGAGCATTTTTAGAGTGGCCAGCTAGATCTCCTGATCTAACCATACTAGATTTCATTTTGTGGAGATACCTTAGGTCAAAAGTTTACGATAACCAACTTAATATCACATTATTATGAATGAAATATCTTTTGTTTCTCGAACATACGGTTATCTAACATAAGAAAAAATATGACATCCGTACTCAGAAAAATGCGTTATTTTTGAAAATATTATCAAAATAGGGTAAGCCCATTTGAAAAAAATTATAATGACGTCATAACTCGAACAGTGATGCCGTCATCGAAAATCTGAGTAGTCCGAAAAATGCGCAACTGAAAAATAAAATCGACCTGGGGTGCAATTACGAACACTCGATCCGTAGTAACTTTGACATATGTCAGATTTTATCAATCATAAAAACGAATACAATTCAAAATATATTGCAACTTGAGTCGATATCAATGGTCTATATGGTAGGTATAATTCCATTCTATCTCTATTCAAAGAAATTTCATAATTTCGACTTTGTTTCGAATCGGGAACAACCATCGTTCTAGCCTACGTATCGTGACAGCTCTCTTATCGAGTGTTCATAATCCCACCCCTGTCTGAGCTTATTTTCCCTACTGGCCATATCAAGCGTTTAACGAATTTGTTCCAACCTTTACGTGCTCACTGTATAACTTGAGAGAAAAAATCTGGAAGTGAAAATTTGCATTTTCATTCAGATAGTTGATTATTTTTTAAATGTCCAGTTTCCATTGGAGATTCTCATCTATGAATGAGATAAGGGAGAATGTTATTCAGAAGTATCACTCACAGAAAATCGCTCATTCCATTGATGCGTGAATTGCATCTCTTTTGCTAGGCAATTTTGATCGACAAAAATCTATTTCACCCTTCTAAGATCATCAGGGAGGTTGGACGAATTGGAAAACATACTCTTCAGAAGCAATTTCACACTGTAATGATAGAATTGTGCGGTGAAACTTTGAAAATATTTTTCTGACATAAAACCTGTCATGGTACAAACAAAAATAAAATGATTGAAGCACATTTGAGTAGTTAGTTTTATGTATATAAATCAGTTATAAATAATTGAGGGTTGCGTTTGAAATTTGTTAATATTATCTTTATAGATTCAGAATTGCTCATTACAACTCTTAGAATTGTATAAAAAAACTATTTTGTTTTATTGTTGATATTCCATGTAGCAGTTCCACCTTATAACATTCAACTTAATAACTTTTAAAGCTTTTATAAAACTGTTATTTAGCTATTTTCAGATTGTAGTAGGAAACGCTTCAATAAAACTATTTTATTAAATAGTGTTAAACTTTTTTTTTTATAAAATTGTTTTGTAATATTCGGAGAAAGAAGGCTTATTAAAATGTCATCAGAAATTGAAGTATTTTATAAAATGGTGCTAATATTGCATTTGTAGCTTTTGTAATCAACTTTGATATTTTTAAAGCTTTTATAAAACTGTTGTTTAGCAGTTTTATAAAAATTAATAATAAGATATAGTCAAGAATGTTTCATAATATTGTAGTAAGAAACACTTCAATAAAACCATTTTATGAAGTTGTGTCGAGTTTTTTTTATTAAATTGTTTTGTAATATTCGGAGAAGGCTTATTAAAATGTTATCAGAAATTGATGTATTATAAAATGGTGCTAATTTTGCAATTGTAGCTGCTGTGAAAACGTATTGAAAACATTTCAAATATAAAATTTTGACCGAACTGATAAACAAACAAATAGACAAGAAAGCGAGTAATAAAAACATGGTAATAATAATAATATAATAAACATGATACAATCGGTGAACCTGCCAAGAAAAAGTATAATATTAATTATTAAAATAGTCGTGATGGCGTGTTTCAAAAGAACCATTTGAATTTCCGAATTGGCATCAACTTCCAACAATAAATTAATACTGATTATCTATCCTACGAATGTGGGTCACAACCGTCATTACACAATCCCTCATCGTTATTGTGCAAGAACACACCGCAATCGTAACGAATCAAGGAAATATGTTTTCCTCGCATTTTAACAGCTTCTCTGTAGGCTGTAGGCTTATTATCGTTTTTGTGTGGCTCTTGTGCTTATTAGTGTGTTATAGTCTAGTCAACATGTGCCATTTATTACAAAAATTTTGAATAGTCACCGAAAATTATGATCATGGTGTGTGTCATTCGGTTCCTAATAGCATGTAGAAAGTTTAAGGAAAGGTCCCAAAAGAGGCCGAAAAAAATTACAAAATTTACAAAGGACATTTTTCACTCAGTGAAGTTTTTCTTAACAGGCTTACAAATAGATAACCGATGCAAAAATTGTAAAATCTTTATTTTCCACTTTTCTCTAAAAAAGTGGAAAGTTGGAAAACTCGCGAAATTGAAATCCGAAAAATCCGTAAAAATAGTGAAAAATATCTGACCGTCGAATATTATGGTTTAAAAAAAGAAATTGTCCGCCACTGGGTAGGGTTTCGGAAGTCTTCTTGACGGATTTGGAATTCAAAAATTAGAGCGGAAAAAAAATTAGGTAGGGGGCTGTCCCCCCTCCTTTTCTCGAAAAAAGTGGGAAAACTCGCGAAATTAAAATCGAAAAAATCCGTAAAAATAGTGAAAAATATCTGACCGTCGAATACTATGGATTAAAAAAAAATCACCCCCCTGCCCTCCCTCAAAAGCTAGATAGAGAACGCAAAGTAATTCGGAAAATGTTTCAACAGTTTCGGATATGGAAAATAATGATGAAAAAAAATCGTCTCGTCACGTCACGTCACGCAACGAAACAAATTAGGAAAACTTAATTGGATACATTTATTACAGCGAACCTGCAACGTCTCTAGACATTTCAAAAAAAAAATTCTTCTTGCTCTGCAAGCCAGACCTCCTCAGCTTTTATTATCTCTTCGTTGGAAGAAAATTTACGACCTTTTAACTTTTCTTCATTTGAGGAAAGAGATGATATTCGGACAGAGCCAAATCTGGTGAATAAGGGGGGTGTTCTAGTAATTCAAACCCTAATTCACGAATTGCATGGTAACATGAGATTTGTGTGCAGGGGCGTTGTCCTGCAAAAACAAAACACCTTTGGATAGCTTTCCGCGTCTTTTCTCTTTAATTTTTTCCCGTAGAGTGGTCAGTAATGTCGAATAGTAATCTCCAGTTATTGTTCTACCCTTATCCAAAAAAGTCAATCCCAAAAAACTGAAGCAAGAACTTTTACAGCAGATTTTTGGACACGAAACTTCTTAGGTTTTGGAGAACCGGAGTGTCGCCATTCCATCGATTGTTGCTTTGTTTCTGGATCGTAGAAATGTACCCAAGTCTCATCCATAGTAACAATTCGGTTTAAGAAGTCTACATCGTTTTCAAACCGACCACAGATCGAACGCGATGCTACTACCCTTGCACGCTTTTGGTCAACATTCAAACATTTGGGGATCCATTTTGCAATTTTTCTCATGTCCAAATTGACGTGAACTATATGATGAACGCGTTCGTATGAAATATTCAGTGCTTCAGAGATATCCGTTTTAGCCCAATACGACGGTCTGTTAAGATCATGTCATGAACTGCATCGATATTTTCGGGAACTGACACAGAAACTGGCCTTCCCGATCGGTCATCATCTTCAATGAAAAATTTACCTCTTTTGAAGCTTGCAGTCCAATTTTTCACGGTCGCATACGAAGGACATTGATCACCAAGGGTATTAAGTATATCTTCGTAAATCTGCTTACCTCTTAACCCTTTTAAATACAGGTACTTGATGATGGCTCGATACTCCAATTTTTCGATTTTCACAATTTCGGTGGACATATTTTTTCTTTTCATTTATTGCATAACTCTGGTTTATTATCTTAGGTTTACTTTTTTGACGTCAAACTTTACACTGACACTTCTAAGTTATTGTTCATTGCTATGGTAACGTAATATTTTGTTTATGCAGGGAACTGGTCTAGGCTAACTAGATATCAATACATCCTCTTAGATACTTCTCGCGACAAGCTTTTATATCATTTAAAATTTTATAATTTAAAAAAATGATGGGTTCAATTCACTTTAAATTTTATTTTCTTCTTTTTAATGCTTTTAAATGCAGGCTTTTTTTAAAGTTTATTTATTTAAATATCTAATCATGATTGTGTGAATTTGATCTCGGGGTCCTGGTATACCGGGATTCTAAACCTCAACAGTGATCGGTTCGTGGCAAACTCTTGGTAATTATTTTGACCGCCAGATCGCCATTCTCAACAAAGTTAGCATTTTCAAAGAGCTCATAGGCGAACCGCATCAGTAAACATAGTATAGTTGTTTTGTTTGGATAAGAAAACATTTCTGTTTAGTGTAGACAGAAATAGCATAAAGAACTGGCTTGCATTTCACAAGACAAAGCTGTTGTTCAGCTTACGAGTCCATAGAACGACTTAATAACGGGAATTTTCTCGTGTCTCGCGTTTCAAACAATTTCCCACTATGGCGGAGGTCGACCCTTTCGCTGTAATGCACACGTTCGAAAAGTGGGTCAAGGATTTGCACCCGCACATTGATTTTCCTCTCTCCGTTACGAAAAACCCGCATATTTCCAGTTCGGATTCCACCAGAAATAACTCCTCACGCTGTATGCACATTTGCGGCAATTTAGTGAGCGTTGGGTTGTCGCTTGGAAATGTATCAAAACTAGGCACTCTAGGCATTAGGCACGTGCAGAGATTACTTTCATTCACTTGTAATGTCTTGCGGTGTTGCCAAGTTTGGCTGGGTTGTCCGAGGAGTGCCTATTTTTAGTTGGTCACGTTGCAGTGTTCTCTTCTCTCGTTGAACTCAAGGTTCCAAGGATACTGCAATTGAATTCTACTCGACATTATTTGACAAAAAAGAAAACAAATTGCAAGCAAGTAAAATAATTAGAATCGCAAATTATGACCTGCAATTACTCTATTCTATTTAATGTTATCACTGATATTATGATTTCCTTGTATGAAGTGCTCTCAGTTTTGAAGAAAACAGGCCTTTTTTTTCTTAAAATTAGGAAGAGCTTTCACTTTTCACAAATTTTGTAAAAGCACTTCAACTCTTTTGGAATTCAGGTCAAATTCCAAAATCTTTCAAAGTGGACATTATTAAACCGATATACAGGGTTTTTCACGACGAGCGTTCGTTAGGAATATATGGAGAACGATTCAAAATAAAAAATTGAAATTTTGTGGTAGTGGGTTTTACAAAATGGCCTTCTCAACTAAAATATTTTCAACTTCCGGTCTTTTTCCGGTATACCGGAAGTTGAGAGCAACTTCTTTATTTCGAATGGAACACCCTGTATTTTATTACGTTTTCGAATTTCTCAGCACATTTTAGGCCCACTTTGTATAACAATGCCTATATCCAAATTTGACAGTTACAACACCACTCCGAAAAAATCATAACTCATAGACAGTAACAGTTGAAAATGTGAAATTTCACAG
This sequence comes from Chrysolina oricalcia, assembly GCA_944452925.2. Classification (NCBI taxonomy): domain Eukaryota; kingdom Metazoa; phylum Arthropoda; class Insecta; order Coleoptera; family Chrysomelidae; genus Chrysolina; species Chrysolina oricalcia. Next base: position 2,513,420 of record OX101817.2, read on the forward strand.
AATCACACCTTAAGCATCAAGTCATGAACAGGTTCATCGAATTTTCGAAAATAAATTACAGGATGGTCGAAATTTCCACCTAAAACATAACATCGTGAAAACTGATGAAACACGATTTTTTCAAATGGATACCATACACTATTCTAATATTTTTGGATACTACGAAAAAAAAGATATCAAGTTCATGAAAAATGTCCTAAACCCAAAATACACCCCTGGCAAGATATATCCGATTTTGGGAAATATTTGAAATATAAATCATTCGAAGCAATACCAAACCAAGCAAGATTTGAAAACAAATGACCGAATAAATCTCAGAGGAAACGTTTTTCGGAAAACCGATCGGAAAATGGTGAAAATTCCTCACAACTGAAATTGGAAATGGGCATTTGTGAAAAATAGCGAATATTTCCGAAACGGTTGAAATATTCATAATTTATTCTTTTTTGACCGCCTTTGATAAACCTACAAAAAAATTTTGAAAAATTTTTGCTTAACATCAATAGTCCGGGAAATATTTCAAAAAAAAGAAAAATTGAGTTATTGGCCTGACCAATGGAAAAGTTGGATTTTTCTTTGTCGCACTGTTACGTCTATACGGTCCTCTCCAACGCTTCAAATTATTTTTTCTCCAGCTTTTCCAAAGTCATTGTAATAACGAAAAAACTTGAAAACAAATGTTTTTTTATTTTAAACACCAAAACTCGGAAACTACGTGATATAGATAAAGTCTTGATGCAGTTTTGCAGTGGCTATGAATGGATCAAAAAAATGTTTAGATGAATTTTTTTCATAACTTCAAAAAAAATAGAGATATAAATTCGGCAAAATTTAACATTTTTGGTTTTGAAACACCAAAAACTCGAAGACGAAACGAGATATCGAAAAAATGTATATGAACAGTTTTATAGTTCACAAAAAGTACTACAAAAAGTTCCTATGAAATTTTTCCTTATCTTGAAAAAAAAAATCAGGATGCGACATGGCCTTTTTTTAAACATCAAAAACTCGAAAACGAAAAGAGATATCGAAAAAAATTATATGGACAGTTTCATTGCTCTTGAACTGATCCACAAAAAGTTTTCATAAACTTTGTTCCTATCTTGAAGAAAAAATTGAAGTCGGAAAAAAATTTTGAACAAAAATACAAAAATTGAAAGATATCAAAAAATTAATCTGAACAATATAATTGCCTTCGGACTGATAAACAAAAAGTTCAAATAAATTTTTTTAATATCTTGAAAAAAAAATTCAGATGCGGAATTTTCATCATTTTTCGTTTTTTAAACACAAATTAATCGGAAACGAAACAATATATCGCAAAAATGTATATGAACAGTTTCATTGTACTCGAACAGACATACAAAAAATTCTGAAGACATTTTTTCATATCTTGAAAAAAAAATTTAAGATGCGGACTTCGAAGAATTTTCCGCTTTATTCGTTTTTTAAACACCAAAAACTCGGAAACGAAACCAGATACCGAAAAAAATTATATTAGCACTTTTATTGTTCTCAAACAGATCTACAAAACATTTTCATGACATTTTTCATATCTTGAAGAAAAAAAAAATGAGATGGGGACTTGGAAGAATTATCCGATTTTTCTTATTTTCTAACAAAAGTTCGAAAACTAAACGGGATATCGAAAAATTGTATTCCAACGCTTTTATTGTACTCGAACAGATCTACAAAAAATTCCCATGAATATTTTTCATATAATGAGAAAAAAAATTTAGATGTAGACTTAGAAAAAATTTTGAACAATAACAGAAAAGTTTTCCATTTGTAGACCACTTCATTATTATTGTTATTTTTATTAGTATTTTTTTATATACAAATTGTAAGTAAGTACTTTACTCCATAGATGAAAAGATATTTTTGCTACTTCCCGTATAAAATAGAAGATAATAAGCAGAACTTTTTATCATGAGCAACTTTTTTCATAAAGTCAGTAATAAAAAAGTTTTCCATTTGTAGACAACTTCATTATTATTGTTATTTTTATTAGTATTTTTTGATATTATACAAATTGGAAGTACGTACTTTACTCCATAGATGATAAGATATTTTTGCTACTCCCCGTGTAAAATAGAAGATTTTAACTTTTTCGTTGCAGGTAGGCTCCCTCAGTTTTGAAATAAGCAGAACTTTTTATCATGAGCAACTTTTTTTCATAAAATCAGTAATAGAAAAGTTTTCCATTTGTAGACTACTCAAGCGAACACACTGTATATTCGTCATCCTGCATAGATATTAACAGGAATCCTAAACATTAAAATTGTCTTTCGAAATCCCAACATCCAATAAAAGCATCACATCGTGGCAACACCGTACGTCCCTCAGCTGCTGCTCCGTTGTCCTTTCGATCAGCTGTGAATGTGACAGAGAAGTTGACCCGACCAACCGCGAGCTTGCGAGGCGTCGACGTCAGAGCCCCGGCCACCGATCGGTTGACAGTCAGCTGTTGGGCCGCTTCCACTTGACATACGAACAGGCGTTCTTGGCCCTAGCGCGTCACTCCGAGATGAAGGACAAAACGTTTGTTTGATGTGCTTTTGTAGATTTGAAATGTATTGCCAAGTACTTCGGGGACAGTGTACTTGCCAAATGACGAAATGACAGCGGGAAACGTCATGAGCTAACCTTCATTTGTCACTGGTAATCGCGGTATGATTGTCGTGGTAGAAGGTTTGTTGCTTATTTTTGTTTTCACTTCGGTTTGATGTGAAATAACTTGGAGAGGAGGATAATTTATGAAAATGCTAATGAACATATGTACTGTAGAAATGTATAAATGTCTTACCATTTAACACAAAAGTGTAGAGCTTTTCCAAAACGATTTGAATAAAAAATAATATTTTTAACGAATGTACGAGGTAGAATAATTCGACGATACAAAATCGAAATATAAAATGTCCTGATTACAGAATTCGCACTCACGATCAAAGCAAGAAGCACCCCTCTGAGCACCAGAAATGGTTTAAATTGCTCTATTTATTTTTATTCAACCACATTACAGAAAATAAAAGCTATTTGTGGTAGGTCAGTAAATTGCAGTAAACTGTAAATGTCTAATATTTATATATGCCAATTCTACAATTTTACACAAATAATAATAAAGACACAGAGTATATGCATATGTCTACAAAAGATCCAAACAAAAATTAAAAATTGGATTATAAATGGGTGATTTAAAGTTTTTTCATAGCTTTTCTAAAATAACATAATGTCGTAGTTGGTTGGTTGCTGTTTAATTCTATTGAGGGACTCAATAACACCATAATTTGTTCTACAAAATGGCCTCTCAAAAGTATAACTACTTCTACTTCTTCTAGAGTTTGCAGAAAAAGTCGAGGGGAATCAATGTACCCATTGATGATTTTATGAAGGAATACTAGATCATTTTCTATTCTTCTATGAATCAACGCATTCATGTTTAAAATAGATATCTAATATTTGTGAGATATTCAGTCCTATTAAATCCCATACGATACTTCTTAAAAACTTATTTTGACAGCCCTCTAAAAGATCAGAATCAACTTTGTAACATGGTGACCAGATTATAGAATTTTATTCCAAACTAGACATCACCTGTTCACAATAAATTATCTTAACGGCGTTAATAGATTGATAGTTCTTCATCAGATCGAAGGGAAAAGCCTAACATTTTACGAGCACGAGATGATGTTTCTGTAATGTGATTCATAAAGGTCATTTTCGTGTCGAATATTACTCCGAAATCTTTGATTTTGCTTGTTACTGATCAGTTTGTATTATTAACTCTTTACATGTAATCAATAGCAGCAAGATTACACCATCTGGAAAAGTTATTTAGATCCAACTGCAAACTCTCAGCATCAGAAATTCATTTAACCGATCTAAACATCTTCAAGTCATCTGCAAACATTAGGAAAGCACTGTTAATGATAACATCAGAGAGGTCATTGACAAAAAGATTGAATAACAGTGATCCCATATGGGATCCCTGTGGTACACCCGATGGTACTTCAATTGGTTTTGAAACTGAGCTCCAATATTTCACGTTTTTTAAATTACTTAAAATTAGGTTGGGTGAAGAGTGGTCACCGATGGCATGTTTTGGAATGATTATGTGTTTATTATTGCTTCGTTTTCGAGATCCAGGGTGTCAAAGTTCCTTGGCCTGTACGCTCTCCTGACTTAACCCCTATAGATTTTTGTATAGGGTACAATGAAAACCAAAGTTTATGCTGAGCCCATCAACGGTGAAGGTATTTTCCTGGAAAAGATTGTTCAAGCACTACGAGCAGAGTGCTGTGCAGCTATAAAACAGTGCATTGAATAGAAGTAGTGGTCATTTTGAGTAGAGTTTTGTTTTCCTGTTTTCTAATAAAATACAATGAATAAATTTGTTCTAATATCAATTTCTCATGTAGTTTTCTTCTTGTTACAAGGAATCGGTTTTTAAAATGCATAAACATGCGAAAAACCAGTGGATTACAATGATTCGTCCTAATATTAATTATATTACCCTTTGGTACGCCACTGGAATTAATAATTTTGTTAAGAAAGAAACAAGGTGTCCTGCCCTACAAGGTAGGTGCTCATTGCCATAATCCTATACAATAGGAAAAATTGGGTCGAAAATCCATCCGAAAACAACTACTTTCCAGGATAATACCACGACGAACGTTGAATCACATCCAATGAATTTCCGTGCAGAGTTCCTACAAGGCTATCTCTGCAGTTGCTAGTTGCATGGAAATGTTAATTGAAACATTTGGACCACCTATAGATCGATTTCGGGGTGTTGCCCCTCATCAGTATAGGGTAGGCCTCTGCAGATAATAACTAATGGTTCAATTATCGATCCATGTCGAAACAAAAGCTAAGACCGAGCTCGTAGTGTAACGTTCACTAAACCACGAGCGCCATCTCAACTTCAGCCTCTCAACCATAGCATTACCCAAACGTGCATGATTACTGAAACCACCAATACAAATAAAGAAAACTGCATTGTTCACAATGAGCGCTTGTCAAGCTTGACAATGACAATGCAGATTTCTTTATTTATTAATAATTTTGCTATAAGTACATCGAGAGAAACCCCTCATTACCGCATAAAAGCTTTTCAGGTTTTAATAAAATCAGCCAAAAGGTTTTTCCGTAATATAAAAATAGTTCAATTTTTTATTTAGTTGCTCTATATGCGCTGATCATTTTAGTTTGTAGTCCATAACAAGTCCAAGTAGTTCAACTTCTGAACTGTTAGCAATAATATTGTTAGTTGAAAAAACAATATTTTGAGTTTTGTTTTTATTGAGTTTCAAGCAATTAGAAACCAACCATATTTTGGCTTTTCCTGAAAAATACTGGGAAGTTTTTTCCAACTAATATAGTTTTCTGTCAGAGGCATAAAGAGAGCAATACAAACACATTTGGTTGGACACATGTAATGAAATATGTCATGGATATACATAATAAATAAAAGTGGGCCAAGGATGGAACCTTGGGGTACCCCAAAGTGGATGTTCTCGATTTCAGAATAGCTCTTGTCTATTAGGACAGCTTGTTTCCTGCGTATACGGTAAAATATAGTTCAGTTTATAACATTATACAGATCATTAACGAAATTATCGAATAATTTACGTCCCATATGAGATCTCCGGGGTACTCCTGACGATTGAAAGTTCGATTGGATCAAATACGAAACTTTGGGATGGATGCAACGCGTGAATTGGCCTAGATATCGACAAACAGGGCTCATAGTGACGTGCTACGTTTTGGATGTTTCCTCGGGTCGATTTTCTGCTAATTAGACTGAATAATATAGCGAACGGAGAACAAAGGTTGTTGCCGAGCCCTTCGCCTTTCTTTTGTCTTTTGTTTGCGGTTCGATGCATTATTGAAATAGCGGCTGTCGCAATGGAAAATTGCTGATATTTTCCTTGTTCAGTCGAGAGTGACGCATGGAAATGAACGGATTCACGGAAAATTATCGGATGAATAGGCTGTTGAAAGAACTCCCAACATTCACAAGTTATATTTGTCAATAAATAATTGAGAAAGAGAAAAATGTGAAGGTTGCTTCGGAATATTTGTACCACAAATGAACAATTGTTTTTATATCGAAATGAGCTTTGGTCCTCATCACAATCTTTCAATTTCATGAATTTTTAGCCTTCCAAGATATTTTAAATTTCGAGTGGGGTCAGATCTGGAGAATGCGGAGGATGGGGTACCAATTAGAAACGCAATTGATTGATTGATTGCTCTTTGCTTACTGGTGTTGGGTGGAATCCACGTGGGTTGCTTTGGAATATTTGTACCACCTATAAATACTTGTTTTCAAGCTTTGATTCTCATCATAATCTTTCAATTTCATGAATTTTTAACATCCCAAGACATTCGTAATGTTGGAAAACGTAAAAGTCCGGTGGGGTCAGATCTGGAGAATGCAGAGGATGGGGTACCAATTATAAACGCAATTCATGCAGTTTAATGGCTTTTTGCTTCCACGTATCATTAAAATCTACTACTTGAACTACTTTTCCGGCTATAACAACCACCGATATTAAACTACATCTGACAGATATTTGTGCAACGTTCCTCAAGGATGACACTCTGTACATGGTACATGATGGTGTTTTGAAAGTCTAATAATAATAATAATACTTTATTCATCCTTTTTGATGACACATGGTATAGGATAAGTCAGAGGGCAGAAGTGCCTAAAGCAATCTTCTTATCTAAATACAACAAAACATGTCTATAATCTACCTTCATTCATAGATAGTTCACATTAGCTTCAAAAATTCATTTATGTCGTAGTAACATTCATTACATAAAAAGTTCTTCAGTTTTCGCTTGAATACATTGAAGTTGTCTTCCAATCTTATACAGGCAGGCAAATGTTTAATAGTTATTTATGCAACAAGTGCAAAAAGTGAATGTTTATTGCACTCGACGTGAAATAAACAATTTTTGCACGAGTTGCATACAACATTTTTTCTACGTTCATGCAAAAAGCAAAAAATGATTTATTGAGGTGCGGCACTAGGTGTGGGAAAATGAAAAGCGCAACTTGAATACTTTATTATTAATATCGATTTGCATTGAAACAGGAACTAATACGTTACGAACAATTTAACTCAAACTTTATTTTTACCCTCAATGTTGAAAGTGAATGAACAATTGGTGCAATTTTCAATATGAATATTTCGTAGTGAAGTACGTATTGCCAATCTCACAGAATTTCTGCTAAATATGTAGTAGGTTTAAACGTTTATGTTTGTCATGATGACAGCACGTTGAAGTAGAATGACAGATGAGTGCAATAAAAACTTTATTGCACTAGTGCAATAAAGAACTTCTTTTTCCACTGAATATAGTTCATTAAAGTTTTGCTTTTTGCATGAATGTAGAAAAAAGTGATTACGGCATGTTTCTCTACAGTCTAGGTTGAATATTAATCGTATAATCCTCTTTTGAAAATGAAAATATGAAAAAGGTAGAATATTTTAACATGAATCACTGGTCAAATGACAAAGAGAAACATACAGAATTCAAGTAGGTAATTCAAAATTAGCGCTATCTCTATTGTACACGATAGTCAGTCAGTCTATTATAAAGTGTATGAATTCATAATTTTTGATAAAAATTGTTCCCCTCTGCCTGTACGTTTAAGTGGCTTACGTGGCTCTTAAGATAGTTCTTCTGATTAACAAGCTGTCATGACTTTGATGGGTTCTTTAAATACCTCATCTTTCAAATGGCCTCAAAGAAAAAACTCCGGTAGAGTTATGTCTGGAGAACTTGCTGGCCACTGCAATGGTAATATTTTTTGTAAGAAGTACAGATACATCTCACTATATAAGTTTCATGCATATAATAATGGTCCTATGAAATAACCATTTATTTATTTCTTCGTTGTAGGAAAAATAGTGTACATAACTTGTGGGAAATTGATTTTTCCCACTTGGTATTACTATTTCGCTTCTGATGCGTTTCTCCTACATTCACCGAAAACCAACAACATGTCAAGTTTTCAGAGTTTCGTATATTGGACAATTCTAGTACTAGTAGAAAGGTATTTTTCAAAAACTGCTAAGGAACCATCCAAATAATTAAGATTCTGACAATTAATTGATAATGCAAAACAGCAGTAAAAATCTTCCAGATGTTGATTGAAATACGAACACTTGGATAACTTTCTAGAGTTTATAAGGAATATTAAGATGAAAATAAAGGTATACAAGTTGAACCGGAAAACTACAAATATTGTAGATTGATAGTACTGTATCCAAAGTTCCAAAAGTTTTTGAAGAGTTTTTCTCTGAAACGTATTTAAAAAAATATTTTGAGGTTTATATTATACAGGGGAATCCCTGAGGAATAGCCAATTCCATAAGGTACTGGTATGGCTAATTCTCATCCATTTTCACATTCATTCTCTTAACCTACATCCTAGTTAGGACGATGGTTTCTAGATCATTCTAAATGTAAGAACAATCGAAACTACTGCACTGCCTCTGTTCTATGTATTCATTTCAATCAAAGAACTTCATGAATCTGAATATTCTCGGAAGTAGTCCTTTGCTTTCTGTTTAGTAGAGGCTTGGCGTGGAGCTCTCAATTTTTTATTAGCTAAGAAAATTACTACTCTCACTCGATGATAATCGATAAGTCAGCGTAACACTTCGAATAGAAGACGAAATACAAGGCGATCTGGTGCAATATCCCTGTAGAAAGAATAAATTGTCGAATTTGATCCTTTGAAAATTCAGTTGTGGCAAACTTCAGATGGGGTTTCAGTGGTAATATGTGATCAGATTTTTTCATAAGTTCCACAAAAATATTGAAGTGTAGTAAAACTCTGAATAATAATGATAATAATTGATTTGATTGAATAGACATAAAAGTACATAATATTGTGACGAAACCATTGTCCTTTTTTGTATCGACTGTTATTTACAGATATTTTTTATTAGTATACTGCCTTTTTTTTCTTATCGGTTGTTTTGTTTACCATTTGCGTCGTCCGCATTATTTTATTTGTGGTTAGGTAGGTATGAAGTATGGCGTCACTTTTGTCATAAATTAGCGTTAGGCAATCTTTATGCCGTCCGTGAGTATGGATGGTTGCATATCCTAAAGGTCAGCAATTGCGAATAAATTTCGTTTCTCGTGAATTGAGCGCATTCCTTTGGAGGGATTGTAAAAAAACGCTATCTACGCTTTTTTTGCAATATCGTTTATTTTATGCGAAATATAAATCAGGTTTCCAGTGAGAAATAAGTATTTGCCATTGACACGTTCCAAATATAATTATTTAAGATAGCTCAAATAATTCTAAATGCTTATGGTTTTAATCCACAAATATAAGCCATAGCTCATATTTCGTATGGTGTGCCTGCATTTGTATAGGTAGGTTTTAAATCAGTTTGTTTCAGGGGTATATAACTTTATTTCCTAAAATACACCCTGAGTATTAACACATTTGTATAGTTTTAGCTGTCTACAAAATCTGATATTTTCATTGGAGCCACACGTGCCAAGCACCTTCTTGACCACTCAAATAAATCGGCAAAGCCAACCGGATCCAGGTCATTTTTATTTGCTCCCAAGACCCCAAAAATACCCTGAGATAACGAGATCCTTTGCAATATGATACTATGACTGAATATGCCACTCAAATGGCAGAGTTCAATTTCACGATTAAATCGCTAATTGCTCTTTCACTCAACCATGAATATACATTGCATAATTTTGATCACATATTTTATGGATTTGAATCAATCGTTATATCAATTTTGAGATCTATCCTCATGTAGAATTCTATAATCAGTGTCGATTTTCTTAGTGAAACTAAACAAATTGAGATAAAATAGTTTCAATAGAGTTATGACGTCCTTCGATTTTGTGAAGAAATAATATATAATTCAGCCATAATTCGTAGGAAACAATTAATTTATTTTTTCTTAAAAAAAAACTCAAAAGTCAGCTCTTCAGCACAAAATAAGTTCCAATTGTCAAGTAACAAAATCACAATTACTAACATTGGAAAAAATCCACTTGTTTGTGTTTTTTTAGTTGTAACAGCTATTGATATTTATCATTTCTTCAGTAATCAAAAAGAAGTTGTGGCTATTTCACTGTTACAAGAAACTTCATCAGTTTTGGTTAGCAGTTAGATATAAAAATAGAACAAAAATCTACAAATGAACAATATTGTAAAAGAAAAAGATTCCTCGTGAAATATTTAGAAAATGCTTTTGTCTGCAGTTGTCCGATTCATTTCTTTTTCATTAATCGGTATTTTTCCTAAAGCCATATACATTGTGTCCCGCTTTTCATGAATACAACCTAACATCAGTAATATTTCAGTTATTAACTATGCGATTTTTAATGAAATTTTGGTGGTGATTGTACGTTAGAAATATGAAGTATTTGGCATAGTGAACATATCCATTTACCATTGGCGTGCGGTGTTCGGAGAGGGTTAAAAAACCTTTTTTGGGAAAAGGATATTAGGGCCATTTTAGAAAACTTTCAGGTCAGATTTAGAATCAGCATCCCCAAAAACAACTTAATTCGCATTTTCAAAATCTCAAGAGCTGATTTTAGCAGAAAAAAATTTAGTCGTTCTGTATTTGTAACTGCAATAACAAAATTAATAATTACATTAATCTAGATTCTTTTATTTTCAACATAACTATCTTCCGAATATTTTTTTACAATACCTTTATCTAACTAAATATCATTAGGTTTACTAATAAAAATTACTAGATTTCATGTCTGCCAAAAATTAGAAAATATCTATACTTTTCTTACACTGATAAAAAGGATTTTTTGCATCAACGCATAATTGCGTTGATTCAAACAGATTGTATTCTTGAGTAGGTCCAACCAAATATTAGTTTGATTTTTTGACGGAATCCTCTTGGCCACTTACAAGAAAAATATTTTGAAACAAGTGAACGCTTGCTTCATAAGTTGGTTGAGGCAAGAATATTTTAACTTCAATAATGGGCACTTTTTTTGTTGAATCATGGGAATAGGTTGAGACAAGAACATTGCAATTTCAATAATATATTAATCCTTTATTTAGTCTAATGTATAAATAAATAAAATATAAGTCACTTAATTAGATAAAAATACAATAAAAATTAAAACAGCAAGAAACATATCAGTCAACAAATAAAATATAAGAACGATAACTAAATATCAAAGTCAAGGCTTGCACTCATTCAGCATGATGTTCTTTAATTTTACTTTAAATATAGGTAACGACCGTGCGTTTTTCAGGTCATCCGGGAGGTCATTAAAATTACTCAATCCTTTGAAAAAAACTGAATTTTGTGATTTCATTGTTTTAACAGGCTCAATGAATATATTATTTCTCGATCGGGTGTTATAATCATGGTGTTCAGAAACAAAAGATATTTTTTCCCTCAGATAAGTTGGGGCATCACCTGTTCTTATTTTGAACATAAAAATCATGGTTTGATAGAATAACATTTTATCTACTGGTAGCCACTTCAATAAACTTAACATTTCATTAATAGGTGTTCGTTTAGAACAAGATAATATTGTTCTCATTGCTCGATTCTGTAGTTTTTGTAGGCGGCCTATTTCATTTTGTTGTAGCAAATATAGAATGGTGGAGCAGTAGTTGAAGTGAGGAAGTATCAGTGTGTTGTATATAATAGTTTTTGACCATTTCGAGAGAATAATGGAGCATCTGTATAAATAATTAATTTTGAATGAAATTGTTTTAATTATATAATTCGCATGATTTTTGAATTTTAATTCTCGATCAATAATGATTCCTAAATATTTAAAAGTATCCACTACTTCAATTGAAATATCATTTATTTTTATTTCACAATCATATTCTCGAAACTTATTATATTCTTTGTTATTTCCTATCATCATGAATTTAGTTTTGCTTGTAGTTATCTTGAGTTTGTTTGCGCAACACCATTTGTAAACATTTCCCAAAGTTTCATTCACGGTCTCTACCACTGCCAAGATATCTGAATTAGAGAAGTGAATCAGAGCGTCATCTGCAAATAAGTGCACCGAGCATCTTCCAACATTTTTCACAACATCGTCAATGTATATAAGAAATAGTAACGGGCCAAGTACACTACCCTGGGGGACTCCCTGTTCATTCAATATTTCATCAGATAAAATATTATTCAATTTAAATTTTTGTTTTCTGTTCTCTAGGTAATCTACAAGCCATGCTAATGCATTTCCAATAATACCAATGCTTTCTAATTTCATTACCAGTCTATTCCTATCCACAGTTTCAAAAGCTCTTTGAAGGGCTAGAAAGATTACACCTGTCATAAGATTATCTTCCCAGCTTCTTCTAAAATTATCCAGAACACATTGTATGGCTGTCTCACAACTGTGACCACTCCGAAAACCTGACTGCACACTATTTATCACTCTGTTCTGCTCTATGAAGTCCACAATTTGCTCATATGCAGCCTTCTCTAAGACTTTTTCTATAATGGGTAACATATTAATTGGTCTCAGGTCACTAGCTTTGATAGAATAATGAATACAATTCTTCTATCAACTTGCAGGTTGAGTTCAAATCTTGGTTATAAAATATAGAATGGAAGCCATTTTCATTTTGGCAACATTGAATGGATTAAACAAAGCCTAGATTCACAATTACGAACAATTTAGGTATAAATAATGGGTTTATATGAGAATAGTTTTAAGTATAATAACTGTATTCTCAATAAAATCAGTTAGTAGTGACGCATATTGCAGTTTGATTGAATACATAAACAACGCCACTCGCTTTTAGACACAAAACTGTAGAAGACCAAAATATATTTCACTCATTTTCACAACTGGCCCGTAATTAGCATAATTCAATTTTCGATATTGCATTTTTATTGTATATAGAAACAGTTTCCACTAGGCACAAAAGTAACATTAATATCGGTACGCATAGCCTCATAACCTCCAACCCAAATGGTCAAACTGGATGAAATGGTCGAAATGGAAGTCGTATTCACAGGTCGCGGTGTCGCCAGCTGCTTTGATTGCTCATTGGTTGAATGTGTCACGTGGCACGGGTAGTGATATCTACCAAGGAATTATATTCTTGTGTTAAGAGGATTGTTTAACAATGAGTTAATGTGAATGTTTTCTAGGATGAAGAGTATAATGTTTTCACTGCAAGCAAATTTATTTCAAGAGAATTTATGTAAAGAAGCAAACATCTCAATCAGCTTGAAATGGGAGTATATTCATTGATCAGAAATGATCATTCTTTTCAGAAGATTATTCTATTCAAGAGTATGTATATTCTTGATTGAAGAAATCATTTTTATCTGTGTACGTATACAGCAAGATAAATTTTGACTCTGCAGTCTGGTCTCCTCAGTATAATTTACAGATAAAACTAATACATAATAATAATTATCAGTATCAACGTTTAAGAAAAACATGAATAAATATTCATTAAATATATAACGATACCATCATATGGAAGTACTTACTAATGACGAAACAATTAAAAAACAATCAGGACTTCCGTATAAACCAATTCAATAGAGACATTACCGTCTACGAGTAGTTTTCTACATCAATTTTAGTATTTTGGGTATAACTGCAATAAATGCAATGGTCATTCTTCATACCTATAACGCTCCTATACTTATCTTTCGTTTGCCCTCGCAGATAGAACCGTTGCCATAGAAATGAGAATTACCTGATTTATTTTTGTCTTGCCTGCTGCTCGTTCTACCGTGTTATTTTGTAATTATTCTCTTACATTTATTATGTCAGTACGTTTGTAATGATAATTATAACAAATTCAATTTTTTCCTCACTTTCACCTGGTATCGTGGTATCTCTCGATAACCTCCTTTCGCTAGATTTTTCCCTTCCGCCTCGATTACATGGGACTACAACCATGGGCGGAGAGACAGATTATCCTTTATGGGTATACAGGGCAATTCAAATTCGACCCCCACCATTGGGATCTCCTAAACTACAGGAGATACGTCGAAGCTTAAATTGGGGCAAAGTTGCGTATTCTGGTGCTTAACAAAATACTGTTTTGAAACTTGGAAAATTCCGAGTATTTCCGGAAATATCGGGAAACAACTGAAAATCGGAATTTTCGGTTTTATTTTTTTCTATCGTTATTTGACAACAGCTCAAAACCAAAAGTACATTTTCATTGATACTTTTTTTCAGCTACACGTTTTCATGTTCAGATTTACTATCCGACGTTTCGTCTTCTGGCATTCATCATCAACTTTGTTTTCTGTTATGGGCGCCATATTGTTTTTTATACAGAAAAATAGTGATTCTCATTCTGATTTCATTGATGTATAATTTGTTATGATTTGCACTTCTGAAACCACAGATATTAAAAAAAATACAACTTCATCTGAGATGGTCATGACTCCATCGAAAAATTTTGTTTAATGAACACTAGTTGTCAGAACTCATTAGACATCATAAGTTTTCACAAATACTTCAGTCGAAATGTCCTCATTCTCAAATGAAGAAAAACGAGATATGTTGAAACTATATTATAAATTTGATAGGAATAGTACGAAAACATCACAAATTTATTTTGAATTATATCCGGAAAGACAACAGCCGGATAGAACATTATTCAGAATTTTGGGCAAACACTTGGCTGAGTACGGTGCGTTTCAAAAAACAAGAATGAAATCATGAGCTTGTGAAAAATGCACAAAAAGTATTACAACAAGTGTTCGAAATGATGGCCTTCCTCTTGAATACATAACCGAGTTCGTCGTCTCAAATTAAGAACAGCCCTAACAATATCCCTTCTTCTGATAGACCTGACTTGCGTGATGATATTGTCTCTAAGTTCATCTACTGTGTCATATTCTTGCTCTCCATAGATTCTGTTCTTTAAAGTGCCCCACAAGGAAGTATCCAAAACTGTAAGGTCAGGTGACCTTGCCGGCCACCTCACTGGTCCAGAATTTCCTAACCACCTATTAGAAAATCTTTGGTGTAAATATTCGCAAACTTCTCTTTTATTGTGTGGAGGAGC
This sequence comes from Chrysolina oricalcia, assembly GCA_944452925.2. Classification (NCBI taxonomy): domain Eukaryota; kingdom Metazoa; phylum Arthropoda; class Insecta; order Coleoptera; family Chrysomelidae; genus Chrysolina; species Chrysolina oricalcia. The sequence goes on from OX101817.2 coordinate 2,528,472, forward strand.
CCCGTCATGCTGAAACCTTCAGCTGTTATAATTAACAAGGGGAAACGTATCCATATATTCTTCGAATTCGTTTCTTAAGAACCGAAGATAGGTTTCCCCGTTCAAAGTATTAGAGAAGAAATGAGGTCCAAGTATTCGGTCGTCATAAATTCCAGCCCACAAATTCAAACGAAACCGAACTTGTGGTCTGACTTCTCTGAAGTGTCGTGGATTATTTTCACTCCAAATGTGCTCATTATTTCTATTAAAAACACCACAGTTCGAAAAAGTACTTTCGTCGGTCCAAATAATGTTTTTCAAAAAGTTTGTAGGGTCTACCCTATTCGAGAGCCAGCTACAAAATTCCATGCTTCTCTCAGGATCACCTGGATGTAATTTTTGTGAAATATGTATCTTATAACATTTCAAACCACTTTTTTTGAATTCCCTCCAAACGCTCGTCTGTGGCACATCCATTTCTGCCGAGACTTGATATGTTGATTTGGAAGGATCTGCATTTATCTAAAAAAGTACCAAAAATAATTATACTTCTCCGAATATGGAATGAACAATTATTTTACCTCGGCTAATAAGTTACGTCTAATATTTTGTTCCATTCTGCTTCCATATTTCATTCTTGGCTTACTCCGCCAAGTGTTTGTCCAAAATTCCGAATAATGTTCTGTCCGGCTGTTGTCTTTCCGGACATAATTCAAAATAAATTTGTGTTGTTTTCGTACTATTCCTATCAAATTTATAATAAAGTTTCGTTTTTCTTCATTTGAGAATGAGGACATTTCGACTGAAGTATTTGTGCAAACTTATAATGTTTAATGAGTTCTGACAACTAGTGTTTATTAAACAAAATTTTTCGATGGAGTCATGGCCATCTCAGATGAAGTTGTTTTTTTTTTAATATCTGTTTTTTCAGAAGTGCAAATTATAACAAATTATACATCAATGAAATTCAGAATGAGAATCACTATTTTTCTGTATAAAAAAACAATATGGCGCCCATAACAGAAAAAAAAGTTGATGATGAATGCCAGAAGACGAAACGTCGGATAGTAAATCTGAACATGAAAACGTGTAGCTGAAAAAAGTATCAATGAAAATGTACTTTTGGTTGGCTATGTTGTCAAATAACGATAGAAAAAAATAAAAACGAAAATTCCTATTTTCAGTTTTTTCCCGATATTTCCGGAAATACCCGGAATTTTCCAAGTTTCAAAACAGTATTTTGTTACTCACCAGAATACGCAACTTTACCCCAATTTAAGCTTCTACGTATCTCCTGTAGTTCAGAAGATCCCAATGGTGGGGGTCGAATTTGAATTGCCCTGTATACCCATAAAGAATATTTTTTCTCTCCGCCCATGATTGTAGTCCCATGTAATCGAGGCCGAAGGGAAAAAATCGAAGAATTCAAAGAGCGTGTTTACAATCTTATTGTTGGATCACTTTTCGTCGAGAATCATTTGAATAGACAGAGGTATTTGGATCTTCTTCAAAATGTCATCGATTCCATGATTACAGAAATTATCGAAAACGATGAAGATTATTCTGAAGTTTCAACAAGATGTTGATTCTGTGGCAGTTGGAAATTTCCTTGAGAAGCAACATGCCAATCATTGAATAGGACCATGGGGGCCCATTGAATGGCCAAGTAGATCGCCCGATCTCAATCCTTCGGAGTATTTTCCAAGGGGGCATCTCATAATGTAGTATACGATACTCCTCCCGCGTCGCTGGAAGTAGAATCGTGAACGAGTGCTAAAAAATAATATCAGGAGTTTTGGAAAACGTTCGAAAATTACTGGAAAATTTAGTTTGTATCCCATATCCTTTTAGTAAACAGTCGTTCAAACTGTCATTGGAAATTTTCGGTATAGCATCGAAGACAAAACTTATCTTACCAGGTTTATCTAATTTTTTTTTTGCAACACTCGGTAATTACCGAATTCTTCTTTTGATATATACAGAGTGTGTCCCACTTACCATGCTCACCATGGACATCTTTTGTCGGTCGGTTAAATGACACCAAATGTAGAGTTTATCAAGGCCAACTATAATGTGATAAAATCTATTCGTTATTGTTTTATTCGGAAAAACAGATTTGAATGATTTTCACGTTTCCTCCGTATAGCTTCTTTATTTATGAAAATATTCCATATAGGAATTTCACATTATTATGGCAGTTTCTCAAAGAGATTTCGGAAAAAATATATAGTTAATCCCAACTTTTCTTCATTTTGAGATAACAGACCTGTGTTGTTTGATAGAACTTAACTTACCTAACACTGAAGATCTAAAAGAATTATTCAAATTAAGAAGATATTAATACGAACAGCTCGCACAAGAAAAGAAAAAAATTATAAAAGTAGAACATATTCGAGAAGCCCTATTTAAATCTATTTTCATGTTGGTTCATTAGTTCTCTTTACACTTCCTGCAAGTATCTCAAAACATGTTGAATCGCCTGTAACGATATTATACCCATTTTTTTAGTTATGATTCGTCTCATACTGTGATGATGACCTGAGAAGATGAATAGAATATCTAATCATCCTCAGGATTTTGTTCTTTCCAACGGCACGGCTAGAACTTACTGCAATGGTACCAGTTCCCATCGCAGATTGTTGTTATAGAAACTGTGACCCGTTCTGACCCACTTACTCGTATCTAATCTGAGTATCTGAAAAGATTAAGCCTTAACAGGCATGGTATTCGCGACATCTAAATTAAATGTCAGTCAGCGGTCTTGCGTGAAAAATCATGTTGTAAAGCATGCCATGAAATCTTGTTATTGATGGTATGGTTGAGTTGTTGATGCCATTATACATAGCGTTTCCCTATTTTTTTCCATTTCAATCTCTCGGAAATAAGTAACGAGGATTGCTTGGGAATTATTTATTATCGATGTTTTCAACGCATTACCAATTTAAAAATAATTTTTTTCGTTATAAAACCCAACATTTTCATACCATTCATTCATTTGACAACAAGAATAGTAATAAATATGCTTTATTGTCCAAAAAGTTAATCTTAAGGACAAAGTGAGTAAAGTCTTATGCATCTAAATAAGTGTATAAAGAATATAAAAAACATGAAGTCAATTATGAACATAGCACAAACACAGTAAAAAATTATAAAAATCATAGTTTTATTTAAAATTCCCTCTCAATATACTAGAGAATAGAACTTATTTTTAAAAGACGTCTTCATAAAATTCTTGCAAACTATAAGAGGGTCTTTCGCTTAAAAGGTCTCTGATAGCCTTCCTGAAATGATTGGCATCGTTTATATTCCTCACGTGATTTGGTAGGTGATTATACATCTTGAGACCGTTCTAAACAATATAATCTTCGATAAGAGTTGAAGTAAGTACAGGGAGTTTGAGATCAGCGGTCTGTCGGGTGGCATAGTTAGTTGATACCGAAAATATTTCGATATATGTTTATTTATCAAGCAAATCGTTTCCATGCTAAAAATGGCATGTACCGTTAGAATTTTATACAATTTTATACAATATAGTTGTATCGTCCGCAAATAAGGTAAATTTTCCTACGATATCTATAGTTGACAAATCATTTATGTAAAGCTGAAAAAGTGGTGGTCCCAGTATTGATCCCTGAGGAACTGATTTATTATTTGAACGAACAATTCTTTCCTGATTAGCTACTTTTTGCATCATTAATCAGCTTCCTATAAAGTCTTCTATATCGTCTAACATATCATTAAAATTTAGAGAGTTAATTGTGCACCACTCGCTCGTTTGCTATACTTGATGTTGAGTCAGCAAGATCTTTGATATTACTGATGTATCACGAGCGTATGAACTCGATAGAACAAATGGAAGCGAATTTATATACAGAAGAAAAAGGAGAGGCCCTAAGATTGATCCTTGTGGCACGCCTTGATTGATTAATGTTTTTTTTGTTATGAATAACCTACTTTCTCGCATAATCGCAACGGCTTGATGTCTATATTCAAGATAAGACTTCAATAAGTCTAATGTTGTAGTTCTAATTCCAAAATCACCCATCAGTTTTTCCAACAGCAGTCAACAATATCAAAAGCTTTTGATAAATCAAACTATATTCGAGCGGACCTACTTTTGTTATAAAGATGAGTAGCTATATTTGAAACTGTTTTATAGATATCTAATTCTGTAGACATTACTTTACGGAAGCCGAATTTTGTTTTTTTTTTCGCTTTTGCAATTTTGTCAACACATGTATAGACATTTTATATCAATGACTATAAACTTTTGTTTTTTATATATTTACACTGAAAATGAACCAGCTGAAATTCAAATGTTCGTCTCATGGAACATTCAATTGATATTATTTTCAGTTTTACATAAACATATTGAATGTACAGGGTGTCCCAAATTCGAGCCTCATCATTGGGATCTCTGAAACCAGAAGAGATACGAGGTCGGTTAAATGGAGGCAAAGTTGCGCAATTTGGTGCTCATTGAAACGCCGCTTTCATATTTGAAAAATTCCGAATACTTCCGAAGATTTTTGGAAAAAACCGATTATTCGCGATTTCATTTTTATTTTTTTGTGACTCTATTTGAATAGATATAACAAAACAAATTTTACATTTCTTTTTCTGTTCTACAAGATGGTGTTATCAGATTTTCAAACAGACGTTTCGTATTTGAGCTGCCATCATCAACTTTGTTTTTTTAAATACGGCCCTGGATTTTTTATTATGGATTTTAAAATCAAATGATGTATCGCACTTATTCGAAAAGTTTATATTAATAGCATTTTCCATAAGAACTCATGTGTTAGAGAGAGACAGAGAATAGATTTTTGGTAAGATCTTAGCAGGACATCGTTAAAATAATTTTTTTCGAAAAAGAACGATACATCATTGTTTCAAGGACCTCAGAAGCTCCTAAAAATTTATATAAAAAAAGTCAAATGAAAACTATAAAATTGAATACCCAATGAAAGTTAAAGCAAATATTAATAATAATAATAATAAACGCTTTTATTGGTAGAAGCAGAGGAAAACAAACATTGACAATAAAGTATACTGATCTACCAAAAGGCAGAGTTAGCTTTTGCCTCAGCCACAGGGGTCAGGCAAGTGCTTTCTACCACTCAATTCAAATTGTAATCCACCTACTTCAAGATTTTGTGGCGTGTTTCGATAAAGACGGTTTTTGAGAAATCCCCAAAGAAAGTAGTCTAGAAGGTTTAGGTCGGGGCTTCTAGCTGGCCAACGTACGGGACCTTGGTTTCCAATCCATTTATTAGGGAATAATTCAAATAATAAATTTTTAACACATCTGCTCCCATTATGAGGTGGTGCACCGTCTTGTTGCCACCATAGTTGGCGTAATACGCCCAAAGGTTCTTCCATTAAGGAATCCAATATATTGGTCCTTATTAATTCTGCATATCTATCGGAATTAAATTTTCCTTGAATAAAAAACGGGCCGATAATTTTATTGTGCCACATACCGACCCATACGTTAAATGATTGTCGTCCCTGGGGTCTTACTTCTTGATTCTGCCTTGGGTTTTCTATTGACCAATAGTGTTCGTTATGTCTGTTAAATAGTCCATCTGTTGAAAAACTGCATTCATCTGTCCATATAGTTTTATTTAGGAAGTCATCATTTTCATTAATTTTATTTTTTATTTAACTAATATGGATTTTGTAAGGTTTATATTCACGCTTATTTAAAGTTCTCCAAACTCTCATTCGCGGTAATCCTACTTCTTCTGAGAAAACTCTAACTGAAGCTCGAGGATTATTATTGGCCTTAAAAAGTATTTTAAAATTATTCATTTTACTTTCTACTTTGTAACAGTTTTCAAACTTACAGTGTTCAAGACAATTAGTTCCTCTTCTGGATCAATTCGTGTTCCATATTCAACCCTTGGCTTAACAAAACTTCCGCACTGAGCTAAATTATTATCAATATTAGCAAAATAACTATAATGCGGCTGCCGTCTTTCTGGATATTCCTACAAATAGCGCTCACAAGCCGTTTTTGAATTTCGATTCGAAATATAATAAATCCTTAACATGTCTCGTTTTTCTTCGTTAGAAAAAGTCATTTTCGTTTAATAAGCGTTAACGATTAGTGAACGAACAGTGAACGGTCAAAATATTGGATAATTTAAACAATTACAAATGAACTAAGATAGCCAGAATGCACGATGCACATCCACTTTGATAAAATGCAATTATTTTTGTAAATATAGCCTAGGGCCTAGAGTTTGAGGGATGACACTTCAATTATATTATTTATTAACCATCCACTTTTAAGTTGGTTTTTGAGTTTTATGCAGTGCGTTATTGCAAAAAAAGTTTGTTTGAACTCTATTAAAAATCTAATTTTTGTCTCTCTCTAACTCATGAGTTCTTATGAAAAATGCTATTAATATAAACTTTTAGAATAAGTGCGATACATCATTTGTTTTGGGACATTAGAAGATTTTAAAATCCATGATAAAAAATCCAGGACCGTATTTAAAAAAACAAAATTGATGATGGCAGCTCAAATACGAAACGTCTGTTTAAAAATCTGATAACACCATCTTGTAGAACAGAAAAAGTAGCAATGAGAATGTGAAATTTGTTTTGTTATATCTATTCGAATAGAGTCACAAAAAAATTAAAATGAAATCGCGAATAATCGGTTTTTCCAAAAATCTTCGGAAGTGTTCGGAATTTTTCAAATATGAAAGCGGCGTTACAATGAGCACCAAATTGCGCAACTTTGCCTCCATTTAACCTACCTCGTATCTCTTCTGGTTTCCGAGATCCCAGTGATGAGGCTCGAATTTGGGACACCCTGTACAGTATTTATTCGTTTAATATGCCAGGAACTTTCGGACCTTGATATTTACGTGGCTTCCATAAACTGCTATTTTTGTTTTCTGGAAGTAAATGTTTTTGATAAGTTGGTGGTGAACCTCGATATGATAATACTGAGTAGTTTCGAATAAATAACAATAAAATGAATATTCACTTCGTCCTTCGGTCTAATTATATTCAATTCAATAATTATGAGTGTGAATACTTGAATAACTGTCATCTTCCAAACTTGATCGAAAAATCAATAAATAAACTTACGAATACAGTCAAAACAAAACATAAATACGTAAGTATTGCACAGGGATTAGTTATATCAATACTTGATAAAATTAATCAAGAACCAATCAGGTCATAATCGGGTTTTGAAAAACTAATAGTTTAAGATTCATCAAAGACTCCATAACTTCTACAAAAAATTTTAGTATTACAAATTCATGAAAAGAAGAAAAAAACATTATCATTATGGAAAACTGTAAAAGGCGGATCTGAAAACAAAATCCATATCAAAACGTATTAGAAATCAAGCAGGCCACCTACCAACGATAAAAAATCAATGCAAATTGAATGCAAAATGGTTGCAATAAATATTCATAGAAAATAGTAAACCATCGCTTTGTGCATTTTTGGATCTAGCCAAGGCCTTCTACACTGTGAACCACTCACAGCTGTTGGAGGCCCAGGTTTTAGGAAAAATGCCTTCAGTCTCGTGAAAAGTTACATAAGCGGCAGAGAAAAGCTAAAATTGATACTATATTTAGTTAGAAACGAGTTGTTGAATGTGGAATTCCACAAGGAACTAGTTTAGGGCCCATCCATTGTATAATCTAATTGAATAGCATACCGTCACTCGAAACCCCTGACACATCAATCTGTTCGCTGATGATATATAGCTGTCTTGTATGATGCTGATACCCGGGATGAGATGAAAATGAAATCAGGACATAAAATGTGTAAACTTTTTGACTACTTCAACCTAAAGATTATATCAATCAATTATGATAAAACTTGCTACCATCAGTTTTATTGTTATATTTACTAATACCCTGTCCCAGTATGAATATTCACAGCCGTGGCGACGATAGCCTTTTTCGTTCGTCAAGAAAAGTCAAATACTTGGATGTGATCAAGTAAAAAAAAATATTACGATGTTCTTTATACAGTTTCTATCCAAGAAATATTTTTGGACACCGCCCATATGAGAATAATCTTCATTGCATTTCGATTAAAGTAGGGTGGGGTAGTACCCATGCGTTTGAAAAAACTAGTTGCATTGCAGTAGAAATACCGCTTGAAAACTCATGGACGGTATTGTTGGAAGAGTCGAAAAAGCTTGAAATTAAACAACTATCTTGAATTTTGTCCTATTGGAAAATTTATTATATAATTTGATGTAAAGTGAATTTTTTTATTGACGAATAATGGCGAAAATTTGGTGACACCTACAAGCTATTATTCCTTGTATAATCCGGAAAAATTATTGATATGAATATGCCATTCAAGCAAGATTCCTAGAAGTTTTGCATGATCATTACCGATTAGTTTTCCCAATGCAAGAATTACTGGAGAACTGAGTATTTTGAGTTTTCCCAAAATATTTGACTAGCTTATTTGGTTCTAGCAACTCCAGTTTATCCATTCATGCATCCCCATCATTTTTGGTCAGTTGGTCAATGTTCTTATTGGAGTGGTAAACATTCATATTATCATCCAAAAGGATACATTCAAGAAGTTGAAGAGAGCGGAATGTGTCATTTATATATTATGACAAGGAATGGCCCTGGACCGATCCCTGAGGCACTCCTGTTAGTAATCGAAATGTGTTCAACATTTTTGAAGCCCTCAACTTTAACAGTCACTAGTCTAATAGATTGAACTGTTGAGAGTGTTTGCCGAAACCCGTACTGATGATCATGGAGAAAAGAATTCAATTTCATGTATAGAAAAATTGGGATAATCGAGATTGATCGATTGTTGGATGCCAAATATATACGAGTATTACCTTTTTTGACATATAATACCTTCTCCAAAAACTTTACTTTGACCAATGCAAGAATTAAATAGAATCGAGAGAGATTGAGCAATATTTTTTAATGGATTTACTGACCTTATTGTTCATACCCACCAAAACAATTAGATGTTACAATCAGAAACATTTCAGTGGTTTTCAAATATTTCTATTGCTATTTTCTGATTGTTCAATGAAATTTTGTTCAGCTTTTCTTTTAGCTTCATTCACTGCGGTTGTATACTGACGCTTTTAAAGATCAAATATGTTTTAAGCAGGATTTTTGGAAGCAGTTCCTAATAACTATTTTGACAGGATCATTTACTTACGAGAAACCTAGTTTATAAACTAGGTTTCGCAAATATATTGCGATTTGGTCATAGATTGACAACTGTGTATTTTGGGAGACAACGAAAAGTCGATTCAAAATCAGATGTATCGGCCCCCAATGAACATACTTTTTCTTAAATCGGTCAGTATCATAACTTCAATCCTTTTCGATATATAGCAATAATGTACAACTCAATTTGAACATAGTTTTCTTAAATCGGTCAGTATCATAACTTCAATCCTTTTTGAAATATAGCAATAATGCACAACTCAATTTGAACATCTCGGTACATGAATGCAATTTTTTAAATGTTCCTCCTCTCATCTACATACTGAAAAAAATCTTGCCCTGTTTGAGTCGCTTGATATCGGGTTATTTCGTTTTAAATCATTCTGTAATATGCTAAATAGTATTTCTAAGTAATAAATAAACCTCCCAGGTACTTCAAACTGTTCATTCACACATTTTTACCTAGAGCCCGGCATTCAATAATAACCCATTCCTAATTACATCCATTAAGTCTCTTGCAATGATATTTAGGGGAAAGGGACGTTAGGTTAGGTTGCCCAGTGTATTTCCAAAATCTTCAGTAATCGGCATACATTCGCTTTGGTCCTATGGATTGTTGCTTGTCGCTAAAAAGTTGAATGTGGTGATTTGAAGATGGTAAGAAAACTCCTTTTTTTCTGTATTTATTTATTTAGTATTCGTTATTATTTGTCAACGGCAATGTCAATTTTCACGAAAATAGTTTATTGCGTGTGTAATATACTGGTAATTAACTAAACCAACCTTAAAATAAAACTTTTCACATACTTACCCATATTTCGAAAGTTTATAAAGATGAATTAAAAAGATTTGCTTAAAAGGAACTACTTATGACTATATTTATATTTACAGATTTACTTAACGATTTCTGGATGATTATAATAATTTGACTTATTATCTTGGGCAGAAAAATAAGAGTTTCAATTTTCTATGAACAGTAGTTTTTAGATTAAGAATGTCCAAAATAGCAACGTATAGTTACGTTTACCAAAGAAATGTCCCATTTTACCAGCACCTCAAAAATCCCCTTTTTTACGACGTTCGTGTAAATAACTGATAAGACCCTGTGTTGTATATGACATTTATTACAGTAGTGGTAATTAGATCTCCTGCTGGTTTGACATTTTGTTAACGTGGCGGATAGTTTAAAGGTTGTGGTGACTTGAACTAATTTAGACACTGTGGATGTTGTAGTCTTTTTTAATGATATTTTGGAAAATTGTGATGATGTTAATAAACCAATGAAACTTGCCATTATAAATCAAACCTTCCTTGGTTTGATTATGAGGTTTATCATGAAATCAAAATGCGTGACAGGGCCTATAAAAAAAATGTTGTGTTGATAATAAAAATTAATTAATTATATTACGGTATATTATAAAAAGTAACTTGTGACATCTACAGTCACTAGTTGAAACTTAATTTGAAACGAACCATGGAATCCAAAGTTTGATGATTATCTACTCATTGACAGACAGCCAACAATTTAGTTGTGCTGACCAACCCAATGTTCCATCAAGTTTCTAGTACTACTTTCGTAATATACTGTTTTTGCCTTACGGTACTTATTTTAGAGCGGAATCGTTTTGATTTCGAGATCTTCCATGAAGCCTTCCTGACGAGTGGGAAACCACGAAACCGCTGTCGAAGGATGATGATGGATCTCTCGGAATCAAATCGAAAATTACTCTCCTTTCACTTAGATTCTGGTTGCGTTCCTCATAACATACTACTTCATCTACTTTGGATTCCATGGTTTGTTTCAAATCTAGTTTCAACTAGTGACTGTAGATGTCACAAGTTACTTTCTGTAATATACTGCCTTTGCCTTTGGATTAAATATTATTATTCGTTAAAAATTATATTTTAGTCCCTAAAATCAGGGAGTGGAATAACTAGAATATTGATTTCTGTTCAGGTAGTGCAAAAAACTACCAATACTCTGCTCTCCACGTCAACGGTCAACAAAAATTTACCATCTCTTTCTCGTCTATCGCTAGTCAGTAGATAAAAAACTGTTTTTACACTAGGAAAATCATTGTAAAGCTCAGTGGAGTCCGATCTAAAATAAACAATATTGACTTAGGCACCCCACAAGGTTCTATACTTGGTCCACTAATATTTCTGATGTTTATCAATGACCTTCCTGAATATATAGAAACTGACTGCTTGGTTTTATATGCCGATGATGTGTCTGTAGCATTCCTTGGTGAAAATCAACGCGAACTTGATAATAAATTTAATGAATTATATAGCAGTGACTGGTGCTACACTAATCGATTAATAGTCAATCATACAAAAGCCATCGTTATGCAATATTCCATAAATAAAAATAATCATATACCCATATAGGTACAGGGCAATTCAAATTCGATCCCCACCATTGGGATCTCCTAAACTACAGGAGATACGTCGAAGCTTAAATTGGGACAAAGTTGCGTATTCTGGTGCTTAACAAAATACTGTTTTGAAACTTGGAAAACTTGGAAACTTGAAAAAAACTGAAAATCGGAATTTTCGTTTTTATTTTTTTCTATCGTTATTTGACAACATAGCTCAAAACCAAAAGTACATTTTCATTGATACTTTTTTTCAGCTACACGTTTTCATGTTCAGATTTACTATCCGACGTTTCGTCTTCTGGCATTCATCATCAACTTTTTTTTCTGTTATGGGCGCCATATTGTTTTTTTATGCAGAAAAATAGTGATTCTCATTCTGATTCATTGATGTATAATTTGTTATGATTTGCACTTCTGAAACCACAGATATCAACAAAGAACAACTTCATCTGAGATGGTCATGACTCCATCGAAAAATTTTGTTTACTAAACACTAGTTGTCAGAATTCATTAAACATCATAAGTTTGCACAAATACTTCATACGAAATGTCCTCATTCTCAAATGAAGAAAAACGTGATATGTTGAAACTTTATTATAAATTTGATAGGAATACTACGAAAACAACACAAATTTATTTTGAATTATATCCGGAAAGACAACAGCCGGATAGAACATTATTCAGAATTTTGGGCAAATACTTGGCTGAGTACGGTGCGTTTCAAAAAACAAGAATGAAATCATGAGCTTGTAAAAAATGCACAAAAAGTATTACAACAAGTGTTCGAAATGATGGCCTTCCTCTTGAATACATAACCGAGCTCGTCGTCTCAAATTAAGAACAGCCCTAACAATATCTCTTCTTCTGATAGACCTGAATTGCGTGATGATATTGTCTCTAAGTTCATGTACTGTGTCATATTCTTGCTCTCCATAGGTTCTGTTCTTTAAAGTGCCCCACAAGAAAGTATCCAAAACTGTAAGGTCAGGTGACCTTGCCGGCCACCTCACTGGTCCAGAATTTCCTAACCACCTATTAGGAAATCTTTGGTGTAAATATTCGCAAACTGCTCTTTTATCGTGTGGAGGAGCCCCGTCATGCTGAAACCAGCAGCTGTTATAATTAACAAGGGGAAACGTATCCATATATTCTTCGAATTCGTTTCTTAAGAACCGAAGATAGGTTTCCCCGTTCAAAGTATTAGAGAAGAAATGAGGTCCAAGAATTCGGTCGTCATAATTCCAGCCCACACATTCAAACGAAACCGAACTTGTGGTCTGACTTCTCTGAAGTGTCGTGGATTATTTTCACTCCAAATGTGCTCATTATTTCTATTAAAAACACCACAGTTCGAAAAAGTACTTTCGTCGGTCCAAATAATGTTTTTCAAGAAGTCTGTAGGGTCTACCCTATTCGAGAGCCAGCTACAAAATTCCATCCTTCTCTCAGGATCACCTGGATGTAATTTTTGTGAAATATGTATCTTATAACATTTCAAACCACTTTTTTGAATTCCCTCCAAACGCTCGTCTGTGGCACATCCATTTCTGCCGAGACTTGATGTGTTGATTTGGAAGGATCTGCATTTATCTAAAAAAGTACCAAAAATAATTATACTTCTTCGAATTTGGAATGAACAATTATTTTACCTCGGCTAATAAGTTACGTCTAATATTTTGTTCCATTCTGCTTCCATATTTCATTCTTGGTTTTTGAAACGCACCGTATTCCGCCAAGTGTTTGTCCAAAATTCCGAATAATGTTCTATCCGGCTGTTGTCTTTCCGGATATAATTCAAAATAAATTTGCTGTTTTCGTACTATTCCTATCAAATTTATAATAAAGTTTCAACATATCTCGTTTTTCTTCATTTGAGAATGAGGACATTTCGACTAAAGTATTTGTGCAAACTTATGATGTTTAATGAGTTTTGACAACTAGTGTTTATTAAACAAAATTTTTCGATGGAGTCATGACCATCTCACATGAAGTTGTTTTTTTTAATATCTGTGGTTTCAGAAGTGCAAATCATAACAAATTATACATCAATGAAATCAGAATGAGAATCACTATTTTTCTGTATAAAAAAACAATATGGCGCCCGTAACAGAAAAAAAAGTTGATGAATGCCAGAAGACGAACCGTCGGATAGTATAAATCTGAACATGAAAATGTGTAGCTGAAAAAAAGTATCAATGAAAATGTACTTTTGGTTTTGAGCTATGTTGTCAAATAACGATAGAAAAAAATAAAAACGAAAATTCCGATTTTCACTTTTTTCCCGATATTTCCGGAAATACTCGGAATTTTCCAAGTTTCAAAACAGTATTTTGTTAAGCACCAGAATATGCAACTTTGCCCCAATTTAAGCTTCGACGTATCACCTGTAGTTTAGGAGATCCCAATGGTGGAGGTCGAATTTGAATTGCCCTGTATATCAATATTCATAATGCAACATTGAACATTTCGCAAAACACCAGGGACGTTTCTAGATTCAAATCTATCATTCAAAAGCTGCATACATCATATCAGTAAAAAAAATTAACACTGGATTTCATGCCATCCCACAGATGAAAAACATATTTGATAGATATCAACTAATTAACATATATTATGCTCTAATATATTCCCATTTAACTTGTAATATATTATAATGGTCTGTGGAAGTGTAATTTCATCTCAGAAACTGCTGATATATTTGGATTGAAACGGACTGTTTATTGAAAGTCATATTTCATCGAAAACAATCTTCTCACTGTGTCTTGTATAAACATTATGGAATCTACACTACTAATAAAAAAGAAACTTTCTAATTTGCGGTCATAAAGTTCACTTTACGGCCCGCGAGGGCATAAAGAGAAATATTTTTTTGTTTAACTTATTTAATAACCTTTATTAATGAAATTACAAATGGAATATAGTAATATATGTAAATATTCGATGAACATTACTTTGACGAATTAACATAAAATTGGCAGTTCTGAAAAGATCCGGTGATAGTTAAGCTTCTTTAGACTTTTTTGGCAACAGATTTTCAGTTGCTTTCTTTGCTTTCTCAATGATTTCGTCAGGAATTCCAAAATCTTCGTTCATTTTGACTTCTAACTTTGACACATATAAAAATCATTGTGATTTTATGACATTTACGTTTGTCAACATTCACCTCTAGCAACGATAGTGTCTACTGTGATAAAATAGCAATGTTATTAATTCAAACCGGATTTTTTTAAATACTGATTTGTATTGAGATTGGATTGCAATAACGAACTAGTATGACATAAAGTTATGTATGTACCGCGGGCATAAACAGATGTGTATACCCTCGGGCGACTTACAAACCCTCAGGCCAGAGGCCCTCGGGTTCCTAAATCGTCGCACTCAGGGCATAAACATCTATTTATACCCTTGGTACATAAATAACTATTTTGTACATGTATTCATAATGCACTGTTTTATATTTTCCATTATAATGTAACAATGATGAGATGGAATAAAATATTTTTTAATATTATTTTATATTTTTATATACTGACCTTTCGAATATCATGCAACAATGATCTTACTGGATTTGAAGAATTATTATTATTATTAACAAACCATTTTTTATATTTTCCAGATGCACAGTACGAATTTCAACTCGGAAGCGGAGGACAGTTCGAAAGGGGGTGACGTCTTGGTTTCGGTAGCGACCCTGGTCACGGAGGGGCGCATTCCCGGGGGGCCGACGGCCAAGTCGAAGAAATTCTACGAGGGCCCGCACTGCACGCTGGTGAAGGGGGCAGACCGGGGACACAAGTGCCACGTGGGAGATTCTTTGGTGAGTACATGTATAGTTTTTTCATGAATTGTGTGTTGCATTCGAATATTGCATATTTCGACTTTGATCGGCTGGGAGTATTTCAAAAATGCGGAATCCCGCGAGTATTACTTCATCCTATAGAAAATATTCTTCTGAAACCGAAAATGTACTCGTTTCGAATCAGGAGGCTAATTCATTTAGAAAATGTCGATTTTGTGGATGGGTGCATTTTTTTGTGGAAAGCATTGACATTTTTCAGTTACCCCTTTATCGAATTCAATTTTTGAGGTGATATTCGGAATCAGCTCGTCAAGATACGTTTAGGGGAAGTTTGCGATTTTTCGAAAAAAATGAAAATAGAAATTTTCGCAAAATTCAAATTTCTTGGACGTCGAATATTGCATTTTTCGACTTTGATCGCCGGGAATATTTCAAATTTGCGGAATCCTGCTAATATTACTTCTTCCAATATAAAATTTTCATCTGAATCCGAAAATGTACTCGTTTTTCGAATCGAATTCATGTAGAAAATGTCGATTTTGTTGAAAGAATTACCCTTTTCCAGTTACCCCTTTGTCGAATTCAATTTTTGAGGTGATATTCGGAATCAGCTCGTTGAGATACGTTTAGGGGAAGTTCGCGATTTTTCGAAAAATGGAAAATAGAAATTTTCGCAAAATTCGATTTTCTTGTATATCGAATATTGCATTTTTCGACTTTGATCGCCGGAATTATTTCAAATTTGCGGAATCCTGCTAATATTACTCCTTCCAATATAAAATTTTCATCTGAATCCGAAAATGTACTCGTTTTTCGAATCGAATTCATGTAGAAAATGTCGATTTTGTTGAAAGAATTACCCTTTTCCAGTTACCCCTTTGTCGAATTCAATTTTTGAGGTGATATTCGGAATCAGCTCGTTGAGATACGTTTAGGGGAAGTTCGCGATTTTTCGAAAAATGGAAAATAGAAATTTTCGCAAAATTCGATTTTCTTGTATATCGAATATTGCATTTTTCGACTTTGATCGCCGGAATTATTTCAAATTTGCGGAATCCTGCTAATATTACTCCTTCCAATATAAAATTTTCATCTGAATCCGAAAATGTGCTCGTTTTTCGAATCGAATTCATGTAGAAAATGTCAATTTTGTTGAAAGAATTACCCTTTTCCACTTACCCCTTTGTCGAATTAATTTTTGAGGTGATATTCGGAATCAGCTCGTTGAGATACGTTTAGGGGAAGTTCGCGATTTTTCGAAAAATGGAAAATAGAAATTTTCGCAAAATTCGATTTTCTTGTATATCGAATATTGCATTTTTCGACTTTGATCGCCGGAATTATTTCAAATTTGCGGAATCCTGCTAATATTACTCCTTCCAATATAAAATTTTCATCTGAATCCGAAAATGTGCTCGTTTTTCGAATCGAATTCATGTAGAAAATGTCAATTTTGTTGAAAGAATTACCCTTTTCCACTTACCCCTTTGTCGAATTAATTTTTGAGGTGATATTCGGAATCAGCTCGTTGAGATACGTTTAGGGGAAGTTCGCGATTTTTCGAAAAATGGAAAATAGAAATTTTCGCAAAATTCGATTTTCTTGTATATCGAATATTGCATTTTTCGACTTTGATCGCCGGAATTATTTCAAATTTGCGGAATCCTGCTAATATTACTCCTTCCAATATAAAATTTTCATCTGAATCCGAAAATGTACTCGTTTTTCGAATCGAATTCATGTAGAAAATGTCGATTTTGTTGAAAGAATTACCCTTTTCCAGTTACCCCTTTGTCGAATTCAATTTTTGAGGTGATATTCGGAATCAGCTCGTTGAGATACGTTTAGGGGAAGTTCGCGATTTTTCGAAAAATGGAAAATAGAAATTTTCGCAAAATTCGATTTTCTTGTATATCGAATATTGCATTTTTCGACTTTGATCGCCGGAATTATTTCAAATTTGCGGAATCCTGCTAATATTACTCCTTCCAATATAAAATTTTCATCTGAATCCGAAAATGTGCTCGTTTTTCGAATCGAATTCATGTAGAAAATGTCAATTTTGTTGAAAGAATTACCCTTTTCCACTTACCCCTTTGTCGAATTAATTTTTGAGGTGATATTCGGAATCAGCTCGTTGAGATACGTTTAGGGGAAGTTCGCGATTTTTCGAAAAATGGAAAATAGAAATTTTCGCAAAATTCGATTTTCTTGTATATCGAATACTGCATTTTTCGACTTTGATCGCCTGGGAATATTTCACAAATGCGGAATCCCGCGAGTGTTACTTCATCCTATGGAAAATTTTCTTCTGAATCCGAAAATGTACTTGTTTTTCGAATCAGGAGGATAATTGATCTAGAAAATGTCGATTTTGTGAATGGGTGCATTTTTTTGTTGAAAAAATTTCCCTTTTCCAGTTACCCCTTTGTCGAATTCAATTTTTATGGTGATATTCGGAACCAGCTCGTCGAGATACTTTCAGGGGAAGTTTGCGATTTCTCGAAAAATGACAAATAGAAATTTTCTCAAAATTCGATTTTTTTGTACATCGAATATTGCATTTTTCGACTTTGATCGCCTGGGAATATTTCAAAAATGGGGAATCCCGCGAATATTACTTCATCTTATTTTCTTCTGCATCCGAAAGTTTACTTTTTCTTCGAATTAGAAGGCTAGTTCATTTAGAAAATGTCGATTTTGTGGATGGGTGCATTTTTTCGTCGAAAAATTTGCCCCTTTTCAGTTACCCCTTTGCCGAATTCAATGTTTGAGGTGATATTCGGAATCAGTTCGTCGAGATACGTTTGGAAGAAGTTTGCGATTTTATGAATAATTAAAAATAAAATTTTTCGCAAAATTCGATTTTCTTGTATACTTATCGAACATTGCATTTTTCGACTTTGATCGCCTGGGATTATTTAAAAAATGCAGAATCCCCGCGAATATCAGTTGATCCTATAAAAAATTTAATTCTGAATCCGAAAAAGTACTTGTTTTTCGAATTAGGCTTGTTCATTTAGAAATTGTCGATTTTGTGAATGAGTGCATTGCTCCGTGGAAATAACTATCCCTTTCCAGTTACTTCTTTGTCGAGTTCAATTTTTGAGTTGATATTCGGGATAAGCTCGTCGAGATACGTTTGGGAAAAGTTTTCGATTTTTGATAAATGGAAAAAAAATCGCAAAATTCGATATTCTTGTATATCGAATATTTCATTTTTCAACTTTGGGGAATATTTAAAGAATTGCGGAATCCCGCGAATATTACTTCATCCTATAGAACATTTTCTTCTGAATCCGAAAACTTACTTTTTCTTCGAATTAGAATGCCAATTCATTCAGAAAATGAGGATTTTAAGGATGAGTGCATTTCTTCGTGAAATAAATTGTCCCATTCCGGTGGCTCCTTTGTCAACTTCAATTTTTGAGTCGATATTCGGAATCAGCTCGTCGAGATACGTTTAAGGGAACTTTGCGATTTTTCGAAAAAAATGAAAATAGAAATTTTCGCAAAATTCGAATTTCTTGGACGTCGAATATTGCATTTTTCGACTTTGATCGCCGGAAATATTTCAAATTTGCGGAATCCTGCTAATATTACTTCTTCCAATATAAAATTTTCATCTGAATCCGAAAATGTAAAAAATGAAAAATAAAGGATTTTGCAAAATTCGATTTCCTTTTATATCGAATATTGCATCTTTCGACTTTGATCGCCTGGGAATATTAAAAAAATGCGGAATTGCGCGAATATTACTTCATCTTATAGAAAATTTTCTTCTGAATCTGAAAACCTTCTTGTTCTTTGAATTAGAGGGCTAGTTCAGTTAGAAAATGTCGATTTTGTGGATGGCTGCTTTTATTTGCAAAAAAATTGCCCTTCCCAGTTACCCCTTTGTCAAATTGAATTTTTGAGGTGATATTCGGAATCAGCTCGTC
Organism: Chrysolina oricalcia; assembly: GCA_944452925.2. Taxonomy (NCBI): domain Eukaryota; kingdom Metazoa; phylum Arthropoda; class Insecta; order Coleoptera; family Chrysomelidae; genus Chrysolina; species Chrysolina oricalcia. Next base: position 2,547,766 of record OX101817.2, read on the forward strand.
GAGATGCATTTGGACGAAGTTAGTGATTTTAAAAAAATGGAAAATAAAAATTTTCGCAAAATTCGATTTCCTTGTATATCGAATATTGCATTTTTCAACTTTTATCGCCTGGGAATATTTTCAAAATGCGGAATCCCGCGAATATTACTTTATGCTATAGAAAATTCTGTCCTGAATTCGAAAATATAATTGTTCTTTGAATTAGAAAGCTAGTTCATTTAGAAAATGACGATTTTGTTGATGATTGCATTTTTTCATCGAAAAAATTGCCCTTTTTCAGTTATCCCTTTGTCGAATTCAATTTTTGAGGTGATATTCGAAATCAGAGAGTCGAAACACGTTTGGGGAAAGTTTGCGATTTTTTGAAAAATGGAAAATAAAAATGTTCGCAAAATTCGATTTCTTGAATATTTTTTGTTTATTTATATTTTACCATTTATTTATTCATGTTTGTAAATGTAAATTCACCTCACTGACTTATTAATAAATAAATATAACTATTACTATTGTTTGCCTGGATTGCGGAAAAAGTCGAATTCGGAGGAAAAAAAATGAATTCATATTCGAGTTGTGTGCGGATAATTTATTAAAAATATTTTCCAAATATTCTTTATTTTGTTGAGATAAATGTCTGCTTCTTCAAGTCTGTTTATATTTGGGTAGGTATCATCAGCGTAACGAAAATTTTTTATTCATATTCAATTATTATATATACATAGAGAATAGTAACGGCCCTAATATCTAATCTTGTGGCACCCCAGAGTACACACATTTTTTCGCATAGTAATTCAAGCTTCAAGGCATCGAAGGCCTTACTGTGATCCAACAAGTGACTACAACGTCTACAACCTTCAAATTTCGTAGACATTTTTAAAACGACCTCTTAGCAGGCCAAAGAACTGGCGTTTCTTTGAGTTCACTTACTCTCTTAATGAGTTGTGCACACGTATCCAGATACGAAGAATCGTTGAACTTCAACGCCTACTGTTCTGTAAATAAATAAAAATGATAAGGACAAGTACAAGTCCCTAAAGTTCAAGCTTGAGGTTTACAAACATCCAATTCGAATTATCATAATATGACCAAACATTATGGTTTTAATATATTATTGTTAGTGGTACGTACGCTTGACCTTGACGAAAATGGCGTATAATACGAAAATAATTTGTTTTTGTCTGCTTTCGAATTGATGCATATCGGTACAGGGTGATTCCATACAGTAGACAGCGTATTCAAGGAAACTTTCAACAAAATAAGTATATGAACAACATCATCTCTCACGAATCTCTTATGAATATTTTGAAAACTCCCTAACAATGTTTTGCTGATGATAATCTATCTCTTTAAGTATTATTGTGCAACTGTATCCAACTTTTTCAAAATTTTGCTTGTTCGTAGATATAAAAGGTGCTTATAGGTACTCCAAGTTAAAAAGAAATTCCTACTAGCAAACTTATCCGAAATTAATGAATTTTTGATGGTGCACAAAAGATCAACGAACGATAATGGCAATTGCTCGGATGATGTTTTGTGATTTTCGAAAAACAATCGATTTGCTTACCATGAAATGATGAATAATAAATTATTGTAACATTGAACTTGAATGAAATCGTATTTCTCAAATCGTATCCAGATTGTAAATACTTCGATAAAATCAAATATGTCAACAGTCAAATGTGAAGTACCTCAGGGATCGGTATTTGGCCCACTTCTGTTTTTTTCTGCGCATCGACCAATACATTCTTATGTTTAGGGCAGTAGTTGTTTTCTGTTGGAGACTTGCCGGTGAATATAACTATTGTGCATTGAAAAAAATTGTTAAAATTATTTTTCCGTTAACCAGCTGTCGTCCCCTTACGAACGGTAGACCTCAGAAGAAGAAGCTTGTGCGAGCCAAGGTTTAACGAGGTCCTACCTTTTTACGAGCGATTCCTAGCACTTTCTTGGTCCATCAGAAAAATTTCTGCAGTCGCTAGGGTTTGAACCTTTGAATGGCAGCCAAAGGGATTCAAACAATGTCGCTTTAACCGGCGGAAGACTGGATTATTGAATCCATTTTTCATTATTATTTTACTTCCTTCTCCAGCCTGGTTTTGTCATCACTCATAGGCACAAATTCTTTCATTTTTTAACTTTGTTTGTCATACCGGGTGTCTGCAGAACTTTTTTGTTTTTGAAGATAATGAAATGAAATTTGGAGGATCTCTATAAGACATAAAACTTCATATTTTGACAAGTAACTTTGTGTTAGGAAAAAAAAAGCATTTGATTACGATTAATTTGATACTGTATATTATTAGGTTTCAAAAAACAAAAAACTTTAAAGCATTGCATCAGAAATTGCTCAAAATGAAGGATCTTAAGATATTAAAATAAGATTTAAATGCATGGAGCAACCTGTAACCAACACAACTTATGAAACAAGATTAATAATCCAAAAACTAATAAAATATCTTCTTGCATAAATATTATCATTAACATGTTCTTCAAATAATTGCACAATAATTCAAAATTCATGTATTCGTTTCATTTGTTCTTTGAGAATGAGAGACTATGTAACTCCATATATAGCGGAACTAGGATGGCTTGATATGCAGGACAGAAGGAATCTTCACCTTGCATGTTTTGCCCATAAAGTTTTAGAAAAAGGAACTCCTTCGTATATTAGAAAAAAATTACATATCGGTCGGTTGTTCATGATGTAAACACCAGAAATAGGAATCTTCTTATAATACCCAGGCATACAACTGCTGCGTTCAAGAGGTCATTTTCTTACTCTGCAGCAAAAATACTCAACTCTATACCATTATCTGTCAAAAATAAATCATCCTATGGATTTAAGAGAGCTTAAAAGGAATATATTCTGGTTCTATAATACCTGCTTTTAAATGTCTTATAAATAGGAACAATATTAATGTTTTCCCTCTATGCATTTCATTTATGTGAATCTCTCCTTTAGTTTTAAAACTTGTTAAATTGTATATGTAGACATTTTTTCTTCATTTGTGAAATACTATGTAACTGAAACTCGGTTAAGTAGAGTTTATCTGGACTTCGCCGAGGATAATTAAAATAAAGACATTTTATTATTATTATTATTATTATTAAATACCTAATTTACTTTCGCAGAAGCGAGATAAAATAAGAAGTCGACCTCCTTCACGATTTTGTTTTGTTAGTTGTGTTTGTCACAGATTGCTCGAGATGCATTTAAATCTTATTTTAATAGCAGAAGATGCTTTATTTTATGAAACATCTAATGTAGTTTTTGAAGTTTCCTAAGTTTTTCAAAGGAATTTTGTTTAAAACCTATTAGTGTGTGTTATCAAATCGTAATAAAATGGCCTATTTTACATGGCACATACATTTTGACCGAAATTTTAAGGCTGCAATTAGTGTTCAGAATGTCATGTGGAGACAAAAGTTATTTTACGTATTTTATTTTATGTACGGTTATATTTGATGCAAACTTTTCAAAAAATTATATTTTATCAAGGATATGTTCTGTTTCTAATTTGTAATCTTTTCTTGTCTGTCACTAGTCATTCTAAACTTCTCACCTCAAAATGCGGACACAATTACATGTATTTCCTTTGTTTATTTTCAGTGTTTGAAATTTGAGAACGACCGGGAGACAGTCTTGGACTTGTGCCAGAAAGAAGTACCGCTGTGCATTGAAGTCCTCCTGGCCTGTCATTGCAAAGAAATTGACGGTAGAACCGATGCATTAGACAACATATACGTTTTGGAGCAGTGGCACTTTAGCATCGATTCGAAAAAGTAAGAAGGAAGATATTTATTTCAAATTGGCTATAATAAATCCAAAGAACGATTACCCCAGTCCAAAAATGGTCCCCTAAGGTGCTACACCCTTTCTAAGTGAGACAAAATATTTTTTGAATAACTATGAATAAGATTTAATTTATGAAATTTTTTGAAAACTGTTTAAAAATCTCCAGTAGACAATTATTCTTTCATTCATGTATTTCTGCTTCATCAATTTGAGGGTGTTATTTCGTATTATATATCTTGAGGAAAAGTTCCTATGGGCATATATCCAGAATCCCGTAATTTCCGCGAAACAGGTTTTTTTGCTATATCGGATTTTTCGGAAATAAGAACCGACTTGTCTTTTACGTATAGGGTAAATGATACTTTTATTCACAGTATACACTATACTGGGCCTTGTGGTACTACAAGGTCAACATTCCTAATATCAATATTTTCATTGATCACTAACATATTGCCTCTTGAAAGTTGAATAATTCGATGTCATGTCTGATGATAAACAATATTGCAAAAGGGCACCCGCCTGCCACAATTAATTCAATTTACTTGTTATAACTTGAATGGACCTTCGAGCAATAAAAGATATAGATATGCCTTCTCAATATGCTCAACACACATTGTTGTGAACGCAACATAACGCTAGAAACCAGTTATTGTGATGATGATAGCCTGGAAACAGTGGCGTGCTCCTCATTTGTATTGGAAGTGATCAAGCCGAACAGGATTCACAAGTGGAGCGTAAATAATGGGAAGTATAACCTTATCAAGAGTGAAAACGGAACTATCCGACAATGTCTCTCCTTAGCATGATCTTGGCTACAATGTAAGTAAACAAAGCCAGGTATGTTGCATTCAAGAAAATGGCAGAAAAGTCATCTTTATATCTTTTATTGCTCTGATGAAGGACCGCAATTAAAGATGATCTTTTACTGAGAGATACATTTTTATTAGATGATGAATCGATAACAAAACCAAGTTCTTAAGAATCTACGCTAGTTTATAGTTTTTCATCGATTGTGCGCACTTTTGCCATGGGTAGTTCTAAATTTTTCAATATTCAGAGTGTTTAGTAAATTGTCCTCGGAAAAAGAAAATTTAGTGGTTCCGAAATAGCTTGCAATGATCTTCTCAACAGATACCTACTAAAAAATTCTTATTTTTCAATTTGTCTTGCAGCACTATTGAAGAACGAATTGGATCTTCGATCTTTTCATTTAAATTTGTAGCATTCTAATTAGTTGTGTTACCAAAATCTTTAGGTTCCTGTATGAAATTGATGATACAATCCTCGATTTTTATCGAGGTGTAATTTGTCTTTTATATTACTTCCTACTTTTACTTTCAACGCCCGGTATCTAGAAAACTAAAGAGTTTTGGAACTATGCCTATATGGACTTGTTCTCATCAAATATCAAGATTATTCCCTCAAATTAATGACAGTACTTAATAAGTAGTCTATTTAATCGAAACTACATTTTTTTCAACTTCACGTCTTTATTCCTCCAGGACTAGTCCGATTTTCTTCAACCTGAACCAGCTCGTCAGCGCGATCCGATCCCAGCTCTACTTTTCTCAGATCACCGCATGGCTCATGACCCGAGACGAATCTGGGACTCCAAACATAACCGAAAACAACTTCCGCTATTATCTTACTGTGCCTGGAAAAACTCTGGCGACCGCTAAATTCCACCTGTCCGCCTCCAAACACGACTTTCCGGAAACAGACATCGGCAACGGACTCGCCCTGCAAGTGTCTTGTTTCAGCCTGCCCAGAACCTCCAGCATTCCCGATATTACGTGCAAGAACTGTGCTACGAAAAAGGTAAACATGAACATCCGAGAAGAAAACTCGCTAGAAATAATTGAGTGATTTAACAATATAAAGTAGCTGTGTATACCATCGAACGATTAGGTACCTCTATCTTCATGTTATCTGCAGTTAAAGTATATAACACATATATCTTTTGCACGGGGATTCTTATTTTGCCCTTTAGATTGTCCTATAAATCGTGTATAAATGTATTTCATAGAAGTATAAGGACTGTGTAAATGCTATAAGTTCCTGCGATGCCCACAATTTTTACGAAACGCACGTCGAGTGTAGTGTTGGTTTCGAGCTTCTAAGGATCGAAGAGAATCCGTTTAACAAGAAGTTTTGAATTCATTTTGAAGTCATGGGATGATGACTACATATTGAAACTAAATTAAGCAACACCATGCAGGGTTTCTATCTGAAATGTTATTATAGAAATAAAACATCGTTTTTATGTAATTATGGATAGTTGAATCAATGAAATCGTTATCATATCAATTATATCAGATGAAAGTAATAGTACGTAATGTAATAGACCACTACCATTTCACAGGAGACTTTAGGGATTGAGAACATGCAGATTGCAATCTTCAATAACAGAAGTTTTGCATTTTTTAAAAATCATTCACCATGATTTGAATAGAACGCGAAACGGAGTGGTGTGTCTATTATTTATTAACAAAAATAACCAAAGATCATCTAGTGAGAACCACAAAATCCCGTTGTTTATTCGATTCGTTTAGTTACATTGATGAGCTTTGCTATTATTTGGTTTGCGTCCTGAAAGTGAATTGTTTCATAAATTGACGAGAATAACAGAAATTGCTGTTGTAGAAGGAAATATTACCTTTTTATTCACGTGATGTATTAAACGGAATATACCGGGTGATTCAGCCAAGCATTTACGGCCCTGTAACTTTAATATTTGAATAAAAAAACATTTCTTATACAGTTTTCGCATGATTAGCTGAATGGAATCGAGTGACTAATTCAAATTATCCACATTTCGTCACCTGCCAAAGACTATAATATGCCAACTTTTTTTTTCAACGAAATTTTTCATATTTTCTATGTGAATGATGATACAGGCGGTATTTTCGAGTTCAACCATATGAAATAGAATAGATTTTCATCTCCGAAGAATATGCACATTCAGGTTGTTATGAAGAGGGGATAGTTTGGTTCTGAAAACAATAAACGTCTTCTTCTTCTGGCACGGGTGAGCGGCTTTTGAAACACGGTGAAATTAGCAACTGAACAGTAAAAGCAATCATTCAATGTTGAAACATTTTGCTGTTTTCTGACATCTTTGGGAATTATAGTTCACAGCACGCAAGGACCTAGATCAAACCTGGTAGTTCACTATGGCTTGATTTTTGGTCTTGCATACATACGAATGTCTCAAGTCTAATAACAAATATATTGTGGGAGGGGCGATCCTGATCAATCCTTCAAATATTTATTTTATGGACCATGATGCAGTCGTTTCATGTTGTCAAGCATAAAGAATTACAACACATTGAAAATGTTTGTACCTGCACCGGCGAAATAAATTTTTGTTTGAATACACACGTCTTTATAATCCACATATATCGAAAGTTGGATGCTTTCACTCTCAAGGCGGTCAGTGGTATCATGAGTTCAAACGTGAAGACAGTACCTGGACATCACCAGCAATTTCAATGACAATCCAATAAGAAAAATTACCTCCTTCACTATCGTTTATAGTAACACCGTATTCGGAAAAACTATAGAAACATCGAGTAATATAATCATTTGGCATACGAAGGAGCAGATAGAACACGGAATATTTGAGTAGTAGTCCAGATTTCTAGTACTTTTCTGCCCATGGCAGATCTCACTCTTTCTCGTCAGAAATTGTTATCGTCGTTATAACAGAGTTTGCATCGTATCTATTCTACTTTCTTGAAATCCCCCTTTTGAATCACGTTTTAGTTTTGTTATGTTTACTGGTAGTTTTTGAAAACCGGTCTGTGCTTTCAGGTTTACGAAATTATGGACCTGAAAAACTGCCTGACTCCTCGCACATCGGAAAACGGCGTATCGACGAAGGATTCTCACTCGTCCAACGTCATCGACTCGCACAAGAACTGCTTGTTCGACGACAGGATGGTCACGTCTTGTACGCTGAAGGGCAAACACAGATGCGACGACTTGGAAGAGGAAGAGAACATAAAAATAGACAATAATCTGAACGTGAAAAGGCTGTGCCAGAGCAAGAAGTGCGAGCCTTCCACCAGCACGGCAAAACATAACTTGAAGGCGTTTATCGAACACTCGACGCCTTTCAGTGAAAAGCGCGCCTCTAAAAATGTCAGGCTGGAAATGCTTCACACCAAAAATGATCTCAACAAGGACAAGGGACAATTGTTGTTGGACGCTATAGAACGTAGCGGCAGGAAGAGTACAAACGAATGTGCAAGAGAGAACGAAAGTGATACTGTAAATTGTGATAAGAGAGCAAGTGATATATTTAGTATTAAGCGAAATAGTAATTTTAGCATATACGCAAACAAACATTGTGATACCCCCATTCCGAAACTGGGACCGAAGAAAATGAGGGATATATCGAACGTGGATGTGTCTAAATGCGTGAACGTCAAGAAGAAGATCTGCTTCGAGGATGTGAAGGAGGCGGGTCTCGTCGACATTCCCAGCTCTTCGGAAAAGGCTAAGTTCCGAAAGAATTTGGACAACGCCGCTTCCATGGTGTTCCACGCTAGGACCGGACTGCCGCTTACCAGTAGCCCCGCGCCAGTAAGGAAGGGAAAGTCCTGCTTCGATTTTGACTCGTCTATCAACTCAGTTTCAGCAATAAAAAGGTAAATATTAGTGATTTAGTAATTTTCATTTGACAAGATTTATCTTCTCGTCAGCGGAACATCAAAGTCTCTCCTAGTTTTATTATCTTGAGTATTGCAGCGCTACTCTATTGGAATGTCGGAACTGATAATACAGATACCACAATACAAAAATACAAAAATATGCTCTATTGGCATTTCATGCTAAGCGATACGCCCTCTGGTGGCTTTAATGTAACTAGTTTCTGCGACATTGTTTTCTAACCACACTTCGTATCGATTGTTTACCATTGATTTTTATGAATATAGAGCCTTTCTTTGAACCGTTTTTATTTCATCTTAATTTAGTGATGAGAAATTGCCTTTTTACAAGTAAAGCGACCCTTCCGGTCTTATAATGGCGTCTTACAATGGTTATTGTTCTGTGCCACATTGCAATTTCTAGGCCAAAAGAAATTAATTTTTCAAAGATATCTCGAGGAAAATGACCCAAAGGTTTATTTTGAAACGGAGATGGGACGAGAATTAATCTTAAGAAGAAAAGCCTGGATATTAAAGGTTCGGATTGGCAAACCAATAAGCAAATTTATGAAAGTGTGTTCGCTCTATTTTAAGCAAGATTATTATATTAACTTATTTATATTTGCATAATTTTAATATAACCGTCTATAATTCTGAGTTCTCCAGCTCTTGTCTGGAGACAGAGTGCACACACTTTTGTCACTGAAGAGTTCCATTTATTTTTTCCATATAATATTATATGGTCTGCATTGAGGACTTCTTCACCTTCTACTACACACCGAGAACTTTTGGTCCCTTCAACATACCTCAGAAATTCCAATAAACTTAATTTTAATTGGGCCATTTGTCTCTGTTTGTAAGAAGACGATTGAAGTATTTTATCACTATCTTTTTTCTAACAAGGTAACCATTAACACCTTAACACTAATCCTTACACCAATAATCATTTATTTAAATGAACATTAATAAAAGGTAAAAGTCATAACAATCACAGTTTTAACAATGTTTAATGGGCCTAAACCACGCTTCAAATACTCAATACACGAAATAAACATAGTAAACAATGAAATCTATATGGAAGAAAAAGTAAGGTTATAAATCAATGTCGTAGAAAGTACTTCAACGTCCGCCGCCGGTGGCGCTACAATCTTAATTTGAAATCCCAATAGAATGGAGCTGCAGAAATTTCATCTGTCATAATTATGCATAATCATATTGCTACGTTTTCATAACGTGACAAAAACGTAATAGCAAATCTTCGTAATACTATTAAAACATAGTGTCTTCCCAGCATAACTTGAATCCGAGAAACGGAAGAACATTAAAACGGCAAATTTGCAAATCACAACTCAGAAGAACAACACTATTGTGACCTCTCACGAAAGAATTATACGTCAACACATACACGATTGATATATTATATATATTCTCTGAGGGGATATTGCCATTTCAACCAAATCATTGCATGTGTTCAACAAAAAATTCGTATTTTGAACGCGCTTCAATTATTATTTTTTTATTAATGTTCCAGTGCATTATTTTCAAACGGCTTCTCAACAGACGACGAGAGCGAAAGTGAGGGCAGCATAATGTCGCCCTGCAGCCCTGAAATCTTGGCGTCTCATACCTGCGAAGTGTCCCCAATCAAGTTCCGAAGGAAAGGACATGCTGCAGGCTTATTAGGTTGGTAATACTTAGATTGTTCGGGCACCCGTACCTTTAAACTTACAATCTTCCGGATACAGGCAATGTACGATGTACGTACTTTTATTATTAGTTATTTTTTCTCAGTGGGTCTAGTTTGTAGTTCAAGACCAAGCAAATAATAATCATCTGGAATGATGAACTTGTTTTTTTTTTCTTGTCTAAAGATGAGGTTTTATTGAAAATGCTAAAATTATCGAACAAACAAATAAGTAAGATTATGAAGATTACCATAAATATACCTCTCTATACACAGGATGATTCAGATTCGCAATCTCGGATACAGTAATACCTGCAGAGATGCTACTTGCGTATTTGTAAGTCCTTCAACCTGAATGTCGTTGAGTTTTAGGGGAGAAATAATTCAAATAAGTAAACATTTCATTCAGCGTTCTTTAAATCCAAGTTGCGGGAAAATGAAACTCCGAATTTAAATTCTGATACCCCCACGAGAGAGTACATATCAAACATTTCTATGGGAGGTGCTCTTTATATCATTATACTTTTAATATCAATGTCATGAAAAAGTAAAATCAAAATTCCGTAATTTGAAATGTTGTCATTATTTCGTTTTTTTAAGGACCCTCGATTACAAATTGTTTCCTTTATTTGACCATCTTTACGCAAGTTTTGCAGTTTTAGAAACCCCCATCTGGACATTCGAATTTGTATCACTCTGAGTATAATAAAAGATTTAGGTCTCTTTTTTCGAGATACTAATCATCCAAATTAGCAGTTAATGGTCTGTTATAACTACAAACTATGGCCGAGCTATAAGAAATCTCTTTTTAATGTTAAGATTATTGATTTTGCGTTGTTAAGTGGGTGTACGCTAATAATTTGAAGATCAGGAAAAATATTTCAAATATGGCACACTTATATTTGCTCTATCGGCATAAATCAACTAAGAATTGTCTTCAAGAATGATTTTTTGGGAAAGATTACGGAAAGGGGGAAGAAAAATACGGAACAATAGTTCTGAAAAACAAATGAGAGACCCCTTTCCCATGATCTCATGTCTGCAGTGCTGCCAGATTCACAAGTACGGACAAGCAAAATTGATAATGAAACTGGCGAGTGTCTTACGTTTGAATCCACAGTTTTTCAGGTATAAAATTCGCTACACCAGAAGACATCTTGAAATGAATAACATATTCAATGTTGCCACATCGATGAAAATGTCTTGTTTATTCGGACATAACTCGAAAACAGGTTTCAGGCTTATATTCCTTATAATTTTTTTATTATTTCGAGTTCAAGCTGGCATCTATTGAAATTCGATCCAGTCAAACCCGTAACTCTCTATCAACTTCAAATGATTTGTCTTTTTTTACAGACTGAATAATTCATAATTGAATTGGTCTTACAAGGTATAGCTATTCCACACAAATTAATGAGAAAGGTTTCATATATGTCACTTTCATTAGTAGTGGGATGGAATAGGCCAGGAACAATCTTTGCATTCTTACAGGACACTGCAGTCTAAGAAACCACACGCAAAGAATAGAGCTAGGGCAATTATCATACTGTTTATTCTACATTGTGGAAGACGAATCAGCAGATTAGTCTTATGGTCAGGACACTGACAATTATACTTCTACAACTGAAGCCTGCAGATTTCAAACAAATCTTACCACAAACATGTTATCTAAATCTGATCTACGGTCACACTCGAAGGTTTAACCTGAACATAACATAACCTCATTAATACTGAGGGCTGTTTATTTCAATTTTAGTCACTTTTGATCTCAAAGGAATCAAAATATTGACTAAATTAAATATAAAGTTTTTTTTTTATAGATTCTTATTTGATGATTTAAAATGATGATGAATTGTTTGTTTCAAAATATTCCATGGATGTTATTTTAACAAATTTTGTTTTTTTCTGAATCAGGTAGCTTCGAAGAGTCAGTACTGAATGGACGTTTAGAGCCAGTTTCAACCGTCCATGGTTTCACAGCAGAATTGGGAGCAAGCGGATCATTTGTTCCCAAGCATCTCATTGTGCCCGTCACAGTATTTTTCTACACTTTGGGCGATAACGATAAAATATCCTCACCATATCTCGTAAGTACCAAACATAAACAATCATATCGATAGCCGTTACCAACTAAGGTTTTACCCCCATCTACCCACAGTGTCGGCTATTATGTCGGCTACTCCCCTGACTAGTACCACAACGGATAATGCACTACATCAAACAGATACTTGTGCAGTGTGCCTCATTGTCTGTATTGACCTACCCTTGCACTGATGAGAGGCAAAAACCTTGAAACTAGTCTGCAGGTGGCTCACCTGTCCGAATCAAAACGAAAATCTGCTGGTTGGTTACAGGGTGAACTTGCAATAGTGTCCGCTGCGATGAGGAACATTGAAAAACCTCGGTCGGTATTGTCTACAGGTACTTAACGATCTCCCAAAACAACTCAGATATCTGTTGACAATAATTTTTTTCATTTATTTCGTTCCAAAATTGTCAACTTTTTGGAAACCGTAAATATAGCGGACAAGGTACATCTAGAATGGAGCTCGATGATCGACAATATTCTCAGCCATTTTGAAAATACTCGGAGTTATAGAAAATTTTGGGTTTTGATATTTAAAAGAGGACTTCGGATATGATATTACCACTAAATTTTTGGATTTGAAGCAACTGACATGTTTCTTCGGCAGTTCTCATATCAATGTTCCATAACCTTTGAGAACCCCTTAGTAGCATTAAAAAGGTGCACAGTGGTGAAAACGTCAATATTTCCTAAAACATAATATTGTAAGGACAGTTTTTTGAGTTTTTTCATTAACAATGGCGCTAAATTCAAAACTAGAGCATTGTTGTGTTATTCCATACTGTTCCATACTATAATGAAAACTTTGTCCTGTAGTTTTCGATTTGTCACAAGGTCTTTGAATATAAAAATTGTGGAATTTTTTTAAATCAACCCTGACCCGTTTCTAGTAATTTTACATTGGAAATTTTTCAATATTTCTAATTGTCAACAATAAATTTATTTAATATTATTATTGAATTCATCGTACTTTTCAGAGTCACATTAACCTCGGCAAAAAGGGCTACAACGTGCCTAAATCAGGAACCGTTCAAGTGACCCTATTCAACCCTCTGAGGACCGTGGTGAAAATGTTTGTGATCATGTACGATCTTAGTGATATGCCGCCAAACTCCCAGACTTTCATAAGACAACGCACACTCTACATGCCGACGAAATGCAAAGACGCCAATCTAGAATGGGGCCCGAAATGGCTTAGATATCTCATACACCTAAGGTAAGATTGGCTAATAGCGTTTTCATGACATCCTTGTGAATTCGAAGGTTGCTATTTATTTATTGAGAATTGGCAACACTGGCGTTGATAGGTGCGATCCAGTTGCGCCATCGCAGAGTTTGGCACTTTTGACAGTATACGTAATCAGAACTTTTTGTCATACATACGCTATTTGTATTGTTAACAGTCGTTTGAAAATTTTATCTCGGCCATAAAATGGATTTGAATCGTGAACATTTTTTTGCGATGATTCTCTTTGACTTTTGACGTGGATTAAACCATCAGCAGTGTGTGGATCAACTCGCTTCGACTTTTGGTGATGAAGCACCATCTCGAGCCACTGTGTAAACTGATATTGCAAGATCGTCATGTGACTTACTGTGAGATTGAGGCAAACTTGGGCATTGGTTCCACTCGCACACATTCAATATTGCGTGAACAGTTGATCGTCAAAAAGATTTGTTCGCGTTGGATACCACTTTTCATCACTGATTGTTTCCTTCAATTTCCCTATCTCTTCCTCAATTTCATCTTGGATTTTCTCCATCTCTGTCTCGACAGTCCCTATTCTTCCTTCCAGACGATTCGCCACACCAGAAAGTTCTTTTAACCTTCTGTTTATTCGAGGAATTTGTCTTCCAGAATCTTTGAATATTCTAGAATTTCTTCTCTCAGATTCTTCGAATTTTCTAGAAGCTCTTCTCTCAAACCTTTCGAGTTTTCATGAAGTTCTTCCTTTTAACTCACCGAATTCTGTTGCATTTTGGCTTCTATTCCGTCGAGTTTACTCATTATGGAACTGATATCCATTCCAGGAACTTCGAATAAAAAGGTTTCCGAATTTTTGCCCTCCTGAAGCGCGGCCTTTTTACCACTTGTGTCCCTTTCTTCCAGTTCTTGCTTCAATTCCGCAACCTTCAAATCGACCAGGCGAACTTTCCTCGAACACATTTTGTCTTAGTCTATTTCACACAGTCTATTTCGCGGGCCACCAGTCCATTATTATTATTATTTTTACACGCGAGAAGTGTATCAGTTTATACTCCGTTAATGCACACAACTGTCCACTTCACGAAAAATGTTTATCAGTCACTGCATTGTTTATATAGAAGCATTGTTTATATAAAAGATAGTTAGTCAACCTTATGGGATTATAATTGGATCAAAATGGATGCGACATGTAGATGGCGATAGTGAGCTCGCATCCAAGTCATGTTGTAACTTCAGTGATCTGGCCTCCAAGTCATGTCGTAACTTGATTAAAACAATGGAAAAGCATTAAAATCAGGGTTTTTGAAGAAATCTGCATCAAAATGACGTCCAATATTCATGTTTGTAACTAATCACGCTAGATGACACTCGCGTTTGTGTCCAATACCTTTTCCACAGGCATTGACTAACTATGTTCTATTTAAACAATGATAGAAGTAAGATAGTTAGTCAATGCCTGTGTAATTGGTGTTGGACGCAAACGCGAGTGTCATCTAGCGTGATTAGTTACAAACATGAATATTTGACGTCATTTTAATGCAGGTTTCTTCAAAAAACCCTGATTTTAATGCTGTCCCATTGTTTCAATCAAGTTACGACATGACTTGGAGGCCAGATCACTGAAGTTACAACATGACTTGGATGCGAGCTCACTATCGCCATCTACATGTCGCATCCATTTTGATCCAATTATAATCCCATAAGGTTGACTAACTAATTTCTATATTAACAATGGTCACTGTCTATTTTTCGACTGTATGGGTCTTTCAAGACGAACCAAATTCAACAAAAGTTGCGCACAAAGCACTGTTTTTCCTCATATTTTCACGAATTGGCCACTAATCTGTTGGTTAATTCCACAAATCATCAGTTATCACCTGATGACGGTTGATCCGAAACGTCGAGAAACACAGACTAACAAGTTGAGAGTTCAGGATACTCTAATACTCAATTTGTATCATTGTCTACAGCCTTCAATTGAACTTTAATTTTTTTTTTTCAGATTTATGAGTTCGAAGTCGGGCAAAATCTACCTCCACAGCGACATAAGAATGATAATATTCCGAAAATGCGACATGGACACAGCCACAGCTCACGGCATCGATATGAGCTACGAGCTGCGCAGTTTCACACACATGCCTGCCAATCCGAGATTTTCGCCTAGGAAGTAACTAGAAGTCAATTCAGTTGACAATGATACACCGTCGTCCACAAAATTTTATAGATATCTGTGCCGGTTGGCACTCGGTTGTTTTTTTCAGAAGTAGGTGGATTTTTTGGGATTTCGCTGGATGCCATTCGGACTACACGATGCCCCATGCACTTGACATGGATTGATAAATCCAAGATTAGGAAGAGTGGTGAATCGAAATGCAAAACAACCTTAAAAGACCAATCAGATATTTCTGTAGTTTAAATGAGGTCTGTTGACATTTCAGTTGAAAGTCTCGAAATGGTCCGCTTGACAGACAATTTTTTTTTTGGAAAAAATATGAAAAAAATGTCCTTTGTGTTCTTCATCCCCATTCTAGACGAAATAGCTCATCAACTGCCATTTCAATGTAAATGTTGTACATACGATGTAGACATTATTTTAAACGTTTTTTAACACTACTGGTATGCTATGTATGTCATTCGAAATTGTAAGGAGAAATTAGGAAAAAAACCGTGCTTTTTTTGTTATTTTTTTAGGGACAGGATTGGTTACTGTTTTTTCTGGGTTAGGATACCAGTAAGGTAGTGTTACAGTCCATTTTAATTAGCATATTATGCATTTCTTAAATTTACCTATTTTTTCCTTTAGACTTTGGCATTCAGCTTTTTTGTTTTTAATTTCAGTCGACTATTTTTATTGCAGTTTACATTTTTTTTTTCATTCATTTATCTACTTTACCAAAATAATTGTTTTGTTTAAAATGAAACTCGGATTTATAAGCAAAGTACTTTTCTAAAATTTTAAGATAATTATTCAAACAAAGATCACATTAGATATATTCAAGAAACAGCCTTAAAATTCCCGATTTGTTTTATATGCACTCTATCAATTTGAGAAATGCATAGAATGCTCATGATGCTTATGTTATAGTTATATGAGAGATATTTATTATATATACATATATAAATTATATTATACTAATTTTTTTATTAGTACTTCGAAAATAAATGTGTGACACTGAAAGTTGTTTTATTATTCCCTTAGGAAAGTTTCATATCTCATCAGAATGATGAACATTTGAAAACTTCTTAACTTCCTAAGTTCTTCAGCCCAGATCTGTCATTGGATCATAGGCGTTCCCGCTAGATGATGTACACAGAATTTAGGCAGACAATGTCACTTTTTGTTTTCTATCTGAAAATAATGTAAAGAAACTTTTTCTGTGGGAAAGTCGAAAAGTGATTAAAAATCCATATTTATGCTGTTTTCTCATTTTCAAGGCTTTTATCTCGAAAATATAAAGAATGGTGCCACCATGGAATTCAACAGAGATATGCAAAATTATATACCTACTCTCTCCATCTACGACGGTGAAAATTTAATAAATCAGGGGGAAACTCGAAAACAAAAAATGGAATTCAACAGAAATATGAAAAATTATTTACTTTTTCCATCTACGATATTGAAAATCCGGGGGAAAAGTTGGAAAGTGATTAAAAACCAGTTTTTATGCTGTTTTTGACAATTTCAAGGCGTTTATTTCGAGAACAAGGAATGGTGCCACCTTAGAATTCAACAAAAATATGGAAAATTATGCACTCTTTCCATCTACGTTAGTAAAAATTTAAAAATCGGGGGGGAAAGTCAAATAGTAATTAATTAATGTCCAGTTTTCATGCTGTTTTTCTCAATTTCAAGGCGTTAATTCGAAAACACAACCTAACCTAACCTTGGAATTCAACAGAAATATGAAAAATTATATACTCTTTCTATGATAGTGAAATTTTTAAAAATCCGGGGGAAAAGTTGAAAAGTCATTAAAATCCAGTTTTTATGCTGTTTTTCTCATTTTCAAGGCGTTTATTTCGAAAACAAAAAATGGTACCACCACCACCAAAAAGTATATGTTTCCATCTATGATAGAAAATTTAAAAAATCCAGCGGGAAAGTCGAATAGTGATTAAAAACCAGTTTTTAAGCTGATTTGACATTTTCAAGGCGTTTATCTCGAGGACAAGGAATGGTGCCACCATAGAATTGAACAGAAATATGGAAAATTATATACTCTTTCCATCTTCGATAGTGAAAATTTAAAAAATCCGGGTATAGATATAGTAAACTATTAGGAGGCATCGCTTTGACGTCATTTGACAGGGCCATAATATCAGTCAATTTGGCCATCCTCTACAAATAACTTTCAATGTTATTGGGAAAAAGAAGCAGACTTGTAGATTTTTCAACATTCTGATCGAGGCACCACCTTACGCTCCGGGTCCCAGTTTCAATTAATGTCTCGCGATTTCATCCAACTATTTATGTTTGGACAGACTGACTATAAAGTGCGACTTCTTAGAGCTTCCTCTCATGTTAACTTTTGAACAGTTCTACATTCAAACATGGGACAACAACAACAAGAATAGACAACAGACACAGCTTTTCCATCTACCATAAACCACCACACACAGACACAACCATCCACAAGTCCTCATTACATCCTTATCAACATAAATTAGCAGCATACAATAGCATGATACATAGACTACTTAATATCCCTATGTCAGACTCCAACTTCATAAAAGAACTTAATATTATAAAACAAACAGCACATAATAATGGTTATGACCCACAATTAATAGATGTAATTATTAAAAAGAAAGAATTCTCAATTGCTATCAACGAAGTATACCCCATCCAAAAACAAGAACCAATTAAGTATTGCTCATTAACCTATTTAGGCAAACCCAGTGACAAAATAAAATCATTTTTAACACAACATAATTTCACGACTTCTTATAAAACGAACAATAATTTGAGCAAATTCATCAAAAACAATAAAACTAAAACCGAAAAATCACAAAATCAGGGGTTTACAAATTAAAATGTGGAGATTGTCCTAAAATATATGTCGGTAGAACCTTTCGAAATTTTAAAACCCGCATACTTGAACATAAAAGATGCTTTGATAACCACAAGAGGAATTCAAATTATTCAAATCACCTTATAGATGAAAATCATACTTTTGATCTAAATTTTGAAATTTTGCATTCAGAAAGAAAAGGTCTAAAACTCAACTTCTTAGAAGCATTAGAGATCAACAAAAGAAAAAATTCCAATAATTTACTCAATGACCAGTTAAATTTAAATTATTCACCACTTCTTAATCTCTTTAATAATTAAATGCATCTCTGTGTTGACCCTGAAGGGATCCTCGATAAACAGGTAGCAAGCTACCTGTCTATCATTATACCGTTCTTCTATTGTTTACCTTACTTCAAATTACTATAAATATGGTTGTACATTTACTGAATTCCATTTTATGTTTGAGAAAGCTGTATTAACAGCGAAACGCGTCACATATTACATCTAGTAATATATTGTCGATATCAAAAAACAAGTGTTTTTTATTTAATTCTGAGTAATTATGGATATCCATCAAGTATCGGCCAAATCAATCAAGATGGGACAAAATACCGTTTTGAACGATAATATCACCGTTATATGAAGATTATACCATATAATATTCAAAACAATGACATAGAGCGGTGGACCTAACACTGATTCGTGTGGAACACCAACAAAATTAATTTTATTTCAAATCTATGGTTACTTGTTTGTACACACTGAATTCTCTCATTCAAAAATCTTTTGAACCAATTAAATGCATGTTGAATTGGTTACTATTTTGCATTCACGTTATAATTTACCTGATATTTATTGTGGGAAAAAAATTAGACAATGAAACTTTAATTTATTGATTTCCTCTTATACATAAAAATTGTAAATTTACTATAGAAACTTCAGCTAATTTCATCCTGAAGTTATTTTTTACAGCACTTTCTCGAGTGATGTAATAGTTTCTTGCTTTAATTTTATCAGGTCTTTTAGTTGAAATAGACTCAAAACTGACAAATAATTTAATAACCTTTGCATACTACTTTCACACTCTCTTTATTACTTTCAAAAATGAACTGACAACCATTTGGAAAAAAATGTATTTGTTAATTCAACATCTAGAAACATTCTTATGGGATATCAAACATTACATCAATAAAAAAAGGGATAACTTTGATCATTTTTTTCCTGATTTCTTGATCCCACCTCCTACCATTGGGCCTTTTTGGGAAGCTTTGGCTTTAGCCTCCTGCAAAGCCTTCTGCTGTTCTTTCATTTTCTGCTTTAGAGCCAGATCATCTTCGTCCATATCCCCTTTCTCTTTTTTGGGGGCTTTTAGTGGTTTCTTTTTGCCTCCTTCTCGACCAGACATACTGAAAAACAAGTTTTCTTTAATATATCTTGTGGACAGTGGAACTTTGGAACGATGGTATAAACGTGAATGTTCTACTTATCCACCTAACCTCAATGTGCATCTCGGGTGGAGAAATTTCGACAATTTTTTTAATAATAAGTATTCTCTTACCTTATGAGTTTCAATAAACCTTAAGTACCGAATCGATATCTTTTGTAATTACAAATTTCCAAACTTGACTACTTTGAAAAATTCTTTTTCCTTCGATTTTGCCCACTCTCCCACTCTGCTCCATAGAAGTCATAAAACCATAGATCACAGGACCCGTGCCGTGTGCACAGGACATAACGAGGAAGAATCTCGGAGTGGGCGACATCTACTATTAACTGTTTGAAATACTCGAGCTGTGATCAACAAACTAACCTGTGTGTGTTTATATGGCTGAAATGTGATCTTTTTACGTTATTTTAGGTCATTTATGTATTGAATGTGTTATAGTTGGATGATATTTTATGAGCACTTGTTTTAAATGAACTATATACCATCTGGAAATGCAGCAGATTGGAAGAGGTAATGTGGAGATATGATTACGAAAAATGTGCTCTGTTCGTCTATGCTCATCATACGGTACTTCGGATAATTCTTTACATGAATTTCCTTCGAATCCCATGGCAGTTAAGAAATGGCAGACAATTTCGAAGGTAGGGAAACATATCTCAAAGTATATGTTTGTTTGTAGCAGCAAGCACTTTCTGAAAGATTATTTTTTGTGGTAAGTAAAATAATTTTTCTGAAAAGAATGCCCACTTTCTCGGAGCAACTGCAGTCCTCAAAATACGCTAATCCAGTATTTTAGTCCGTTGCTAAGCAACGAACTTTCCCGGACCGTTTAATACTTTTCCGTATTGAAAACGATGGAGGAAAGTACTTTGCCGGCCTAGGCCGTCAAAATCGGTCTTTGGTTTATAGTTGTCACTTTGACGTAATTTCGAATCCTCAATTTATGATAATGCTGATTGCGAGTTCAGAAAAAATAGTATGTGTACCTCGTAGTAAAAGCACATTCCCAGACTTCAATGCTTGTTGGCCTCGACTTAGAGCCTCGGCCAACAATATACATTGTTGTCCGGGAATGTATTGCTTTTACTACTAGATACACAGTAAACTATTTTGTGAAATCGTTCAAGAATGCCCACTTTCTCGGAGCAACTTCAGGCCTCAAAATACGCTAATCTAGTATTTTAGTCCGTTGCTAAGCAACGAACTTTCCCGGGCCGTTTTCGGACCTAAACGGTACAGACTTCAATGCTTGTTGGCCTCGGCTTAACGTCTCGGTCAACAATTTACATTGTCGTCACAATGTACTATTTCCGTATATTTAGTTGTAATTCTCCATCGCATATAATTAGTTTTACGGTAAGTTTCATGGTAGGTAATTTCATGTGAGGATTGTAAAAATTGCAGAGGATCTCATACATAAACTTTTCATTACTTTTCCGTGTGAGACGTCAGTTCCACATGACCAAAATTGTTATCTCGACTTTTTTTTGGAAATGAGAAGTAAACAAGCAAAACATAAGCATTTTTTCAGACAAAAAAACACTCATGATTGAAAAATATTTATTCTTACAAAATTTCGGATACCGGAATTTTTAGGCTTGCTTGAGAAACAACCTTTATTCACAGACTGTTCTCTAATCTTTAGCATAGACGAAATTCAGCATCGGACTCTAGGTCCTTCCAATCCTACTGCTTGTGTTTAATTTTCTCATGTTGTTGCCTTCAGGCATGGCTTATTATGTATATTGCTGACAGATTGTGCCGCTAATATTTTTATTTTTTCATGATGCCATGACCTATTGAGGGGGGCACAAGGATATGAAACTTTCCTACCGCGTGGGTTTCGCACTGAAATATACCGTTATAAGGTATATTTCAGTGGGGTTTCGGGGGAGTATTAAGGCTCGTTCATACCCTTGCGAATATTTGCGATACGAATCGTATGGTTTGTTTCTTTTTACATATTTTGACACTACCGTGCTTTACATTTGTCAAAAAAAAATAACAACATTTTTTGGATATTTAATTTTTTTTTATAATAAAAAAATTATTTTAAACAAAATAATGAATTTTTATTAACTTTTATCATGTGATCTTGTTAAGTAGGTATATTGGAAGGGCTCCAGGAAGCCAACAACTTATAGGTCCATTATTTAAACTTTTACGTCGTTATTTATGAAAAACGGACACTGGAAAAAAAATTAATTAATAGTATAACTTTTTGAATAATAGACGTTTTTTCCAATGGGGATTCATTCTTTCAAGTGTCCACGTGATACCTTAATTTATTCAAGATTTTAAATTAACATTTAGTGCTATAGAAAAATTACTTTCTGTGACATGTCCTCAATAACAAATGATGTTTCTGAGATAATCCACTCAAGTCAATTTTCTATTGGGAATTCTTCCGTTTCATTGCTTGCTTCCATAACTTCACTTATTGTGAACACTTTAGTGTCTTTGTTCTCTGAGAATTCTTTCTTAATTTCACTCCTTACCAGCTCTTTTGTGTCTTCTCTGAATGGGATATATTGCACACTCTCAGTAATGAATTGTTTCGTATCTTCACTGAATGAAGACTCTTCTATCTCATCAGATATTATGAAATCTTTCTTGTCATCATTCATGTTGTACTCATTTGTACCATCCCCCATTACGAACACATTCTTTCCATTGCAGAGAATTAACTCTTTTGTGTCGTCATTCATTCTGAAATTTTGCTTGATATCGTTCATTACGAACTCCTTTGTGTCTTCGCTCGTCGAGTACTCTCCTGTGTCATCATCACCCATTGTGAACGTTTCTGAGTCATTGCACACTGGAAAATCTTCAGTATTGTCACTCTTGACCAACCCCTCTGAAGGTGGGAGTTCTTGTTTAGACACTTTTATTTTATTATGAGTTCTCATATGCTTTTTCAAATACTCATTTTTAATAAAACCCTTGTTACAAAATTTGCAACAAAATGCTTTTTTTTTATTGTGCCTTGTCTCATGCCTTCTCAAATAGTACTCTTTTGCAAAACCCTTGTTACAGATTTTGCAACGAAAAGCATCCTTTTCGTGAGTTTTCTCATGTTTTTCCAAATGGCTACTTTCAACAAATGATTTTCCGCACAATTCGCAATGAAATGATCTGGTCAAATGAGTTTTTTTATGCGCACACAAGTTAGTGCGCGACGAATATGATGTTGAGCACACTTTGCAAACATATGGTCTTTTTCCAGTATGAATGTTTTCATGGTCCGACAAATCAGTAGGGCGTTCAAAAATTTTCGAACAGAATGAGCATTTCAAAGGTTTCTCTGAATGTACCATTACATGACGTTTCCAACCAGAATGTTCAGCGAACGATTCTGAACAGATATCGCACCTAAATGATTTTTCTCCAGTGTGACTCCTTTCATGTGACACCAAATTACCCTTGTGCAAAAATGCTTTTGAGCAAAATTTGCATTTAAACCTTCTTTCTCTCTCATGAATAGTTCTATGCAAATTTAAATCACACTTGGACAAAGATGATTTGTGGCAGACTTTGCATTTGAACAGTTTTTTCTGTGAATGTTGCTTCGTGTGTATTTCCAAATAGATCTCTGAAGAAAATAATTTCGAACAACCGTTGCACTTAAAAGGTTTTTGGTTAGTGTGGAGCCTCTCATGTGCCAACCTTTTGTCTCTTCCATGAAAAGACTGCGAACAAAATGAACATTGGAATGATCTTTTATTCAAATGATCCTTTTCATGTTTTCTCAAAACCGAAATATCGTTAAATGCTTTTTGACATGTTTTACACTCAAACGGTGTTTCCCCTGTATGAATTAGTTGATGCCTTTTCAAATCAGAAATAACACGATATGCTTTTGAACAAACTTTGCACTTGAATCGCTTTTCTTCAGTGTGAATTTTCAAATGTTCCCTTAAACTCCGCTTTTGAGAATAATAATTTGAACAATGATTGCACTGGTATGTATCTTCACCATTGTGACCCTTCTCGTGCGCTAACTTTATGCTATTTGTACGAAAAGACATTGAACACAATGAACATTTGAATTGATTGGAATGAGTCACTTCATGCCTATACATAGCAGAAATGTCATTAAATGCCTTGGAACATATTTTACACTGAAATGGTTTTTTGCCTGTATGAATTATTTCATGCCTTTTCAAAGCAGAAATGTACAAATATGCATTGGAACAGAATTTGCATTTGAAACGTTTTTCTGCGGTATGAATCTGTATATGCTTCTGCAAACTGTTTTTTCGATTGTAAGTTTTTGAACAGAGATTGCACTGGTACAATTTCTTTTCAATATGAACCTGCTTTACATGCACTTGGAGTCCTTCATCTGTAGAATTCGAGGGTGGTTTTTCAGAATCTGTAACAAAAAAACTAAATAATTCAGGATGTCATGTAGTATTTCGTCAGCTGTTGGAAAATATGCCTGGGAAATGAACCGTTCTTTCCAAGAATTTGCATAACCATGAACGAACAAACAAAAACCATAGAAATATATATTATATATTTTAAAGAGAAACATTCTCAATTGAAAATTGAATCAATACATGACTCCTCTGGAAATGGAAAAAACCCTACGATAAAATTGAAGTTACTTTTTTGTAATATCTAACAGAAAACAACTACTTCCCCGGCAAAAGCCACGCTGGACATTGAACTACATCTGATAGATATTGAGAAAGACCCTATACAACTTGAGAGAAAAAATCTGAAAGTGAAAATTTGCATTTTCATTCAGATAGTTGATTATTTATTAAATGTCCAGTTTCCATTGGAGATTCTTATCTATGAATGAGATAAGGGAGAATGTTATTCAGAAGTATCACTCACAGAAAATCGCTCATTTCATTGACGCGTGGATTGCATCACTTTCGCTAGACCTCCAATACATTTTGGTCGACAAAAATCTATTTCACTCTTCTAAGATCATCAGGGAGGTCGGAAGAATTGGAAAACATACTCTTCAGAAGCAATTTCACACTGTAATGAGGAATTGTTGGACTATTTCTTGTGCGGTGAAACTTTGAAAATATTTTTCTGACATAAAACCTGTCATGGGTATGGCATGTTGATTTCATTGAAAATATGAACAGGATGTTCATAAAGTCAGTTGTGGAATCATCTGTGACTGAAAGTTGGAATTTAGTCGCTGTTTTCCATCGTACAAGATAACCTCTCTTGGAAGAGATTCATGTTTTAAAGAGAAACATTCTCAATTGAAAATTGAATCAATACATGACTCCTCTGGAAATGGAAAAAACCCTACGATAAAATTGAAGTTACTTTTTTGTAATATCTAATAGAATATTCTAAAGAAAAATAGTCCCGATGAGTAATAATAGAATTGATCTTCATATAGTTGAGATATCTTTTCATGCAATTGGAAACTACTTAATTCTTGGATATCAAAAACACTTCATAAAGCGCTGGTACTTTCCCACATGCCTGGCAACCTTCAACAGTCATACCAATTCAAAAAGCGCTCAATAATTCAAGTGGTGAATTTCAACTCATGAATACCTACCCTTCCATTCTATGAAAAACAATTGAAAACGGTGGTCAAAGATCATCAAACACTCATGATTTAGAAAATCTTACTTATTTGAGAGTTTCCTACAATTTTTAATAACCCAGTAGAAAACCTATATTATCAGAAACCAAGGAAAAATGGCGTGCTTTTGAAACATTAACAAAGATTTATTATAAAAACTTAATAGATATGGCATTACAGGTAATGTATTGAAATTGTTCAATAGTTAGAATACAAACATGAATTTTCTCATATATTAGTAACTCAATAAAACGTACAATTCTGGGGCCGACATTATTCATTTTGTTTCTCAATGATGTTTTTGTGGAAACAGTAAATGCACCCTGTAACCAAGTTTTATCCAATTTTGGCAGATACCTATCTGATAACATCTTACTGCTTTCATTATAATCTAGCGAATCTTTTATCAGTGTACTTCTAGAAATTGGTAACTTCAATTTTGTTTTACATCAATTGTGGATCAATCAAAGAGTATGAAAACTGCAATAACTGGTAAAATAATAAGAAATAATACTAATCATTACCTATTTATGCTTTATGTAAATCAAGAATTTAAAAATGTATGATATATTTATCATTGTTTGACACACAGGGGTAAAAAAAAATATAAATAAGTTCACCTGTTGTGGGTCCATCAAAAGAACACGACTTCATGTCTAGAGGGTCTTCTTCAGCCTCTTGGCCACAAATTTCTGAAGAGTCATGGTCACTCGGCTCTTCTTTAGCAAAGCTGGCGCCAAGCTCTATGAAAACCGAATCAACATTATCTAGTTCTTCTGTTTTACAATCAACGGTATTCATTGAAAATTCAGCAGAAAAATTGGAGGAATCTTCCTCTTTCATTGTGACTTTTGCAATACTTTTCGGGAGAATTTAGCTTTGAATCCTTGTAACCTAAAATATTGCATAATTTATTTATCAAATCAACGGGGAATCCTTTGTTTACATGACCTTTAGATCAAATTTCCAAAAAGACAATGAATGCTTGTATCAAGTACTACATAAAACTGTGGCAAGGTTTATTAGGTATAAAAGTGATCATTATTAGGTATTTGAATTCAATTAGATCTTCATGAAAGTTAATTTAATTATTGTGGTTTTTTCCCAAAAAGTAGCAGTAAAGTAATATTCATAAACATACGAATAATTGGGATCAAACTGATCATAGAATAAAAACATGGGTAAGTATAGTAGAAAATAGCACCACAGTGTCCACAGTGCACGATCATAGAATGGGGTCATGGGTAAGTAAAGTAGAAAATAGCACCACAGTGTCCACAGTGCACAAGTATACTTATTTTTACCTCCAGACTCCTGAGTCCAGATCTGTCCATTGAGCATGAGCACTAAATCATAGGAAGGTACCAACTTTGTACCTAATTATAAAACGAAAAAAGTTCACTTTGAGAGTTGAGTCGACTCTCAACTCTGCCATCGTGTTTACCTATGTACGGTGGGCAAGGTCAAATTTTAGTCAAATTAAATTGTTAACTATTTGACAGAGAGAACGCAGAGAGCAGTCAGCGCACTGTCAGCTGACGTCACAACAGCGTTGACGTTTCTAAAGTCTTGTTCATACCCTCGCGAGATGGTTCTGCATCAACGATTGGTCAGCATGACTAGCAGCCAAAGAGATTAAACGTTATTTGACTAGGAGAGTCTAATCCCCATAAGACAATAGAAAGAGACGAAAGAACATTAGTGACGAAATGTGACGTAGTTGGACATGTCATGGCCGCCTTTCTCTATAGACAGTAACGGACTAGCTCTTGGTATCTGAGAGTTACTGCTGACAGTTTTGTTGCTTGGTTCGACCCTGTACTCATGTCCAAGTACGTCACTATGACGACTTGATGCTACAAGATTCTGATTGGCTAGAGCTTATTAAACCCTCCTGTTAGTTTAGTCTCTTTGACTAGCAGCCACTTTATTTGCAGAAAAATTGCAAAATTCGCGAGGGTATGAACAAGACTTAATACAATTGCACTTTTCACTTTCCGGTTATTTCTATTTCATCTTTTGAAAATTGCTGCTCAGGTCATCTTTATTGTTACAAATGAACATACCTTCCCTAAATGCACAGCACGTATTAATTGTGATAGCAACATTCTCTATATTAAGTGTTTGTTCGTAAGGAGAGGCCTGTTTTTATTATGATGATATCCTGGAAGCAGTGGCGTGCTCATCATTTATATAAGGAAGCGATTCACAAGTCAAAAATAATGGAAAGTCACGAGTGAAAACAATGCCTCATCTTTGTTTGATTCAGGCTTCACTGTAAATAAAAAATCCAGGTAGGCCGCATTAAATAAACTCAAGAAAAACGCGCACTTTGATTGGTCACTAATGGCAGGAAATTTAAATGATAACACAGCTGCATGCAAACAGAGACCCTTAAAATTCCCAAAAAAAAAAAGTCGAAAGTTATCTTCACAATGCCATGATTCTTCATCCTTAGGTTACATTTTTGGAACCGACTTATAGTCTAGAAATAAGTAATAGAACAAGATTAAAATATTTACTCATTCAAATATTGCAATCTAGATAATTCATTTTTGAAACAATTTTGTAGGTTAGGTATTGTTTTTTAATTATTATCATTATAATTTATCAATTTACTCATGAATTCCTCAGGATAAGCTCGTATCAATGGTAATAGGAATACTATATTACTCTCATGATAATATTAAATATTCCATTCAAATTACAATTTTTCGTAAATAATAAAAAATAAGAGGACAAGGTACAAGAAATTATTTCAAAAGTTGATGTTTAAAAACTTAGCAAAGATGTAGACTTGGACAGTCAATACTACGAGGGCTGACAATAAAGTAAGGTCTCCAACGCTGCAACTTCGCCGGATCACGCGCTAGGCGAAATCTGGCAACACCGCCGTGTTCCTTGGTTCCCCCACTACCACTTTGCTGCTGGGTGAGGCTTCCCCGACCGCTCAGTCTTGGCTGAGCAGCCGTCAACGATGGAGGTACCACTCGCGTCAGCGTCCAAGTGCGAATTGCGTTCTGTAATACGTTTTTTGAGTGCGAAAAAGGTGACACCTATTGAAATCCATCGTCAACTAGTTGAAGTGTACGGGGAAAAGTGTATGGACATAAAAAACGTGCGTAAGTGGAGCCGCGAGTTCAATTCCGGGCGCACTAATGTTCACGACGAGGAGAGAAGTGGCCGACCGTCGGTCTCGGATGCGATTGTTCAAGCAGTGGAGGCAGAAATGCTCAAAAACCGCCGTGCGACAATTAGGGGCTTGGAAGAGAAGCTTGGAGGAGTGTGTAGCAGCGAAACAATCCGTCATATCCTTGTGAACAAGTTGCAGTACCACAAAGTTTCTGCCCGATGGGTGCCGAAACAGCTGACCGAAGACCACATGAAGCGGCGCGTGGAATGTGCGACCAAAGTTGTGGCCCGTTTTGAAGAGGAAGGCGATGATTTTTTGGAAGGGTTTGTTACGGGGGATGAAACGTGGGCTCATCACTACACACCCGAAACAAAGGAGTCGTCCAAACAATGGCGCCATAGCGATTCTCCGAAACCCAAAAAGTTTAAGGCGACACTGTCAGCCGGCAAGGTGATGGCTACGGTGTTTTGGGATCGCCACGGGGTATTGTTGGTGGATTTCATGCCAAGGGGAACCACTATCAATGCAGCAAGGTACTGTGAGACCCTGGAAAAGCTTCGTCGTGCCATAAAAAACAAACGCCCGGGATTGCTGAGCAAAGGAGTGAAATTTCACCACGACAACGCGCGCCCGCACACAGCCAACGTTACCCTTGACCTGCTCAAGACATTTGGCTGGGAAATCATCGATCACCCTCCCTATAGTCCCGACGTGGCCCCCAGTGACTACCACATGTTCCCCGCCCTGAAAAAACATCTCGGAGGGAAGAAGTTTGATAGTGACGCGGAGGTTCAGAAAGAGGTCAACACCTGGCTGCGCGAGGCGGACGGAGAGTGGTATTCTGCCGGCATAGACAAGTTCATCGTGCGGATGCGCAAGGTGTTGGAAAAAAATGGCGATTATGTAGAAAAGTAGCCAAGACCTTGGCCTTTCCAACGGTGTATCGCTTTTTGTAAATAAATGTCATTTTCTATGAAAAAAAAAATTGGAGACCTTACTTTATTGTCAGCCCTCGTATATATAACAAGAATAACTCTTCTCTTTGATAGCCAGTGTGTAAAATTTAAAGTAGGTGTTATGTGTGAATGCCAAATAATTAAATGTGAACAGTTTTATTTCATAAAGATGCGATGTTTCTAAAATAACATTCGAATCAACATCAACAGTTTTCTTCTGTATGGTGGATTTATGCAGCAGTCATAAGTCATAAGTTTTAAGTCATAAGGAAGAATATTTGTCAATGATTGGTGGGAATAAACGGACCAACCAATCATTGACGAATATTCTTCCTTGTGACTTAAAACATATGACTGCTGCATAAATCCACCATTAGAAACAAAACATTGTATCAACGTTCTCAATGATCACAATATATACCTAGAGGTGCGTTTCAATTTAACGTCTGTCGTCCGGTAACGGACGATGTATGACGTCATAGTTGTTTCGTAGGGCGATATCTGTCGGATTGAATTTTGAAACGCTCTCCTAAATCGTGGGGTAAATAGTTGACGGTCGGACGTTCCACTCAAGAATTTTGAAACGATGGAATGAAGTTGTCGGACAAGACGTTCTAATATCGAAACGCTTCATAAGAAAAGTTATACGTCGGACGTAATATTGAAACGCACCTTAGTAGTAAGCCAATATCTGTCATAATAAAGCAACATGATTGGTCATTGGACAAGTTGTATTTTTGATCAGGTCTCAAACAATTACATCATTTTTTATTTTGCTGTTGACTGTTCTTGGCCTTTTCTAGTTCATGGGAATAATCTCCTCTGAAGGTCCTGGAATTTTACGGTGTGTAATGAAATGAAACAACTAGTTCCTCAATAAGAAACGATATCCGTGAAATACTCCATTCAAGTCAATTTTCCATTGGGAACTGTTCCATTTCAAAGCTCGTGAACTTCAGTTATTGTGAACACTTTCGTGTCTTTGCTCTCTGAGAAGTCTTTCTTAATTTCACTCCTTACCATCAGCTCTTATGTGTCTTCTCTGAATGGGATAAATTGCACACTCTCAGTAATGAATTGTTTCGTTTCTTCAATGAATGAAGACTCTTCTATCTCATCAGATATTATGAAATTTTTGTCATCATTCATGTTGTACTCCTTTGTACCATCCCCCGTTACGAGCACATTCTTTCCATTGCAGAGAATGAACTCTTTTGTGTCGTCTTTCATTGTGACATCTTTCTTGATTTCGTTCATTACAAGCTCCTTTGTGTCTTCGTTCGTCGAGCACGAGTCATCACCCATTGTGAACTTTTCTGAGTCATTGCACACTCGAAAATATTCTGTATCGTCACTCTTGACCAACTCCTCCAAAGGTAGGAGTTCTTGTTCGGACGCTTTTATTTTATTATGAGTTCTCTCATGCTTTCTCAAATAGCAATTTTTGGTAAAACCTTTCCTGCAGAGTTTGCAATGAAATGCACCCTTTCTGTGAGTTTTATTCTCGTGCTTTTCCAAATGGATTCCTGTAGCAAAAGATTTTCCGCAGAATTTGCAATGAAATGATCTGATCAAATGAGTTTTTCTATGCCCAAACAAATTGGAACGCGAGAAATATGACGTCGAGCATAATTTGCAAACATACGGTTTTTTTCCAGTATGAATATTTTCATGGTCACACATTCGACATTCGACACTGCGTGCAAAAGTCTTTGAACAGTATGAGCATTTGAATGGCCTCTTTTCTGAATGAATCATTACATGATTTTTCAAAGCAGAATTTCCAGCAAACGACTTTGAGCAGATATTGCATTTAAACGGTTTTTCTCCAGTATGACTCCTTTCATGTAACACCAAATGGGCATTAAAAGAAAATGCTTTCGAGCAAAATTTGCACTTGAACAGTTTCTCTCCCATATGAATACTTTGATGCAATTTTAAATGACACGTAGAAAAAGATAACTCGTCGCAAATCTTGCACTTGAACGGTTTTTTCTTTACATGAAACGCCTCGTGTTTTTTCAAATAGGTCTTTAAAGAAAATAGTGTTGAACAGATGTTGCACTTGTATGGTTTTTCACCGGTATGTCGTCTCTCATGTGCCAACCTCATGATCCTTTCGGGAAAAGACATTGAACAGAATGAACATTTGAAAGGTTTTTCATTCAGGTGTATCCTTCCATGTCTTTTCAAAGCGGAAATATCATTAAATGCTTTGGAACATCCTTCACACTGATATGGTTTTTTCCCTGAATGAACTACTTCATGCCTTTTCAAAGCGGAAATATAAAAATATGCGTTGGAACAGAATTTACACTTGAACCGCTTTTCTTCAGTATGAATCTTCAGATGATTCTGCAAGCTACGTTTTTGGATGTAAGAATTCGAACAGTGATTGCACTTGTAAGGTTTTTCACCAGTATGACGCATCTCGTGTGCCAACCTTGTGAAATTTTTAGGAAAGGACAGTGAACAGAATGAACATTTGAATTGTTTTCCCGAGTGAATCATTTCGTGTCTTTTCAAAGCAGAAACGTCATTGAACGCCTTCAAACACAATTTGCACTCAAATGGTTTTTGTCCTGTATGAATTATTTCATGCCTCTTCAAATCAGAAATATAAAAATACGCGTTAGAACAGAATTCACACTTGAATCGCTTTTCTGCAGTATGATTCTTCAGATGCTTCCTCAAACTACTTTTTTGATTGTAAGATTTTGAACAGAGTTGGCACCTATGAACGGTCAGCTTATCACCAGTATGAATTTTCAGATGATACTGCAAACCACGTTTTTGAGAATAAGTTTTTGGACAGAGGTTGCACTGAAACGGTTTGCCTTCAGTATGAACTTTCAGTTGCACTGGGGATCCTTCATCTGTAGAATTCAAGGGTTGTTTTTCAGGATCTGTAACAAAGAATGTGACTAATGTGATGTCATCTAGTAACTTTTCTTGTCTGATGGAGATTCTGCCTTAGAAACTAATGATAATAACATATTTTTTAAGAATCTGCATAACCATTAACTGATGATTAAAAATCATCTATCTAGGCATCTTTCAAATGGAACATTGCTCACGTTCAATAGAGTTTTAAAGAACTAAATTTCAAAAATCTATCTTTGATCTCATATTTCCGTTACCATGTCGACTATCAAAATCAGTTGTTATTTTTTTACCAAAACATAGCTTGGAAGAATTTCATGAGAGTATAGTGTAGATAATTAAACTCAAATATTACAATTTTTAAAACTTCTCATATATTTTTCTCCTTTTCACGTCACAATCAACAATCAACCCGATTAGAATCCGCCCATTGGCTGATTGGGAACAGGAGAGTACGTCACAAAGAGCGCCAATATTATAGTTAGCTTTGAAATTTAAATTTAACAGGGAGAGAGAGAAATATACCTTGTTGTCCAAGAAAAACACTGTCTTTTTGACAACATGCTTGTGGTAAATTTCGTTCGTATAACAAATTGAAAAAAAAGATACAAACACAGAACACAATTTGAAGAAAAGTTCACATGTCCAGGAAACATAATATATTACATTATAAAAAAAGATTTAAAAAATAGGTGCTTATATGTAGACACTATATAGAGTACACATCAAGTATACAGTTTCATTCTAAATATTCTTCACGCTTGCAGCAAGCTTTTTTGAAAGGGCTTTTTAAGTTTCTGATTTCACGTGGTGTGCGTTTATTCAACTTTTTACTTTCATATCAAGAATACCGTTAGAATTAACTTTGGAACAGGGAGAAGTATTTTATTTTCCAATATTTTCCGGGTTGCGTAATTTGTTTGTATCTGAATTTCTACTTTTTTTTTGTAAATCAGACATCCAGACAACCAGAATACACATAAAATAGTGATGGTTTACACTTCCACCTTTCAAAAGTACCTAACAGCTTGCTTTTGCAAAACAATTAAACACTGCATGAAAAAGTTGTGGAGTGCAGAAGCCCCAGAGAAAGCAACTCCATATATCAAAGAATGATATATAATTTAATAAGGTACACACGGGTGAATAAAAAATAAACACGAATTCACCTGTTGCAGGTCCATCAGAAGAATGTAATTTCATGTCTAGAGGGTCTTCTTCAGCCACTTGACCACAAGTTTCTGAGGGGTCGTGATCGATTGGCTCTTCTTTAACAATGTTGGCTCCAACCTCCAAAAAAGCAGTATCAACAGCATCCTCTTCTTCTGATTTACAATGAACGGTATTCACTGAACATTCAGCAGGAAAATTGGAAAAATCTTCCTCTTTCATTGTCACTTTTTCAACGTAAACTTTGGAACCTAAAATGTTTTATGAATTATTTACTTATTCAAATAATTCAAACAGGTATAAACCCTATTTTTACATGATTTTATTTATAAAATGTGCCATCCATGTACACAATGTACCTAATTTTTTGTAACAAAGTATTACATCATTATGAGTGGGATGATTGACAGATAAATCTCAAAAAGATAGGATAAATAAGAAAACTGATATTTTTCCACTTGACTTTGGAAATATTAGGAGTGTCCTTTAATATTTTATCTCATCTCAATATGAGATGATGTAATATGAGATTTTGAGAAATAATCTCAATCGACCAAAAACAGTTCAACAAAACAGTCGAGAAATGAACAAAAATGTAAGAATGATATTTCTATTTAGCTTTTTTGTGATCGATCGGCAAGGTAAAAATCTCACCTATCTCAATTTGAGATAAATAAAAAGAATACTGACATCTCACATGCCAACTGAAATGAGCTGAGATCCTTGGTAAAAAGAACACGCCTTTGAAACTGAAACCAAAGTGATCTATAGTTTAAAGTTAATGTGAAAAACCTAACAACGAAAATTAATCTATAAAAAGTCTCTGAATTATATTTTCAACTGAAATAAGTAGCTAGCATACGATCTGAATAGAAAAAGCTCAAAATAGTATATCTATAAATACACTATTTGGTAAAGGGAATTTTAGTGTGATTTTATCGAAAAAAAGTGGTGTTACTTGCGTAGTTTTATCTTCTGAACACGAATCCGAAGGAATTTCGTAAGGGTCTCAAATACTTTTTGAGTTGTTGACTTTTTCAATCTTGTAATTATTAGTTGTTAGTAATTTTCATATTTATGGTAAGTTGGCAACTTCATTTATATATTCAATTGTTTAATTGGTAACAATTTTTACTATATTTCTTGTGAAAGAAAAATATCGAAAATGTTGAAATTTTACGAATTCAGCAATTTCGTATACCTACAACAGATTGGCATTCATCAATTTTTTAATAAAATTAAATATAATTTTAAGCAATGGCGCGAATCAAACAATTGAAAATAAAAATGAATAGAAAGTTATTGCTTCCATATCAATTCGAATAGTTGGCGGCGGAAATCCCATAAGAAGAAGAAAATTACTATAAACCAAAAAAACTAGGTTAGGTTTGGTTTAATATTAACAAAATTCGATTTTTAGTGCAGTTCGGTTTTGGTATAAAATATTGGTAGATTAGCGTCTGAAAAAAGAGTCGAAATCAAGACGGAGGAATTTTGTGTGATTGTTTACTGAAAAATTAGGCCATAACCCCACGAAATTTCTTCGGATTCGTGTTCAGGAGATAAAACTACATACGTAAAACCACCTTTTATCGGAAAGAAGCCCAATAAGGCAATAAACCTACGTTTACAACCTTCCTTTTTGTAGCAGTATTTGTTAATTTATTTATAGAAAATCATTCACCTCAGTCACATAAAATCTGATTTGTACTTGTTGCATTTTATGGTAGATAAATGGCTTGTGTTTATCAGAAGACATCAGCTGATAATCTCATAATAAAACCAAAAACGATGATTTTGCCATCTTGGGGTCATTTTTGCTGTCGCTATTAAGAGCTTTAAAATGACCATCGTTTGCCACAGTATACTTAAATCTTTAGCTTTAAGGTTTCCTCAAACCAACGCGGGACAGGAGAGGGATGAATGCGAGACTAAATTCGATAGTGGGGTATGTAAAAATACATACCCGAGTAATTTTTCGTATTCCGAAATGCAGAGAAATATAAATATTTTGCTACGTTTACTGTTTTTCTAGCAATTCGCACTGTTCCCATGTTCCGTTCCCGCTATGGTTTGACGGAATCTTTATTTTTATTGCCTTTATTCTGTAATCTGTAGTTCTACCATCACCGTTCAAAAGCTATTTTTATTTACCTTGTGGTTGACTTCAAGTTGACTTTTGACACTAGCGGATGAAGGTCATGTTCCGATATTCCTGAACAGTTCTGCCCAGTAATTTTGGTCGTCCCGATTTCACTGAAATTGAGTGGTACACATTTCGCGTTACTTTTCATGGAACCTTGTTAGAGGCTAGAAATTTACTGGTTGCTACTGTTACAGAAATGGTCGTGTAGTCCCAGTATCCCCTCCCCGAATTGGTACTAATTTATGTCAGGATTTAATTTAATATTTATTCAATTTATTGATAGCATTCTCATTACAATTAGCTCATCTGAAAAGACAGCAGAACAAATGTATCAAGTGTTATTAGAAGACTTGCTAATAGAGGTTGATGCCGAAACTGCCGCTAATTTACGAGCTTTGTTCTCTCTCGCCTCTCTTCCCCATGTATATGTATGAAAATAAAAATTTCAGATCAAAATCATGCCAGGTAATATTTGCAGGCCCTTAAAAGACAACTCCGGCAATGACTTCAAAACATCAGAACAAGAAAATAAATCCACAGGTCATTGTAACAATTAGAAATAAAATGTTGATATCATTGAAAATATGAACAGGATGTTCATAAAGTCAGTTGTGGAATCATCTGCGACTGAAAGTTGGAATTTAGTAGCTATTTTCTATCGAACAAGATAACCTCTCTTGGAAGGGATTCATGTTTTAAAGAGAAACATTCTCAATTGAAAATTGAATCAGTACATGACTCCTCTGGAAATGGAAAAAATCCTACGATAAAATTGAAGTTACTTTTTTGCAACAAAAAAGTAACTTCAATTTTATCGTAGGGTTTTTTCCATTTCCAGAGGAGTCTGAAGTTACTTTTTTGCAACAAAAAAGTAACTTCATTTATCGTAGGGTTTTTTCCATTTCCAGAGGAGTCATGTATTGATTCAATTTTCAATTGAGAATGTTTCTCTTTAAAAAATAGAAATAAAACATCTTATATTCACAGCTCCGCTAGAGCTTGAGGTACTTGTGCTATTCGAATTTTCTGATGATTCAGAATCCATATCACCCGATATTTCCTCTATTATTATACCTACTTGATTAATTGCAACCATCGATCAGTATCACATAATAGTAATGATATAATTTTGAACTACACCTTTTTCATATGTAATTCAGAAAGTGTAACTTGAAATTCAGAGTAGTGAAATGTAGTTCAGAAAATGTAACTTGTAATTCAGAATTGTTAATTGTAATTCAGAAAGTATAAATTGAAATTCAGATTTGGTAATTGGATTTCAGAAACCGTAACATGTAATTCAGATTAATAAATTGTATTTCAGAAAGTGTAACTTGAATTTCAGATTAGTGAATTGTTATTCAGAAAGCGTCAATTGTAATTCAGAAACTATCACTTGTAATTCAGAAACCATCAATGATCTGATAAGTGAGAGTAGGGAATATGAGGACAACGAATTATTTATTACATAGTCGTCATCAATATAATGTATATATGTATGTACATAGTGATAATATTCTTCGGTCAAAGGGCATGTCTTCAAATGATAAAGCTTCAGCTGGTGGGGTGTTATGCAGCCCTACCACAGTCACCTCCAAATATGTATTGTATCTTTTTTTGGTCAATAATGTGCCAAGATATACAAGCCGCTATTCTCCAACATCCGGAACTTCAACTTGGTGAATTCGAAGATCTTTTACATGGGACTTATTTTGGACCATACTGTATCAATTGGATTTAACATTGGAGAGTATTAACTCAATTGAAAAAAATATGCCTCGGTTCCGTCCAGGCATTTTCTATAAATTTCACGTTCCATAGGAGAATGCAAACAAGTTGTTCTTGGTGTCTGAAATACAGTTGATGATTTCTGAATAACAACTCACGCTTTCTGAATTACATGTTACCATTTCTGATTAACAATTCACTAATCTGAATTACAATTTACACATTCTGAAATATAATTCACTAATCTGAATTACAAGTTACAGTTTCTGAATTACATTTCACCAATCTGAATTTCATTTAATGTTTTCTGATACAATTCACTATTCTGCATTACAAATTATACTTCCTGAAATACATCTTATGGTGGATTTATGCAGCAGTCATAAGTCATAAGAAAGAATATTCGTCAGTGATTGGTTGGAATATACGGACCAACCAATCATTGACGAATATTCTTCCTTATGACTGATGCATAAATCCACCATTATACTTTCTGAATTACAACTGAAAAAGGTGTAGATATATGTTCCCGCCTTACATTTGACAGTCTGACTTTCCGAGTCGTTCCGAAATAGATGAAAGTTTCAGTTACTGTTACCTACTGTTGCCAGTACTGTTCAGTAATATCGGAACATGAGCGAAAACTTTCGGCTTAAGGCTCGTGCATAACCTTGCGAATAGCACTGAAATGAAATTGTAATTTGATAAATGATATTGTAATTTCCAGGGACCCGGACCGGAACCGTTTTGAACCGAAAACCGTAACGGAACCGATATTTTTTCGTGGACCGGAACCGAACTCATTACAAATTCGATCATTTCGTGGTACCGAACCGAAACCCTTAAAAAATATAACGGTTTTTTCGGTTAATTTCGGTTCTATCCGAAGTCTCTCTCTGTATTTGGTTGGTCGTTGCTTCCTTCAAACAGGCGCATTTGACCAAGCCCTGCTGCGGAAAATCCGTTCCCATCCGGCCTTTAACCGGCGTAGACAGCAAGGTTTCATCAGGGGAATGCAGTTGTCTTGCTCTAGGCAATACTGCATCCCATATTTTACACTTTTTAATTTTTATTTAGCAAAACACTTCTATATAATCTGTCAAATGCACGTCTGTAATGGAGGATTTATGCAGCAATCATAAGTCATAAGGAAGAATATTCGTCAATGATTGGTTGGAATATACGGACCAACCAATCATTGACGAATATTCTTCCTTATGACTTATGATTGCTGCATAAATCCACCATAAGACTGCGGACATCACACACATTAACCTGACTTCCAACACAAGACCGCCGTCTCCTATCCGAAGTCAATCATTGATGAAATGTGAGATGTCACCACAGAACTTAAACTTAGTGTAAACTTATGTTTAAGTTCTGTGGATGTCACAGAAGGTACGTTTCTTTCGATATCAATATAATGACAAGTGACAGGCAGAATCACAGCAAAACAACGCAGAATTTATAGTGGATTTATGCCAAAGAGACTAATGGTGGATTTATGCAGCAATCATAAGTCTTAAGTCATAAGGAAGAATAATCGTCAATGATTGGTTGGTCCGTATATTCCAACCAATCATTGACGAATATTCTTCCTTATGACTTATGATTGCTGCATAAATCCACCATAATGGTGGATTTATGCAGCAGTCATAAGTCATAAGGAAGAATATTCGTCAATGATTGGTTGGTCCGTAAATTCCAACCAATCACTGACGAATATTCTTTCTTATGACTGCTGCATAAATCCACCATAAACTAACAAGGACAAGGAGGGTTTACTCTTTCTACTAGTGTCCCCATTGTCTTATGGGGATTAAACTCTCCTTGTTAAAT
Source organism: Chrysolina oricalcia (assembly GCA_944452925.2). Taxonomy (NCBI): domain Eukaryota; kingdom Metazoa; phylum Arthropoda; class Insecta; order Coleoptera; family Chrysomelidae; genus Chrysolina; species Chrysolina oricalcia. The sequence goes on from OX101817.2 coordinate 2,587,070, forward strand.
TTTATGATGGATTTATGCAGCAATCATAAGTCATTAGTCATAAGGAAGAATTGTCGTCAATGATTGGTTGGTCCGTATATTCCAATCAATCATTGACGAATATTCTTCCTTATGACTTATGATTGCTGCATAAATCCACCATTAGTCTCCTTTTGGATTTATGCAGCAGTAATAAGTCATAAGTTTTAAGTCATAAGGAAGAATATTCGTCAATGATTGGTTGGTCCGTTTATTCCAACCAATCATTGACGATAATTCTTCCTTATGACTTAAAACTGGCCATTAACTGACTTGTTTTGTGGAAAGACTTTATTTTTCTCATTTATGCTTCATGTTTTGGACGTTTTGGCCACAGAGTACAGTTAGTTGTACTCTTTGGTTTTGGCGCATTAATTAAGGTCACTGCCACTCACTGGAGTAAAGAGTACCTACAAAACGTGTACTCTTTGTCTCTTTGCACTGGAGTCACTGGTCTTATCCATTTCCATTGCTCAAGCAGTTTTGTTTGAATATAGGTACATATAATTTGAAAGAATGGGGAAATAACGATGCTATGTTATATGAGTTCAAAAAAATGCCATTATAGTTATCGGAGTAGAAAAAAAGCTATTAAATACTATTTTCCGCATATATTACTGAATCCATACATAAATAGGAAACGTACCGAAAAGAACCGTTTGGACCGAAAAAAATTGTCAGAACCGAACCGAGGTAATATTCTGAGAACCGTAACTGAATCGGAACTGATATTTTCAATTTCCCTTGGACCCGAACCCGAACCGGAACCGATATTTCATTTGGGTCCGGGTCCCTGGTAATTTCATTTCAGTGGCGAATATTCGTATTTCTTGCGATTCGACTCAAACGGCGAAAATAATTCGGTGAATGATGAATCATAACATGTCATTTTTCAGTATGTGGGGTGAGATATAACCAGATGATGAATTGTCATTCACGGAAATTCCATCACATTTCGAAGATTATTCAGCTCTGAATTAAAGAAAAAAAGAAATTGAAAGTAATACTTTATTTACAATGCCTTCGGTTACATATTCGTTCATGGTTCGTACCATTGACAAATAAAAAAATATTTTTCGTTTCTCTATAGTTCTTACTTAGTACTAGTCAAGAAATAAGTAATAGAAACAACATTAATATTTTCACTCAACATTGTAATGCAGCTAGTTAACATTGTTTACGAATGTAGTTGTTATCATTATCATCATAATTTGTGTCCATATTATATTTATGATAAGATTTAATATTTCCAGACCATTGGACATTCAAATCGAAGAATTTGATAACAAAAAATTATATAATAACAAGGCACAAAAAATGATTTTGAAACTTAACAAAGACGAAGTCTATTTACAAGAACAAACTCTCTTATTTTTGATAGTGTGTAAAATCTTAAAATAGGGCATTGTCTGCAATTAGCAACAATTGCATTATATTTTTATTTTGTTTTTTACTGTTCATGACCTTTCTCATTTATGGAAATACTCTCCCCTGAAGTTTCTGCATTATCCACCTACAAATTTTATGGTGTCTAACAAAATGCACCAACTTATTCCTCAATGAAAAATGATGTACCTAAGATATTGCATTCAAATCGATTTTCCAACTCTTCCATGTCCTCACTCAGTAATGAATTGATTCATATGTTAGCTGAAGGTAGACTTTTCTGTCTCAACAGTTATGAAATCTTTCTTGTCATCATTCAAGTTTAACTCCTTTGTACCATCCCCCATTACAAACAAATTATTTCCATTGCATAGAATGAACTCTTTTGTGTCGTCATTCATTGTTATATCTTTCTTGATTTCGGTCATTGGATAGTCTACTGTGTTATCAACTATTGTGACCTTTTCTGAGTCATTGTCCACTTGAAAATAGTCTGTATTGTCACTCTTGACTAACTTCTCCGAAAGTAGCATTTCTGGCTTGGACACATTAATTTTGTGATGAGTTCTCTCATGCTTTCTCAAATTGCATTTGTTGGCGAAACCTTTCATACAGATTTTGCAACGGATTGCCCCCTTGTCGTGAGTTTTTTCATGCTGTTCCCAATGGCTACTTTTAGCAAAAGATCTCCCGCAAAATTTACAATGAAATGATCTAGTCAAATGAGTTTTTCTATGCCCAAGCAAAATGGTGCGCGAGGAAAATGATGTTGAGCATAATTTGCAAACATACGGTTTATTTCCAGTATGAACGTTCTCATGGTCTGACAGTTTGATACGGCATGCAAAAGTCTTCGAACAGAATGAGCACCGGAATGGTTTCTCTTCTGAATGAACCATTGCATGCCTTTTCAAAGCAGTTATTCCGGTGAAAGATTTTGAACAGATACTGCATTCGAAAGGTCTTTCTCCAGTATGACCCCTTTCATGGACCACCAGATGGGAATTAAAAGAAAATGATTTTGGGCAGATTTTGCATTTGAAAAGTTTTTCTCCGGTATGAACGCTTTGATGCAACTTCAACTGAGAAGCAAAAAAAAAAGATTCAGGGCATATTTTGCACTTGAACCGTTTCTTCTTTGTATGAAACTTTTCGTGTCTTGCCAAATATGTATTTAAAGAAAATGACATTGAACATGCTTTGCACTGGAATGGTTTTTCACCGGTATGACGTCTCTCATGTGCCAACTTTGCTACATCTGTAGGAAAAGACAGTGAACAGAATGAGCATTTGAATTGATGTTCCAAATGAATCATTTCGTGCCTTTTCAAGGCAGAAACATCGTTAAATGCTTTCGAACAGAATTTGCACCCAAATGGTTTTTCCCCTGTATGAATTATTTCGTGCCTTTTCAAATCAGAAATAAAAAAATATGCCTTGGAACAGAATTCGCACTTGAATCGCTTTTCTGCAGTATGAATCTTCAGATGCTTCAACAAGCTACTTTTTTGATTATAAGATTTTGAACAGTGTTCACATCTGTGAATGGTGAGCTTTTCATCAGTGTGAATTTTCATATGAAACTGCAAACCACGCTTTTGAACATAAGTTTTTGAACAGATGTTACACTTGAACTGCTTTTTTTCAGTATGAACCTTCACAAGCTCTTGGAATCCTTCTTCTGTAGAATTCGTAGGTTGTTCTTTCAGATCTGTAACAAAAATTTTTAGTTCTTGTAGAAAGCTTGGACAAGAATCCAACAGATATAATTCAACGGTCGTAGGAGGCAGTAGTTTTTTCTGTTGAAGACTCGCCCACGAATATACCTATTGTGTAGGTTAAAGTGGAAAATTAGATCAGGTACTGAATCCATTTATTTATTGTTAGAACAATGGTTATGGTCCCCCAAATACACATCAGTCCAGACCTGCACTCTTAAATTACTTGACAAAATAGGTGGTGCTTTGGTATTTCAACTGCAGGAAAACCCACAGTACCTCCCAAATAATACTTGATACAAGAATGACAGAACAATGATAGAACTCTGATGCAAATTGCAATAACTGTTCATTTTATGAGATAAAATTCATCATACTTACTGTTATTATTAGGCGTAAGTAAATCACTACTCTGCTTATGTCAATAAGAATATATGCTTCAGAAAATAAGACACAAATAAGGTGCAAATAAAATAATGGTAAAGGTAAGCTTATCGGGCTCATTCTTGAAACAAAAAGAAAAGTGGTTTTACTTACGTAGTTTTATCTCCTGAACACAAATCCGAAAGAATTTCACGGGGGTCTCTTATACTTTTCGAGTTATGACCTTCTGAATCTTGAAAATCGACCATTTTCAAACACGATTATTTAGGTCAAAAATCGAAGAAAATGCCTCCTTCTTTTTGTTGACACTTTTTTGATACCGTAATCAACTCATATTTAACAATTACAAGCACTAAAACCAAACGTTTTATACAAAAAATCAACCTTCTTATAAAGTATACATAACCATTCCCGCATCTCTAGAACGTACGCCACTGAAGAGTGAAGTTGAATAGTTTAATATAAGGTTAAATTTTCCGTGAAACGTTTGGTTTTGGTGCTTGTAATTGTGAAATAAGAGTTGATTAAGGAATGAAAAAAGTGTCGACAAAAAGAAAGGTATTTTCTGCGAATTTTACTGAAAAATTCGTGTATTTGAATATGGTCGATTTTCAAGATTCAAAAGGTCATAACTCGAAAAGTATAAGAGACCCCCACGAAATTCTTTCGGATTCGTGTTCAGGAGATAAAACTACGTAACACCACTTTTCTTTTAGTTTCGAGAATGAGCCCGATAAGCTTACCTTTACCAAAATAATAAACATAATTCACCTGCTCCAGGTCCATCAGTAGAACATGGCTTTGTGTCTAGAGGGTCTTCATCATCCTCTTGACCACAAGTTTTGGAGGGGTCTTGATCATTTAGCTCTTCTTTACCAATGCTGGCTGGAAACTCTATGAAAACCGAATCAACATCATCTGGTTCTTCTGTTTTACAATGAACGGATTTTATTGAACATTCAGTAGAAAAACCGGAGGAATCTTCCTCTTTCATTTTGAAGTTTGCGATACTTTTCGCGAGAAATTAGTATTTTTCTTTATAACTTAAAATATCTCATAAATTATGAAAAACCTTTGTAAAAAAGACAACCTAAACAAATGGACTGTCACCTGTTACTAGTGTACTGCTGTTACTTTCACTGACAGCTTTCGATTGGTTTGTGCGTAACTGACAGCTTAGAAGTACAACAAACTCAAAAGAAGAAAGAACCTCACTTTTCATTTTGCTTTAGTAAATAAAGGTTTTTTGATGTTTTTTCTATTTCTGTCGTGTTTTTATTGTTTCTGCTGTGTTATATTAGTCAAGTTTAGATGATGTTCATCGACAACGGTAAAGATAAGGAATCCAGAACGGAAAATGTGAGAATAGACGAGGATAGTGTGTCGTCACAAATGTCATTCTTGTCAAAAACTGATTCCAAACAAAGAATTGTAGGTGACTTTCTCTGTTGATGATTTGCTGCTTTGTGTATTAGTTTGTGTTTGGTTGTTTAGATTTTGATTTCTCAAGCGAAAGAAGTTGAAAAATCTTTACGGAAACAATCGGAGAAGCTGATTTAAATTTGACGGATGTTTGTTTGGAATCAGTTTTTGACAAGAATGACATTTGTGACGTCATCACTTTCCTCGTCTATTTCTTTTTGTTTGGTAGTAAACACAAAACAACAACACATAGAAGTGTATGACAAATGGCACCACTGGGTTATATGTTACGCGGCTGCCAAACCAAAGATGGCGACACCATCGGGGTTTTCTCCGCGTGCCTTTCAGCGCACGTATCATTTCATTTCACCACAATTGTTTTGAATTTGATTCGAGTAGTTTGCGTCTTTTGCTGTGCTGCTATAATAAATTGTGTTTTTTCTTGTTTAGTGTGTGATTTGTATCTTTTCCGAAATGGAGTGTACCTCAGGAAATAAAAGTTTTCGAAAAAAGTGCTGTGTTCCTTCTTGTGAAAATTGGTTTCCCAAAAATGACTCCGCCGTTTTTGATATTTGGCTCAAGAATATCAATAGTAAAGAACTGATCAATGTACCCCGCGAGACAATTTATCGTAACTCACGAGTTTGTGACAGACATTTCAGTTAGGTTATTAGGATATATTATTTAGTATTTATTCAACTCAAGTATAGCGATATCATTACAATTAGCTCATCTGAAAAGATAGGAGAACAAATGTATCAAGTGGTATTTGAAGACTTGCTATGATGCCGAAACCGCCACTATTTTACGAGCTTTATTCTCTCTCGCCTCTCTTGTCCATGTAGATGTATGAAAATAAATATTTCAGATCAATATCATGCCAGGCGATATTTGCAGGCCCTTATAAGACAACTAGACAATTAATTCAAAACTTCAGACCAAGAGAATAAAATCCACAGGTCATTATAAGCTCCGCTAGAGCTTGAGGTACTTGAGCTATCCAAATTTTCTGATGATTCAGAATCCGTATCACCTGATATTTCCTCTATTATTACTTGATTAATTGCAACCGTCCATCAGTATCACATAATAGTAATTATATAATTTTGAACTAGATATGTTCCCGCCTTACATTTGACAGTCTGACTTTCCGAATCGTTCCGAAATTAGATAGCAATTTCAGGTTACTGTTAGGCGTTCCGAAATGACCTACTGTGGTCAGTACTGTTCAGTAATATCGGAACTGAGCTAAATCATCTGATCGGTTTGACTCATACGTCATACTAAACGCGCGTGACTTGTCCACCAATCTGTAATGACACAGCCTTTTTATTCATTAGTACCAGGTATTAAAATTATAATGACAGTTGTATCTGACTGTTATTGATAGTTTTCAGGTATACCTACTACATTTAAATGGTTATTCTCTGGGTATTCAAAACAATTTGTACTGACAGGAATAATAATATAGTTTATTAGTATTATTAGGGGCGGGTTGTACAAAGCAAGTTCACCAACAGTTCAAGTAAACTCGCTTCAGTTGTTATGGATTAGCCAATAAACTTTCTAGTTCTTTAACAACTGAACTTAGTTTAGTTGAACTGTTGGTGAACTTGTATTTTACAACCTGCCCTAAGTGTAATAATGAACCTTTCATTATCGAGTATTGTTTAATAGACGAGTGTCTAGAGGGGTTTATAAACGCCTTACATACCGTACTTTTTCTACGAACTTATATTGAAACAACAAATAAATTGTATTTTTCTATAACCGCTTACTAAAGTAAAGTAGCCTTTCTCATAGGTTATATTATGTTCCCTTGTTGAATGAGGCAACGATTTTTTTTTGTCTAAGAGCTGCATTTGTTGAGAAAATCTTGTGTGTATTTCGAGCACAAAGTGTCGGCCGTTCTACACAGATTACAGCGCCGCGCAAAATATCTTGGAAAAATATCTCTTTGCGCTCTAAAAAAAACTGAATGCTCTGCGCTTGTCTGGTCTCATCTATAGGAGATGATCTAAAGTAATACGAGATGCATTTCATGCTTCATGAGACATCGGTTATTTACATCGAAGCCTTGATCATGCTTAGAAGAGGCATTGTCGGGTATTTCCGTTTACGCTCGTGACGAGGTACCTAGAAATTTTCATCATTTACTTGTGAATCGGTTCGGCTTGTTGTATCTAATGAGCACGCTACTACTTCCAGGATATCAACATAACAATAACTAGTCTCTCATCCACAAACTCTTATGAAAGATAGCGATATGTAGCTTTCACAACAATTTGCGTTTTGCTTATAGATATGGCAGTTCTGCTGTATCATTTATTGCTCGGAGGCGATAATAACGGTGGATTTATGCAGCAGTTATAAGGAAGAATATTCGTCAATGATTGGTTGGAATAAACGGTTCAACCAATCATTGACGAATATTCTTCCTTATAACTTAAAACTTATGATGGCTGCATAAATCCACCATAAGAGATATGGAAATTACACATTGGCATTACAGCTATTATTTCTTTGAAGTTATTTAAGAATCTAGAAACGTCTCACATCGTGATTTTCTTGTTTCTAAAACTTTGTTGTTGAATGGTGCTTTATTCGCCAAGATATTTTCTCCGAGTTATAAAATATTATAGTTTAAACGGAAATGGTCGACAATGCCTCTTCTTAGCATGATCCAGGCTACCATCTAAATGAACGAAGTCATGTTTAATGCATTCAAGAAAATGCGTCTCACCTTTTATGATTCTGAGGATATTTTTCGGAGGGAGACGTTCATGAATTAGGGTATTAATAAGGTTGAATAAAATGAAATTAGGCATACAGAATATAAATTATATTTATTAAAAGTAAATAGTTCATTATTATACGAAGAAAAATATGTACAGAAGCATGATAAACTAATAAGTAGTAATAAAATTCAGTCCAATGAATATTTTACACAGTTCAATATTCATAAATTTTCAGACTATACTCAATAAATACGATCAAAATAATGAAAAACTGCAACCCACTCATTATTCTCAGATACATACACGCATTATATTAATCACCTATACATAGAGTTTTCAATAGTCATGATGTAATGAAATGTTCTCCAAATTTCGAAGGCAGTATTATTAAAACTACTAGAACTGGCAGCGCAAAAACCAGTAGAGGATCTTTGCACTGAAGCATCACCCTCTGAAAATAAACCTGGGAATAGTAGAATGTAGATTTTGTGAAAATATGGCAGAAACATTATACATGTGGAAATACAAATGCGCATCAAGTAATCTGGGGAAACACCGTCACTAATGTTCGAGTCTGTCAAATTCGTGAAAGTGACTCTTGAGCTGCTGTGGCTTGTAAAAAGAACACAATGAAAATATTATAAATTGTACACTGAAAACAGTATAATGTATTACTTAAACTAAGTATCATGTGTTGTTTTCTCTAGTTATAACATACTTTAAAATGTATTGAACTGGATGTTTTAGAAATAAAAACTGCTTTCAACACATCATTCTGAACAAATGAAGCAATTACAAAGGCCATGACGAAATAAAAATAAAAATTTCGAAAAAATTAGGAAAAAAACTTTCCACTTAACGTGTTTCTCTTCTGTTCCAACACAGGTTTACCAACTTTGAAATCTCTATTTCCTCTTTTCATTTTGAAGAATAAAGACGATATTTAAATGTAAAACGGCAAACAGTGAAAGAGCCTTTCACCTGAATGAACTTTTTCGAGGAAGCTCGAAGTGGATTTAATTGTCTTGGCAATTAACTTTCGGATTCATTTACACTGGTTTCTTCAGATTTTGAGGTGGAAAATAGAACTTTCAAATCGGTTTCTTCAGGTTTTGAAGTGGAAAGTGGGACTTCCATGGTTTCTTCAGAATTTGAGGTGACAAGTATGACTGTCAAATCGCGTTCTTCCGAATTTAAAGTGGAAAGTAGGCCTTTCAAATCGGGTTCTTCCGAATCTGAGGCGGAAAGTAGGACTTCCACTTCAATTTCATTTTTCTTCTTGAGCTTCTTCAGGGCTTTCTTCGAAGGAAAAGATTTCAACTTCCTAGCGATTTTTTTCCCTTTGTGGTGATGGCTTTTATGAGTACTCAGGTTAGAACTTTGCTTGTAAGCCTTCGGGCAGAGGTCGCAACGAAATGGCCTTTCATCCGAGTGAATTCTCACGTGGATTTTTACTTGGTCTTTGGTCTGAAAACCTTTCGAACAAACCTCGCACTTGTACGGTTTTTCTCCCGTATGAAGCACCTCGTGCTTCCTCAGTACACTTTCCCGAGTGAACGTCTCTTCGCAGTGACTGCATTGCAGCGGGGGTTTTTCGGTATGATTCTTTACATGCGGTATGTAATTACTCATCTGCCTGAACCGCTTCGAACATATTTGGCATTGGAACGGTTTCTCACCAGTGTGAATTCTCATATGAATCTTCAATTCCGTCTTTTCGAAAAAAGCTTTTGAACAAATTTCACAAAGTTGTGTTTTCTCTCCTTTGTGCCGTCTTTCATGCAGCAATAATACAGACTTGTGAATGAAGAATTTTGAACAGAAACTGCATTGGAAAGGGCTGTCGCCCGAATGAACTTTTAGATGCGACGTTAAACTTGAACTGTAAGCAAAAGTTTTTGAACACACTTTGCATTGGAACGGTTTCGTGTCTCTGTGAATTCTTTCGTGGAATCCCAAAGAAAATTTACTGTCAAAAGATTCGCGACAGAATTCGCAATGGTATAGAATTTTCCGAGCATGTTTTTCTTCATGCTTAATCAAACTTTTTTTGAAGGTGAAAGACCTTGAACAAAGTCCACACGGGAATGTTTTCTCCCCGTGAACTACTTTATGAGTCGACAAGTTGGCCAGTAGCCTGAAGGATTTTGAACAAACAGTGCACTGGAAGGGTTTTAGAACCGAATGTGATTTTTCATGAACTGTCAAAGAACCAGCAGTAAAAAAGGATTTAGAGCAGCTTTTGCATTGAAACGGTTTTTCTCCTGTATGGCGTTTTTCGTGTTTTATCAAACTCTGCTCTGCAGCGAACTCCTTCGGACAAAATCTACATTGCTTTTTCTGGTGCGTGTTCAAATGGCCCCTGTAACTGCTCATTTGCCGAAAACTTTTCGAACAAATTTGACACTGGTAAGGTTTCTCACCTGTGTGAGTTCTCATGTGAACCTTTAAAACACTGCTATCAAAAAACGATTTCGAACAAATTTTGCAATGATGTGTTCGTATTCCTCTATGCTTTCGCTCGTGATACGTCAAAGTGGAACTGTTATAGAAAGCTCTTGGACAAAGGCTGCACAAGAACTGTTTACTATCTTCAGTGTGGCATTTTTCATGGCTTCTCAGAGTAGACGTACTAACAAATGATTTTGAACACACGTTACATTGAAATGGCCTTTCCCCAGTGTGAGTTCTCACGTGTAACTCCAAAGCACGCTTATTATCAAATAGCTCTGAACAAAATTTACAAGGATATCCCTTCACATGCCTTGCCTCGTGCTTTGTCAGGCTTTTCTGGAACACATAGGATTTTGGACAGAGTTTGCAATTGAATTTTTTCTCCCCGTGAAATACTATATGAGACGCCAAGCTAGCTTGTACACTGAACGATTTCAAACAGATATTGCACTGGAAGGGTTTCTCTTCTGAATGCGATTTTTCATGAATTCCCAAGGCACCTTTGGTTGCAAAACATTTCGAGCAAACTTTGCACTGATGTGGTTTCTCTCCTGTATGCCTTCTTTCATGCCTTAAAAGTGTGGCTTTTCCAGAAAACTCCTCTGGACAAAATCTACACTTCTTCTTTACATGAGTTTTTATATGACTTAAGTAACCGCACCTTTGCCGAAACCGTTTCAAACAAATTTTGCACTGGTACGGTTTTTCCCCTGTGTGAATTCTCATATGAGTGTGCAAAACAGAGCTTTCAAAGAAAGCTTTTGGACAAAGTTTGCATTGATGTTTTCGTATTCCTTTGTGTTTTTGTTCGTGATACGTCAAAGTAGACCTGTTATAGAACGCCCTTGGACAAAGACTGCACATGAATGATTTATCGCCCGTATGACATTTCTCATGGGCTTTCAAAGTCGATGCACTAACAAACGATTTTGAACACACATTGCACTGGAAAGGCTTTTCACCAGTATGAGTCTTCAAGTGTAGCATCATAGTACGTTTGTCAGCACACGACTCTGAACAGAATTTACAGGGGATTCCCTTGGCGTGTAACTCCTCGTGCTTTGCCAGACTTTTCGGGAAAGTAAAGGATTTAGGACATAGTTTGCAATGGAATTGTTTCTCTTCATGAACTGTCTTATGAGTCGACAAGTTAGCCAGCAAACCGAAAGATTTTGAACAGATATTGCACTGGAAGGGTTTATCCTCCAAATGCGTTTTCTCATGAACTCTTAAAGCACCATTAGTAACAAAGTGGTTCGAACAAACTTTGCACTGAAATGGCCTTTCTCCAGTATGGCCCCTTTCGTGCCTTACGAGAGTCGCCTGCCCAGAAAACTCCTCTGGACAAAACCTGCACTTCGTCTTCACATGAATTTTCTTATGGGTTATGTAACTGCCCATTTGCCGGAAACGTTTTGAACAAATTTCACACTGGTACGGTTTCTCACCTGTGTGGATTCTCATATGAGTCTTCAAACTAGCGGATTCGAAAAATGATTTCGAACACACTGAGCAGTGATGGTTAAGGATTCCTAGATGTTTTTTCTTGTGATACGTCAAGGTACCCTTGCCGTAGAAAGCCCTTGGGCAAAGATCGCACTTGTATGGTTTATCTCCTGTATGGGTTTTTTGATGGGCCATCAAATTCGATCTGCTAAAAAATTGTCCCAGACACACGCTACACTGAAACGTTGTTTTCTCAGTATGAACTCTCCTATGTGAATCCAAAGAACTTTTAAGATCGAAAGATTCTGAACATATTTTGCAAGGGAACAAGGTTCCCTTTGAATGCTTCTCCTCGTGCCTCGTTAGAAATGTTTGGAAGGCAAAGGACCTTGGGCACAGTTTGCACTGAAACTGCTTTTCTTCATGAAGTACCTTATGAGTAGTCAAGTGAGCCAGCAGCCTGAACGACTTGGAACAAACATCGCATTGGAATGGTTTTTCTTGCGAGTGAGCTTTTTCATGGTATGTAGCAGCATGGCGGGTACGGAAGGTTGCAGGACAGATGTTGCATTTAAATGGTTTCTCTCCAGTATGGATTCTCTCGTGCCTCAGCAACAAACCTTCCGCTGTAAACGTCTCTGGACAAAACTTACACGTGAGTGTCGCTTTTTGCACATGGGTTTTCAAATGCACCCTCAAACCAGCCTTCTGTGCAAAACACCTTGAACATTCGTTGCACTGAAAAGGTTTTTCGCCTGTGTGACTCCTCTCGTGATCCTTCATTTCAGTCTTGCGGAAAAAAGCCTTTGAGCAGACCAGGCAAGCAAATCGTTTGACTCCTGTATGGATTTTTTTATGAGTGTGAAAATTTGAACTAGATTTGAAAGATCTCGGGCATAAAGTGCACTGATATGGTTTGAGTTCTGAATGAATTTTTTTGTGTGACCACAAAGCCGATTTATCAGTGAACGACTTGGAACAAATATCGCATTGAAACGGTTTTTCACCGGTGTGAATTCTCTCGTGATTTACCAGAGTTTTTTTTTCACAAAAGGCCTTCGAACAATAAATGCATTGGAATGATTTCAGACCCACGTGCACGTTTTTTTTATGGGTCCATAAACCAGCTTTCTGCGAAAATGACTTTGAACAAATTTTACACTGAAACGGTTTTTCTCCTGTATGAACTGTCAAGTGAGAAGCCAATGAAGATCTTTGGTTAAAAGACTTCAAGCAGATCTTGCACTGATATGACCTTTTCTTTTGATAAAGCCTTTTCTTTGTTTTCTTTTTATTCTTTTCGACCAAAGCATATAGGTCAGCGAATGCTTTTTTACAATATATACTTTGAAAAGTGTCTTCCTGTTGAAAAGTATCCTTCCCTACATTGATTTTTTCTTTATTTATTGAATCTAAGGTCAGTTGCTTGCGTCTGATATTTTTGTTTGGCAGGGACAGTATTCGAGGGAGCGTCTCCTTGGAATCTTCGTCTTCAATAGCCACTGTTCCATCATCTAGTACATTGTAAGATATTGATTTCTGTCCAACATCTGGAAAAAATTAGTAATGTGGAAAAGAAAAGGAAGTGAGAATACAGTAAACAAATAAAAATTACAATAAGAAATCTGAGCAAGGCAGCTATAAATTTTTATTCTACTCTCGAATAGTTTCAATGATGGAGTAGATTATTTTGAATGAGGCAAATCATTGAATCGGACAAAACCTTTGAAGAATAAACTGCTCATGCTACTTCTCGAATTTGTTCTATTTATAAAGCATCAGAAAGGATATGATGGGTATTGTGGTTTAAAGAGAGCGTAAAAAATAGCTTGCTAAATATTGAGAGAACATTACAATTTCTCTTCGAATAGTTCGAAGAAGGGATATCGAATTGTCGTTCAACGACACTACACAGAGGCAGGTCAACACTTCGTCACTTCAGTATCATACCAGCAGCAGTCGGAAGAATGTGCTTGCGGCAATTAATAAGAAAAATTTACGATGATTTCACCAGACATTTGAACAAATTAAACTGAATCATTTATTCAATTTAATCTATTCGCGATCACCACGGAGTGGGCGACATCTATATTCTGAAATGTGTACGTAGAACTCTGGGAAAACAAACATTCTGCCATAAGATCTAGTGTTAATAAATGATTATTTTTTAGTTGTTCTATATTTGGTTTGATTTTTCTGATTTAATGCAAAAAGCATAGCTTTGATATGACTAGTAAGTCAAAACAATTTTGTTCAGTGCCGCAGTGCAAGAGTTATTCATCTGCAAATGTGTCCATGCTCTCTTTTTTCAGAAACCAGAAATTGGTAAAAAAACATGGGGATTAGACTGAAAATCGGGAAGTCATTTGGTAAATAAATGTGAACACTTAATTTTGGAATATTTCACAACTAGTAAGATAATTTTTGTTTTTAATTGGTGTGTTACTCCAAATAATATTGAAAAAAAACACTAGTTTATGTTTAACACAACAAACTTTACTTTGTGAAAGGCTTTCGCGGCCATCGTCACTTACATGGTGGTTCTTCAGGTTGTAAGGCCTACGTATGTTCTTTATTTATTTATTATTTATTTGTTCCTGTGGCAACGTTTATATCGGAACCACGAAACGCTCCATTAAAACAAGAATCAAAGAGCACAAGGTTTGCTGTCGGTTAGGACACACACAGAAATCCGCTGTCGCAGAACATACTCTCAACAACGATAACCATAGAGTGAAATTTGAAGAAACCCAAGTCATCTCTTCAACATCTCCTATTACCCAAGACTCTTCCGGGAAGCAATTGAAATTCAGAAACATCACAGCAACTTCAACAGAACCGAAGGACTACAATTGAACAAGGTTTGGCTTCCAGTTCTCAAAAATTCTCAATTAGCTTCCTACCCACAAAATAACGGTACGAACGATTCTATGATGTCAGCTAACGCTATGGACCAATCATATGTAAGAACGTCAAATCACAGGTATTTATTGAGACAACGTATTACAAATGTCAAGCATTTGACAGCGACTTTAGAAAGCAGAAATTTGTAAAATATCTCTTGAAAATGCTAATCACTCGTGTCGGCGAAACGTCGAGATCTTCTTTGAACAAACGTCGACCTTAGAACCCGAAGAACCACCATGTAAACTTTACTTTATTTATAATTTGTAATAGTAAATTGGTAACAAATAGTAAACTATAACACTTTCCGTATATTCAAGAGAACCGCTCTCTTTGTCCGACTCACTAATACTGCCCGGGTTCGTTCTCTTATATCCATTGAGACATCTAGTGCTGTAACTACACAATTTGCGTAAATCTAATTATCTTCTACTCTCAAGAGGCAGGAAATTAAATCGATTGATTAAAAGGGGTCATTCCATATCAAAAAATTCCAGAAACTAGTTCATTAAGGAAACCAAATGAATTTTGTAGACAAATTCCAAAAACTCCTTAACATTCTCTACGTCACAAAATAAAGCATGATTACTGCCTCCCCTTTGACTACTCTTTCCGCTTAACAACTGAAATATCAGAGCCAAATAAATCTTCACCACAGGCATTTCTAAAGAAGCACTCGAAACTCGAAAGTTAGAAGTAAAAATTCAATAATAGAATTCACGTCAAAAACTGTCAACTCATAGATAAATGACGTTTGCTTTGTTTTCCCGGAGTTTTGGTGCGCCACCTGGTGCCAATGGTGACCGCGAATCGGACGACAGGTAGTTCAAATCTTTGTTGCCGTTGTGGACGCGAAAATAAAAGAAAATAAATAAAATAAAACGATAATTCTTTGAAAAATTTAAAACAAAAAAATTATTTACAAAAGAAAAACAATACGTTTTTGGATAGATTAAAAATAAAAATATTTACAATAACAAAAGTAAATATTTTTTATGAAATTATTTTATTAAACAATCCAACATTTTGGGCCAAACAATAGCCAAATCTATTATACAAAGGGTTAAAGTGGTGGGGGGAAGCCCAGGATAGGCCCAAATCTACTACTGATATGAGAAAATGAGCTGGAAAGGGCTCGGATTTTTGCAGCATCTGTCTGTCGTCTTGGCATGTGAATACCATCCCAGTCGGCTAAATTGAAGCATACAGTTTCAACAGAACTTTTTAAACTGCTTTATAAGTAGAAAAGAAAACTGTAGGTCACAATGAGCTTATGACAAGAGGCATAAGATGTCCGGAGGACTGCTCACTGCTAAAATCCTATACAATAGGAAAGTTGGGTCGAAAATCCATCAGAAAACAACTACTTTCCTGGCTAATGCCACGACGAACATTGAATTACATCTGATGAAATTTCCGTGCAGAGCCCCTACAAGGTTCTCTCTGCAATTGCTTGGTTGCATGGGAATGTTCATCGAAACATTCGGACCACCTATATATCGATTTCGGAGTGCTGCTCCTCATCAGTATAGGGTAGGTCTAGCAGTCAATAACTAATGACTGCAACGAATGAATCGACGACCAAACCCATTTACAGACCGAAACTGAGATCGCGCCCGCACAGTGGATTAATTCCAAACTGCGAGCGCCATCTCAGTGCCGGAAGCCCAACCAAAGCAATACCCATGACCACGATCGTCAAGACCGTATATAAACAGAAAAGAAAACTGTAGGTCACAATGAGCTTATGACAAGAGGCATAAGATGTCCGGAGGACTGCTCACTGCTAAAATCCTATACAATAGGAAAGTTGGGTCGAAAATCCATCAGAAAACAACTACTTTCCTGGCTAATGCCACGACGAACATTGAATTACATCTGATGAAATTTCCGTGCAGAGCCCCTACAAGGTTCTCTCTGCAATTGCTTGGTTGCATGGGAATGTTCATCGAAACATTCGGACCACCTATATATCGATTTCGGAGTGTTGCTCCTCATCAGTATAGGGTAGGTCTAGCAGTCAATAACTAATGACTGCAACGAATGAATCGACGACCAAACCCATTTACAGACCGAAACTGAGATCGCGCCCGCACAGTGGATTAATTCCAAACTGCGAGCGCCATCTCAGTGCCGGAAGCCCAACCAAAGCAATACCCATGACCACGATCGTCAAGACCGTATATAAACAGAAAAGAAAACTGTAGGTCACAATGAGCTTATGACAAGAGGCATAAGATGTCCGGAGGACTGCTCACTGCTAAAATCCTATACAATAGGAAAGTTGGGTCGAAAATCCATCAGAAAACAACTACTTTCCTGGCTAATGCCACGACGAACATTGAATTACATCTGATGAAATTTCCGTGCAGAGCCCCTACAAGGTTCTCTCTGCAATTGCTTGGTTGCATGGGAATGTT
Source organism: Chrysolina oricalcia (assembly GCA_944452925.2). Classification (NCBI taxonomy): domain Eukaryota; kingdom Metazoa; phylum Arthropoda; class Insecta; order Coleoptera; family Chrysomelidae; genus Chrysolina; species Chrysolina oricalcia. Next base: position 2,603,960 of record OX101817.2, read on the forward strand.
CATCGAAACATTCGGACCACCTATATATCGATTTCGGAGTGTTGCTCCTCATCAGTATAGGGTAGGTCTAGCAGTCAATAACTAATGACTGCAACGAATGAATCGACGACCAAACCCATTTACAGACCGAAACTGAGATCGCGCCCGCACAGTGGATTAATTCCAAACTGCGAGCGCCATCTCAGTGCCGGAAGCCCAACCAAAGCAATACCCATGACCACGATCGTCAAGACCGTATATAAACAGAAAAGAAAACTGTAGGTCACAATGAGCTTATGACAAGAGGCATAAGATGTCCGGAGGACTGCTCACTGCTAAAATCCTATACAATAGGAAAGTTGGGTCGAAAATCCATCAGAAAACAACTACTTTCCTGGCTAATGCCACGACGAACATTGAATTACATCTGATGAAATTTCCGTGCAGAGCCCCTACCCAACTTTCCTATTGTATAGGATTTTAGCAGTGAGCAGTCCTCCGGACATCTTATGCCTCTTGTCATAAGCTCATTGTGACCTACAGTTTTCTTTTCTGTTTATATACGGTCTTGACGATCGTGGTCATGGGTATTGCTTTGGTTGGGCTTCCGGCACTGAGATGGCGCTCGCAGTTTGGAATTAATCCACTGTGCGGGCGCGATCTCAGTTTCGGTCTGTAAATGGGTTTGGTCGTCGATTCATTCGTTGCAGTCATTAGTTATTGACTGCTAGACCTACCCTATACTGATGAGGAGCAACACTCCGAAATCGATATATAGGTGGTCCGAATGTTTCGATGAACATTCCCATGCAACCAAGCAATTGCAGAGAGAACCTTGTAGGGGCTCTGCACGGAAATTTCATCAGATGTAATTCAATGTTCGTCGTGGCATTAGCCAGGAAAGTAGTTGTTTTCTGATGGATTTTCGACCCAACTTTCCTATTGTATAGGATTTTAGCAGTGAGCAGTCCTCCGGACATCTTATGCCTCTTGCTTTATAAGTGTTTGATACAGTAGGTTATAGCCTATGGTCTTGAATAATGGGAATTATCAAGTGAAGCCCATGAAGTCTTTGCAGTTCAGAATAAGGCAATAAGAATTATGGCAGGTGATAGGTTCAGGAAACACTGCAGGCCATTATTCATATATTTCAATGTATTTATTATAATTGTTTATTTATCAAACTTTGATCTATATCAAAACAAACATTTCTTGACTACCGATGAATGAACAAATACATGATCATTATACACGGAGTAACTTTTAACTACATCAACCTTTTGGTAGGTTGACAGCATAACAGTGGTGTAATACTATCGCCGTCAAGCACGGTGTTCCTCAAGATTCGGTTCTGGGTCCCCTTCTCTTTCTGATTTATATAAATGACTTATATTTTCACATTCTACCAACAAAAAGTGTTTTTTTGCAGATGACACAACATTCATTTGTCAAAGTAATAATATTGGGGATCTGTCCACGTTATCAGATGAGACAGTGGATTTAGCCAAAACCTGGTTTCCTTGTGATAAACTTAAACTTAATTTAGAAAAGAATCAGTCCATTACTATTTCTTCCAAATCAAATCTCATTGGAGGCAGAAGTGTAAAATTACTTGGCATGCAACCAGATAATAGACTCAACTGGGGTCCACATATTGCAATTTTAGCAAGGAAACTGTCTAGTATTACCTTTAAGATTCGACGTTTGAAAAATTTCGTCAGTATTTATGTTCTCAAATCATGTTATTTTGGTTTATTCCATAGTCATCTATCTTATGGAATTCTTCTTTGGGTGACTCAAGCCACTCCCTCAAAGCATTTATTCTTCAAAAGAGAGTTATCAGAGCAATGGCGGGTGTTCATTATCGTGAACATTGCCGCCCTCTCTTAAGAACTTTTCAAATAATGCCACTTTCTACTTTATTTATATATTCGTGTTTACGTGAAATTCATGAAACTAAGCATATGTACTCGGCTCAAGTCCATCATTACCATCACTCGCCATGCTGATAAAATTTCAACTCCTAGGTTCAGACTTCAGATGTTGCAAAAGAACTCTCTGAACACACATTTATACAACAGACTACCTTCTAGGATAAAGAGATTGGGTTTCATTCAATTTAAGTTGCAAATCAAAACTTTTATATTGAAAAATTGTTTTTATAGTGTAAACGAGTATCTTGATTTAAACAAGAATGAATTTGTATGCATGTGATGGACACTCCACCTCTGTTTATTTACATGGTGTTGTTTTTACATCTATATGTATGTATGCCTTGTATTTTGTTCTTGAAGTTTTACTAATACTATTGTCCTTTGTAGTGAAATGAATACTTCTATTTCTATAAGTTCACTTATGAAATAAAACTACGTCCAGTGGATTTACCCCTGAATCCTTCAATTGTGAAATTCAACCTTACCTGAAGTATTCCCAGCAGTTTCTTTTCTGAAATCTTCATAAATTATTTCAATGTCATCCTCACTTTTAACTTCCTTGTCTACATCAATAGTTTTAGTCAATGTATTATCAGAACTCTCTGTGTCATCTTCTACTTTTATTATTACTATGTCAATCAAATTTGGTGTAGTTTCCTTTTGTTTGATAATTTTATACTGAGTATCTCCGACCACAAAAGTCAATCCTTTCTGGGTAACTGAAAGTATTTAAATAATATTAAAGCTTCAAAAATATTCGCATTATCCTATTTGTCTAACGAAAAAAAAATTGAGTCACTCAAATTGATTCGAGACAATTAGATGAATGTAAAATAGGAAACTTGATTAATATCACAGATGAAAATTTACCTGGAGTACTGTTGAGGTTTGTGGCAATCTCTCCCGGAGCTTCCTTAGTCCCTGTTAAATTTTGGGGATGCAATATGGATAATACTTCCTTTTGATTTTGTTTTGAACTACCAGGCCCATCATTTTCATGTTTTTTACATCCTGTCTTATTATTAGAACTGTTATTTTTTTTTAGTTCAGGTTCAGGGAACACTTCAGTTTCAATTGGCTCTGCTTTCACTTTTAATATTTCTAATGGATCCCTAGACGGATCAAAGTCATTTTCGTCTTCAATTTTGATTACAATGCCTTCACCGAGGTCCATTTTTGGAAACCTAGGACGACTGGAGCAAACTTTCAATTCTTCATCATTCAACATTCATTACTTTTAGTGTATTTTTTTTCTACACCATTTTTGATCTCTATATTAGTCAATCTATAGATTCTGCCAGTTGAAATCGAGGTCCATTTTTACCATTTCATTTCATCGATTTTATTATTTAACGCCTTTTCAGTTTTCAGGTTATTTGATTCTGACGAATCCCGAAGCCGAAGCCCATCGCAGCCACAAGATCACAGTTGACGATTTTTCTTTTGGCCTGACAATGACAAGAGACAAGCCCCAGTGTTACCACTCAATATCAATTTTTTGTTACTGATACCACAGTCTGTGCTGAAACTCCGATTAAGGGCTCGTTCATACCCTCGCGAAAATTCGCAATCATTCTGCGCATAGGGTACGCCATTTATAATTATTTAGTTGAATGGATATAAAGTATTTCAGGACCTTCTTGCCATGGGCGGGGTGTATCTATTTTACCTGTTTTCACATTGTTGATCTACCTTTGAAAACAAATTGAGTTTTGTAATATTCTCTATGTTCATATTTTCAGAATCAAATACCTTGAAATGGCGACATAAGTTAAAAACTGCCCCGCTGGATAATAATAATATCCAAACAGAAGTCGCAAGCTAAAAATGGAAAGTTCAACCTCATCCTGCGTGAATCCGGAAATACCCGACAATGTCTTTTCTTAGTATAATCCAGGGGACGAAGTGATTAAACAAAGTCATGAGTTCCAGGATTCAAGAAAAGGACAGAAAAGGTGTCTCTATATCTTTATCGTTTTTTTGGAAAGCTCGAAAACTTGAATAAGTACTGTAAACTTGATCTCTATTTTGCCTATGATTTTGCCTGATACCATATATTTTCACGGGCCGAAACTTTTTTGTATATCAAAAAGTGTGCATGATCACTACTCAGTAATAATAATAATAAAAGTAGTATCAATAGTAAACAACTCAAAAACACCACCAAATCAAATATCTCTTTTTAAAACACTAAAAATAAACACGTTGTTTGGATGATGAACCCTGACTTAACCAAACAAATTAGCGGCGTGACGTCACACTAGTAGAACCTATTTAAAGGTGAAAGGTGAAAAAGCACTTAGTTAACTTCCAAGGCCACTTTTGGAATAATGCACATGTGCGATTTTATCACTGAAAGATTTTATTCGGTACAATTTTGAATGACAGATCTTGTACAAAAAAAATCTAGAGTGGCAATACTGGCTCCGATTGGTATGAATGGTTTTTAACGTGATATCTTTATTTTTTGTATTCAACAAGTTTCCCTGTTTATAAACTGAAAAAATGCCTGTCAAACTCAAATTGATAGCAGCAGCTTGTGATAATATGGGCATAGGCAAAAATAACAACTTACCTTGGCGACTGAAGTGAGAACAATCTTTGATATTCTCCTTGTAAAATAATTCTGTAACAACGCATGTTTTGCAGGACCGAAATGGAATATTTTACCAGGCTAACGACGAAAACTCAAGATGCCAACAAGAAAAACGTGGTCATTATGGGCCGTAAAACATGGGATTCTATTCCTAAGAAATACAAGCCTCTGAGTAAGCGAATAAACTTTATTTTGTCAAGATCTGAACTGGATGTTAGCAATTATGAAGCATCTTATAGTTTTAAAAGTCTGGATGAATGCATCCAGAGATTAGAAGATAACGAGTTTCTAAAACTTTTTGAAAATGTATGGGTTATAGGAGGAAGTCATATATATGAGGTGAGTTAGCTCAATGGAAATATAGTTAAATTACTTTAGAGCTGACTTTGGCAGGCCTGTTATTCATCTGTGAAACAAATTTCAGGAAGCAATAAAGTCCAAGCACTTTCATAGGTTGTACCTCACTAGGATATTAAAAACTTTTGAATGTGATACTTTTTTCCCTGAGATTCCTACCAATTTAAAGAAAATTAGGTGAGTACTGATAGATATTGGTGTGATCCACAAAATCTTCAACAACTTTTCATTTTCAGTGATTCTGATATTCCTGAAGAAAAACAAGTTGAAAATGGAATTGAATTTATTTATAATGTGTATGAGAATCCCGAGACTTCCAGCTGAGAGTTCCACTTCAAAACAAACTGGTTTTTAAATATATTTTTATAAGATCATGGACTTTTTTGAAAATTGAGTTCAAGCTCATCAAGTACCCTTTAATATTTTTGAAAATTCAAGGAATTTTATTACTGACAAAAATTAAATTGAATTTCCTACTGACAGCATCACACAAGCTATTTCTTGTGGAAAGACGATTTCTATGAACAGACAGGTGTAGCCAGAGGAAGTCTGCTCAGTCCCATGACAGCCAATTTTTTAATAGTAGAGTTTTACAGCCGGTTCTAGGCCTTCCCCCACCACTTCGACGTCAGTGACCTTCAGAGGTCAGGGGTGCAATTACAAACACTCGATCCGTAGTTAGTTTGACATATGTCAGATTTTAGCAATTATGAAAACCAATACAATTCAATAGTATATTGTGTATCTAATAGTAAAAGCAATACATTCCCGGACGACAATGTAAATTGTTGGCCGAGGCGTTAAGCCGAGGCCAACAAGCATTGAAGTCTGGGAATGTGCTTTTACTACGAGGTACACATACTATTTTTTCTGAAATCGCAATCAGCATTATCAAAAACTAAGGAATTCTAAATATTGTTTGCGTGAATTCAATAACTGTCTAAAATGTAAACAAGCCGGCAAAAATTTTCTCGGATCGTTTTCTGTACAGGAAAGTACTTTTTCGGCAACCATCCGGGAAGTGTTCACTTCCCGGACACTTTTTCTTTGGGAAAGTAGCACTTCCAGGTCCCGGACTAGGCCGGGAAGTGCTCGAATTTTAATACAAATATTAATATAAATAAGAATTAGAATGTTTCTGTTGGTACCTATTTTCTGTTCGAATTTCAATATATAATACAAATAAGAACTGAAATGTTCGTAATATTCAAATTTGGAATCATCTCATCCGGTTAACAGATGGGTGAAAGTCGACCTCTCTTCGTCTCTTAGACTTTGTTATTCTACATGGTTGCCGAAAAAATAGCGTATGCAACACGTCCGAAAACAGTTTTTTTGGACTCCCAGACTTCCAGGACTCGCTAACGCTCGTCCTAGAATTTGGTCTACTCGTCCTAGAATTTGGTCTACTCGTCCAAAAAAACAGTATTTTCCGGACTTGTTACGTAAATTACTATTCCCGTACCGTTTAGCTCCGAAAACGGTCCGGGAAAGTTCGTGGCTTAGCAACGGTCTGAAATACTAGATTAGCGTATTTTGATGCCTGAAGTTGCTGCGAGAAAGTGAGCATTCTTGAACGATTTCAGAAAAAAATATATGGCAACTTGAGTCGATATCAATGGTCTATATGGTGGATATAATATCATTATATCTCTATTCAAAGACATAACATCCCTTGTGGTGCTATGGCCATGCGACGTCATCGGAGGACTTGAAAATTGTATAATTGTTTGAACTTGATGAAGGTTTCACATACCAGATTCGTAACAATATTAAAACATACATATAATTCATCATATAAGATTCGTAGAGCAGATTATTACACGTTAATTCATTCAAATAAAATTCTGTGATGATATATAAAAAGATATTCATAAAATTCATAACATATTTAGTTAGTCAATTACTTGATATAATATTTCAGTATATGAAAATGTACAATAAATGAATAAATAAATAAACAATACAACATGAAAACAATAAAAATACAAATTAAACACAAAATAAAACTAAGTATGATATGATAGCAGCGATTTAGTGCTTTCCTGCTCATAGAAGTGTTTTCAGTATAAAAGTATGAACAAAATGAAGAATTAACACAAGGGAACACATTAGAATAAGTTGAAAGTAAATCAGCAGATTTAAAACACACAAAGAAAAATAATCTAAAATTTCACGGCATAAAATTCGTCCAGCAAGTAGAATGCTCTGCCGAGTAAAATATTTCTTACGGAAACCTTGAATTTTCTTTTAGTCATTCGTTTTATTTCGTTAGACAAGTGATTGAACATTTTTATGCCATTATACATAATGGAGTTTTTTAATACTATGTTCAAGAGCTTAAAAAAAGCTCACGTTTTTATTCTTCATCATTATGATTCCCACCAATCTTCTCTAATTCCCCAGCGGTTTCCCCCTCGGCTTCTGGAAACTCCGCCTGATATTCATGATGTAGAATAGAGAGACTTCCATTTTTTTTTCTTCTCAAAATGAAGCTAGATATGAAGAAAACATAAACAAGAGAGTTGTATTTTTAGTTGCTTAATCTGAAAAAAGACACCTTATTAGTTCAAATAACTGTACCAAATTTGAACCTAATCGGTTCAAGGATATTTAGGATGTTGATTTCATTGAAAATATGAACAGGATGTTCATCAAGTCAGTTGTGGAATCATCTGCGACTGAAAGTTGGAATTTAGTCGCTGTTTTCCATCGTACAAGATAACCTCTCTTGGAAGGGATTCATGTTTTAAAGAGAAACATTCTCAATTGAAAATTGAATCAATACATGACTCCTCTGGAAATGGAAAAACACTACGATAAAATTGAATTTACTTTTTTGTAATATCTAACAGAAAACAACTACTTCCTCGGCAAAAGCCACGCTGGACATTGAACTACATCTGTTAGATATTGAGAAAGACCCTATATAACTTGAGAGAAAAAATCTGAAAGTGAAAATTTGCATTTTCATTCAGATAGTTGATTATTTATTAAATGTCCAGTTTCCATTGGAGATTCTTATCTATGAATGAGATAAGGGAGAATGTTATTCAGAAGTATCACTCACAGAAAATCGCTCATTTCATTGACGCGTGGATTGCAGGATGGCAGGCCTCCAATACATTTTGGTCGACAAAAATCTATTTCACTCTTCTAAGATCATCAGGGAGGTCGGAAGAATTGATTCAATTTTCAATTGAGAATGTTTCTCTTTAAAAGATATTTAGGATATTTTATAAATACTGTTATTTTAAACTTCAACGCCCTGTATCTCAGAAACGAAGCAACTCCGGACATATGTTCATAGGAACTTTTTTTTCTCAAAACGATCTAACGAATTTGCAGTACACCCAGTATATATATATATATATATATATATATATATATATATATATATATATATATATATATATATATATATATATAAGTAGAAAAGTTATTGGGTATAACCCTCAAAATATTTTGCAAACATAGACACGTGTTTCGAGCTTAAGCTCTCATCAGTACGGTAAAATCAAGTGTGAAGATGTACAACACTTGGATGAAAAATAGAAACAAAGGAAGTCAACAACAGGAAGCCAACCACACATTTGTGGCTTCGGTTAGAAGACCTTGTGCTTACAAGGCAACAACTAACGTCGCCACGGAGGCAGCTATAGCTACCAGCGTGACAATCCTACCCAGGAAAATACAAATAAGGATGGATTTAGCGAGGGGCAATATATGAAAATATAAGTAGAAAAGTTATTGGGTATAACCCTCAAAATATTTTGCAACCATAGACACGTGTTTCGAGCTTAAGCTCTCATCAGTACGGTAAAATCAAGTGTGAAGATGTACAACACTTGGATGAAAAATAGAAACGAAGGAAGCACAAGGTCTTCTAACCGAAGCCACAAATGTGTGGTTGGCTTCCTGTTGTTGACTTCCACGTCAATCAATGGTACTGTGAAAATAACAAAATAGCAATTTATGATACCAGTTCGTAAAGTAGGACTTTTTTGTATGAGCGTGAGGTTTCAACAAACACGCGAGTACAAAAAAGCCCTTTACGAAATTGTTTCATACAAAGTTTTTTCTTCGACAGTTATTATATTGCCAAATTGTAGCAGTCATATCATTAAAAAAATTGAATGTTTAATGATATAAATTGTCGTCGTATTATCAACAGTAATACCACAAGTGATTGAATTTCCGTGATAAGTCTGTCGATTCATTTCTGAACGAAACTGAATTGCTTAGAGAAAACACCACGAGTCCGCAGGAAGAGTGGTGTTTTCTCGATACAATTCAGTTGAGTTCAGAAATAAAAGACAGACTTATGAGTAAAATTCAATCACGAGTGGAATTTTATTAGACTATTTCACAAACAAAGTGAATGGTGAACAATCTGAAATTTGGCAGAAATACCCATACGGAATTATTAAAAAGGTAATCTGAGAAATTAAAGAAGTTTAATAAATAGGAAACATTGATTAATTCGAAAGAATTTATCCCAAATCTCCTCGTTTTTAAATGCGTGCATAGCGTCATTACTTATATTTGACGTTTTACTGTCACATGTACGGAGCTGAAAACACCGAACTTGACAGACCAATCAGAGTCAAGTTCGGTATTATCGATAATCCGAACTTGACTAGAGCTTCTGATTGGTTCATTTGGCAAGTGCGTGAAATAGTCAGTAGTAATACCACAAGTGATTGAATTTTCGCGATAAGTCTGTCGATTCATTTCTTAACGAAACTGAATTGCTTCGAGAAAACACCACGAGTCCTCAAGACGCGTGGTGTTTTCTCGATACAATTCAGTTGAGTTCAGAAATAAAAGACAGACTTATGAGATAAATTCAATCACGAGTGTAATTTTATTAGACTATTTCACGAATCATTAAAAGTATTATTATAAACATGAACAGTCAATTCATCATAACCATAATCAATCAACTATAATCACAAAAAATGTATTATAACTATCAATAATTTATTAAATAGTTACGATGCGACTCATTTTGACGTTTTCGCCTACAATTATGAGCTGTCAAAATGTCAAACTTTGCTTTGTCATCTATGGTAACATCGTTGAAAACACCAACGCTGACAGACCAATCAGAATTGAGAGACAGCTGGTGTTTTCAGTTGTAATACCACAAGAGAGTGAGAATAAAGTGAAAATAATTCGACAGATTTTTCGAAAACTTGTTGCCAGGCAATAGACACGAGAGCCCGAAGGTCTCTAGTGGCTATTGCCAAATGGAAACAAGTTTTCGAAAAAATTTAGAGAATTATTTTCTACTTTATCGAACTCTCGTGTGGTATTCGATAGATTATTTTTTGATGCCCCAATCATAGACACATTCTCTATATAACATTTTTATTCATTACGGTTATCTAAATTCATTTTTCAATTTGCATGCAAACTGATGACAGACGTCAAATCAAAAGTATCAGTTGTTGTCACACAATAAAAACAAAATACCACGAATATTCCCGAGGCAATAATCTAAGTAGAAAATTCCCACTATAATAATGTTGTGATTGGTTTGAAAGTACATCATAGCTTTAAATTGATAGTTTTTATTGGTTGCAAGATATGTCGAAAAATAATCGCGATAATTCAAGTTGTCTTCGATTTGTGATTGGTCAGATTACGTGAATATATTGAGAAGAGTGGAATGTCAAATAAAGACTTCCGAATTATATTTGTCGCAAAATACTGTATTTTTCAAAAATGCATAAATGTATGAACAGTCTGTAATTAACTACTTTACACAGGTCCACCTACCAGCAATTGAACGACAAGCAACAGTTTTCGAGCTGGAGGAGCTTGCTAAGCCGGAACTCAAAAAACGCTCTTACCAATTGATAGAAGCTCTTGCCAAAGAGGGAGAGTAAGTTCAGAGCGTTGAAGGATAACGTCCTACTACAAAATTCAAAGAAAACGGAGTCGAAACTCATTAATTCAATAGCTGAACTGCAGAAAAAAAAATATTGCGGAGAATCTCGACGAAAAGAGGGGGGCGATCGACTCCGTGATAGGTCAGTGCGAGGCGATCAAGGTGAAACTTGCCGACCTGGAGAAGGAGCTGGCCGAACCTAAATTGAAAGATGTTGCCAACGATTACCAGGAGCTGTTCAGCGAACATGTGGCGATCCAATCGTCGGAATATAGATTGACACAGTCCGTCAAAAAATCGAAATAAAAAAAGACAGTTTCACTTGATTTTTAAATTATAAGTTTGTATGATGTGAATGTACAAACGTCTAAAGAAGAGGTAGAAATTGAAGTTATTGCGGCGAAGGTGCGGGCGATGCCGGACCTGAACGCTTACGTAGACAGCGCCTGACCGCAAATGACTTTCGAGGCGCTATGCACCGAGAAGAATCTGAACGATTCGAGGCTTACCCGAAATTTCAGGAGCATTCTAGGAAAATGAACGGTGTATATAAAAAAACACGCAGCAGAGACAGTCAGTGAAGCGGAAGTCGAACATAAATAATCCAGTGATTGTTATATGAATTAGAGTATTGTGTTGAAGTTATTGAGGCATTTTATTTCGTAAAATAAATTATTTTATTGTGAATTTGTTTAAATATATTACATTATTTTATATTCATTAGGCTAAATAGTGTTGTTCCAAGTCCTGTCGACATGAGTGATCTCATTTCTTCTTCTGCATCGTCTTCTTCTGCATGAACATTCGTTAAATGATCATTTAATAAATGTTCTCGCGCGAAAGATTCTTCGCATAATTCACATGGATATTTCAAGTTGCCGTGGGTGGTAATATGATGTAGTTCTAAGTCTTCTGGTGTTTCAAAGAGTTTCCAGCAATTTCCACACCTGCAAAAACGAATTTACCTCATATTGTTGATAATAACAGTTCATTCAGAAGTCTCTTTAAAATCAACTATGGAGAAGCTATATGAAGATATAATATTTTAGAATGGCATTGTCAACATTGAATTCGAAAACTATACATTGGATTTTGAGGCAGTCATAAATTGTAATTTTTTCCTAATGTTTCGCTAGCGATATTGGAAGTGGATATTTAGTTGTGATTATGTCTAGGTATTGTAATAATAATAAATATACAACAAATGAAAAAAAGACTTGTTGAAGAAGCCAATATATCATCCTTATCAAATTTTATAAGTAGTAATCAAAGTGTTTTAGCCACAACTCCTGGCAAAACTGTTGTGCTCCTGAGAATGGTAAAGGTTAACCCTTATTATTTCAAGAAACTCAACTTTTGATACAGTAGTTCTTTGTGATGGTGCCTTTACAGTTACATTACTAGATCAATCGATTGTTGATAGGCTGAAAATATTGAACTGTAGAACCTCTGCAGTGGACTAATGATGCAAAAACGCATGAGGTAGATTAATTGCCTTGACCTAAAAGTCAAATCAGGAAACTTTTAAGGTGCCAAAACATTTTTGATTAACAACGTCCAATCAATTTATTTCAATAGGGTGTAGAAAAATTGAGTGTTTTATTTGCTGTAATTTATCCTCTAGGGTTTGAGTTGATTTATTAATGTTTGTGTTTGTTATTAATTCATACATTTGAGAAGTATTTGTCACAGTAATCTGCTCCCTTGAACAGTGTATTTTCTTTTCATCTACCTTCCAAATAACAGAGCAGCTTCAATATTTTCGATTGATTGATTGAATCATATAATAGGTCAGTATACAGGGATTTAGTTCTGTGAAGAATCTTCCTGTACTGATGAGTTACTACCTAGTTTGAAATGCATTTGTGTTGCGCTCTTACATTGGTCGGTTGTAGTTTAATCATCGGCGGAACACTACAGCCCGGAAAGTAGGCTTAGATTGATGATTTATACATAATTCAGCGTCATTATAGTTATTTGGAAGGTACTGGTCAAATATGGGTTATCACATTGAGAATTTACCTGTATTTATCTGATAAATCCGTCATTTCATGACATTTTTCATGACTGGTTAATAGATACTTGAGTTTGAATGTTCTGCTGCAAAATTTGCAATTGTATCTACGTGTTCCATGGCTAAGAATGTGCCTTTTCAAGGTTTCCATTTTTACGTAGACTTTCATACAAATCTGACATGTGTACGGGCCTGAAAATAACGAAAAATAGAAAATTATATTGTACAAATTAAAAAATACCAGTGAAAACTCGTCATACCAGGCGGCAATTTCTTCCTTCTGATTTTTTTGTTGATATTAGCTTCTTTTAAAGTACCACGCGGCAAACGTCTAAATGTACTGTCGGTAGCATTTGAAGGCAATTCACCATTTTTGAAAGACTCTTGAGTTTCGCCAAATATCAAGTGTCGCCGTTTATGTCGCGTGAGGTAGTCACTTCTGTAAAATCCTTGTCCACATATATCGCATATTCTGGGCCCAGTTCGGAGATGGATTTGCCTAAAACATTAATTACGTACAAATCAAATATATTTTATTGTTCAAGAAATAATCCTTATTGACAAAGTAAATGTAGAACTAAGTAAAAATTAAAACGTATGTATACGAGGATATATTGATATCTAGTTAGCCTAGACCAGTTCCCTGCATAAACAAAAAAGTAAATTGTGAAAATCGAAAAATTGGAGTATCGAGCCATCATCAAGTACCTGTATTTAAAAGGGTTAAGAGGTAAGCAGATTTACGAAGATTTGCCTAATATCCTTGGTGATCAATGTCCTTCGTATGCGACCGTGAAAAATTGGACTGCAAGCTTCAAAAGAGGTAAATTTTCCATTGAAGATGATGACCGATCGGGAAGGCCAGTTTCTGTGTCAGTCCCCGAAAATATCGATGCAGTTCATGACATGATTTTAACAGACCGTCGAATTGGGCTAAAACGGATATCTGAAGCACTGAATATTTAATACGAACGCGTTCATCATATAGTTCACGTCAATTTGGACATGAGAAAAATTGCTGCAAAATGGATCCCCAAATGTTTGAATGTTGACCAAAAGCGTGCAAGGGTAGTAGCATCGCGTTCGATCTGTGCTCGATTTGAAAACGATGTAGACTTCTTAAACCGAATTGTTACTATGGATGAGACTTGGGTACATTTCTACGATCCAGAAACAAAGCAACAATCGATGGAATGACGACACTCCGGTTCTCCAAGACCTAAGAAGTTTCGTGTCCAAAAATCTGCTGGAAAAGTTCTTGCTTCAGTTTTTTGGGATTGCTATGGAGTAATCATGATTGATTTTTTGGATAAGGGTAGAACAATAACTGGAGATTACTATTCACATTACTGACCACTCTACGGGAAAAAATTAAAGAGAAAAGACGCGGAAAGCTATCCAAAGGTATTTTGTTTTTGCAGGACAACGCCCCCGCACACAAATCTCATGTTGCCATGCAAAAAATTCATGATTTAGGGTTTGAATTACTAGAACATCCCCCTTATTCACCAGATTTGGCTCCGTCCGACTATCATCTCTTTCCTCAACTGAAAAAAAGTTTAAAAGGTCGTAAATTTTCTTCCAACGAGGAGGTAATAAAAGCTGTGGAGGTGTGGTTTGCAGAGCAAGAAGAAATTTTTTTTTGAAAGGTCTAGAGACGTTGCAGGTTCGCTGTAATAAATGTATCCAATTAAGAGGAGAATAATAATATGTTGAGTAATAAAATATTTTGACATTGAAACAAATACAATTAAAAGATTACAGATAAACATATAAAACATTGCAGATAAATTAATAAAACAATACAGATATGTAAACAACTGAAATACTAAACGTTAAAATTCATCATTATAATATTCCTTTATGTCATAGTAGGCTTTTTGCAGAAATACCCTTTTAACCATGCAAGAGTGACATGATGGTGTTCCGTGGTAGGAGGTGTTCCGTGGTACGATGCAAGATGGCGGATGACAAATTGAAATTTGACGCTCTCGACTGAGAAGTCCTCAACTACGTCACACACGCTCTTTCTCTCTCACACACACACGCTCGGATTCGCTCTCTCTCTAACACACTGTTTTCCCTATGCTGGTGGTAGGATCGGCATAGCTTATCTACTCTCCTGCACGTTTTTAAATTTGTTATTGCCCTGTAGCGCATCGGAAGGTGATTATATATTTTCTTGCTCTCATATATCAAAGATAATTAGTAATTGCTAATTTTGGGATTGGCAATGGTAGATTCCGACTTCCTCTTGTATGGTATCGTCTGTCATTATCTACTGGTGAATTCGAATACTTTTTAAGTATTTGACACACGGTTTCTAAAAGGAACAAACAAGGTGAAGTAAGAATTTTTTGGCTGATGAAAAGTGGTTTACAGTGATCTTGTAATTTTGCCTTACATATGTATCTAACAGCCCTTTTTGCAAAACGAATACTGAATTTAGTAGTTGCTGACCACGTAAGCCCCAAAAGGCAATTCCATATCTCAAATGTGACTCGACCAAGGAAAAATACACAATTCTAGCTGAGAATTGATTAAGTTCATTTGAAACAACTCGTATTGCATAGCAGCCAGAGACTATTTTTTTGCATAGGTTCAATACATGCTTATCAAATTTTAATTTTTCGTCTATAAATACCCCTAAAAACTTCGTGTGGGTTTTGTTAACTATAGCGTGATTTTCTATAAATAAGTCGTCAGAACTGAACTTAAAGCAAACTATGTTTGTTTTATTTGTGTTGAAACATAAAGAGTTTGAATAACACCACTGTTTGATTTTACAGAGATCAAGAGTTATGTTCTCTGAGATTATCTTCGTTAGTTCCACGCCAAAGGATGGTGGTATCATCTGCAAAAAGTGTGAACTTTCCTTTGATGTCAACGGTTACCAGATCATTCAGATATAGCAGAAAAAAATAGGGCCTAGAACCGATCCTTGTGGTACGCCAGCTGTATTATTCTCAGTATGTGATTTATTTCCTTGGAGTTTCACTATTTGTTTCCTGCCTGTAAGATAACTGTGAATCCTCTAAAGCCATAGCACTGAACTTTAAATAACAATGTTTTATGGTTTACGCAGTTGAAGGCTTTAGAGAAATCGCAAAATACTGCCCCAATAGCTTCGTTATCACTTAAACCAATATACACATCTAGGAAGGAGAAGATTGCATCGCCTGTGTTTTTAGAGCTTTTGAATCCATATTAAGATTCGCATAGCTTAATAAGTCCAGCAGTCTCTTTTTAACAAGCCTTTCAATTATTTTTGAGAGTGTTGGAAGCAATGATATAGGCCGGAAATTCGATTCGATTTCACCACCTTTGTGAAGCGGAATGACTATTGCTTGTTTCAAACACGAAGGAAATCTACTAGAATGAAATGATTCATTGATGGCCTCCACAAGAATATTTGAAGCGTATTCTGGGAGATTTTCTAAAATTTTCACTGATATTTCATCATAACCAGATGATGTATTTTTCTTTATTTCATTCAGTTCGTATATGTCAGTATCAAATAAGTGAAAGTTTTCTGATGGAATATTAATATTTTTCATAAATTCGGTTGGGTGGATTGTCGGCTGTAATTCTGATGTTATTTTTTGGGCTATCGTACAGTAGAAAGTGTTCAACACGTTAGGATCTATATCCCAGTTATAGCCCAGTTATCCTTTGTTTTATTTTCAGCCTTGCATAGTTTGTCTTCAAAATATCTTTGTTTGGCAAGCTTTATGAGTTTTCTATAAATTCTGTATTTAGTGAAATATGAAATGAAAAATCCATCAGTTACAAATTTTTTAATAGTGTGTATGTACTCAGTGATCTTAAGTTTGTCATAGAAAAAAGATATATGGATACATCTGAAAACAGACCTCATAATACTATACAAAACTATAATATTCGCCTCCCAATACCTAAAATAACCTAACAAAATATTCTAATATGTATGAGGGAAAAAATTCAATCACCTGCCACGGACCACTAAAAATAATCTGGATCAAAACAAATTTAGAAGAACGGTAAAGAATCTACTTCTTGCTAAAGCCTATTATAGCCTAGTTGACATGTAGCAAGTATCGTAACTGCGATATAGAACTTAGTCAGGGATAGCGGATCATGTCTGGACGACCTAACACAACATAAAATGGACTGAAACCGAAGTCATCCATAAAGAAGAGGGCTGGTATAGAAGGAAGTTTAAAGAGAGTGCATATATTATTAACAACAAAGTCTTCAGTCAAGCTAGCATAGAAATCCGTTATGTGTGGAAACCCTTAATTAGTGGCATGGATCAATTGAAATTGCAATAAAAATTAACAATGCTGTACCGGAGGGGCCTGGCACTGTAATTAACAAGCTTACCTGAATACCGCCAAACTACCACTAGGCTAATGACACATAATTATCCATAGCATATATAAGAAGTATCCTTGAGATTGTCGCATTATACACTTGATAACGACTGTAGATTTCAACAGTTGAAACGTCGTGATTAAAAATTGCAGAGAATTGAATTTTTCTTTGTTCTTTTTTAGACAATGAAAGTCCAGAATAACCTTACTCAAAATGAAACATTGTCAACCACTTCCAAACATAGAACTTAATGTTATAATAATCGAATATAATATAATATATGTAACTACGTTTCATTGTTCCGATTTTAATTTGATTTGTGTTTGTATTGTTATTCAATCACATCTCTGATATGCTAGGATACTGTTTACCTATTTGTATCTGTATTATCTTGACTATTGGTATTTTTTATGTATTGTACAAATATTTATTTATATTTTTGTGATTTTACTTTATCAATGAGAATTTATTCTTGGATAACAAAGCAAATCTACTATGCCCTAATGGTCTGCTATAAATAAACACAGAATCATTACTAACCTGTAATGTGTTTGATATAAATGAGACCTTTTGAATATTTTTCCACATTCTTGGCAGGGCCAAATTCCACTACGACCTACACCGTGGGTATTTCTCAAATGATTTCTCAAACAAAAAACGGTCTCGAAAACTTTCGGGCATTTGTCACATGCATGGGCAATATTTTGATGCATCAATGCGTGTCGCGTCAATTGAGTTCTGGTCTTGAACGATTTTCCACATATTTCACAAACATAACTTTTCTGTTCGTTGTGCACACCTTTGTGGGCATACATTTGAGTTCTTTGTGCAAATACTTTACCGCATTTTTCACAGATATATCGTGGATGTATTTTATAATGCAATTGTAGATCCTCTATTGAAGACATCCTGCAAAAAAAATCATCAAGGTGAAAAGTTCCTTACGACTAATTGATTCTGATGGAAGATATTTCAGAATGCCCAAACTAGGAAACTTTCTATAAACTACAATGGAAATAAGACGGTTTTGAAATTGAGTTTCAAACGGGAACTCCCAAGCAGAGATTTTATACTGTACTTAAACAACTTACTTTTCTGAACAAATTTTACATTCAAGGTTTGGTTTTCGTTTCTTTCTTTCATAACCATTCATTTGAGTTCCTAATTTCCTAGCTTCTTTCTCTTGTAATCTCTGAATTCTCAGTTTTCTCAACCTGTTCCGTTCTTCTTGTTTTCGTTCGAATCTTTCATGCATTCTCAAATGTGTTGTATATTTTCCTCTATAATCGAAATATGCGTGACACTGGCCACATTTAAACGTCGAACCAAGTAAAATAACTCTCTTGCGTTCTGTGGTTGTTCCCGAGTCCTGAGAGTATTGGATAGTTCTGACATCATTGGATGCAAGAATGCGAGAAAATTCATTTAATTTGTCAGTACGCATTTGGTTAGATATGAGTCTATTGTGAGGTATTATAGTACTTGGCAATTCATCGACAACATCATTTTGTGAAATATCGTCGATACCGTTATTATCATCACTCCTGATATCCATCACTTGATCAGTTTCCTTGTCACCAACATCTCCATTCAGGCTACTAGTACTGGTGTCTTTTTGATCAACATGAATGAAGTTATCTACTTCTTTTTGATCAACATGAATGAAGTTATCCACTTTTTTTTGAGCAACATGAATGAAGTTATCCACTTCCTTTTGATCAACATGAATGAAGTTATCCACTTCTTTTTGATCAACATGAATGAAGTTATCCACTTCTATTTCTATGGCATCATCTAAAAAACAAAAATCAACAAATGAACGATAACTTAAGTTTCGGAAACAATTCGATTAGATTTACGTTGATGTAAATTAAATAATGATTGAGTGTTTTAGAAATCAGTTTAACTCAGTGCCATGCTCAATACGATTTTATTTAGATATAAATATCATGCAAACGTACAGGGTGATCAAATTTAGAATTAACTGATCTATTCGCGAATTTAAAGCAGTTTGTATTCAATTGTGACTTGTCTGGTCCCAATATTACGAAAACCGTGTCCGGAAAAAAGCGCAAATGATAAAATCGCTAAGGAAATTAACGCACAGAAAAAAGCGCAATGTTAAGTAACCCCACAAGAAATATCCACACGTGGAAATTTGCACACATGGATTAAATCGCACATAGAAAAAACGCAAACTCATTTTTTAAATTTATTTTTAAGAAAAACCAAATTTTCAAATAATATTAATAAAGGCCTTTATGAATTTAATTGAATTTAACAAACAAAAAAACCTAAGAATATAGAAAGTTAGGGCGAGATTCAGATCAGTTACTCTCACACAGATGTATGCAGACAACTGCCTGTTCTTCCACCTAACCCCAAAAGTCTGCAGAGGACGTTCAGAAAAAAAAGAAAAGTACAGTTTTGAAATACATATTATAACTTAATGTAAAGTGAGCTGGAGATTTCAAATGCATAGTTTATGGAAAAAACAAGCAGAGTGGAGATGTCGTCGGTTTTTCATATTCAGCCAATTATTGATTTGTAACGAACTTTCTGATGCCATGTATTAATCTGAGACAGCTGTATTGTAATTTCTGTATTCTGTTAACATCGTGACGAGTTAAACATTAAAATAAGAAGGAAATAACTATAATAATAATAATAATAAATATACTTTATTGTCATGAAGAAAAAATCTTTTACAAAGCTTGTAAATGTAAAAATAAAATGCAAAGTGTTAATACAGGGTCAATTTTTTACAACACAGTTAAAATAGTCGGTTTTGTTGAAAAAAAAAAAAAAAATTAAGTAAATTGTAACTGTTTAACTGAAATATAATCTACGAGGGTGGTCCCAGAAGTACCTGGCCCAACAAAGAAAACACAAAAATTTTGGAAAAAATATATTTATTTTTCAACGTAATCTCCTTTTAGCTCCATACACTTTTCCCAACAATGTTCAATGAGTTCGATACCCTTTTTATAATAGGAATCGTCAAGCTCCTCAAAATAGCCATTAACTGCAGACGTAACTTCTTCATTGTTGGAAAATCTTTGACCACCGAGCCATTTTGTCAGGTCTGGGAACAGAAAATAATCCGAGGGGGCTAAATCTGGCGAATAGGGTGCATGAGGTAGCAATTCAAACTTTAATTCATTAATTTTGGCCATTGCAATAACGGATGTGTGAGCTGGTGCGTTGTCTTGATGAAACAACACTTTCTTCTTAGCCAAATGCGGCCGTTTTTGCTTGATTTCTTCTCTAAAACGTTGCAATAAGTTCGCATAATACTCGCCGTTGACAGTTTTTCCTTTTGCAAGATAGTCAATGAAAATTATCCCACGCGCACCCCAAAAAACCGACGCCATGACCTTGCCTGCAGATGGAACCGTCTTTGCCTTCTTTGGAGCCGGTTCTCCCTTTTCAGTCCATTGTTTTTATTGTTCTTTTGTTTCGGGTGTGAAGTGATGGACCCATGTTTCATCCATGGTTATGAAACAGCGCAAAAATTCCATATATCTATTAACTACGAATATTGATAACACGCCATAAGACGCAATGTAATCAAATTGAAGCCAAAAATATCTATCTTACCTTTTCTTAAACGGGAGCTGGGAAACTATTGCGCATGCCAAATTCTGAATCACGATAAATGTCATACATGTTTAAGGTTATGCTTCTTTTGACATTTTCAACTGTCCCATACTCGTCCCATATTGAAAATTGGCTAACAATTTTCTATAATGTGGATAAATACAGAATAGGAATTATGCAAGACGGTCAATTCTTCGTGTCATTAAAAAAACGATTCATTGATCCGTTTGTAACTCTAAAATTAATAAAATGTATGTTTGTTACCTGCTATCAGAGTTTCATCAATCAATTTTCTGCCAAAAGCGGATAAAAACTCATTAAACTTGAGGAAATATGGATTGGGTATGTTGTTTGAAAAGGTTAATCTTGTTCCACATCGTCCTCATAACCGCCGAGTAAAATAGTTTGCTGGTAGTGATGTATTTTTGCATCCTGAACACGAACTCGAAGTAAAACGCGGCGATCTTAAATTCTTTCAGGCATGAATCTAGAAATTTATAAAATGATTCATATTCTCAGGAATAAAACCCATATAATGCCGCCCTCTTATAATAATTAACACAATCTACACTTGCTCTCTGTAACATTATCCGGATTATGAGGTTATGTTGGAATTTGCCGAATTAGCACCACATAAGATATGCTTCTCATATCTTCGATAATTGTTGCTGCCGAATCATGCACGCTAGAAAGAGATGAAAAAACAAAATCGTGTCTTTGAATGAGAATCTCCGGCGCAAGCGCATTAATTTAGCAGCGTCCAATTCGAAGTCGATGCTCATTCTTTTTGGCATCACATAGGCTGTCTTTATTATCCATATACGTAGTTAATAGATATATGAAAAATTCCGCTTTATTTCTGTGACACCTTGCCAAACACTCGATGGAAACATCTTCACGACGCTATTTTTGTTCCATTGTGAGCAAACGCGGCACCCATCTTGCGCACAGCTTTCAATTTTCAGTTAATATGCGATGTACCGCACTTTTTGAAATGCCTACTGTCTGCTAGCTCGCGCACTTTCAGTCGACGATCATCCAGTACCGCTTTGTGGATTTTCTTCAACGTTTCTGGAGTCGTTACCTCATTTGGTCGACCACTGCGATGCTCTTCTTCGCAGGTCGTACGGCCTCGTTTTAACTCTGCTACCCAATATTTTACTGTTGATAACGAAGGAGCAGTCTCACCCAGATTAGAATCTAGTTCAGCTTTTATATTGGTTGGGCTAAGGCCTTTCAAATAAAAGTATTGTATCACATAACGATGACCAATTTTTTCCATGTTTACAAATTCACTGAAAACGTTTACTATTGATGGCTGCCAAACGAACACTAAACAACGTGGCGTCTTCAAACTTGAAACATATGCTGTATAGATCGTGTACTTTCTAATACAATCGTATTTTTCAAGCAACTACCGCCATCTCTAGGTCAGGCCAGGTACTTCTGGGACCATCCTCGTACTGTAGATTTACTATTGTTCTCAAATAAGATAACTTGTCCTCTGTTTCATAATATTTTTTACTGAATTGGCTACAATCGCGTAAAGTTTTCTATATTTCTAGAAGTTGCGACCTAGGTTAGTTAGACTAATAAAATACTACCCTCAAAATTAATTTTTCTTCAACTTTCAAGCTTCCAACTTGCGAGCTAGGTTATTTCGTTCAGGTTAGATTAGACTAATAATTGGACGGGATAATTCTACATAAGGTTATTATTGTCTGAGAATATTATAGGACGGGGAATTATCAACTAAAAATAAACACTTTATACGTTTTGACAATATATTTTACACGACCGTTTTTGACAGAACCTAATTTTATTATCGAAAAAAGCACACGTCATTGTGTTATTTTGGTTTTTTTCTATGTGCGCACTTGTACATGAGAGGTATTTGCCTTGTGCGATTTAGCCACGAATCACACTGATCGACCAGGACCGACCGTCCAGCAACGACCAAAATTTCCAACACGTATATTCTTATCCCACAACTCACACTGGTCGACCATTCTCGACCGTCCACGATCGGTTTTCAAAGACCATGTTTGAAATTGCAACCTGCTGGAAATTTTGGTCGGCCTCAGACTACTGTGATGCAATGCCCATACGCTAAATTATCATTTGGACACATGTTTGTTATAAACTTTCAACAGTTTTTCACCTAAACGAAATTTTTTAATATTATTCGTGTGAACTGTTATATCGCTCTCCAGTTGAGTCATAAATTCGTGAGAACTTTATTCACAATTTATAGTACATCCAAAGTTTCAATGTTTTTAAAGCAGCGGAACAATACAGGAACCGTGTGGACCGCCGCAGAGATGAATATTTTGATAACAGCGGTGAGGAGCCACGTTAAATTAGATCAATCCTAATTACAGCAATACAGAAGTCATTGATGGAATTTATTAACGCAAGAGAATAATTGTTTAGTACCAGTTCAACTAATAGTAACTTACATATTTTTTATAGTTGAAGAATAAACGTGCTGGATATAGAAAAAGGAGACATTCCTTGGTGCTCCATCAGGATTTACTGCCCAGCAAATAAGAAATTGGTCTTCTTTTGATTGGGAATTTCTGTTGGTGTAATTTAAGGACATTCAATAGTAGGTAGTTTGGAACTGTATTGATCTTTCAGTAATTCATCCTCTTGTTCCCGATATAAATAAAGTTCTCTATTCCACACACTATTTTACCTTACTTTATTAATCGTTTATAAAAGTCATACACTATCATGATTCTTTCTTCTTCACTATCACCCCTACTCATTATTCACAACAAAAGCATTGAAATTATGATTTTAACCATCTTTCGTTAAATAAATAGAAAATTGACATAACCTTTTGAATGTCAGATCAATGTCAGATTTACAAAATTATTCTGGCGGACGGTCGTAGATGGTCGATCAGTGTGAGTTTGAAAGTTTTCATTGATCTACTTCAATTTTTGGTCGTAGCTGGACGGTCGCGGACGGTCGGTCCTGGTCGATCAGTGTGATTCCTGGCTTAGTGTGCAATTTTCCACGTGTGGATATTTCTTGTGGGCTTATTTAATTAACATTGCACTTTTTCTGTGCGTTTATTTAGTTTGCGTTTTATTGAATTTGACTTTTTTCCTAGATTCTACGAAAACATATCAACTGTAGTAAGCAAATATCCCTCTAATTCCAAGGCTTGTGATTGACAACAAATGTTGGTTTGTGTAACGATAACGATTATGGAGAAAGTGAACTAACATCGAATGAAAATAAAATCTTGACGATTTTCTAACAGAAATCTCTCCTGTTAGATTGAACTCATCCGAGAGCTTGGTTATTGATTTGCGCATCTAGAAATTGAATAAAATTGTGTCGTGAAGGGAAATCATATTTGTTTTCTCAGAACAGGGGTAGATGTAGAATTGGTTGAATTGGGATATGGTTGCAGCGTTAGGCTATCGAATTTTCCATAAACATTTCCAGATTATATCCAACGGTTATAAAAAAACCTTTGGTTTTCTATTCATAGGACCATATTTTGCAACAGGCTGAAATTTAAAAACTCCAACCTGGTGACGATTGTGACAAAATGACGCAAAAAGATTTTGCTCTAATATATAATAAAATGCAAAGGACAACAAAAAATTCAAAAATTGAAAATCTCTTGAATTCTTATTACTGGTGGAAACACCGTGAAATGTCGGCATGTTGTTGGACGCCTAATGTTGCAACTTCCCTACACACACTGAGAAGCGAATTGTAATAGCCTGAATGAGCAAACTTTCAATTTGTGATTTTACCTTTCAAATTTGTTACGGGAACAATATCTAAAGTGGAGTTTTTTTGGCATAAAACTTTTTCCTTGCGGTCAGCTTCAACACGCAGACATTTATCAATGAATCTTACGCAGTGTATCAATGTTTTTCGGCAAAAATTACATATAAAATCATTGTCGTTTAACACAGTTTCCTATAAAAAATAAAAATAGAATTAGAGTGGCACACAGGCACAGTATAAGAAGATGTCATTAAAATATATATATATATATATATATATATATATATATATATATATATATATATATATATATATATATATATATATATATATATGTGTGTGTTCGGATAGGTTTCCGCGGTCAGATATTTGAAAACTAAAAGTTCGGGTTGAACCGCGTCTAGAATTTGTTGGAATTCCAACAAATTCTAGACGCGGTTCAACCCGAACTTTTAGTTTTCATATATATATATATATATATAGTAGAAGGGTAGTCTTTGCTGACTAGTTAGGATACAAAGCAGGAAATTTTTGGGTATAGCAGCAAGCAAAACGTGTACTCTTTTAACACTATATTTCCGATATTTCAACAGTGAATACTGTCATCTTCAGGGAAGCTACAAGTAACAAGCAAAATTGTACGATTAATGAAAAGAAAACTTTGAAGAAGAACCACTTACTGTGTTGATGAGAATGATTGCTATGGATGTAATATTTAAAATTATAAACAACATGTCATGTAAGTCACATGTGACAAAGATGAACAAAACACATTAAAATACGTCAAACAATAAAAATATTAATATTAAGTCATTGTTATAAAATTTGTTTAAACATTTATTTGAATTATATATATATATATATATAAAAATATATGTGTTCGGATAGGTTTCCGCGGTCAGATATTTGAAAACTGGAAGTTCGGGTTGAACCGCGTCTAGAATTTATTGAAATTCGACGTTTCGGCTCCGATTTTGGAGCCATTTTCAAGAAAAAGAAATAAGGATGGATTAAGCGAGGGGCAATATATGAAAATATCAGTAGATCTTCTCACTTGATTTTACCGTACTGATGAGAGCTTAAGCTCGAAACACGTGTCTACGGTTGCACAACATTTTGAGGGTTATAATACCCAATAACTTTTCTACTGATATTTTCATATATTGCCCCTCGCTAAATCCATCCTTATTTGTATCTTCCTGGGTAAGATTGTCACGCTGGTAGCTATAGCTGCCTCCGTGGCGACGTTAGTTGTTGCCTTGTAAACACAAGGTCTTCTAACCGAAGCTACAAATGTGTGGTTGGCTTCCTGTTGTTGACTTCCTTTGTTTCTATTTTTACATCCAAGTGTTGTACATCTTCGCACTTGATTTTACCGTACTGATGAGAGTTTAAGCTCGAAACACGTGTCTGCGGTTGCACAACATTTTGAGGGTTATACCCAATAACTTTTCTACTGATATTTTCATATATTGCCCCTCGCTAAATCCATCCTTATTTATTTATATATATAATCCTACAATTCCTACATTCACTTCACTTCCATATATAAAAGATATTACACCAAGATTGTCTAGGCTCTTTCATTCAGTATGTAATGTCAAAATAGCAAATAAAACTATTTTACCAATAAGATCAATTTATTCAAAAGTGAAGGATAAAATTCCATTAACTTCCACTTCAAATGTGGTATATAGCATTCCTTGTCAGGAATATGATAAAAATTATATTGGCCAGACTTCTAGATGCCTGAAAAGTAGAATTTCCTCACATAAAAGTGATTGTAGACTTCATCCTAAAAGATGTGCTCTTGCTGATCATGTAAACAAATTTGACCATCGAATAAATTATAACTCAACTAAAATATTAGCTAAAGAGACACATATGACTAAGAGAACTTTTTTGGAAATGGCCTTCATATCTCAAGACAAAAAATGTATGAATAAAAGAACTGATATAAATCATTTGAGTGAGATTTATTCCTTCTTATTGTCGTTAGACCACACTCTCCATATGAATAATAATATCTCCATAACTACTCAATTGGGAATGTAATTTTTTCCTAACTTACAAAACAACAGTCGTATATTTCAACAGTTGGTACAAGATTACAGTTGGTACAAGATTACAGTTGGTACAAGATTACAGTTGGTAACATTGACTTGAAAATTACAGATTTCTTTTCTATTGACAACTGATTTGTGTCCCTTCGATACAATCAACAAGTCTTTTGTTTTTCGACTGAAATTTCAAAATTTTCTGTTATTTATATTCGTAAAGTATTTTTTCCTTATTATTTACAATTTTAAGCTGTAATGTCACTATCCAAAGAACTAAGAACATGTCAACTAACCTCATTATAGTTGTAAGTAAAATTTTAATAACATCAAAATGTATAATTGACATAATAATTCTTTGTAGTTCCCTGAAGATGTAAATAAAATTTACGAAAGCTTGGAATAAACTCTATAAAAGAGTACACTTTTGACTTTGCTGCAATCCCCAATATTAACTGGTTTTATTCTTAACTAGTCAGCAACGACTACCCTTTCTATATATATATATATATATATTTATATATATATATATATATATATATATATATATATATATATATATATATATATATATATATATATATAATATAACACAAATTTCAAGATTAGACTGCAAGACTTACACAAATTTGTATGTAATGATCTTCTTGAATATCAGTCGACCATGACAGATATTATTTTCTTTAATTCATGTTGAGTAACATGTATTTTGAGACAATTCAAGTCAACCATATGAATAATAATAATAAAAGAATAACTCCATTGAACTAAGCTCTCGGGAGTTATTCAGATTATTAATGTTCATATGGTCTCATCAAATTGTCAAAATACAAGGTACTCTCGATAGAATTATGAAGACAATACTAGTCGGCTATTTGTCATGGTATTGGAATATTACCTGTGAATATTCTGTTCTTACGTCGGCACAACGTCCGTAAAAGTGGTTCAACCTTTCGCCACCTTAGCGCTGACATCTAATGTTGAATTTTCAATACTAAACAGGTGACAATTGATTGTCTAACTTCAATCAAATAACAACTACTTTCCGGGCTATAAAACCCCGCCAACATTGAATTTCCTGACTGACATATGAGCAGAAAACAAACCTGTTTTCTATTTAACATACTTTCTTACCATTTGTGGAACCAGGAGGACTATCATGTCTTTTATAGTCGTTGAGAAATTGCATATTTTGGAGTTTATGGCATAACTTCGAACACAAGTATTAGCACAAGCTCGACAAAAAGTTTCTCTTATCATATTCAATGATGAATCCATTTTCTCCATCTCTATAAATAGCTAACTGGTACAGGTGATCTTCATTAAACAGAGTATCCAATTTTTACAATTATTTTTCATAAATCGGATACTTTCTGAAAGTTTGTGCTAAAAAAAAACGGTAAATATAAAAAAATGCAAAAAAACGAAGATGTACAAAATGGTAGTGTTTCAGGTCCATTGTTTTTTAATTTTTGAAAATGACAATGCCTCCAATTACAAATTTCAGTAATGCAATTTCGATGCTTGGGCTGAATATCATCTTAAAACTCTTAGGAATTCATCACAAAAAAGGTATATCTGTTTTAAGCAATGAAAATTTTAGTGTTTCATTATTTGTAAAATTTCAAAGCATTAATTTTGAGATACTCTGTTGTAAGCAACTAACATATAGTCTCTACAAATTATAAAATATTTGATCAACTGGTATGCATTACTGAATAAAAAAGTTAGTGGTTATTTGTCAATGATAATGTATCTAGAGAAAATTGAATTGTTTGGTGATCCATGTATGTGTAGATTCTTTCTAAGACATAACTGAACATTTAAAATTTCAACAGACTTATTAAATAATAATAATGAGCATTCTTGATATCTTGGTTTAAAAAAAAAACAGAAAACCTGGTCAGAAAAGTTCACCCAAACAAAAACAACAAAATAATCTTGAGAATTGTTGTAGCTTTTTGCCGAACTGAATTCTCGTATCTAGAGTTCACTTTGATGGAATTCAAGAAACCAGACTAGAGGTTTGTAAGATATAATTGAGTTATAAACCCACTGGTAAGAAAGTGATTATATTATAGTTATATAATCAATCGAACACTCCTAAGAAATGGGACTTACCTTGTTCTTTTCTGGGAAATCTGGAACACTCATCTAAGGGCAATTGCCGATTTTTTTTTACAACTTTATTGTGCATTCCTGTTTATAATAGTGACACAGAGTACTATTTATGTTCATATTAGCGTGAAATGCGGTTGAAAAACAATCTCGAGAAACTGGATTTATTGAATGAACATTAAGTCTCTATAAACTATTAATTAATCATCATATAAATGGTAACTCCATATACACAACATAAAAATAACAAATTACTAACCTACAAAATTGAATAGTTCTTCTTCTTTGATACGAAGTTCACGAATCACGATCCCCACCGAAGAAATATTGGCATTCTGCGCAAATGGTGCGACATCTATAATTATTTCTTTGAACTGATTTAAATTATATCATGTATTTTTTGCGATAAGCGGTAGCATTATTTATATAGAAGATAGTCAACCTTATGGGATTATAATTGGATCAAAATGGATGCGACATGTAGATGGCGATAGTGAGCTCGCATCCAAGTCATGTCGTAACTTCAGTGATCTGGCCTCCAAGTCATGTCGTAACTTGAATAAAACAATGGAAAAGCATTAAAATCAGTGTTTTTTGAAGAAACCTGCATTAAAATGACGTCAAATAGTCATGTTTGTAACTAATCACGCTAGATGACACTCGCGTTTGTGTCCAATACCTTTTCCACAGGCATTGACTAACTATGCGCTAGTGTATCTGTTTTGATATTATTAATCGATTTTCGAACAAAAACTTGAGTTTTGTGATATTCTACAGTGTTCATAGTTGCTGAATAAGTGTCTCTCTCTTAAATTTTTGTCCGTGAGCTTCCTAATGGCGCTATTTGGACATGCCACGCTGCGAGAAATCCTTTCCCATCCGGCCTCTAACCGGCGTAGACAGCGCAGCTGTATCGGGGGGATGCATTTGTCCTGCTCGAGGCAATACTGCATCCCATATTAATTTACACTTTCTAATTTTTAACAAACACTATAATCTTGGGTCGATGCACGTTCTCAGACGGCGGAGATTACACACATTAACCTGATTTCTAGCACTAGGCCGCCGTCTCACCTCAACCACTGCCGGAAGTCGAATCTTACTGCTGAATAGTCAAAGATTTCATTACTAGAGCTGTTTTTTGTCGTATCACTTTTTTAAAATTATTTGGACCGCTTTAAAAACTTTTCATTTTAGCGTTGAAACAGTGACGTCATAGACAGAATGTTTTCTAACGAAATTGCACCATTTTGACGCCATTGTCAATTTTATGACGTAAAATTGAAAAAGTTTTTAAAACATTATTGAATACGGTTCAACGACAAAAAACAGCTTAGGTGTTTTTGCTCACTGCATCATTCAATACACCAATCGTACCACAGGAAAAGTTTCTTTATATTTTCCAATCAAGAAGAGTTATGTAAAGGCAGATTTACCGGATTCATAATGCATAATTCATTGCATATGCGTAATTTTAATGCATACCTAATTCATAAAAGTTCAATACAGGGACTCGATTGACTACTCGTTCCACAATTTATTAAGAAATCCCTGGGTTGAAATTTTATTGATTATGCAATAATATCACGCATATATGAATCCGGTTATATCCGCCTTAAAATAGATGAGGAAAGTGATGACGTCACAAATGTCATTCTTGTCAAAAAATGATTCCAAACAAACATCCGTCAAATTTAAATCAGCTTGTCCGATTGTTTCCGTAAAGATTTTTCAACTTCTTTCGCTTGAGGAAACAAAATCTAAACAACCAAACACAAACTAATAATCAAAGCAACAAATCATCAACAGAGAAAGTCACCTAAAATTCTTTGTTTGGAATCAGTTTTTGACAAGAATGACATTTGTGACGTCACACTTTCCTCGTCTATTACGCAGATGCAATAAATTATGCATTATGAATCCGATAAATCCGCCTTAAGAAGTGGCAATGTCTGCAGTGGTGGTAGTGTTCATAGTTTCAGAATGAGTCAGGCTGTGTCAAGTCACCGGTCGGACAAGGCACGCGCGTTCAGTATGAAGATGAGTCGGACCGATCAGATAAAATATTGGTCACATACAAACAGTTCTAATTAGGTCGTCAAGTCAACCAAATGACCGCGCTGGTCTAATCATATTGGTCAGACCGGAGACTTGACTCAACCTGAATTAGAAATGTCGGCAGAAGTCGAAAATGCCATTACTAGGCATATTTGTTATTTTTTTGTTAGGCCTTTCCCCTTAGGGAAGCTGGCCAGGCCAATCGATGAAAATGACTGGTAAATTCCTTTCGACATCTTCAGCAATTTTTTATAATTTGAATGAGAGTAAAATAAAGCACAAATTCTATTTCCAGCAAGAACGCTTTTCGCGAATATGCTCCTCTCTGCCATATTGTTAGGGACCTGCCCTGGGTGCCTGAATAATTTCAACAGTAACCTGTAAAAAACGAAACTGAAATAAAAAACAAAAATTTCACTTGATTTTTTAGAATCATCAGTTTATTCATGAATGTACAATGACGATACATCTACATCTAGAAGAATCAGAAGTAGGAATTGATGTTATATGGCATTTACTAAATTATATAGTGTTGTTCCAAGCCCTTTCATCATGAGTATCCTCATTTCTTCCTCTGCATCGTTATTATCTATTTGAACATTTTCTTTATGAACATTTGCCTTGTGATCTTTCAACAAATGTTCTCGCGCAAAAGATTCCCCGCATAATTCACATTTATATTTGGAGTTCCTATGGGTAAAATAATGTTGGTCCAAGTCTTCTTGATTTTCGAATCGTTTCCAACAAATCCCACACCTACAAAAAATGCATGTACATTACGATATCCGGCAGAGCACTATACAGCCCGGAAAATAGTTTTTTTTTAAATCGGAGAGTGACATTAAGAATTTACCTGTATTTCCCTGATACATCCAATTTTTCATGCAATTTCTCGTGTCTGTTCAACTGATACTTGACTACGAAAGTTCTGCTGCAAAATTTACAACTGTATCTGGATGTTCCATGACTGAGAATGTGACGTTTCAAGCTTTCCAATTTTCCGTAGAGTTTGTTACAAATTTGACATTTGAAAGGACCTGAAAATTACAGAAAATCAGAAAATGTCTTTGATAAAATGAAAAATTCCAGTGAAAATTCGTATACCGGGCGGCAATTTCTTCAATCGGCTTCTTCTTCTATCGCCCTTTTCAGTACTTTTCGATCCACTTTGATTCGTTTGACTTTTACCGGCATCATTTTTAAAAGACTCTAGAGTGTCTCCATGTAACACGTGCCGCTTTTTATGACGCTTGAGATAGTCAGATCTGTAAAATCCTTGTCCACATACATCACATTTTCTGTGGCCATCCCGGCGATGAATTTGCCTAAAAATAATTATCATCCAATTACATACCACCCAATGGCACATAATTAAACTCTGCAATCTATCATTCTAATTCTGAAATTAATTTATGTAGAATAAAAAATTCAAGAGACAAATTTCAGTCACTATCAAAATAGAGTTGCCTTAAATACTGCCTGGCGTATTATATCTTTCTAATAATATCCAGACAAAATATAGAATTTTCGAAAAACACTTTCTTTCACCTTGCAGTCACGAAAACTGTGTTGCTTAGAAACAACTATTTCAATAATGAAGTGGTTTACGCCTGTGGTTAAATTAAATTCGAAAATAAGTTTATGGTATATATGGAAAATGAAAATCAGAACTGAATTTAAAAAATTTGGATCAACTGGCTCTGGCTCTCCGGCAATGTGCGTTAGACCGCTACGCTACTGAACCTTATTCAAAAACCGGCGATTCACAGTTCAAATTCAGCTCTTTGTTAGTATGAGATGATGAATGAGGATTAAATGAAAAGATGGAAACACTCGCATACACACCCAGTGAAATCATATTGATGTATCAGCTGGTGGTGGATACGTAGACGACCTGGTAATTGTCGAGAGAGGACGATTTCCAAGAATAGTATCGGAGCGCACGTTGACAGGTGGTGCAGAGAAGAGCAACTCTCCATTAATGCACAAAAAACCACCGTGGCAATATTCACAAATAAAAGAACACTGGTAGGCCTGAAACCACCAATGCTGAACGATGTAGAGATCCCGTTTGTTAAAGAGGCCAAGTACCTTGGAATAACTTTCGACCAAAGACTAACGTGGAACTCTCACGTCCAAAAAATCGCGCATAAAGCCACCATTACACTCGGAATGTGTGGCAGAATGTGCGGAAAAAACTGGGGGCTCAACCCTAAAATGACCCTATGGTTATACACGATGGTCGTGAGACCCATGATAACCTACGGGTCGGTGGCGTGGTGGACAAAAGCACAGCAGACGGGGATCATTAGGGTATTAAATGACATCCAGAAGCAGGCATGCCTGAGGGTGACAGGGGCCATGAGAACAACTCCGACGGCTGCTATGGAGGTCATACTGGACCTGCCACCACTACACATATACGTCCAAGGATAAGCAAGGTCCGTAACACACAGACTAATGCAGGGTCAAGCTCCAATAAGCCAGAAGCACGGAGCTGATTACCGGAAACTACATGAGGAACTGAGGGCAGACCCAGTAATGGGAATGCCTACGGACGCGAGGGTTCCCAAATATAGCTTCAAAAAGAACTTCAAAATACTGATACCAGACAGAAAGGACTGGGAGAAAGGGCCGCCCGTGAATGCAAGATCGGTCTGGTACACAGATGGGTCAAAGACAGATAACGGAGTCGGCGCTGGAGTTTACGGGGCAAAGCCAAGGATTAACATCCAGCTTAGCCTTGGAAAACACGCCAGTGTTTCAGGCAGAGGTAACGGCTATACAACACTGTGTCGGAGAAATACTGAGAAGAGAGATAAGGAATAAAACAGTGGCCATCTACTCCGACAGTCAAGCTGCGCTCAAGGCAATCGGTTCCCACCAAGTCAAATCAAGACTGGTGTGGGACTGTTTGCGTGATCTGACCGAGCTCGGTAGTCGTACCAATGCGACCCTAGCTTGGGTGCCGGGCCACGAGGGACACCTGGGCAATGAGCGGGCCGATACACTAGCCAGAGAAGGCTCTTCGGCAGCGCTCATTGGACCGGAACTCTTCTGCAGCGTAGCAAAATCCACCACAAAAGCCCACACTAAACAGTGGGTACAAAACAAATCTCAAAAGTGGTGGGAAACCCGACCAGGATTGAGACAGGCCAAGGAGTTCATCAAAAGACGCTCGCCAAAATTCACGACGGACCTCCTCAGCTACAAAGGAGGATCGTAGGTCTGCTGACAGGCCACTGTAGGCTTAACAGACATATGAATATTATAGGTCTGGCGGAAGAAGCAATCTGCAGGAAGAAGAGGAAACCTCAATACATGTAATGTGCCAGTGCGAAGGACTAGCAAGGGTGCGGTTTCTACAACTTGGAGATGAAAAACCAAGAGCGGAAAGCTATCTCGAGAGGCCATTATCAAATTTGCTCAGTCTGATAAAATGGACGAAGCTAGATGATGTGCTATAAGCAATTGGAGCCTCCACAAAAGATCTGAAAAGGTCGCAGTCGATTAGGCCAAGGGGCCAGCTCCCCCCTCCCCTAACATCAGCTGGTGTCCATCACATAATATAGGATTATCGACCGACTTCAAATCTGAAATTTCAAGTATGTATGACTCAGCCAAGTAAATATATAATGAAGTAGTTTTACGTCTGTAGTTAAAATTCGAAAATTATTTTATTATTAATTGAAACTTCAGATGTGCATTAGGTCGATAATCCTACATGTAATTGACACCAGCTGATACAACAATATGATTTCACTGGGTGTGTATGCGAGAGTAATTTTGTTTCCATCTTTTCGTTCAATCCTCATTCAACATTTCATACTAACAAAGAGCTAAATTTGGAGTATGAAACGCTGGTTTTTGAATAAGTTTCAATAGCGTAGAGGACTAACGCAAATTGCCGGAGACAATGAGACTCGGGTTCGAATCCCAGTTGATCCACATTTTTTAAAATTTAAATTTAAATTTACATTTTTATTTATATTTGAAAGCTTTGTCAATAAGTTGAAATTCTGACATTAAAGTATATTTTGACTTTGATGCACTCCATCTATCATCAGGTCAAATTCTGGTAATGTATCGAGGAGCGAGTTGGAACCAAAGAAGTGTTTCTGTGAGATTTGTGTTTTTTTTTTACTTCAAGTTGGCCATATAAAATATACTCTACTCTAATGGAAAGCTATAAATAAACAGACAAAATCATTACTTACATGTAATGCATATGATATAAGGTAGACCTTTTGAATGTTTTTCCGCATTCTTTGCAAGTCCAAATTTGAGTTCGACCTTCACCGTGGGTGTTTCTTAAATGCGATTTCAACCTGAGAACATTATTGAAAACTTTCGGACATTTCTCACATGGATTGATAGTAATTTCGTGTATTAGCGAGTGTTGCCTCAATTGGCTTCTAGTCTTGATCGATTTCCCACATACTTCACAAACATAACTATTTTGGTCATTGTGCACAGCTCTGTGGGCATAAATCTGAGTTCTTTTTGTAAATCCTTTACCGCATTTTTCACAGACAAACGGTGGATGTATTTTGTAATGCAATTCTAGATCCTCTACTGAAGGCAATCTGTAAAAAAGAATTATAGTGTCAATACTTGGAAAATGTTTACATCACAAGTTGGACAATCCCCACTATGACAAACCGGGCTCTTCAAACTATATATATATATATATATATATATATATATATATATATATAAGTGAAAATAGAGTATATTTCATTTTAATTCCGAGAGCTCTAACCTTTGACAGCTGTTTCGTGCTAACGCACTCATCAGAAAGGATTTATGGAGCTCTCGAAATCAAAACGAATCCACTCAAGAATTAATACCGTGAGGCAAGACAGGATATAACAGGAAGTTATTCATGACATCTACAGTCACTAGTTGAAACTTAATTTGACACGAACCAAGGAATCCAAAAGTAGAGGTTTGTCCACAAATTGACAGGTAGCCAACAATTCGTTGTTCTGACCAACCCAAGGTTCAATCAAGTTTCTAATACGTTATGAGGAACGCAAGCAGAATCTAAGTGAAAATAGAGTATATTTCGTTTTAATTCCGAGAGCTCTAACCTTTGACAGCTGTTTCGTGCTAACGCACTCATCAGAAAGGATTTATGGAGCTCAAATTAAGTTTCAACTAGTGACTGTAGATGTCATGAATAACTTCCTGTTATATCCTGTCTTGCCTCACGGTATTAATTCTTGAGTGGATTCGTTTTGATTTCGAGAGCTCCATAAATCCTTTCTGATGAGTGCGTTAGCACGAAACAGCTGTCAAAGGTTAGAGCTCTCGGAATTAAAACGAAATATACTCTATTTTCACTTAGATTCTGCTTGCGTTCCTCATAACGTATTAGAAACTTGATTGAACCTTGGGTTGGTCAGAACAACGAATTGTTGGCTACCTGTCAATTTGTGGACAAACCTCTACTTTTGGATTCCTTGGTTCGTGTCAAATTAAGTTTCAACTAGTGACTGTAGATGTCATGAATAACTTCCTGTTATATATATATATATATATATATATATATATATATATATATATATATATATATATATATGTAATAATAATACCAGTATTTATGATTTCAAAGTGCAGCAATAAAAAAAAATGGTAAAGTATTCGTGGATAACTGGTCTTTCAAACACTTGCTCTCCGGCTGCGCAGTCGTGCTCGAAAAATCGCGCGTGTTTGAAAGAACTTTTTATCTACTTATACTTTAATATACTAATATTCGCAATAATCTAGTTCAATTTTAACGAATGCACGAAAAATAATATGTATACTACGACCGCAACTTTTTAGCGGCCTCAGATTATCCTGCCAGCAGGATTAGGTTGATCTTCTGTAGATATCTAATTTAAAATATTATTTTTTAGTCTCATCAAATACGGGAGTATTTAGAAATGATCATTGCCATTAAAGAACTAGTAAATTGGATTTAAAACTCAACAGAAATAATTCAATGATTGTCAGTGACAGTAGTTGTTTCGTATACTTGTCAATGCAATTTCTATTGTAGAATATTCTTCAGAATGCGTAAAATAGGGAAATTCCATAAAGTACAATTGAAAAAGCCAATAAAAATATAAGCCACACCTTTTTGGTTCAAGTAAAAATTTTAGAATGTATTTCAATTTCAACAAGTTGCCCTATACCTTCAACAACTTACATTTCTGAACAAGTCTTACATTCAAGGTCCACAATGGTTTGTCTCCGTTGCTTTCTTTCAGCAGCATTCTGTTTTCTCAACCTGTCCCGTTCTTCTTTTCTCTGTTGAAATATTTTGTGCCCCTTCAAATGTCTTGTATACTTCCATTTCTTCTCGAAATATTTATTACACTTGCTACATTTAAACGTCGAGCCGACTAAAA
The DNA here is from genome assembly GCA_944452925.2 of Chrysolina oricalcia. Lineage (NCBI taxonomy): Eukaryota > Metazoa > Arthropoda > Insecta > Coleoptera > Chrysomelidae > Chrysolina > Chrysolina oricalcia. Next base: position 2,641,076 of record OX101817.2, read on the forward strand.
TAACCCTCTTGCGTTCTGTGGTCGTTCCTCGGTCCTGAGAGTATTGAATCGTTCTAACATCATTGGATGCAAGAATGCGGACAAAATCATTCAATTTGTCAGTACAAATTTGGTTGGCAGATATGAGTTCATTGTGAACTATTATACTGCTAGGCAATTCGTTCACAAGATCATTTTGTAAAATATTATCGTTATTATTTTCACTCTTGATATGCATTATTTGATCCGTTTCCTCGTCATTATCAAAATCTCCATTCTGGCTACCACTATTGGTGTCGTTTTGATCAGCATCAATTAAGTCGACCTCTTCTATTTTTATGACAACATCTACAAAATAAACATCAAGATTAATATAAGACTTTAACGAAAATCAGCAAATTAACTATAATTAAAGTTGTTTAAACAAATATCTCAAGTAAGTATTCGCTTCTGACTGCGTTATGAGTTTTTGGACATTTGTGATGTCCGTCACGCAATGAGAATCTGTCCCCTTTACTACACACTTTCACCTGATTCCTAGATACGCATTTCGATAAACATACAATATTTAATGATCTTTTTGTTCGATCATGATAGATTTCATCAAAATTCTGAAGGTTGTTTTCGTCAATTCAAGTGGAGAAGATAATCTAAATTACAACTTTGCTGTGTTCTCTTGAATACTCATTGTGAATTGATTAGGGTTCTGGTGTATACCTGTCCCCAAATAAACCCCTGATGAGTACCAATATTACTGATTATATTTAATCTAACCTTTCCAGGAAAACATATTAAGTAAGGGTGAATTATTCAATTCTAGTTGGTCATTAAGAAGGTTATCATAATTTTACCATTTATTAATATCCATACTTCATGCCCTTGTTTTGAACATGAAGGATTCCAAAATAATGGTTAATAAATGGGTAGCATCTGTTTATGTGAATGTTTTCCTGGAAAAGTTAGATTGATTATAATCAGTTATATTAGTACTCATCCGGGGTTTACGAGGGTTTTGGGGATACGTATATACCTAAACCCTAATCAATTTATGATGAGTATTTAAGAGATCACAGCTGTTGCGACTATACTTCTATTATGAATAGTTGCTGAGATTGTATGAATTTCTGGCATTTATATCCAATTGTTGATTTTATTATCGAAACGACGTATTTTCACAAATATGTATTGAACAACTGTACATACATAACCTCACAAAAACGACTACATCTAAACGTTATCACATCTTTTTATTTACAAAATAGGACGCAGAACGTTAAATTCATTTGATAGCCATTGAATTGTTCAACTAGGAATTGAATAAAATTGTGTGGTAAGAGAGAAAATATATTTGTTTTCTCAGTATAGGGATAGCTATAAAATTGGTTCAATTGAAGCCAGGTAGCCGAGTGGTTGAAGCGACATTGTTTCAATCACTTTTGGCTGCCAGTCAAAGGTTCAAACCTTAGCGCCTGCAGAACCTTTTCTGATGGCCCGAGAAAGTGCTAGGAATCGCACGTAAAAAGGTAAGACCTCGTTAATCCTTAGCTCTCACAAGTTTCGACTTCTGAGGGCTGCCGTTCGTAAGGGGACGACATCTGGTTAACGGAAAATACAAACAATAGATGCAGCGTCAGGCTGCCGAATATGCCATAAACATTTACAGATAATATCCAGCGTTTAATCAAAAAAAATGTATAACTATTCATGGGATCTGTTTTTACTCCAGATAAAATTCAAAAAATCCGACCTGGTGATTGCGATTGTGAGAAAATTACGCAGTGTCAGTGCTGACGACATATTCTAATATATAATAAAATGCAAAAGACTTACAACAAAAAATTCAAAATATATCTCTTGAATACTTACTACTGAAAACATTTCGTAAATTTTGACAGAATGTTGTTAGACACCTAAAGTTGCCAGTTCCCTATAGTATGAAGCGAATTGTAATAGAATATTTAGGCAAAATTTCAATTTGTGATTTTACCTTGCAAATTTGTTACGGGATCAATATCTGAAGACTTTGTTTGACATAAACCATTTTTCTTGCGGTCAGCTTCAACGCGCAGACATTTATCAATAAATCCTAAACATTGTATCAAGATTTTTCGACAAAAATTACATATAACATCGTTGTCATCTAATTCAGTTTCCTGTAAAAGATAAAAATAGAATTAGAGAGACACAATATACGAAGATGTCATTAGAAGAAATATTTAATGAAATACAAAATAACACAAATTTCAAGTTTAGACTGTGTAGTATAGTAGCTCTGCTCTTGTACATGAAGCACTTTGTATATAGATAAGTATTATTAGTTGATCAAGTCACTCTTATATATGTATACTGTCATGACGATGTTGAGTTGAATATTGTTTTATTGTAAATAAATAATTGGAGTTTGAAATACATAATTATTTCTAAAGTAATATATATTGGATATCCCAGGATATCACAGACTGATAAGAGTAACACAAATTTGTATATGAATCATCGTTTTTCAAATTTAGTCATGTCAAGTGTTTTTCATGACAGGCTGAAGTAAGGAGACATTTTTTCTACAAGCGTGCGTGATTTGATGTCATTTTTCCACACGCTAAAGTTTTTAAAGTAAGTTTTAACTATTTCGGAACTAGTTAGGAAAAGTGAAATTTTCCGTATCTAGTGACAAAATGTTATAGCACAAGAAGTTGGTAAAAACACAAAATAAAAAATATTTCATTTAAACTAAAAAATCTAATTACTAATAGATGGGGGAAAAATTGAAAAACTGAAGGTGAAACAAATATTTCATCGAAATAAAGTATCTATACATTTATTGTAATCTAAAATTTCAACCAATTCAAAAGCTTTAATAAAGAAATTATGAATGTTAAGAACACAGTTATATTGTCAGTTAATAAAAGTATTAATGAAGCATTGTATTTTGTTTAATCAGAAAGAATAAGAAAGTCATGGTGTAGACATCTACCCCCAACAGGTGTCAGTTGATTGACCAATGCCAATCAAATAACTACTTTCCGGACTAGAAAATCCCGCCAACATTGAATTACTTCTGACGTATGAGCAGCAAGCAAACCTTTTTGTTGATGCTCCAGTATCTCTATTTAAAATGTTTTCTTACCATTTGTGGAACCAAGAGGATCATCATGTCTTTTATAGTAGTTGAGAAATTGCATATTTTGGAGTTAATGACGTAACATTGATCACATGTATTAGCACAAGCTCGACATAAAGTTTCTGTTCTAATATTCGTTGATGAATCCATTTCCTCTGTCTCTATCGCTGACTGGTCATCTGCATCAAACAAAGCATTGAGTTTTTACAATATTTTCTCATAAATAGGATGTTTTCTGAGAGTTTATGCTAAAAAACGGTACCACTATGAAAACAAAAGATACATGCAAATGAAAAATAAAGAAGAGGTTCCACAGGGTATGTTTAACGTCCATAGTTATTTCATTTATATGTTGAAGACAAGGTAAAAACGTTTGGAGATTGTTCCTATACATCAATTTGCTGATACCATGATATTATAGAGTTGGTATTAATCACTTCATACTACATTAGAACATATAAACAAATGGTGTTCCTGCAACATCTGAAAATAAATATACAAAAAATGTTGAAACTATTGGAAATAAATCACAAAAAAGATATATCTACGAGGATTGCTACTGTAGTTTTGAGCTAGACAAATAAAAACAAATATTTACAATCGGAAATGGCTTTATTGCTTTTCAAAATATTCTCCATCAGAATCAATACACTTTTGCTTGCGCTTGAAGCACTTTTTCCATTCTGATTGAGTTACTGAGTTTATTATAATTATTTAGATGAATTATGTGACAAAGCTGAAGGATACTGGTGTCTTGGAAATTACCTTCTGGGCTAGGTTTGGAAAAGCTGATACTGGGAAGAGATTTCAACTCAACCAACGTTTGCATAGATATTCCTGTGAAAAAATAATAATATATGATATCATGGATGATTTAAAACTTTCAAATAAACGTAAGTTCAACTGAACGAAATTATCTTTTATATTATTACAAAAAATGTTTTTGCAGTTACTGATATCACATATACTGTATTATATTTATATAGATGAATTATGTGACAAAGCTGAAGGTGTCTTGGAAATATATGAACACTTGAGCTACATATTTTACTTTCATTTTCTGAAAATTGTTTGGAAAAATATGCATGTGGGTCAGTTTAGGGATTAAACGAAATTTTTCCTGTTTATCTGATGAATAAAATGCTTCCAAATATTTTTTGTCAGTAACGCTACCCCCAAAGTTGAAGTTATATTCGAAAAAATTGTTTCTGGTTGAATTTAACAGATGAGATATTTCTATTATGTAAAAATTTTAATAGTGTCACTAATGAAATATGGATTTTCAACTGACACACCTAGTGCTTTAATTAATTTGAAGAAATAACTTCTGTGATCTGATTTAATTGATAGAACTTTTACTCCCACACTTTTGATTTTTCTTACAGTTTCGAATATAACATCTTTCATATCCTCAACTGGACAACTTGAGTTAACAAAAAAGTAAGCCAAAGATTGTTTCCAATTAACAATAACCCCTGGACATTAATACTAAAAAATTCGAGCCTCAAATAAAAACTGGCTGAAACCTTTCCTCTGTTGTCCCTCTGTAAAGTATTTTAAAGATATTTTGAATGAAGAAGTGACAAGCACTTCATGTGTTAAGAGGATATGCATTACATTTACATACTCAGTTTCCTTACCTATAAAAAAATGTGAGATTTCAACATTCAATAGTATCTGTACAATCATCATGATCCATCTCATGTCAAATATGTTACTTACTTGAAATGAAAATATCATCCCATCTAGTTTCTTCATTTATATGTTTTTGGGGGGTCTCTGCAACTGGTTCAGTTTCTTCCATTGATTGCAAAAATGCAGTTGTACCTAGAAAAAATAAAAATCTAAAGAGACAGGAAGCATTTTGTTTTACAAATAACAGTAATTAGTGTTTGGAAATAACCTTACTTTTATTTTTGAAAGACTAAATACTTGGGTTCTACCAAATGGAATGAATTTATATATTTATACTAGGTACTGAATGTAAATTTCACAAACTCTAGAATGAAATGAGTTCAGACAAACGAAAAATGAAACAGAGGAACAGCCTAAATTATGTATTTTGAATCGAGAGTCAGATTAAAGTCAGTGCCTCACTTGAGGAGTTATTGAAAACTTGATCAAATTCTACAGAAAATGCCTCTATTTTCAGTTCTTACAATGGAAAACTAACACACCTTTGAGTGACGCATCAGATTCTTCTGGTTCTTTCAGTTGGAAAGGCACTGCATTAATTTTCAGCCTGCTTTTTAGCATGCCTGCAAACATCTTCTCCTGAAAATGTAAACTGCAAACTCTGAAGTGATCGTAGCAATACTGAGCACTGTAACAAAGAATTTTCTCCAGTTGAAGATTTGCTTTCCATTTTGCAAACCTGAAATAAAACTTTTTTGTGTACAAGAGCTATATATTTACTTCGATTTTACCGTTCTTCATCCTTTGGAAAACGAAAAAAACTGAGTTTTTTGTCGCGTTTAGAATTCCTTTTGCACACGCAACAGTAATGAACACTTTTAGAAATAATCGTATTCATTATTTTAAGTCAATAGAAACGAAACCACAGGGTATAGCTTGCTATAAACTTAGCCGATGCCAAGTGATCTAACTGATTCTTTAAGCTATAAACTGTGACGAAACACAACAGTCGAACAATCCAAAATATCCACCACAAAATACACATAAACAACACAAATCAAATAAAACTCACAATAATTCTACTTCTTCTTAATTTATTGGCCATTGCTCCCTCTTGGTGCATTCAGCCAAATCTCACAACGATTGAAAAGTTGAAATTGAAGACTGCAGAGGGGTGATATCCTCGCATCATTCCACTTCCAATTCGTATACGAATAAAACAGATTAATATAGATATTTAATGTGTATGTGTGAAACAGAAAATCGAATTCGTATACGTACAAACTCGAGAATAAGACCCCAGAACATAAACAATTTTTATTTGCCTATGCTGCAGAAAATCTTCTTATCTTTGGACTTTTCCCAACATGAAGTTGGCCAGCTCAATACTATTTGTACTTATTTGTTTCAAGTTGAACTCATACCCTGAAAGTGTAATGGTGGATTTATGCAGCAGTCATAAGTCATAAGGAAGAATATTTGTGTAATTTAACAAAAGTATGCACTAACCACAGACCACAACCCAAATACACAAAATAATGTTTACTGATAAAATAAACTATACTTCAACAAATACCCTTACATAACCATAAAAACGTCAATGCCAATCTAAATATTAATCTTCTTCTTTATTTTCTATGGGTTCGATATCTACGATCATTACCCAGTTCCGACGAAATAGAATTCCTCAATAAGAGAGTTCTCTTATGGTTGCCAACTTCGATTTCTGTATGAAAACTAGGAAACTCTGATTGGATTCTTCATACCTTTATCAGTAAGGAATGAAATTGTATAAGCCAGATATTCAATGAAAATATCCCTGGATATTAAATAAATGAGATATTAATGGTAATTTTTTCAGATTGGACAATCTCATTTATTCCTTATCCAGTGAAATTTTTATTAACATCTGGCGTATACAATTCCATTCCATTCCAAATAAAAGTTTGAAGAATCGAATCAGAGTTTCCTAGTTTTCATACAAAAATATCAAGAATCGAAGTTAGCAACCATTAGGGAACTCTCTCATCCCGTCCAAAGATGTTTACTATCTTTTGATGAATAGACAATGTACCAATAGGTCAATATGAAATTACTGGAGAAACTTGAACTTGATTGTATGCATAATTTTGATATAGCAATGTCTGGGATTTTGATAAGTTTATTATATTGGTATGTACCTATAACATTTTCGTTTTTTATATCAAGGATCTTGGCTCGGATATTTACTCTTAGTATACAAGTATTTACTCATAAACCGGCAACACTGTGACACCATTATGAGACAGGAAGTGGCAATGTCAGATTTAACATATTTATATAAGCGTTGCCATATCTCAAAACTTAAGTAGCAAATTTTTATATTTACGAGTTATTTTACGAGTTTACAGTACATCAATGTTTCAATGTACATATCTAATTTCAAGAAATGATTTGTTTCTTGATACTTTCCAGGAAGCTGCTCACATAGTTTCTACAAAATATAAAATATTTGATCAACTGGTACCACTGATTTAAAATATCACTGGAAGAATTAGTTTAAATAATAAAATTACGTGTTTAAGATTCTAATAAACTTTATTGCACAATTGAATAATAAAAGATGGACAAGTAACAGATTATATTTTTACATTACACAAGTGATACAGTGAGTAAGTACTTCTACAGATTTCTCCATATTTTCATTTTATTTCTGTTAGTATTCTTAAAATTGCCATTCATTGTTTTCAAAGTGTAATAAATTCTTACTCTTAAATATAATCTAAGTACAAATTCTTTCGGGAAATATTTACAAGGATGACTAAAAAACTTTAAAAGTGCGCTACAAATATTTGTTTTTGCGAATTTCTCATTGTTTTCTTGAAATAAAATTTCAATTTTACAAATGAGCTCGACAAACTTATCATTTGGCATTTGCAGATTTCCAAATGTATCTCTATTATCATTTTCGCATGCCTTTAAAAAACAATAAAAAGATGAATCATCGAGTTCTGTGTGTTCTTTACTGAAAATAATGCAAGCTTCACACGAGTGGATCCGCAAAGCTTTATTTAAAAGGTATCCACATACATATCTAATAAAGTTTTTTGTAATAGTTCATCTTTGGAGTACGGCATGCTATTTATTCGAATGGTAACTTCATTGGCCTTATTAACCTCCTTATTCTCAGGTACAGAATCGTCTTTAAAGTCAGGAAGGTTTAAAAGCATCTTTTCAGCATCTTCTTCACAATTTTCTGTACCTGAGTTAAGTAGATTAACATACTGCAATTTCTTGAATGTTCTTTGAAACTGTACTGCGGTCGGGTTTGTGCAGTTACCGTTCTCACTCCTAATTTTACCAAAATGATTTTCAAGGCAATCTTGGTTTGATCTTTTCGTGAATAAGTATTCAAACCCCGCAGTGTCACGAAAAAATTTAAATAAATCTATGACACTGTTTATTGAAATTTTAATACTTTTAACGAACTTAAGTTTTATTGTAATATTAATATTATTCTTGTCCCGAACCTCAAGTTTTTCGAGTAAAGACAAACAATCCCTTAAGAACCCTAATTGAAAGGATGTACCTTTAAAAGCCCGCATTATATGTTTTCGATGAAAAAGTTTGAGCTGAATTTAAAATGTCAAATTTCAAATATGACAATACCGTAAATACCTGAGTCAGTTTCTGCAATAGCTGGAACTACTGTTCTGTCATTAAGAACTCGTATCTTCGCACAAAGTAGCGGGGCTGAACTATATGAATGGTCATCCTTCGCAGATCTAGAACTACTTTCAAGAGACGGAAATAAGGTTGGCAATGCAGTGGCTACCAATCGTGTATGAAGGTGATTCGTAAAAAGTTTTTCTTCAAAATGGTTTTCGCATAGCCGGTAGCTATTATATAGATTATTCACTTTTGCTAAAAGGTCTTCACGATTGGCTTTCATTGCCCATATCCTAGCTCTGTAAAAATGAAAGATGAAAAAGTAAATAAAAATATCTATTTTAAAATGATTCGTTTTGTTTAAAATTAATCGTCGTAGACTAATTTCAATTTTCCGACATGTAAAAAGGCACCTATTAAATATCAATAAAAACTGTGAATACCCATATCACAACAAACCAATTTATAAATAATGAGACTATAGTACATTTCAAGAAAAGGTAGATTAATAATAATAATAATAATATTTATTGTTGTCATTGGATCCAATTTGGACATTGACATGGTCAGTATCTATTAAAAACAATTTGAGTAAATTAATTAAAAAACTTTCAACATCAAACAACAAACATAGCACAAACGTTATTTACATTAACATGTTAAAAGTTAGGTGTAACTAAGGTACTCTTCAACAGTGTAGAAGCAGTGTTCAAGCAAATATTCCATAATTTTATGTTTAAATAAATTTATACCCTTGATTGATTGGAGGTTGACAGGTAAGGAATTGAAAATTTTTATTCCCCTATACTCTGCCCCCCTTTCGAATAGGGCTGTACTGTGTGCTGAAATTCTCAGACTGTCGGAATAACGTAGCACTCTATTACTATTAGTACGTCCATTTACATTTGTCATGAATAGATTTGGGTTACTTTTAATAAAAATAAGTAGCCTATATATGTAAAGAGAGGGAAGTGGTAGTACACCGAGTTTTTTGAAAAGTGGTCTGCACGGTTCTAAAAAGTGTGTTTTCAGTATACACCGTATTACACGCTTTTGTGCCAAGAAAACTCTATCAGCCAATTGGGATCCTCCCCAAAAAATCAAGCCATAGGTTAAGATTGATTGAGCATGAGCAAAGTAGTAGGTTAATTCTGCATACCAAATTGTTTGTTTTCTGAGAATTTACTCCAAGTTATTCTTGCAATATACTGGGTATACCACCTTTTGTTTGTAAGCAATAGAACATTTTTAGGTATAATACCATAATCACGGGGAATTTTGCCCATTGGAAAGGGTCATCCACATAATTTGAGTTGGACAACTATTAATTGCTTTTATGTGCAGGTAAATTCAGCCCCGGGTGCTGAGTTCCGTATTTATTTATTTATTTATTCATTTATTATCCATACAGATTTTTTACAATCTAATTACATGGACAATTTATTAATAAGAAATTAGTATTAATACAAATGAAATTCCAAAAATAATAATGCATATCAGTATAAAACAGTATGTACAGTTGCGTCCAAAAAATAAGACAGCTGTTGTTTTTGCGATTATTCCTTCCACCTTTCGTGGCATGATTACTCTTTTATTTGGAATTTTTTGCCAGATATCCAATCTTAAATACCATATATGACATATTCAAAACACAAGTGTACCAAGTTTTCATTCTAACACTCTCACGTAGAATATATAGAATAAAATTATATTTTGTTTGGCACCAAAGTTGAATATACATAGTTTAGTATACAGTGTGTCCCACTCACCATGGGTATCTTTTTAATGGTGCGAGATACGAGGTCGGTTAAATGACACCAAATGTGGAGTTTATCAAGGCCACCTATAATGTGAAAAAATATTTTGATAAAATTTATTCGTTTTTGTTTTATACGCAAAAAACAGATTTTGATCATTTTCATGTCTCCTCCGGAACTTCTTTATTTATGAAAATATTTGAATGGGAATTTCACATTCTTATGGCAGTTTTTTAATGAGATTTCGAAAAAAATATGAAATTCATACAATTCTTCTGGAATTTGAGATATCAGCACCAACTTTTATCCTTCAAATGTAGGTCATAGCTCACTATGATTTAGTTATGAATAACTATTTTTACTCTTACAGATGATGTCACAGTAACAGTTTTTTGTTGATAACAACGGAGTTATCGTCATTTATACAAAAACAAGAACTATTTTGAAGTCGCCATCTTGAATATATAAATTTTAACAGAAAAATCATGATCTACGACCTCAAAAACCCCCATATACCAATTTTAAATGGAATCGGACCATAATCACAAATCTCGTCCGCCATATTGGAGGAGCCGCCATTTTTTATTTTTATTTCAATAAAAATTCCATAATGCATTGTCACCGGAATTATGAACATCTGCCAAATTTCAAGTTATTAGGACCGCCAGTAGTGGGTCAAAATTCACGTGCAAGAGACATGAAAATGATCAAAATCTGTTATTTGTGTATAAAACAAAAACGAATAGATTTTATCAAAATATTTTTTCACATTATAGTTGGCCTTGATAAACTCCACATTTGGTTTCATTTAATCGACCTCGTATCTCTTACCATTAAAAATATACCCATGGTGAGCATGGTAAGTGGGACACACTGTAGAGAACCCAACGAACTAAAACCTTACTTAGAAGAAAAATAAAATTATATGTTGTTTCATGTAGTTACAGGTAATTCTGATTCATCTGTAACAATATTCTGGAACTCATTTTACTTACCTTATTTGGGGTAAAGGTAAGCTTATCGGGCTCATTCTCGAAACAAAAAGAAAAGTGGTGTTACTTACGTAGTTTTATCTCCTGAACAAGAATCCAAAAGAATTTCGTGGGGGTCTCTTATACTTTTCGAGTTATGACCATTTGAATCTTGAAAATAGACCATTTTCAAACACGATTTTTTCGGTAAAAAATTGAAGAAAATGCCTCCTTCTTTTTGTTGGCCCTTTTTTAAAGACCGTAATCAACTCCTAATTCACAAATACAAGCACTAAAATCAAACGTTTTATACAAAAAATCAACCTTCTTATAAAGTATACATAACCCTTCCCACATCTCTAGAACGGACGCCAATGAAGAGTGAGGTTAAGAATAATGAAATATAAGAAGGTTAATTCTTTCCGTAAAACGTTTGGTTTTGGTTCTTGTAATTGTAAAATAAGAGTTGATTAGGGAATGAAAAAAGTGTCGACAAAAAGGAGGTATTTTCTGCGAGTTTTACTAAAAAAATCGTGTTTGAAAATGGTCGATTTTCAAGATTCAAAAGGTCATAACTCGAAAAGTAAAAGAGACCCCCACGAAATTCTTTCGGATTCGTGTTCAGGAGATAAAACTACGTAAGTAACGCCACTTTTCTTTTTGTTTCGAGAATGAGCCTGATAAGCTTACTTTTACCGGATTTTTTATTTTGTTTCGAGAATGAGCCTGATAAGCTTACTTTTACCGGATTTTTTATCATAGACTTTCGTGGGTAGGTACAGTATTAATTGAAATTTTTTGGTACGATATACTCACCGATTAGGATCCTTGGGAAAACGATAAAATTTCTTCTTAGAGTTGTACCCTTTAATAAAACAGTTTTTCACTGCACACACATGGCCCGCTTTTTTCGCACTCATTTCACTATCAAAAATCAAAACGTTAGAAAATCAAACCAATCAAAATTATCAACGCACGACTGTAAGCTATAAACTGTGATGAAACACTAAACAGTAAAATATCCACAAACAACAAATAAAACTCACAATGATTGAACTGCAGAAGTAGAACACAGAGAAACGATTTTATTTGCCTTCTGCAGAAACTCTTCTTCGTATCTTTGGCCTTCTCCTAACAGGAAGTTGGCCAGCTCACCATTTTTTGTACTTGAATGGGTTCACCATAAAGTGAATCTGACTCGAACTCATACCCTAAAGGGTACCTCAAACCGACGCGGGAACGAGATGACTAAATTCCATAGTGGGACATACCGGTGTGATTATTCGTATTCCGAAATGCATACAAGCAACAAATATATAAGTCTTGCTACGTGTACTGTTTTTCTAGCAATTCGCACGGTTCCAAAGTTCCGTTCCCGCTCCCTCGTTGGTTTGACGGAACCTTGAAAGCTCCGAGCAATAAAAGATATAGCTTCTGTCTCTTTCTTGAAATCAACATACCCGACGTTGTTTACAAACATCTCAGCCCGAATCATGTTAAAAATGGGCATTGTCGGATATATCCGTTTGCACTCGGGGACCAGGATGGAATTTCATGTTATATTCACTCTTAACTTGGCGATCATGTTTGTTTACGTCCATTTGCGACTTATTTATCGTCTTGTCAAATCAAACCATGGGCGTCGCAGCATGGTAATCATGGCATAATCCCGATTTTGAGACAAAAATACACTATTTGTTGAAATAGCTGTATAAAATATTGTTACTATTTATGTCGACCTTAAAGACGATTACCTATCAATAATTAGGAAAAAACTTGTTGCAGTGTAGGTGCACTAAGAAGTAAATAAGCAAACTCAACTCTACTGTCTTGTTGGAATGTCTTTCGAGTACTTAAAACATAGCGTCGTTGATACTGCAATACGAGCTATGTCACGAAACGTTTATTTCACAGGATACTGTAAAATGATAATAGGTACTACACAAAAATTTCTACGCGCGATAATTTTATACTTTGAATTCCAAAACAATGACCGGTAGAAATTCTTATGTAGTAGTTATTTTTTTCTTTGGTGTTTTGGTATCGACTGCTATGGTCATTAGTAATCTAAAGTATTCTGTGAAATTAATGTTTCTGGACATATTGCTCGTATTGCAGTATCAACCACTGAAATATACTTTATAACTGGAATGCCAATGCAGGCATATGCGCGAAGAATTTTTGTGCCAACCATGGGGATGGAAATATCAGAATCTGCGCCGACGCAGTAGATGAAAAGTTGTGAAAATCATGTCTTTAATCATAACAGAGACCAGTGAATTGTTCTGTGATGGAAACATACGTCTTTGATCAATGAATTCGGTCAGGAGCGGCTTAGGCGCTATTTATAGCAGTTCATTGAGTTCAGTCCTCCATTTTATGTTTGGTTTTGCTTGTGCGAGTTTTTTCCCAGAAAATGTTCAAAAAAAAGAGTGGCTAGGTTAATCACATTTGAAACTCCTTGGTAGGGCATTGTTTTTCAATTTGTTTTTCATTATAAATTATTTTTTATCGTGAAGTTCATTTTTATTCTGGGAAAATGAATGTGGTGGGTCATTTTTCCACGATTTGATATTTGTGAAGTCTAAGTTTCAAGCTGATCCAAATTGTTAGCGTCAGACTGCGGTGGTTTTTCAACAATTTAGTCGTATAGAAGTTCGTCATCTATACTATGAACCAGACCGGTCCTGTTTCGAATATTAGTACGCATGCTCCCCCCCTTGACTTATTTGACTGCTGCGCGAGGTTCAAAAGGGTACACTTTTGAGAAGTTGCATTGGCATTCCAGTTATAAGGTATATTTCAGTGGTATCAACGACAATATGTAGTTTAGTGATATTTTTTTACTTTGGATTTGTTGAACATGGAATTTACTTCACTGTTCTGCAACTATAACGTTATAATAATTTGGCAGTTATGTATGTGTGTGTGTTTGAAATGTATGCTACGAGGCTTGTTTGGTAAGTCCGTGACTTTTTAAATTTCCCGCGCAGTAACTTTAAATGCAACACTGCTGCTGTCAACCACCATCTTTCAATAGACTACTGTCAAATTTTGAGCAAGCTGCGACATTTGGTTTGTGTTTGACAGCAATTAGAAGCAGACAACCTCGTGAATTTTAACAAAAATGGAAAAAAGTGAATTTCGTGTGTTGATTAAGCATTATTTTTTGCGTAAAAAAACCATAACTGAAACCAAGGAAAGACTTGATAAATACTATGGGAACTCTGCACCATCAATTTCAATGGTTAAGAAGTGGTTTACTGAGTTCCGTTGTGGTCGTACCAGCACAAGTGACGCCGTACGTTCAGGTCGCCCAAAAGAGGTCATCACGCCAGAAATCGTCGATAAAATCCATGGAATGATATTGGACGATCGGAGAATAAAAGTACGTGAGGTAGCTGAGGCTGTAGGCATCTCAACTGAGCGAGTACATCACATTTTACATGAATATTTGGACATGAAGAAGCTATCCGCGAGATGGGTGCCGCGATTGCTCACACTCGACCACAAGCGCAACCGTGTGACCACTTCAAAGGAGTGTTTGGCAAAGTTCAATCGCAATCCGGGCGAGTTTTTACGCCGTTATATAACCGTAGACGAAACATGGATCCATCACAATACCCCAGAGACCAAGGAACAATCAAAACAGTGGGTGTCAACTGGTGAACGTGCACCAAAGAAGGCTAAGGTGCGTCTGTCAGCCAACAAGGTTATGGCCACAGTTTTTTGGGATGCACGCGGTGTCATTCATATAGATTACTTAGAGAAGGGTAGAACGATCAACGGCGAATATTATTCAGAGCTTTTAGACAGATTCGATATTGATTTGAGGCAAAAACGACCACATTTAGCGAAAAAAAAAGTGCTGCTTCATCAAGACAATGCACGAGTGCACACGTGTGTAGTCACTATGGCAAAAATTCATAAATTGGGCTACGAACTACTACCCCATCCAGCATATTCTCCAGATTTAGCCCCTTGCGACTATTTTCTTTTCCCAAACCTGAAGAAATGGCTGGGTGGTAAGAGATTTGGGTCGAATGAAGAGGTTATAACCGAAACAAACGCCTATTTTGAGGGCCTTGAGAAAACCTATTATTTGGAAGGAATAAAAAAACTGGAAAAACGCTGGACTAAATGTATTGATCTAAAAGGAGATTATGTTGAAAAATAAAACGCTTATTTGCCAATTTTTTTTTTCTTTATTCAAATAGTCACGGAGTTACCAAACAGCCCTCGTATTTTAGAGAAATTCGTGATTGTGAAACCGATGATATGGACACAGGTGATAACACAAGAAAGTGTTTAAAAGTAGCAACGAGAACTATAATCCGTCAGATACAAAAAATTAGACTACTTCAGCAAAAGAATAGAAGAATGCAATACAAAATTTTAATTTGTTTCAAACTGGACGGACGATTTACAATAAGCAAGTCATCGCTCTACCCTGTGAGAAAATCAAGACTGTTGTAGAGCTGTTGAGATGAGATGTCTCCACAGATACATGTCGACCCCTACAGTTGAATTATTTTATCTTTACCCATGCGTCATCAATTTATGATCTAAGAAATGACACACCCTCTATGTAACATCTGTCTATCAACCGCTATGAGCGAATCAAAATTCGTTGACATTTGTCTTCTATAAGCAAAGAATTATGGTATTGTGATGATCCATTGAAACTCAAAACAGTGAAAAGAGATAGCCATAAAGCTGACAGTGTTTTTACATTTCAACTAAACTTGCCAAATAGTGTATTGACTAGAGCAGAGAGCAGTACCATCAATCACCATCAGTTATTATTTTCTGTCATTGGGGATTGTTTGTCGCCACTTTTACTTCGTTTTGCAGTCAGACACATTATAAAAACAGTTTTTTTCAAAACTAAACGTCTCTTACAATCATTAATTTCAAAGTAAGTGCAATACAATGTGTTTTTTTCACAAATAATCTTTGAAATTTCTAACCCCACAATTGATATATATGTGACTGTAATTCCGTATTACCGGGATATTTACACAACAGTAATTCAGAGGGTGGAAACCCTATTGAGAAAAAAACCTTACCTAATTCTAAAAATCTCATTGTCTGGAGGTTCGCCATTTCCATGAATTTGAAAATGTTAATTTAGTTAATTTAATAATTCATTATCTACACGTTGTAATTTTTGTCGGGATATCAGCCACGTCGTTTTACATTTAGACTTTGTATTGTCTAAAATTTCTCGACTTATTTCATATGCATTACAATGATGACGCACGGGTAAAGATAAAATAATTGAACTGTATCTAACTCATAAACTTTAATGACTCTCACCTGTTTGATGTTTAAGAAAGAAGACTTGTAATATCGATCGCTCCCTGAGCCTAACTCTACATAAGTAGAGACATCGCTTTTTGACAACTCTAAAACACTTTTTGATTATCTACCTCAGGATACCAATAATCTAAATTCAGAAGAAATATAAGAAAAGGAATTAAAGAGCTATTAAGGATTTTACTACACTTTGGATTAGTATTTCAATGATACACTTTCAACATAAATTTGAATGTAATCTGTTATGTGTATTATAGTTTGTGTAGATTATTATGTACATTATAGTTTATGTGTAAATTCTTATGCGTATTATAATGCATGTATATCATATATATATATATATATATATATATATATATATATATATATATATATATATATATATATGTTCGGAAAGGTTTCCGCGGTCAGAAATATGTACATTACTAAGTTCATGGGTTGAACCGCGTTGAGAGTTTATAACTCGACGTTTCGGCTCCTGCTTTGGAGCCATTTTCAAGAGTGTGACTGCGAGGCCTCTATCTGCCTACTCCTCGAGTCGTGGTCTTGAGAGATATCAAGGTCTCAACCTGCCTACTCCTTGATCTATGGTAACCACGTATATTCAAAAGTATACAGGGTAACTTGACTCAATGGGACGTTCCGATTTGTTGAAAATCACACGAAAAAAATCTATAAAACATCCCTTAGAAATATGGCAATAGGCGGATGTTTACCATTGATTTTTACCTTGTACCTCTCTGAGAAATCTGTATGACTGATATGAAAAAGAAAAATATTGTCAAAAACTGAAAAAAAACTTCAGATGTTGAAATAAGAAACACACAAAAATAATTTCAGATACAAATATTGTTCAATATAAAAAAAAAATCATGAAAAACATTCGAAAATCATACCTCCACCACATGAGCGAGAATAATCAGCAATTGACACTAGTTCAACTTCATCTTTGTAAACTTTTTCCAAACTTGGAGCTTCCTCATATAATTCAAGTTTTATCGGCAATGGTTCCATGTCAGTTTCCTTATCAAAGTATTCCTCAATCGTGCAGATTTCTGATTCTCCTTCAAGTTTACCCAGACTTAGGGGTATCGCTTCCCCACTTGTATGAGTATTTTCTGATGAAGTGGGTATATTAAGTGCTGAAATAGTCATTTTCCTAAAACTTTACGCACTTGTAAAGTTTTACTTTTCCACACGCAAATACAGTTAGGCGAAAAACGCGAAGCAGAGTTCGTATAAGTTTTAACGTGCGGAAAAGGCACTTTGCGCACGTGTTAGGAACAACATTTTTTGTACGAGCTTCATATTGTTATTGAATAATTTTTAGTTAAACTTGATAGAAATAACTATATACAACAAACAATTACACAACAATAAAAAATAATAATAGAAAAGTAAATTAGTTTTTCGTGATATTTTAATGAAAGAACAATTATTGACATTTTGCAAATTGAGCTCGTCGCCTGAGCTGCTCATTTTAACCTCCGAGCAATAAAAGATATGGAGAGGGCTTTTCTGCCTCTTTCTAGAAAGCAACATACCCGACGTTGTTTACAAACATCTCAGCTCGAATCATGTTAAAAATGGGCATTGTCGGATATATCCGTTTGCACTCGGTGGCCAGGTTGGAATTCCATGTTATATTCACTCTCAACTTGGGGATCATTTTTGTTTACGTCCGTTTACGACTTATTTGTCGTCTTGTCAAATCAAACCACGGGCGTCGCAGCATGGTAATCATGGCATAATCCCGATTTTGAGACAAAAATACACTATTTGCTGAAATAGCTGTAAAAAAACTTTGTTACTATGTGAGTATTGTGAGTCGACCTTGAAAACGAATATCTATCAATAATTAGGAAAAAACTTGTTGCAGTGTAGGTACACTAAAAAGTAAGTAAGCAAACTCAACTCTTCTGTCTTGTTGGAATGTTTTCGAGTACTACATAGCGTGCATGGTTGATACTGCAATACGACCTATGTCACAAAACATTTATTCCACAGGAGACTGTAAAATGATAAGTACTACATACCTGCCTACTCCTTGATCTTTTGAGATCAAGGAGTAGGCAGGTTGAGACCTTGATATCTCTCAAGACCACGACTCGAGGAGTAGGCAGATAGAGGCCTCGCAGTCACACTCTTGAAAATGGCTCCAAAGCAGGAGCCGAAACGTCGAGTTATAAACTCTCAACGCGGTTCAACCCATGAACTTAGTAATGTACATATATATATATAGTGTAGTTGAATTTGAACATATTTACTTTTTTACTTCAGCACTTTCATCTCTTTTTTCAGTATTTATGACCTTATTGTATGCTTTCTCAGCAAGAATCAAATTTTTCGCACAATACCTACAGTATTTTTGATTGACATCTTGAAAACACTCGTGCTATCCAACCAGACATGTTGTCGTCTAGAGATAAAAATATAACATGAAATAAATGTATCAGCACGCCGCCACTGGTTCTAATCTCACATCCGAATATCATAACAATAACAAATCTCTCCCTCCGAACTCGGAGGTTACCCGTCACCAACAATCTATCACAAGGGATAGTGATATGCAGCTTTCATAACAACGTGTGTTGTTTATTTAGAAATGGCACCTCTATATCTTTTATTGCTCGGAGGCTAAAAGTGTAAGTCCTGGAGGCCCTATTCTCAAATGTTTACTAACCTATGTGGCATGCGACAAGATAGGTCTATCGCCTTCTTTGAATATGGATTGAAAAGAGATGGAGATATTTTATCGCCTGCGACATACGGTGGTAGACATTTGAGAATAGGGCCCCTGAAAGGTGTGAATGGGAGTTAAGTTAACTGCAGTAACTCGAAATATTTCATATGTTTATACTATTCCAGTGTCGCCAAATGTATTTGTTACAAAGCAAGTTGTGTCAGAAACAGCTAATATGATTTGTTTTCAATCAGATTTCAAGTAAAAAGTAATGGCTCTTTAAGAATGAATAAGTACTTATTCATGTTTGCAGTAAACGTTTGAATGAAAAACCAAACACGAGATATGTGAACACTTCTGGAAAATGAATACTTTTAGAAGATTCGACAACTATGTAAGTTTAACGGCAAATGCATTGCGCAACCTGAATTGTTTCCCAGGAGTTTATTCCATCTTGTTACCAAAGATGGCGGCAGTGATTCAACTGATTGTTTAAGCTATAAACTACAGAGTACATCAACTAACTACATCATTGTCATCAATCAAGAGGCACAGTTAGCGGTGGTTCAACTCAATCAAGAGTTAAACAAATGCTTCCTTCCACTCAATCTCTCCCCTCTTATAACTACAAAGAATTCCATTCAGCGAATCAGCGTACTGTAATAACATCATTCTATATGAAGTCAAACAAGTTAAGCACATCTAAAGTCTATATCAAACTTGTAATATTACCTGAAATCATTTGAGGATGACTTGATGTTTCCATTTCGGATTCTTCACTTTGTGCTGACTCTACTTCTTTTGAGAATGAAGTAGTATCACCTACATAATTCATAAAATTTTACATATTATCAGATATATTAAAAATACTAGTAATGGTGAAACTATAAACACACACCTTCAAGTATTACCAAATTCTTGGATGGTTCTTCTCTGAAATCAAACCGGTCATTGTGTTTCAGATGTAAGAACACAGTAGGATATGCTTCCTGGAAAAGAGTTTTCCTAATTCCACTTTTACTAATATGCTTTTTGTCAAAATGAAGCTCGCACAATTTGTAATTTTTGTGTAAAGTCTCTATGTTTTTATCAATAAGATCTAGCCTATTGCAGTTTTTCAACCAAACTTCAGCTCTAGAAAAATAAAAATAAATAAGTTTTCAGTATAAGCATATCAACAACTTTTTTACATACCTAACACGATCATTGGGTATTGAAAAAAGGCTTAAACCTTCGCCTGTTCTTGAGTAACATCCTCGGCATATACAAAAAAATCCACCTTTGCGAGAACTCATTGTAATTTTACAAAAGTATGCACTACCCACAGTCCACAACCCAAATTCACAAAACAATGTTTACAGATAAAATAATAAACTAAACTAGCTTCTACTTCAACAAATACCATAATATAACCATAAAACGTCAATGCCAATCTAAATATTATTCTTCTTCTTTATTTTCTACGGGTTCGATATCTACGATCATTTCCCCGTTCCGACGAAATGGAATTCCTCAATAAGAGAGTTGCCAACTTCGATTTTTGTAACAAAAATAGAAAACTCTGATTGGATTCTTCATACCTTCATCAGCAAGGAATGAAATTGTATAAGCCAGATATTTGGTGAAAATTTCCCTGGATTTTAAATAAATGAGATATTAATGGTAATTTTTTCAGACTGGAGTATCTCATTTATTCCTTATCCAGCGAAATTTTTATGAACATCGGCGTATACAATTCCATTGATAATAATAAGAGTTTGAAGAATCCAATCAGTTTCCTAGTTTTCATACGAAAATATCAAAAATCGAAGTTAGCACCATTAGAGAACTCTCATCCCGTCCAAAGATGTTTACTATCTTTTGATGAATAGACAGTGTTGCCAATAGGTCAATATGAAATTACTGGAGAGACTAACTTGATTGTATGCATAATTTTGATATAGCAATGTCTGGGATTTTGATAAGTTTATTATATTGGTGTGTACCTATAACATTTTTGTTTTTTATTTCAAGGATCTTGGCTCGGATATTTACTCTTAGGCTGTGTCAAGTCACCGGTCGGACAAGGCACGCGCGTTCAGTATGAAGTATGACGATGAGTCGGACCGATCAGATTATTGAAAATATTGGTCACATACAAACAGTTCTAATTAGGTCGTCAAGTCAACCAAATGACCGCGCTGGTCTAATCATATTGGTCAGACCGGAGACTTACAGCCGTATGCATAGTCATTCGCCAGCGACTCGCAAGCGTTTCGCCGTTCGCTACATAAGGATTATAATGCACAGTCGAGCTCCAAAAAAGCGACAACCACGCGATAAGTCACATTTTGGCGAAACGCTGGCGATGTACCACTTTTTTGGAGCTCGACTGTGCATCATAGTTCTTGTGTAACGAGCGGCGAAACTCTGGCGAGTCGCTGGAATTGACTATGCATACGGCTGTTAGTATACCGGTAAAATACCAGCATTGACTCATAAACCGGCAACACTGACATCATTATGAGACAGGAAGTGGCAATGTCAGATTTAACATTCATATAACTGTTGCCATATCTCAAAACATAAGTAGCAAACCTCGTATTTTATGCAAAGAATATTTTACGAGTTTACAGTACATCAGTGTTTTAATGTACATATAAAATTTCAAGAAAGGATTTTTTTCTTGATATTTTCCAGGAAGCTGCTCACATAGTTTCTACAAAATATAAAATATTTGATCAACTGATGGTACCACTGATTTAAAAAATGACTGGTCGTTCGTCAATGATGTTTGTAGAGAAAATTTAATTGTTGGGAGATCTGACAATGATAAGATAAATATCAAAATTTTACGACGAACTTTGTATGTAACAATATGAATTGGTTAGGTACTATGGAAATTCAAATATTTCTAAATTTCTGATTGGTGGAGTTACTCTATGGTAACCACGTATATTCAAAAGTATACAGGGTAACTTGACTCAATGGGACGTTCCGATTTGTTGAAAATCACACGAAAAAAATCTATAAAACACCCCTTAGAAATATGGCAATAGGCGGATGTTTACCATTGATTTTTACCTTGTACCTCTCTGAGAAATCTGTATGACTGATATGAAAAAGAAAAATATTGTCAAAAACTGAAAAAAAACTTCAGATGTTGAAATAAGAAACACACAAAAATAATTTCAGATACAAATATTGTTCAATATAAAAAAAAATCATGAAAAACATTCGAAAATCATACCTCCACCACATGAGCGAGAATAATCAGCAATTGACACTAGTTCAACTTCATCTTTGTAAACTTTTTCCAAACTTGGAGCTTCCTCATATAATTCAAGTTTTATCGGCAATGGTTCCATGTCAGTTTCCTTATCAAAGTATTCCTCAATCGTGCAGATTTCTGATTCTCCTTCAAGTTTACCCAGACTTAGGGGTATCGCTTCCCCACTTGTATGAGTATTTTCTTATGAAGTGGGTATATTAAGTGCTGAAATAGTCATTTTCCTAAAACTTTACGCACTTGTAAAGTTTTACTTTTCCACACGCAAATACAGTTAGGCGAAAAACGCGAAGCAGAGTTCGTATAAGTTTTAACGTGCGGAAAAGGCACTTTGCGCACGTGTTAGGAACAACATTTTTTGTACGAGCTTCATAGATTGTTATTGAATAATTTTTAGTTAAACTTGATAGAAATAACTATATACAACAAACAATTACACAACAATAAAAAATAATAATAGAAAAGTAAATTAGTTTTTCGTGATATTTTAATGAAAGAACAATTATTGACATTTTGCAAATTGAGCTCGTCGCCTGAGCTGCTCATTTTAACCTCCGAGCAATAAAAGATATGGGCTTTTCTGCCTCTTTCTAGAAAGCAACATACCCGACGTTGTTTACAAACATCTCAGCTCGAATCATGTTAAAAATGGGCATTGTCGGATATATCCGTTTGCACTCGGTGGCCAGGTTGGAATTCCATGTTATATTCACTCTCAACTTGGGGATCATTTTTGTTTACGTCCGTTTACGACTTATTTGTCGTCTTGTCAAATCAAACCACGGGCGTCGCAGCATGGTAATCATGGCATAATCCCGATTTTGAGACAAAAATACACTATTTGCTGAAATAGCTGTAAAAAAACTTTGTTACTATGTGAGTATTGTGAGTCGACCTTGAAAACGAATATCTATCAATAATTAGGAAAAAACTTGTTGCAGTGTAGGTACACTAAAAAGTAAGTAAGCAAACTCAACTCTTCTGTCTTGTTGGAATGTTTTCGAGTACTACATAGCGTGCATGGTTGATACTGCAATACGACCTATGTCACAAAACATTTATTCCACAGGAGACTGTAAAATGATAAGTACTACATACAAATTTCTACGTGCGATTATTTTGTAATTTATACCTTAAACTCTAAAATAATGACCGGTAGATATTCTTAAGTAGGTAGTACTTATCATTTTACAGTATTCTGTAAAATCAATGTTTCTGGACAAAGCTTGTATTGCAGTATCATGACGATAGGAGTTTAGTGATTTTTTTTTTACTTTGAATTTGTTGGACATAGAATTTCCTTTACTGTTCTGCAACTATAACAATATAATAACTTGGCAGTTATGTGTGTGTGTTTGAAATGTATGTTATTTTAGAGGAATTCGTGATTGTGAAACCGATGATATGGACACAGATGATACCGGAAGAAAGTGTTTAAAAGCGGCAACAAGAACTATAATACGTCAGATACAAAAAATTTGACTACTTCAGCAAAATAATAGAAGAATGCAATCCAAAATTTTAATTTGTTTCAAGCTGGACAGACGATTTACAATAAGCAAGTCATCGCTCTAACCTGTGAGCAAATCAAGACTACATCAAAATGGTATATCTGCAGAGATGTCTTCAGAGATACATGTCGGCCCCTATCTAACTCATAAACTATAATGACTTTCACGTCAATATTTATACTAGAGACTGTTTGATGTTTAAGAAACAAGTAAAATAATAACTACATGAGAAATTTTCGTTTTCCTACCTACAAGCTTGTAATATCGATCGCTCCCTAAGCCTAACTCTAAACAAGTTAAGACATTACATTTGACAACTCTAAAAAACCCTTTATCTGCCTTAGGATACCAATAATCTAAATTAAGAAACATAAGAAAATGGGTTAAAGAGCTACTGAGGCTTTTACTACACTTTGGATGAGTATTTCAATGATACACTTTCAACAAGAATTTGAATGTAATCTCTTATGTGTATTATAGTTTATGTGTGAATTCTCATGTGAATTATAATACATGTATAGCATATACATGGTGTATAGTATGGTTTGCTGATGTGATTCAACAATTTAATATTTTTACTTTTTCACTTCAGCACTTTCATTTATTTTTTCAGTATTCATGACCTTATTCTATGCTTCGTCAGCAAGAATCTAATTCTTCGCAGAATTAAGTATTTTTGATTGACATCTTGACAACACAACGGCTTTCCCACCAGGCATATGTGGTCGTCTATAGATGAAAATATAACATGAAAATAATTTATAAGCACGCCGCCACTGGTTCGAAGCTTACATCCGAATATCATAACAATAACAAATCTTCTCCTCCGAACACGGAGGTGACCCCTCACCCACAAACTATAAGTGTTGCCAACCGTAGCGGAATTCCGCTACTGTAGCGGAATTATGGTTGCTGTAGCGGCGTAGCGGAATTCAGTGCAAAAGTAGCGGAATCTTGAGGTGTTCGAGAAGTACCATCAGTACGGCAATTTTTCTCATTTCAGTTGCAGGAATAACTGGATTATTTGTCATTGATGTAATTTTTGTCGTTTTATTTGTATGTCGTATGGTAATTTATTCATCCTACCACATAGTACCATTACCGAAATGAAACAAAAAACGCAACTAAAGTCGTCAATGTCAAGTTTTGAGAACTGAGCGCATGCGCTGCTGCGTTGAAGTGAACCGTAGGATTTGCTGCGATGTAGCGGAATTTTCTGATATCGGTAGCGGCATACTTGGTCACCTAGTTGGCAACACTGAACTATATTAAAGGATAGTGATATGCATCTTTCATAACAATGTGTGTTGTGCAAATAGAAATGGCACCTCTATATCTTTTATTGCTCGGAGATTTTAACAGCTTTTGAACCTTTTTATGATTTGATGAATAGAAAAGTGTGTGTTTGTAGATTCTTTCTGACAGAAACTGAGGAAAAATTTGACATTTGTCAAAGCTGACAAGTGCACTTATTTTTTGATTGACAATAATGACAATTTTATTAATCATTTATCATTATACAAGGTACTTAAAAATGTTTGGTATGTTTTAAGCTGAAATAAAAATATCGGGATTTACGAATGAAAGGTAATAGGGAATACACTTGCAATGGCTTCTCATATTGCATAAAAGAGTCTACAGCAACTAAAATAAATATAAATTTTCCATACCAGTGAGATTTTTGAGTGGTTTTACTTTTCTGCACTCAAGCGGAAGAAAATCTTATCCGCACGGCGCCGGCGTGAGGAGAAAAATCTTATCCGCACGGTGTGCGAAAATTATAACTGCGCACGCAAATGTATGCAGAAAAGTAGCACTTTGCGCACGCTCGTAGGAAAAAATAATTTTCAATAAGGTGGTATTTTTTAGTATTAATACTATTCATTAGAGTTCTGACAGTCACATATATTATGAAAAAAGTGAAAATTCCTTGACCCTAGATCTCAATAGTCAATGGCATTTAAGGCAGGTAGACCAACAGATGTTCATATTCTGGGGAGATTGTCTCATATAATAATGGAATTACTGTTAAAAATATATGAATATATTAAGCAATTCGCAAGGTCATCATTGACAACCGTTAATATTCTTACCTGGGGGAATTGTGGGGATAGCTTCTTTATTTAGACGGTTCTTTTTGATGGATGTGAAATATTTTTCATCAAAGTGAAGATGACACAATCTCATGTTTTTGTGACATTTTTCCGGAGGAACATCATCACCATCAACATACGCGAATTGCTTCCACTGCATGCACCTAGAGAATATAATGGGTCAGTTGAAAATATGTATGAGCAGGATGTTCATAAAATCAGATACAAAAAAAATCATGCCATAACCATGACAGATTTACGTAAAAATAAACGTTTAGTTTAGTCAACCATTTTATCAGAGTAATTATTTTTCATAATTCGGAATCGGATAATCGGAATCAGTTGATTTCGACTTACTCTATCTCGGAATTCCGAGTAACTAAGTACAGTTTAGAAAATTCCGACTTACTAAGTCGGAATTAGCTAATGCTTGCTTTACTATCTCTTAAATCCGACTCACCTAATTCGGACTAACTAATTCCAGCTTACTGTCTCGGAATATCGACTCACTAAGTCGTAATCAGCTGATTCCGACTTACTATCACGGAATTCCGACTTACTATTTCGGAATTCTAATTAACTAATTTGGAATTAGCTGATTCCGACTTACTGTCTCGGAATTCCAAATAAATATTTCGGAATTAACTAATTCCGACTTACTATACCGGAATTCCGATTTAGTAAGTCAGAATTACCTAATTCCGACTTATATCTCGGAATCCCAAGTAAGTCGAAATTAGCATATTTCGACTTACTTCCTCGGAATTCCAAGTTAATAATTCGGAAATAACTGATTCCGACTTATACTATCTTGGAATTCCGACATACTTTGTCGGAATTAGTCAATTCCGACTCGGAATCAGTTAACACCGACTCACTATCTCGATAATTCCGACTTAATAAATCGGAATTAGCTAGTTCAGACTTACTATTTCGGATTTCCAAGTTACTAATTCGGAATGAGCTCATTCCGACTTACTATACCGAAATTCCGACATACTAAGTCAGAATTATCTGATTTCGACTTACTATATCTCGAAATTCCAAGTTAGTATATCGAAATTAGCTTATTTCGACTTACTACTTCGGAATTCCAAGTTACTAATTCGGATTTAGCTAATTCCAAACTTAGACTATCTTGGAATTCCGACATACTCAGTCGGAATTGGTCAATTCCGACTAAGGATATTTCGGAATTCCAAGTAACTAAGTCGGAATCCCGACTCGGAATCAGCTAATTCCGACTTACTATTTCGGAATTCCGACTTACTAAGTCGGAATTAGGTAACCCTAACTTACTAATTCGGATTTCTAAGTTACTAATTCGGAATTAGCTAATTCAGACTTACTACTTATATTTCGAAATTCCAAGTTAGTGTGTCGAAATTAGCTTATTTCGACTTACTACTTCGGAATTCCAAGTTACTAATTCGGAATTAGCTAATTCCGACTTATACTATTCTTGGAGTTCTGATATACTCAGTCGGAATTAGTTAATTCCGACTAACTATATCTCGGAATTCCAAGTAAGTCGGAATCAGCTAATTCTGACTCACTATCTCGGAATTCCGACTTACTAAGTCGGAATTAGCTAATGCTTGCTTTACTATCTCGCAAATCCGACTCACTAAGTCGGAATTAGCTAATTCAGACTAACTAATTCCTACTTACTATCTCGGAATATCGACTCACTATCTCGGAATTTTAATTAACTAATATGGAATTAGCTAATTCTAACTTACTTACTCTTCGGATTTCCTAGTTATTAGGTCGGAATTTCTTAATTTCGACTATCTCCAAGTTACTAATGCAGAATTAGCTAATTCCTACTTACTATACCGGAATTCCGACATACCAAGTCAGAATTACCAAATTCCGACTTACTATATATCTCGAAATTCCAAGTTAGTGTGTCGAAATTAGCTTATTTCGACTCAATTACTACCTCGGAATTCCAAGTTACTAATTCGGACTTAACTAATTCTGACTTATACTATCTTATAAAAAACTTAATTGGAACTCGCACTTGGAAAAGACTATCCGGAAGGCTAGCCTTTCATTATGGACATGCCGCAGAATATGTGGCAAAACATGGGGCATGTCACCAAAACACGTATACTGGTTGTACGTGACCGTCATACGTCCAATGATAACGTATGGCTCTATAGTCTGGTGGAGCAAGGGACATAAAAAAAATGGCCATTGCTAAACTTAACGGACTACAGAGACAAGCGTGCCTGGCGATTACTGGAAGCATTCGCTCCACGCCAACGGCAGCAATGGAAGTCCTCCTTGGATTACTTCCTCTCCACATAGTTCTGGAGAGAGAGGCAAGATGGGCAACATACAGACTTTATCAAGCGGCCATTAGTCTACCGCAGGCATGTGTCATGAGAGGCAGCGGCATGCTGGAGGGCATAATAGCTCACAACATTCTAGGAATGCCCTCAGACATCATGCCTAAAACTATCAACCTTCACACGTCCTACACTGTGGTCTTTCCCGAAAGAGAAGACTGGGTCCGGAATGAAACCAACCTATGTAGGGCAAATGAACGTTGGTTCACCGATGCTTCCAAAACTCAGGAAGGCGTCGGAGCCGGAATATATGGGATGAACACAGTAGTGAAACGCTCGTTCAGTATGGGCAAACTAGCTACGATATTTCAGGCAGAGGTATATGCCATTGAAATGTGTGCCAGGGAGCTGGAAAATCGACACCACACACGAAAAACAATAAAAATATTTTCAGATAGTCAAGCAGCACGTAAAGCGCTTGAATCCAACTGCTTTAAATCTAGGGCAGTATGGAACTGCAGAGACACCTTAAACCGACTGGCGCAACACAACAACGTTACCCTAGTCTGGATACCAGGTCACACAGGCCTAGAAGGAAACGAAATAGCGGACGCCCTAGCAAAAGGGGGGGCCGAAACAACGTTCACTGGACCAGAACCGGTAATCGGTTTAGCATATAGCACTGCCAAGAATGTCATAACAGCTTGGGCAGACAATAAAAGACTCGAGTACTGGCGTAGTCTACCGGGCCTAGCCCATTCCAAAGCATTTATTGCTTGTACAAGGAAAACACAGGACTCTGACAAACTGCTAGAACTCAGCAGAGCACATCTCAGAGTTATAGTAGGTTTGCTTACTGGCCACTGCAAACTCAAACATCACATGCATAAAATCGGACTTGCACAAGATGCAGAGTGCCGGCTATGTAGGTGATGAAACGGCTGAACACATTCTGTGTACATGCCCTGCAGCGGCCAGAACCAGATTCTCAATATTTGGCGATACGACAGTAAGGCCAGAAAACCTGGTAAATTGTTCTCCCAATGCATTACTCAATTTCGTCAAGAGATTGGATATAATGGGAGAAATATAACTATAGGGTGAGCCACAATAGGCCATTGGCCGCAGTGGAGGGCCTGATACGGGCCCACTCACGTTCAAACCTAACCTAACATATACTATCTTGGAATTCCGACATACTCAGTCGGAATTAGTCAATTTCGACTAACTATTTCTCGGAATTCCAAGTAACCAAGTCGGAATCAGCTAATTCCGACTCACTATATCGGAATTCCGGCTTACTAAGTCGGCTAAGTCGGAATTATGAGTTACCATCTCTGCTGAGTCTACAAATTCTCTAGCAAGTTGAAAATTGACAGATATACTTGGTGGTTCAGCCAGGATTCGCTGTAACTTTCTCATTGGAAGAAAAAATCAGAACATATACTGTACACATAAGTACATTCATGTCATTCATTTCTGACTTCCATCGCCTTATAATTTGTGATTTATACAAATTATAAGACGATGGAAGTTCAAAATTAATGTACTCAACCTTCAAACATACTGTACACAGTTTTCGAATGGTTTATTGGAAAAGTTTTAACTTTTTTTTCAAATGAGTTTTAATACTTTTCATTATAAATTATATAAGTAGGTACCATATAAAACGTGTTATACATTTTCTTCATAATTACGCCGAGAAAAATAAATTAAGAACTCTAAAATTGAATTGAATATTTTTCGCGTGTATTAGAAAAATATACCGTCATGTGAAAACGTCGCTGTTTTTTTAAAGTTACAACACCCTGTATATGTATATGGCAAAAACGTCTAATTTTGACCCCAGGAATACACACTTAAAATATTTATGTTGATTTTTACAACACCCTGTATATGGTCTATAACAATTTATTTCACAATTTTCGTTTTGTGTTTATTCCACCAATCTTACATAATAATACTGGGAAAACATACCTTTCTTCGTCAATAGGAAACCGAAAAAAATGAATGCCTTGATCAGTCTGTAAGTTACCGCAACCCAAAGCTCGACACTTATTCATTTCGACACTGAACACGAATTTTCAATTTTTTACACACATTATAGGGGTCTGCGACAACGACACACTATGCAATAATATCAAATAATAGGGGTAATAATTTAAAAGCAACCCTTTGAAACAATTCTTCTCTAGAATGTAAATTTAAATAATGATATTGGATGTGTAAACACAGGCTAGACAATGACAGTAGTCAGTATATAAAAATATATATGTGATTATATATCAGTGACTGAAGATGCTCTCCGCAAAACACCTTCAATATTGTTAGTAGTTATTCAATATTACTTTTATTCGTTTCCTCAAGTATGTATAAAAGAGTAGCGCTAATTGTTTTGTTTATAATTTCCTTTTGAACCACAGAACTCGTACTTATATGATATAATAAGTACGAGTTCTGTGTTTTGAACTTACAACATAACCTTCAATCTCGTTATTTCTGCTCTTCTTCTTGGTTATTCGTTCGTAGCGTTCGTAAAGTTTTAACTATGACCATTGTTTATATAGAAGATAGTCAACTTCCTATCATAAGAACCCTGAGTCAACCTTATGGGATTATAATTGGATCAAAATGGATGCGACATGTAGATGGCGATAGTGAGCTCGCATCTAAGTCATGTCGTAACTTCAGTGATCTGGCCTCCAAGTCATGTCGTAACTTGATTGAAACAATGGGACAGCATTAAAGTCAGGGTTTTTTAAGGAACCTGTATTAAAATGACGTCAAATATTCATGTTTGTAACCAATCTACATGACACTTGCGTTTGCGTCCAACACCAATTACACAGGCATTGACTACTATCTTACTTCTATATAAACAATGCTATGACGTCACATATGACCAACTTATCCATTGGTGACATCAGAATAAAATAAAAAGAGCAGTGGTTTGACGGATTTCGAAACGAAACATTTTATTCATAAATACGTCATGTGAACTCTCATGTTATTTATAACATTTATTCTTTGCTGATATGCGTTCCTACTAGATGGCGCTCAGAATTTAGGAGCAAAACAGTATTGTGGTGATTATTTCACTTATGCTAAAATAGCGTGTTATGATTGGCTGACATTTTTGTGTTGATAAATGAAAACATCATGTTTTCGATTTTGTAGTTCGGCTCTTGATTGGCTACTGGATATGTATATGATGTATTTTCGATTTTGTAGTTCGATTCCTGATTGGTTATTATCTAATCAAAAACTTACCACTAGCAAGCTGCTATAATGACACAACACCAAACTTTGACCAAAACTAAATAAGCTCTCACTATTAATTCATATCAACTTCACAATTTTTGACAAATTTTGCATACTCGTTGATTAATCAAATCACTAAATCAAAATGTTATCTAAATGTTTTGTTAGTTGCATAATTTCAGAACTAAATGCGGGATTAATGTTCCTAGTTAAATTGAATAGTAAATAAATAAAAATGGTTTCGATTTTATTCATGAAATAATCTTAACAAATACAACTCGTGTTATCGGCGACTATCGTTAATTCCTTCTCGGTTTCGAATCAAATTATGTTGCTTTAGGCAACCACACTCTCGCAAGCGCTCGTGTGGTTGCCAAGCAACATAATTTGATTCTCAAATTCAAAGGAATTGCTATTTCGATCATCACCGATACACTTATGGTATAACCTAATTTTATTCTCACTCAAATTTCAATAGATTGCTGTAGAAGTCGAAAGTTGAAATGAGTTTATCAGACATTTTCATCTACGCAGGCATTGATATTAGTTTCGTAACTCTGTTTTCTATTGAAAAAATGATGTAATCAGCATTTGTGCGCCAAGCTCATACTGTTGGTATAGGAATTTTTCACTTTTGCGGCTATTTTAACATATCTGATTCTGGAACTATGATCACTGGAGAATATTAAATTCCATCAAATATATATGCTGCACACGAACAGGCCCTACGTGATTTCTTATTTGAGGTGAATGCGGTTTTCAAAAGAGTCGTTTGTCAGGACGTACTCTGATGGCTCTACTTGCTTGAAGTTGAATTTTAAAAAGAGAAAGACAAATGAAAAGTGTTAGAGAGAGATGAACATATGTGAAAGTGATATCGATCCAAGAAGACTAAACACAAGGAGTGTTTGATTCCCATAAGACAATGGGGACACTAGTAGAAAGAGATGAAAGAACATTTGTGACGAAATGTGACGTAGTTATACATGTCATGGCCGCCGTTCTCTATAGACAGTGACGGACTAGCTCTTGGTATATGAGAGTTACTGCTGACAGTTTTGTTGCTTGATTCGAGTTCTACTCTGTACTCATACCCAAGTACGTCACTATGACGCGTTGATGATACAAGTTTCTGATTGGCTAGAGCTTATTAAACCCTCCTTGTTTTTAGTCTTCTTGATCTCGATCAGCTAGAGTAGTCTTCAATGAACAAGCCTATAGTTTTGAAAGTTTTTATTCTACATTTTTTTAAAATTCCTGTATCTGTATCCCTGCAACAACGTGAACGTATCGAAAAAGTGCTTTATTGTACCCGGTTGTCTGAACACCAGTGAAAATTTTATTAAACAATTTTTTTATGCTCCTAAAGATGAAGCGCGTCGTAAAATGTGTTTCGAAGCAGTAAATAAACCCTGTGTAAAAAGCGGAAATATATGTTATTGTGAAGAACATTTCCAAGTGAGTACTTTATGTTATTATTGTATTCAAAGCAGAGTTCAAAAAAGTATTTAAAATTTTAGTCATTGCAAAAAAGAGCTTGAACTATCAAAAAATTTTAGGTACTTGTAAGATTCAGAAATATATTCTTGGAAAACCAAATTCAAAGAGATGAAAGTCACAATGAAATCATAGGCATTGCTTTATCTGATTTGATTTCACCCGATGAATAATGAGCACGTTATTACGATATGCGATATTGCCAATGCTCGTTTCTTATCAAAAGGATGGTCCGTTCAGAAAATTTGAAAACTGTAAATACAATAATAATAGGTAATAAGAGGATTTTTTGCTTTGAGTTGATCAAGTGACAAAGTTTAAATTTTTTCTCAATAGCTCAAAGTTCAGTATTGTAGATATTCTTTGCTTATATCATTGTTTATATAGAAGTAAGATAGTTAGTCAATGCCTGTGTAATTGGTGTTGGATGCAAACGCGAGTGTCATCTAGCGTGATTAGTTACAAACATGAATATTTGACGTCATTTTAATGCAGGTTTCTTCAAAAAACCCTGATCTTAATGCTGTCCCATTGTTTCAATCAAGTTACATGATGGAGGCCAGATCACTGAAGTTACGACATGACTTGGATGCGAGCTCACTATCGCCATCTACATGTCGCATCCATTTTGATCCAATTATAATCCCATAAGGTTGACTATCTTCTATATAAACAACGCTAGAAGCTATATTTTTAACAGTGCTGCCGTTTTGTGAGTAATTACTCCTTTTGTGAGTAATTACTCCTTTTGTGAGTATTTTCAACGCTGCGGAGTAATCGGATATTTGTGAGGAATTGTGAGGATTTCGATAGGTCATTCACATACATTATTAAATACGAATTTTGATAATAAAGACATCTAGCTGATGCTGAAACAAAAGTAGTAATAGGCAGAACGATATTTCTGCGCATGCGCCAAAATAAAACTAGATGAATACAGTCAAGCGCGACTCTCTTGGTGTTGATTCTCTCTTACGTCAGACTCGTTGCCACCTATAATTGGAAATGATCGTATGTCGTGTACCACTTTTTGCCTCATTTTTTCAAAGAACCATATATCATAAATTCTTGTACTGACAGGTGACACTAGTTAGATGTTAGATTAGTACCATTGTTAATTTTTTTCAAAGAAATGTCTACCATTTTAATTCATATCAATCATAACCATTGCGTCAGTTAGTGAAAAAATATTGGGAGGATTTTGTGAGGATTTTCAAAGTTTTGGGAGTAAAATGCGCGGATTTTGATAGGGCCTAGTGATCCTTTTGATTAGTGTCCAGCGGCAGCACTGATTTTTAAGGAGAACGGTATTGCCTGTTTCGGAACGTGGATTGTGGTGGGGGATGTTTTCGGCACACTTTCAAATGCGATATTTTTTCAAAATGAAAAAAATATAGCGGAACTCTTTGTTAAATGGGTTTCAGACTAGAAACGATCGATTTAAACGAGTTTTGCCATTTATTTTTTGTAAATGTAAAGGTCCATTGATTTATAATAATTATAAGTTTGTACAATACGTATGTACAATAATGAAATATTGACGTATAAAGAAGAAAAAGTGGAAATTGTTGTTATATATTTATTAAATTATAAAGTGTTTTTTCAAGTCCTGCCTCCATGAGTTTTCTCAATTCTTCTTCTGCATCGTCATCGTCTACATGAAACTTCCCAATATGATCAGTCAGTAAATGTTGTCGCGCAAAAGATTCTTCGCATAGTTCACATTTATGTTTCAAGTTTCCATGGGTGGAATAATGTTGATCCAAGTCTTCTTGAATTTCAAAGCGTTTCCAACAAATTTCACACCTATAAAAAATGCATTTACCTTATTATATTGATAGTAATAACAGTTCTTTTACGATTATTTGAAAAATCACAAATGGAGTCGCCATATGAAGATGATATTTTTTAGAATGGCATTGTCAACGTTGAGTTAGCATAACTATGCATTGGGTTTTTGAGGCCGCAGTAAATTGAAATTTCTTCTCACGTTCGTTTTGATTTTTTGCCAAAGCTGTGGAAAAAAAAAACTCACGTCCAGCTCATTTCTTTCCCTAACAATCGAAGATAGCACTTCCTTGTTGTTTGAAACGTATTTGTGTTTACAATTGAGGTCATCACATTGAGAACTTACCTGTATTTTACTGATAAATCCGATTTTTGATGACGAAGTTTTTCATGTCTGGTCAACTGATACTTAACTTTGAAAGTTCTGCTGCAAGATTTACAACTGAATCTTGATTTTCCATGACTGAGAATGTGCCGTTTCAAGTGTTCTACTTTTTTGTAAAGTTTCTTACACAGCTGACATTGGTAAGGACCTGAAAATTACAGATGATCAAAACCAAAACCAAATTGAAAATAACAGTGACAGTTTCTCTCATATATCAAATGTCATCATTTTCTCAATATAAAGCAATGACAACAAGACTTTCTGAAAACACTGCTTTCTTTCAGCGTGATATTTTCAAAACGGTTTTATTGATTTCGACGACTCCTTTGGGACCCTATTCTCAAACCGGGACATATTTTATCGCATGCGAGATATGCTCTTTGTCGAACGAAATCTGAATATTCTTGATTTCATTGAAAATATGAACAGGATGTTCATAAAGTCAGTTAGTCAGTTGTGGAATCATCTGCGACTGAAAGTTGGAATTTATTCGCTATTTTCCATCGTACAATGGAATGAGCTATTTTCTGAGAGTGATACTTCTGAATAACATTCTCCCTTATCTCATTCATAGATAAGAATCTCCAATGGAAACTGGACATTTAATAAATAATCAACTATCTGAATGAAAATGCAAATTTTCACTTTCAGATTTTTTTCTCTCAAGTTATATAGGGTCTTTCTCAATATCTATCAGATGTAGTTCAATGTCCAGCGTGGCTTTAGCCGGGGAAGTAGTTGTTTTCTGTTAGATATTACAAAAAAGTAACTTCAATTTTATCGTAGGGTTTTTCCATTTCCAGAGGAGTTTGATTCAATTTTCAATTGAGAATGTTTCTCTCTAAAACCTGAATATTCTTATTCTCAAATGTCGTATTCGCAAATTTTTGATACACAAATTGTAGAATGGTCAAGGGCAGTCTACAATTTATGTCGAATGCGAGAATTTCATAAGATGCGAAATTTATAGGTTGGGTCCAATAGCTTATACCCAGCAAACATATCTGTGACATGGCATCTCTGAGATGTCGCAATGAGGTAACACGGCGATATCAGAAACGTTGCATCGCTGCGATGTACAGAAGCAAATACATGTGTGACATGACATCTCTGA
Organism: Chrysolina oricalcia; assembly: GCA_944452925.2. Taxonomy (NCBI): domain Eukaryota; kingdom Metazoa; phylum Arthropoda; class Insecta; order Coleoptera; family Chrysomelidae; genus Chrysolina; species Chrysolina oricalcia. Next base: position 2,677,400 of record OX101817.2, read on the forward strand.
GATGTTGCAATGAGGCAACACGGCGATATCAAAAACGTTGCATCGCTGCGATGTACAGAAGCAAATACATCTGACATGACATCTCTGAGATGTCGCAATGAGGCAACAGTACGATATTACATACATTACATCGCTGCGATGTACAGAAGCTAATCTATGACTTGTCATCTCTAAGTTGCGAATTTACAAATTTCTCCTTGCGGCGATGATGTTATTGTCATGTGTTTTTTGCGATGTCAACAATGAACGCCATTGCATATGCGCTTGAGATTTGTACATTTCCATATTCGTTAATTTTGCTTCTCGATCATAAACATTGAACATAACCAAATATGGCTTGTTGCACCAAGTTCGATTAACTAATAGTCATAGTAATTTAATAATAAATGTTTAATATCCTGATGTGACAAAGCTGTGAAAATAACTTTTTCTAGGAATAGTTCCCAGGAGTAAGTGCCAATAATTTTTTTCACTTGATACTATGGCAAAGCGTTCATTTTCCTCTTTCTCTTATCGTCATAGAAGACGGATGATAAATTTTTATTGTTTTAGGTATCATTATTTTTTACTGTTGGAAAATGCTTCGATTAGAACAATGTTGTTTCATTTTGAGTACATTATATTTATTGAAAATGAAATGTTTAAATACATATTTTCTATGCAAAGCTTTTTTTCTTTGATATATTTTCCTCTGTATTACCTAACCCCTGTGTGACAAAAGTACATCGCAGTAATATGTCACATGTTCACATACCTGCGATATCAATATGGAATCATTTCGTATACATCTCAAAAACACATCGCAGTTACATCTCAAAAAAGATCCGTTGTTACATCGCAGAACTTGTTGCAGCGACGTCGCATGGATGAATCTTGAGTGGGACAAAATAACATCCCTCCGACATCACAGCGACGTCTATTCGACATAGAATGCGATATCGCAGGTCTCATTGTTACATCGCTGCGATGCATCCGTGATGTAACTGTGTTTGCTGGGTAGTAAATGTCAAAACATTCTTTGATACTTTTTCAGTATCTGTCAAACTTGTCAGTGGAATGGTGAAAACAATGGCTGTGTCTATGAGAGAAAAGCGGAAAGCGCTTTGCTGGATGAATCATAAAAGCGCTTCACAAGTCTACTATAGACGGCCCATAATATGTCAAATTACAGGCCGCTGAACCGCTTCAAATAAATCCAGCGGAAAATAAAGTGCTTTATTTATCTACAGCGGCTGCGAGAGCTGTCAGCCGTCTATCACGTGAAGCGTAAAAGCGGCTGCAACCGCTGCACGCTGTTAGACGCGCCCAATGTGAACCCCCATTTGATTCAATGATAAATTAATCATTTCTATTTTGAATTTTGAGCGATAAAGGTGCATTTTGAAGGGTGGTCCTTGTTGAGATCAAATTTGGAGGACATATCCAAATATATTACCAGGCGGCAACGTTCCAATTCTTCTTTTAGATGCCAGACGACCAGGCGGCAAACGTATAAATCTTCTTTTATCTCCATTTTCAGTACCGTTCGCTCTTTCATCTGTTTGAAATTTAGCGGCATCGTTATATAAAGATTCTCGCGTTTCTCCATATACCAAGTGGTGCCTTCTATGTCGTACGAGATAGTCAGTTCTGTAAAATCCTTGTCCACATATATCGCATTTTTTGTGGCCATCTCGGAGATGGATTTGCCTAAAAATAGTAATTATCCACATTTGCCAACATACTATCCCACACAGAACACTATCAAACATTAATTTTCTGAGGAGACTCTATTAAGTTTAGTACTTTTTGTAGGAATCAAGAATAGTCAGAACTTAATATAAGCGGTGTGGCTAATACTTGAAATTTATTTGTAAAATGTTGTTTCACTCGCCATGCTTTACGCAGACACAGTTTGGTACGACATTAGATTTCAAATGATTCTATTGCCTTTTTTACATAAATCTTCATGAGGAAAATGTCTGCCACAAATTACAATTTTCTCACTGAAATGTTCTGCATTGGGCTCTCTTCCTAAAGACTTTTAACCAGAATCATGCCTTTTTTGTCAAGCTATAATAATAATAAGCTATTTTCTTTTGCTATTTTGAGCAAAGCATAGGTACATCAAAATATCATCTACCAAAAATAATTTATTTCAGGTATTTTTCCTTCACTTTCACACTACAACACTAAATAGTTCATTTTTTATCTGTAGGAAGAAACGGTTTTATTAGAAAATATCTTAAAGGAACAATAAGCTTAATGCAAATTCACGAATTATGAAAGAACCAACGTCAACAAATACTACACAAAACGACAAGACAAAATCTGAAAGTCTTCCTGTTGATGAAAACGCACTGTTGCACGGTCATTATAATTACGGTAAGATAGGGTACATTATCGTATTAAATAAGTTTCTTTCGCGCCTAAAATTCGGAGGAATCTATCTCTAATAGGTTATTTCGGTTTAAAATGGTCCTGAATACGCTGACAAATTTTTCTCTTTCAAATGACATGAGTTTTATTGCCTTATGACACAAAACTCTGAATTGGAACACCAAATGATGTTCAAACTTGGCAACGATCTACCTAAACTACACTGATGACGAGCATGCGCACAATCGTAAACGGGTCTCATACGCGGCATGCTTTTCGCCGAGAAAATTGGCGGGATTAGCATTCTAGAGTAAGTATATAATATATATTTCTATGGCAGCAACATCTCAATAAAGTGTTCCAGAGCCAACTAGAGTCGATACCAAAACCCCAACGATTGCTTTCAATCTGTATATAAATGAACAGACAACGAATCATTACTAACCTGTAATGTGTTTGATATAAGCAAGCCCTACTGAATATCTTTCCACATTCTTTGCAAGTCCAAATTCTAGTTCGGCCTTCACCGTGGGTGTTTTTCAAATGTGCTCTTAATCTGATAACACCACTGAAAACTTTCGGACATTTTTTACAAGAAAGTACAGTATCTTCATGTATTAACCCGTGATTCCTCAAATTGGTTTTCGTCTTACACCCTTTCCCACATACTTCACAAATATAACTATTTTCTTTATTGTGCACAGCTTTGTGGCCATTCATCTGACTTTTTTTTGCAAATCCTTTACCGCATTTTTCGCAGACAAATGGCGGATGTATTTTCAAATGCAATTCTAGATCCTGTGTTGAAGAAAATCTGCAAAAAAAATTCTGATGTCAATATTTAGAAAAATTATTACCTTCAGGCCATTAAAAACGTGGGCGCGTTCAGTTTTTACGTCGGACTGATCAGATTAGTCTGTATCGTTCGTTTATTGCAACCGATTGTAGGAAGAGGTTTATCTTAATCGTTAGATTTTCCAAAACCGTTCAATCCGAGATTGATCTATTTGCTCGGACGAGTATACCGTGTTTACGTTAAGAAGAGAATGACGTCATGTTTGGTAATGTTGCATATCCGACAAAATAATCTTGCAATTCGCTGTTTTCCTAAAACTCCAAAATCGAACTGACTATTATTTATAGAAACCATTTTGCATTAGCTCCCCACCTTGTGAAAGATTCAACTCAACATTCAGTTATAAAAAAATTAGAGCCTTTGGAACATAGAAAAAAGTCGGATATGTATACTCTTGTGACATAGAATGTGTTCACTAGATTCTAGTGTTTTTTGTTGACCTAAGTTGATAGTACTGATATGAATCTGACAACAGTGGGACCGCTGACAGTTGCTGACAATGTTTATGTTGTTTCACAAAATAGGGATATTTTATGTGTTGTTCTTGTCAGTCGTGAAATTGTTATTAGTAGATTACTTTTACAACTTGTGAAAATGGAGAAAAACTTTTTTAACGCTAGCAGTGACAATTTCCCTCATATTATATAAACCAACCAAATGCCATCATTTTTTGAATTCAAACCAATGAGAAAATGACTTTTCGAAAACACTGTCTCCAGCCCGTGGTATTTTCAAATCGGTGTTTCGCTTCTTCCTTATTTATACGTTTATAGAGAAACGTCAGTTTGACGGTTCAACTCAAGATGTATAGAAACAATGGTGTGTTAACTGATTCGATATTGTTTCATACAAAGTTCTCGATTCTGTAATTTCAATGGGCATGACTGTTCCATTCGTCAATGGATGGCGCATCCGTCGAAAATAGCCGTTTCCAATATTCCGAACCGGAGTGCCTACTGAGAAATTTTGGAGTATTCGAATGTTGACATTGATTTTGTTTGGTTAATTGTCATTGGAATCAACGTATTCAAATTTAAATTTCATCTTGGTATTTATCGTGTTTTTCTGCTCTACTAATACTTTTCGTTCAGTTCGATCATTGTTTATATAGAAGATAGTTAGCCAACCTTATGGGATTATAATAGAGGACTTCGGATAAGGATTCAGTGATGCCACCACACAACTTTTGGCTTTAAAACTACTGGCACGTTTTTCGTCATTTTTTCTTCATATCAGGGTTCCTGGCACCCTCAGGAACCCCGTAATATGATTGAAATTGTTTATAACGACGGAAATATTGAGATTTTCCATAAAATACAAAACACCAGGGGCTTTAATTTTGTTTAGGGATTTTTCTTTCAAAATGGCGCTAAATTCAAAACTAGAGCTAGAGTTTTGTTATTAAAGAGGTATTGTATAGTCTAGGAAGTGCCGGATAAACCGTGGGGTCCGTAGCAAATGTGAACAAGAGGCCCTTGATTTGCATTAAGTATTAAAGTATAGAATATAAAATAAAACAGCACATTTACAAAAAGACTTTCCGCGATTTAATCCGAGCAAATTTGGAGATAACACTCGTCAAATCAATATTTCTAAGTTAATCACTTTCTATGTTCATTATATTGAGGTAGTTTGATGTTCTTGTCCCATTGTGCTCCTAACACATTTTTAAAACGCTTTAATGTTGAAAAAGAACATTCTCTGCTGTAGTTGGTGATTATCAAAATCAAGTGAATGCGAAACACTATTCCAACATTTGGGAAACACGATTCCAATGAATTTTATGTCAACAGTTTATATACATGAAGTTCTTGAGCCTCGTGCTTTTTCTTTCTGCTGTCAATATCAGCATCAGCCACATCTGTTTTCAGCAGCTTCGCAAACTGCACCAGTTCATACTGTCTTCCACATCGTCTAGGAAATAATTGACGACTGTTCTTTTCAAGATCTTTTCTGCCGAAGTATTCCAAATACACCAGTCACTTGATGGTAAGCTTCCATGCATTAGCTAATGCAGACAATTATAACAATAAAAACATGAATTTCAAAACGTTGTCCAGGTGTTTGATGTTCTACAACTTCTTCGAGTGTAGAGCCTTCTTTCATGAGGTCTGTGAGAGAGCTGCTGCTGAAATGGTCGTACTTTGTATTTTGCTTGGGTTTTCTTGAAGTCGATTGCTGATATTCTTTACAGCCAATTAGGGCTTTGGCTTTTGCCTCTATATCTGAAAATTTTGATGGTATTGCTTGGAAGTAGCCTTGTAATGATTTATAAAGAGCGTACCTTTCTCGTGTTAAGATCTTGTTCGGACGACTGCAACGAAGCGTTAGTCGATTGCAAGTGTTCTAGAATTTCATTCCACGCTATAGTTATTATTCCCATTTCTAAATTTATTCATTTTTTGTAGGTGGTATAAAAAACATATCTTACTTGATAATTTTTTTTTTCTTTGTGCACAGGCGCGGGGCCCGTAGCATTTGCTTACTGGCTAAGTGGCTAATTTGCTCACTGGTACTTGGTAGCATGCTAGCTGGAAAATGCGGCACTGAGTGTAGGGTTATTTCTTTGTCAGTGCACATTCGTTCCATGAAAAAGTTCAAAAGTAGAAATGATATTCAACCATTTTAACAGTTATGATTAAAATGTAACACATACCCTCAAAACTGAAACAAAATACAAATTCTGTGATGTAACCTCAAAGAGAAAGGTAATAAGGTTTGTTTGTCCGTGAAAGTTACCACTTAGAATATTTTCTAGATCGATCAACTATTTGGCAACTAGGAAACGTGAAATACGCATTTTTTGTTAAATTCAGGAAAATGATATATTTTGAAATTAGCGCCATTTTGTGTGAAAAATCCCTAAAAAAAATTAAAGTCCCTAGGGTTTTGTATTTTATGGAAAATCTCAATATTCCCGTCGTTATGAACAATTTCAATCATATTACGGGGTTCCTGAGGCTGCCAGGAACCCTGACATGAAGAAAACTTGCCGAAAAACGTGCCAGTAGTTTTAAAGCCAAAAGTTGTGTGGTGGCATCACTGAATCCTTATCCGAAGTCCTCTATTGGATCAAAATGGATGCGACATGTAGATGGCGATAGTGAGCTCGCATCCAAGTCATGTTGTAACTTCAGTGATCTGGCCTCCAAGTCATGTCGTAACTTGATGAAAACAATGGAAAAGCATTAAAATCAGGGTTTTTTGAAGAAACCTGCATTAAAATGACGTAAAATATTCATGTTTGTAACTAATCACGATAGATGACACTCGCGTTTGCGTCCAATACCTTTTCCACAGGCATTGACTATGTTCTATTTAAACAATGGTTCGATAGTTTTGCGACTCATTCATATTGTTGGGTACCTAGTTCTTTATTGATTCTTGTTTTTCTTTCGTTCGTAAGTTAGTGATTTATGACATCCTGTCAAGTCATGAATCTGTAATGATTATCCGCCATCTATGTTATGATGCGTAAGATATCCTACCGCATTAAAATATCAGAAATCATGTTGGCCGTACATCGACAGTTTTGGGTGACAATTTCACAGCTGTGCATTGTTTAAATATAACATAGTTAGTCAATGCCTGTGGAAAAGGTATTGGACACAAACGCGAGTGTCATCTAGCGTGATTAGTTACAAACATGAATATTTGACGTCATTTTAATGCAGGTTTCTTCAAAAAAACCCTGATTTTAATGCTTTTCCATTGTTTTAATCAAGTTACGACATGACTTGGAGGCCAGATCACTGAAGTTACGACATGACTTGGATGCGAGCTCACTATCGCCATCTACATGTCCCATCCATTTTGATCCAATTATAATCCCATAAGGTTGACTAACTATCTTCTATATAAACAATGCTATAAGACACCATAGTTTCTATACATCTTGGTTCAACTCTTCAACTGACATTAATGACAAATGAAGAACCGTTCCCTGCAATACGCATTTAGTATTTAGTCCATAATAATTTAATGTATTCGTGAAATTGTCTGATCGAATATCCCTTCAAAATGCAGAATTTTCAAAATACTTTCACCTTGCCAGTAGCTCAAAGTTTGTTGCTGTACAAAACAAGCAAGCAAAGCACGCTCTCGTGGCAACACAGTTTTCGTGACGGCAAGGTGAAAGTATTTTTTGAAAATTCAGCATTTTGTCTTGATATTACTACTGAAAATTTGTCACCCGTAATTTATATGATTCAAGCATATTTATCTCGCAATCCAAACTATTTGAGAGTGGAGATGAAAGGTATGAAAAATGTGAAAAAAGTACTGTCTATTTGGAACTCATTCTGATGGCATGAACATCCCTTCACTCATAAGGTTCATTCATAGGTCTGCTAGATCAGGCTATGGTGATGCTGCTGTGGGTTATATGCAGTTGAAAAGGGAGGGTTCTATTTGTATAATCAAGTGCCGTACCCTGAGTACAAAGTACGGAGCAAACCAGATTTTGTTGTAGCTACTATTGATGAGAGTAATGATGAAATAAAAAATTGTCACTGTGAAGGTTGTGTAGTATCCCAAGGTAAGTTTCAGCATATTTACCCTCTTCAAGCATACAACATTGATTTTCATATTTTTCGCTTTTTTATACTGGTTGCTCCGTCGTACTGATGAAAAGAGTCCCACATCGGTGAAGTGTTATAAAGAAATCTATAGTAAATATAATATCAGCAATGCCTTTTACTTCAACAGTAGATGCTGTTCCACATAATGACGGTAGCAGTTCACCCCCCTCTATTGATGAGATAACAAAAAATGGTAAACATGTTTAGACGACGCTGAACATTCAAGATCACGCTGCTGAAAGTTTGATTCATTTGAACTTTTTGCAGTAAAATCTAGCAGTGTTCGCATTTCTAACCTCAAAATTATCTTGAAATTGAGATAACTATATGATTCCTTTTTACTGGTTTTAACTAACAATTTGTTGAAAATGTCTATTCCAATGTCATTCATTCAGAAAACAGCGTCAAAAGGGGCGGAGTCAACGCCACTATAGTGCCACTGCTACTGCCTTTATGAGGAATAGCCTTAAGGGCTCTGACCGATGGTTGTGACAGTGATAATCCAATGGCAAATGACAATCGACAAATGCGTCCACGATTCCAACATTGTCGGATTGTGTCAGTGACGTAAATGTCTGTGGGAGAACACTTCTGAAAACCGAATTTTGATAACTAAATACAGGCGAAAAACGATACGTAAAAATTAAATATATTTTCGATATATTTGAGATATGAAGTTTTCAATGACATAAATTTTGAAATTTTGGAAATCAGCAAATTGTTTATAACACGATTATGCAAAATATATACATCGGGCAGAAACCATCTTGCGCATAGTTGAACCACATATTATTATCTGTCAGTTTCCGCAATATTGTTTGTCCAGCCCTAGATTTGTAAAAACTATAAATTTTTGAAAAATGGTATCTTTTTCAAAGTTTTCCCGGATTTTTTCAGTGATTAATACACCGATCCGGTCGTATGAAAATCCATTTTGTAGGTTTTATAAATCTCTACGAAAGTTCCATTGACTGTAAAACGATTCCTTGAATAATCTTTGAAATATTTCCAAAAAACCAAAAAAGTTGTAATTTTTTTCAATATTGCTTATTTAAAAAATTCCACAAAGCGATTTTGCTGGGGCGAAAACTGGAGTTTTGAAAATTAGTATAGGCCATTTGCGTCGTTCATTTTTTGGGGAAAAACCTATACCTATAGCTTGGTTTAAAAGTAGTTTTATGGCCTATAAATCAACCAGATGAGATTTACACTTAGATGTAATTATTTTCGCGAAATGAGCGGGTGTCAAGTTATTATTATACTTGTGGTCATAAAAGGTAATGAAATTGATTAATTTTCAAGAGATGGACATGAAAACTGTTCGTCACAAATGTGCATTCATTCAGTTCAGTCTAGGATCAGGGGTGGGATTATGAACCTGTCACGATACGTAGTGAAAACGCTGTGGTTTCTTTACGGCTCGAAATTCATTTCGGTACGAGTCACGTCACGTCAGGTGTTCATAATCTCACCTCAGATTCGCTTCATTAGTTTCCAGTATTCAGTCTTCTGTAGACCACAGGACAGCCTCACAACTTACTTTTCTGAACAAGTCCCACATTCAAGGTCTACACGGGTTTTTGTCCGTTGCTTTTTTTTCTGAGCTTTTAGTTCTTCTAATTTCTGAATTTTCAGTTTTCTCAACCTCTGCCGTTCTTCTCGTCTCTGTTCAACTCTTTTATGCACTCTCAAATGTCTTGAATATTTTATTCGCGAATCGAAATATTTGTAACACTTGCTGCATTTAAATGTTGAACCAATGAATATTACTCTCTTTTTTTCTGTGGGTCTTCCCGAGTTTTGAGAGAATTCGATAGTTTTAACGTCATTAGATCCAAGAATGTGAATGAATTCGTTTAATTTGTCAGCAGAAATTTGTTTAGCAGATATGAATCTATTGTGATTGAGAGTACTACTGAAAAATTCTTCCACAGGTTGATTTTGTAATGTATTATCAACGATACCGTGGTTATTTTCAATCTTTATATCAGTTTCCTCGTCATTTTTAAAATCTCCATTGAGGCCACTACTATTGGTGGATTTTTGATCAACATCACTAATATCATCCTCTTCCTTTTTTATGACACCATCTAAAAGCCAAAATTCAAGATCAGCATTAGCCTTTCATAATGATGTATAAATCAAGTAGATAAACAGATATCAATTAAAAAGGCTCGTACATTTCAGCCTTTTCAGAAGTAATAACAGTTAGTGATTGAATTTTCGGGGGTAGTACCACGAGATAGTAATTCTGTCAGAAATCAGCGAGATTAAATTGCTTGGTAACCTCAAAGCAATTGGATCAAGTTTAAGATTTCTGACAGAATTATCGAGTATTGTGAGCACAAGTAGTATTTATTTAGATAATTTCATGAACCAACAAGATAAAAAAAGTTCCATTGTCGTGAATTCTTCAATAGTTATAGATAATACCCACAGACCTCATTTTACCTCTTTTATAAGGTCTGTGATAATACCCGATAGACATGAATCTGTTAGACTGACATTCATTTGGTAGCAAGATGATATTATATTCTTTGTTATTGTTTAGATACGTGCAAGATACATAGAAACCCTGGTGTGATCTCTTATAGCTGTGAAACCGACATACAAAAGTGTTAAGGTACGGCCTACTTGATTCGTGATATTTTTACTGCGTTGATACCGTTTCACCTCTTTAGCACACAGATGTCGGCAAAATTGCAGATTGATGATGACGCTTGGACAAGTGTCATGTTATGTAATTTTCAACATTGAATTTTATTTGTTGTGATATTCATTAACCATAATTTGTAAACATTAAAATTTTAATCAAATAATTATGACTCAGTACTTCGGAATGTTGTAAACTCGGTTATTTTCGACTTATACGCCATCCATCGACGAATGAAGCCAACGGTATCAGTGCAATTACAGTCTCAACAACTTTGTTGAAACAAAAGCGAATCAGTGATAACACCATGGTTTCTATACGTGGTTGCCATGACAAAGTGGTATTACCGGCTTGAAAGTACGGAACTGCGTATTATCGAGACATGCGTCCCTTACTGGTCCTAATATTGCAGGAAAGGAGGGTTTCATACGGCGAGTGAAATTATCGCAATAGACTACCTAAGCGTGACGTCAAAGTGGGTGAAACTTGGTAAACTTTTCCAAACATTGAAATTCTTTTTTTCGGCAAAAGGTTTCAACTAACTGAGTCTTTATTGAAAATAATATCGATTATCCTTATTCCCGACGGAATTATGCAAATTCATCAAATCAATAATTTCTTATGGGGTTTTAACACGTATTACCAGTTTGTTTGGAAAGATTTTATAAGCTCCGCCCACTTGTGACGTCAGGACTTAGGTAGGCTTCGCAACTTTATCAAGCTTGCTTTGACATTTGCAATTTGTGAGGTTAAAGTTTTTGAAATTATGATATTCGTCTTTCTCATTAACAAAATGGATTTGTGAATACTGAATGTTTTAATAATAACAATAATGAATACAGCATGCTTTTCTGGCGACGTATATCAAATGGAGAATAACAAATCGTAAACAGAGAAGTCGTTGGAAGAAACCATGGCTTATTTAAAAATTAGGGTAATATGAATATTACTAACAAATGTATAGAATGTGATGATATGCGATCTTACTAAAAATTTCCTCAGAATGGATGAAGTTACATTCAATAAATTACAGCTACCAACACGAATTTCACGGTTTTTATTTTGCTAAATCACTATAAATAAAAGCAAATTGCGCAGAGTTGACCTTGAAATATAGAACTGTTCGCATAATTTTGTCAGCCTTTTTGTTGCAGTCAAAAGTCTGAAGAGCATGCGCAATGGTTAAGAAAGAAAAAGCTGGCAATGGAATTGCTAGCAAAAGGCTGAAATGTACGAGCCATTCTACATATTAGCTTCTCACTGGATTAAAATAAGCTAATGGAGACCTGTGATGTCTGTTACAATGAGAGAAAATAATGTGTTCCCTTTACTAAGTACTTTCAACTAATTACAGTAGGTTAGTACACTGCAGTAGGAAAATAACAGATGATTATTATATGTCCCTCCAGAGATGGTAATTACCTGCTAATAACAGGTAAAATAGATAGGTAGTCTGAATGGGTTTGTAGAATTACGGTCAACAAACAGAACTTTAATCGACCATTACCTCCATTAAACAGGTAAGTTCTTATGGATATATTTTTGTAACTAACAGTGCTTTCCTAACAAACCCGTTTCCAGTAATAATTAACGATTTTTATCAATTTTAAGGGGTGTTTCCATAAGAAAACTACATTTTGAAGCATTATCAATGTGATGTCTAAATTCTGTAATCACAATATCTCAACCTACAACCAAGTTAAGTTTTTCTTAGTGTAGTTTTATGGCGTTTCCCTCATTCATTTTTTTCAGTGTGGCTACACTGAATACCACTGTATTCAGTGTCATTGATTTTTTTACCATGGAACATCAAAGTCAATCACTTCTTCTGTGTAGGAGTGTAAGTCTATATTCTGTGATAAAATGTGAAGATGTTTAAGTAAAATTTTTATTTGTGATTTACCTTCCAAAATTGTTATAGGAGGAACATCTGATGGAGACTTTAGACATATAAAGTTGTCCTTGCGGTCAGCTTCAACACGCAGACATTTATCAATGAATTTTACACAGTGTGACAAGGTCTGCTGACAAATATTACATATAACATCATTGTCACTCAATTCAGTTTGCTAAAAAGAATAGAAATAGAATTAGAGAGCACACAGTACATGGAGATGTGGAGAAGTCATTACAAGAAATATTTATAAATTAAATAAGACAAATTTCAAGAACAGATTGCTAGAATAACACACATTTGTTTAAAATCATCATGTCTTACCATTTGTGGAACCAAGAGGACTATCATGTCCTTTAAAGTCGTTGAGAAATTCCATATTTTGGAATTTATGGCATACCATCGATCACAGGCATTAGCACAAGCACGACATAAAGTTTGTGTGTCCATATCCGTCTCTGTAGTTAACTGTTACTGATCATCCGCATTAAACAGAGTATTGCACTTTTGGGATATTTATTTATAAATAGTATATTCTTTGACAGTTCGTGATAGAAAAAAACGGCAATGCTATGAAAACAAACAAATAAAAATTAAAAATAAATAGTTAAATGACAAGTTTCACATATTCACAACAAATACACTAACCTACAAAATGAAACAGTTTTTATTTAAGGCCTAATTTAAGAAGAATAGTTCTTCCTGTTTTACATAAACCCCAATAGGGACGCGATGTGATTGGTTCGGATATAATTCATGTGGGACCCACTGAAATATACAATATACCTTATAACAGTATATTTCAGTGGTGGGACCCGCTTGCCGAATTTTGAGTGAAGGTGCATTTAGTCAACATCATTTTAAAATTGTGCTTAAATATACGTTAAAAACGAAAGTTGAATCTGTTATTTCAAATGGCATCATTTATACAACAATGTTAAGTTTATGCTAAAAACCTTTGATGTTACCGTTATGTTAATGATAATGCTTGTGCTTAAGTTGACTAAATCCACCCTGAATATGGAAGTTATATCCAATTACTTTTGAAAACAAATTCTGTTTACGTAAGGTTAGGGATGGTGTGACTGGTGTGAGGTGTAATTTGTATCGCATAGTGAAACGAAGTACACGCTCTATTACTTTTCGATGTATCAGAAAGTGGTAAAGATTCGCTTAGTTTTCGCTATGCGATACAAGTTACAGAACCACACCCAAGATTAGGTTTACGAATAATTTACGCATTTTTAATTTAGTTGGAATGCAGATGTCTTGTCTTTTAAACTTTCCACCTAGTGACCAATAACAGAGCGCGTACCTATTAGGTAATCCACGCTTTTGTCTTTCTTTTTGACAGTGGTTCCTGTTGACGCACTTGTCCAGCATTCCCCAAAATCGCGGGGATCCGCTCCACTTGAGCCTTGTACTGGCGGAAGAGAAGTGTCGCTTCGTCGGGAGAGTGGGCCTTGCTCTAACCAACGATACACCCAAAATAATAAAAAACTTGAAAAAAAATTAAAATAATTATGTTATTAATCCCAAATGTCTTGAAGCATATTTCATTAACCACACGCCTGCGGCTCGTGGTTTATCATCGCTTTACACTCGTATGAAATATCCTATTTTCCGCACTAGTTGTAGTTAGATTCTCAATGATTCGTTCACCGTCCAGTATATAGTATCAAACGTCGCGTCGGAATTAGTGAAAACATCACTCATTCTAAAATTGAACCCCCTTAGAGTATTCAGCAAAATCAGAAAATGACTGGATAATCTTATAAGGAATAAATAAGACAATTTTGTAAAAAAATTATTCATTTATTTTAACCACCAATCACATTTCAGGACATTTTTGAAAGCCTACATTGAGCCTCAACAGAAATAAATAAACAAAATCGAATATTTACATTTGTACACAAACAACTCAATATTTACATGAATTTTTAGTTATCGACTCATAAAATATAATCAACATTGTGTAATACTTGCTCGAGAACTTATTTTGAATGTCAATTGAAAAAATATATACAGGATGCCCAACATAGCAAATATATTTATTTCACCTAGCCTACGTTTATAAATAATGCTTCTTGAATACAAATTAAATACCTATAACAAGTCAGCGATAATAAAAATAACTTATGTGTATCTGCTAAGCTAGACTCGACACAAGAACTACCTCTGACGTGACCTAGAGTAAATTCTGAAATTAATTTTAAAACGAACTGCGAATTTTTGGCCAAAATGTTTAGTAACAGTTGAAACTGATACACGTTTTCGTACTGCAGTAATTTCCTTTTCTATAAAATCTCAGCAAAAAGTCACGCCGAAGCCATCTCCAGGCTGGACCGACATCCACCAATCACTTCCTTCTTCTATTTTATCACTTTTTAGTTAGAGAGCGCCGCTCATGAATTCTTTACACGACTGCGGCAACTGGTGATTTTTCATTTTGGTGCTTATCTGCCTGTCGCCGATGATAGTTGCCTGATTGGACCAATCCCCGGTCTTCACCAGCGTTCTGTAGAACTTTGAAGTCGTTTTGTTGAAGATCGGGAGCAGTTCGTTCGCTTCGTCTGTCAAAGCCTAGAAAGAAGATTTCTTTCAATCAAAAATGTTACAGAGGGTGCTTTTGATATAGGTGTTCCCCAAGAATTTGTATTGAGACCATTGTTATTTTTTATTTATGTCAATGACGTGCAAATTCATGATGCCGGATAAATGTGTTCTTTTCGCAGACGATACTTATTTCGTGTCAACCGGCAAATATTTAGAAACATTACCAGATAACAAAGATCAAACATTGAAATTAGCTTCGCGATTGTTCACAGTAAATTAATTGAAACTGAATGAAGAAAAGACACAGGATCTTTTATTCTCCACAAATTCCACTAGATCGATTAATGAAAATGGAAAATTACTTAGCATAATGGACTAGTTTTCATTTTTTTTATTATGGATTAATTCTAAAAATTTAAGTAAAGTGCATATATGTTCCATTCACATATCAATTACGGTATACTTTTGTGAGATAATTCCTCCGAGAATAATAATGAACGCTGAGTACAGATACCACTGCAAACCACTTTTCAAGTAATGAGAAGTCTACCGTTACCATTCCACTTCATTTACCACACTGTTTTTCAAATTCATAATAGAAAATCGCATTTTCCTAAACATCTGGATGGACATCTTTATCAGACAAGAAAGGCTGAACTGCTTATAAAATCTCGATAGAGACTAACATATAGACCAAGAAAGTCTCTAAAAAATAAACCTTCATAATCACATACCAGAATATATCAAGCTACTCAACCCTAAATCTTTAAAACTCAAAATGAAATAATTTTTGTTGAAGAACTATTTAAATGACATCGAGGAGTATCTGAACTCAAATTTAACTGTTAACACATTGGATTTTTGTCACTTTGTCAGGGTCAATACAGTAAGAACTGCTAAGGTTCCTTTTTTGAATATGTGTATGTGAAAGTCTTTATGGACATTTTAATGTTTTTACATATTTTGTGATTTTTTAGGTGGAACAGTATATACAATATTTATGTGGTGAGCAGTGTACAAAACCCAGCCAGACTTCGTCACAGTTGCGCAGTTTCGACTCCAGAGTGAATGTGTCTTTTTGAACTTACTGAGACATCTTCGTGCAAGTATGAAGTTGAATGCAGCCAGAAATTTCTAGTTATACAAACATAGAAACTTTTGTGGACCTGGATCATTATTGACTGAACGTTTTTGCGACGATATCTCATCGGCGCCGTGGCTTAGTTGGTTAAAGCGCCTGTCTAGTAAACAGGAGATCACGAGTTCGAATCTCGTCGGGGCCTGGAGCTAACTTTTTTTTTGTTTTGGTTTTGACACTCTTCTCTCAGCGTATATTATGCAATACAATACAAATTTTATAATGATATTACCTCATAAACCTCATAAAAAGAAGGTATAGTTTCTGTGCGGTTAGAAAACAGATATTATTATTTGCCGTGGCGCTCCGAGCGACTTAATGATTTTTTGGGGGGTGTATTCACTTTTCAGCTTTAGGAAAACCCAAAAAATACAGCACAACAAAACTAAAAATTATACAAAAACAAAAAAAAATACTCAGCGCTCTGGGGCGGCTTATATGGATAAAGTGATTACTTTGCTTGAAAAAAAAAAAATACTCCACGGCGGGGAATCGAACCCCGGTCTCCCGCGTGACAGGCGGGGATACTGACCACTATACTACCGAGGATAATGAAAAATAATGTGATACAAAGAGTTCAAAAAACATAATATAACAAACAAGCAACAAACAATATAACAAAGAAGCAACATACTGGTCGACAAGCCTAAGGATGCCTCCGAGAATTGGTTGCGCAGTAGACACAACCATGGAGTGGGGTCGGAGCTCACTCGCTCTGCATTATTCAAGCAGTTAACGTCGTGAGTGTACAGTCAGTGGAATAAAATTATTGTGGCGTTATTCTGATTATGTGTTGAATTTGAAATCCTTGTGTTGTGTATAGTTTTGAAATATTATTAGATAGGTTATAGGTGTAGTTTGTTGTGTTCGAAAATGCCTTCAAAGATTCTGAGTGGACAGAGTAGGGAAATTGTCAGTAATGTCATCAAATTTATGCAGGCAGAAGCAATGATAGATGAAACCAGTATTCCTCTTGTTCAAGAACGAGTTGCTGCCGCAACGGGAGTTTGCGTTAGAAGCATTAGGAAAATTAATTCAGAAATGAGTAAAATTGAAAAAGGTGAAATGGAACAATTATCAACTCCAAATAAAAAGAGAAACAAATCAAAAGTTACCATGGACAATGCTGATTTGGCAGTGGTCAGAGGTCATGTGATATTATATTATTATTCAATTTACCTGATTTCAAATAACTATAAATACTGTACATTTACTGAATTCCATTTGATGTTTGAGAAATATATAAATAGTAATAGCGAAACGCGTCACATATTACAAGTAGTAATATGTTGTGAATATTAAAAAACTAGTGTTTTTTATTTAATTCCGAGTAAGACTTTTTAATCTTAATTTTTGCATATTTGACCTGTCCTGTGCCTTTTTTGATATTATGAGATAAGTAAATTCCATTCTATTCTATGGAATCTATTTCCATTATTTTTTAAGCTCCACATTAATTCCGCCTCCTGAGTAATCCTCTTACCTTCATGTATATAACAGCATCCGTTCCGTACCCTTCGCAAGACAAAAGAACGAGATCCCCGTGGAAATACCTGGCGTATAACCGAGAAATGGGCAGACCATAACCGTATCCAGCAAGTGGGACAGTGTGAGAATCTGATTTACTGGGTTGAGGAGCTGTCGAATACATGTACTTGAACAGGTGGTCTGTCGTAGACCTAGCGATACCACCACCTCGGTCACACATCTGAAACATGCAAAAATTATTGTTAAAGTTTTTCTATTAGACTATTCAACAGATAAGGGATCCAATTACAGAATAGTATGCAGCATGAACTATTCAACAAATTACACTTATATATCAATATTAACTGCGGGATTTTTTTCGATAAATCGCAAACTTCCCTCAGAAATATTGAATTCGACTCCGAATTCAATTCCGATTTCGGTTTCAGAACGAAATTTTCTGTAAGATGAAGTAATATTCGCGGGATTCCGTATTTTTGAAATATTTCAGGCGATCAAAGTCAAAAACTTCAATATTCTTAGAAGGAAATACAATTTTATAAACTTTTTTAGTTTCCATTTTTCGAAAAATCGTAGACTTTCTTCTGACATATCTCGACGAGCTTATTCCGAATATCACCTCAAAAATTGTATTCGACAAAGGGGTAACTGAAAAATGTCAATATTTTCGACGAAAAAATGCACCCATCCACAAAATCGACATTTTCTAAATGAGTTAGCATTCTGATTCGAAAAACAAGTACATTTTCGGATTCAGAAGGAAATTTCCCATAAGATGAAGTAATATTCGCGGGATTACGCATTTTTGAAATACTCCCAGGCGATCAAAGTCGAACAATTCAATATTCCATATAGAAGGAAATCGAATTTTACGAACATTTTTAGTTTCCATGTTTCGAAAAATCTAAGAATTTTCTCTGACGTGTCTCGACGAGCTGATTCCGAATATCACCTCAAAAATTGAATTCAACAAAGGGGTAACTGAAAAATGTCAATATTTTCGACGAAAAATTGCACATTTTCTAATTGAATTAGCATTCTAATTCGAAAAACAAGTACATTTTCGGATTCAGAAGGAAATTTTCCATAAGATGATGTAATATTCGCGGGATTACGCATTTTTGAAATAATCCTAGGCAATCAAAGTCAAAAACTTCAATATTCTATGTAGAAGGAAATCGAATTTTACGAAATTTTTCGTTTCCATTTTTCGAAAAATCGTAAGCTTTTTCGTACTTCGACGAGCTGATTCTGAATATCACCTCAAAAATTAAATTTGACAAAGGGTTAACTGAAAAAAGGCTATTTTTTTGACGATAAATTGCACCCATCCACAAAATCGACAGTTTCTAGATGAATTAGCAATCTAATTCGAAAAACAAGAACATTTTCGGATTCAGAAGGAAATTTTCCATAAGATGATGTAATATTCACAGGATTACGCATTTTTGAAATAATCCCAGGCAATCAAAGTCAAAATCTTCAATATTCTATATAGAAGGAAATCGAATTTTACGAAATTTTTAAGTTTCCAATTTTCGAAAAATCGTAAACTTTCTTCTGGCGTATCTCGACGAGCTGATTCCGGATATTACCTCAAAAAATGCAAAATTCTATATAGAAGGAAATCGAATTTTTCGAAAATTTTTAGTTTCAATTTTTTAAAAAATCGCAAACTTCCCTTAGACTTAGCTCGACGAGCTGATTCTGAATATCACCCCAAAAATTGAATTCGACAAAGGGGTAGGTCAAATTTTTCGACTAAAAATTAAACCCATGCACAAATTCGTCAATTTCTAAAAGAAGTAAAATCAGTTTGTTTTTTTTTTACGAAACTCCCAGGTTTTTGGAGAAAACCCATCAAAAGCAGAGCTTGTGCTAGCAAGAGAGATCCGGGACCTACAGTTTAAATAAAAGTGGAATCCGAACCACTTCAGCTCAGTGACACACGACCGGGGATCGAACCCGGACCGTTTCGGGTGGAAGCTGAACGCTCTTACACCACGACCACTTCGCTGTCAAGCATTCTAATTCGAAAAACAAGTACATTTTCGGATTCAGAAGGAAATTTCCCATAAGATGAAGTAATATTCGCGGGATTACACATTTTTGAAATACTCCCAGGCGATCAAAGTCGAACAATTCAATATTCCTATAGAAGGAAATCGAACTTTACGAACATTTTTAGTTTCCATGTTTCGAAAAATCTCAAAATTTTCTCTGACTTGTCTCGACGAGCTGATTCCGAATATCACCTCAAAAATTGAATTCGACAAAGGGGTAACTGAAAAATGTCAATATTTTCGACGAAAAATTGCACCCATCCACAAAATCGACATTTTCTAAATGATTTAGCATTCTAATTTGAAAAACAAGTACATTTTCGGATTCAGAAGGAAATTTTCCATAAGATGAAGTAATACTCGCGGGATTAAGCATTTTTGAAATACTCCCAGGCGATCAAAGTCGAACAATTCAATATTCCATAAATCGAATTTTACGAACATTTTTAGTTTCCACGTTTCGAAAAATCTCAAAATTTTCTCTGACTTGTCTCGACGAGCTGATTCCGAATATCACCTCAAAAATTGAATTCGACAAAGGGGTAACTGAAAAATGTCAATATTTTCGACGAAAAATTGCACCCATCCACAAAATCGACATTTTCTAAATGATTTAGCATTCTAATTTGAAAAACAAGTACATTTTCGGATTCAGAAGGAAATTTTCCATAAGATGAAGTAATATTCGCGGGATTACGCATTTTTGAAATACTCCCAGGCGATCAAAGTCGAACAATTCAATATTCCATATAGAAGGAAATCCAATTTTACGAACATTTTTAGTTTCCACGTTTCGAAAAATCTCAAAATTTTCACTGACTTGTCTCGACGAGCTGATTCCGAATATCACCTCAAAAATTGAATTCGACAAAGGGGTAACTAAAAATGTCAATATTTTCGACGAAAAATTGCACCCATCCACAAAATCGACATTTTCTAAATGAATTAGCATTCTAATTCGAAAAACAAGTACATTTTCGGATTCAGAAGGAAATTTTCCATAAGATGAAGTAATACTCGCGGGATTAGGCATTTTTGAAATACTCCCAGGCGATCAAAGTCGAACAATTCAATATTCCATAAATCGAATTTTACGAACATTTTTAGTTTCCACGTTTCGAAAAATCTCAAAATTTTCTCTGACTTGTCTCGACGAGCTGATTCCTAATATCACCTCAAAAATTGAATTCGACAAAGGGGTAACTCAAAAATGTCAATATTTTCGACGAAAAATTGCACCCATCCACAAAATCGACATTTTCTAAATGAATTAGCATTCTAATTCGAAAAACAAGTACATTTTCGGAAACAGAAGGAAATTTTTCATAAGGTGAAGTAATATTCGCGGGATTAAGCATTTTTGAAATACTCCCAGGCGATCAAAGTCGAACAATTCAATATTCCATAAATCGAATTTTACGAACATTTTTAGTTTCCACGTTTCGAAAAATCTCAAAATTTTCTCTGACTTGTCTCGACGAGCTGATTCCTAATATCACCTCAAAAATTGAATTCGACAAAGGGGTAACTCAAAAATGTCAATATTTTCGACGAAAAATTGCACCCATCCACAAAATCGACATTTTCTAAATGAATTAGCATTCTAATTCGAAAAACAAGTATATTTTCGGATTCAGAAGGAAATTTTCCATAAGATGAAGTAATACTCGCGGGATTAAGCATTTTTGAAATACTCCCAGGCGATCAAAGTCGAACAATTCAATATTCCATAAATCGAATTTTACGAACATTTTTAGTTTCCACGTTTCGAAAAATCTCAAAATTTTCTCTGATTTGTCTCGACGAGCTGATTCCGAATATCACCTCAAAAATTGAATTCGACAAAGGGGTAACTAAAAATGTCAATATTTTCGACGAAAAATTGCACCCATCCACAAAATCGACAATTTCTAAATGAATTAGCATTCTAATTCGAAAAACAAGTACATTTTCGGATTCAGAAGGAAATTTTCCATAAGATGAAGTAATACTCGCGGGATTAGGCATTTTTGAAATACTCCCAGGCGATCAAAGTCGAACAATTCAATATTCCATAAATCGAATTTTACGAACATTTTTAGTTTCCACGTTTCGAAAAATCTCAAAATTTTCTCTGATTTGTCTCGACGAGCTGATTCCGAATATCACCTCAAAAATTGAATTCGATAAAGGGGTAACTAAAAATGTCAATATTTTCGACGAAAAATTGCACCCATCCACAAAATCGACAT
This sequence comes from Chrysolina oricalcia, assembly GCA_944452925.2. Classification (NCBI taxonomy): domain Eukaryota; kingdom Metazoa; phylum Arthropoda; class Insecta; order Coleoptera; family Chrysomelidae; genus Chrysolina; species Chrysolina oricalcia. Next base: position 2,699,217 of record OX101817.2, read on the forward strand.
TTTCTAAATGAATTAGCATTCTAATTCGAAAAACAAGTACATTTTCGGATTCAGAAGGAAATTTTCCATAAGATGAAGTAATACTCGCGGGATTAAGCATTTTTGAAATACTCCCAGGCGATCAAAGTCGAACAATTCAATATTCCATAAATCGAATTTTACGAACATTTTTAGTTTCCACGTTTCGAAAAATCTCAAAATTTTCTCTGATTTGTCTCGACGAGCTGATTCCGAATATCACCTCAAAAATTGAATTCGATAAAGGGGTAACTAAAAATGTCAATATTTTCGACGAAAAATTGCACCCATCCACAAAATCGACATTTTCTAAATGAATTAGCATTCTAATTCGAAAAACAAGTACATTTTCGGATTCAGAAGGAAATTTTCCATAAGATGAAGTAATACTCGCGGGATTAAGCATTTTTGAAATACTCCCAGGCGATCAAAGTCGAACAATTCAATATTCCATAAATCGAATTTTACGAACATTTTTAGTTTCCACGTTTCGAAAAATCTCAAAATTTTCTCTGACTTGTCTCGACGAGCTGATTCCGAATATCACCTCAAAAATTGAATTCGACAAAGGGGTAACACAAAAATGTCAATATTTTCGACGAAAAATTGCACCCATCCACAAAATCGACATTTTCTAAATGAATTAGCATTCTAATTCGAAAAACAGGTACATTTTCGGAAACGGAAGGAAATTTTTCATAAGGTGAAGTAATATTCGCGGGATTAAGCATTTTTGAAATACTCCCAGGCGATCAAAGTCGAACAATTCAATATTCCATAAATCGAATTTTACGAACATTTTTAGTTTCCACGTTTCGAAAAATCTCAAAATTTTCTCTGACGTGTGTCTCGACGAGCTGATTCCGAATATCACCTCAAAAATTGAATTCGACAAAGGGGTAACTAAAAATGTCAATATTTTCGACGAAAAATTGCACCCATCCACAAAATCGACAATTTCTAAATGAATTAGCATTCTAATTCGAAAAACAAGTACATTTTCGGATTCAGAAGGAAATTTTCCATAAGATGAAGTAATACTCGCGGGATTAGGCATTTTTGAAATACTCCCAGGCGATCAAAGTCGAACAATTCAATATTCCATAAATCGAATTTTACGAACATTTTTAGTTTCCACGTTTCGAAAAATCTCAAAATTTTCTGTGATTTGTCTCGACGAGCTGATTCCGAATATCACCTCAAAAATTGAATTCGATAAAGGGGTAACTAAAAATGTCAATATTTTCGACGAAAAATTGCACCCATCCACAAAATCGACATTTTCTAAATGAATTAGCATTCTAATTCGAAAAACAAGTACATTTTCGGATTCAGAAGGAAATTTTCCATAAGATGAAGTAATACTCGCGGGATTAAGCATTTTTGAAATACTCCCAGGCGATCAAAGTCGAACAATTCAATATTCCATAAATCGAATTTTACGAACATTTTTAGTTTCCACGTTTCGAAAAATCTCAAAATTTTCTCTGACTTGTCTCGACGAGCTGATTCCGAATATCACCTCAAAAATTGAATTCGACAAAGGGGTAACACAAAAATGTCAATATTTTCGACGAAAAATTGCACCCATCCACAAAATCGACATTTTCTAAATGAATTAGCATTCTAATTCGAAAAACAGGTACATTTTCGGAAACAGAAGGAAATTTTTCATAAGGTGAAGTAATATTCGCGGGATTAAGCATTTTTGAAATACTCCCAGGCGATCAAAGTCGAACAATTCAATATTCCATAAATCGAATTTTACGAACATTTTTAGTTTCCACGTTTCGAAAAATCTCAAAATTTTCTCTGACTTGTCTCGACGAGCTGATTCCGAATATCACCTCATAAATTGAATTCGACAAAGGGGTAACACAAAAATGTCAATATTTTCGACGAAAAATTGCACCCATCCACAAAATCGACATTTTCTAAATGAATTAGCATTCTAATTCGAAAAACAGGTACATTTTCGGAAACGGAAGGAAATTTTTCATAAGGTGAAGTAATATTCGCGGGATTAAGCATTTTTGAAATACTCCCAGGCGATCAAAGTCGAACAATTCAATATTCCATAAATCGAATTTTACGAACATTTTTAGTTTCCACGTTTCGAAAAATCTCAAAATTTTCTCTGATTCGTCTCGACGAGCTGATTCCGAATATCACCTCAAAAATTGAATTCGATAAAGGGGTAACTAAAAATGTCAATATTTTCGACGAAAAATTGCACCCATCCACAAAATCGACATTTTCTAAATGAATTAGCATTCTAATTCGAAAAACAAGTACATTTTCGGATTCAGAAGGAAATTTTCCATAAGATGAAGTAATACTCGCGGGATTAAGCATTTTTGAAATACTCCCAGGCGATCAAAGTCGAACAATTCAATATTCCATAAATCGAATTTTACGAACATTTTTAGTTTCCACGTTTCGAAAAATCTCAAAATTTTCTCTGACTTGTCTCGACGAGCTGATTCCGAATATCACCTCAAAAATTGAATTCGACAAAGGGGTAACACAAAAATGTCAATATTTTCGACGAAAAATTGCACCCATCCACAAAATCGACATTTTCTAAATGAATTAGCATTCTAATTCGAAAAACAAGTACATTTTCGGATTCAGAAGGAAATTTTCCATAAGATGAAGTAATACTCGCGGGATTAAGCATTTTTGAAATACTCCCAGGCGATCAAAGTCGAACAATTCAATATTCCATAAATCGAATTTTACGAACATTTTTAGTTTCCACGTTTCGAAAAATCTCAAAATTTTCTCTGACTTGTCTCGACGAGCTGATTCCGAATATCACCTCAAAAATTGAATTCGACAAAGGGGTAACACAAAAATGTCAATATTTTCGACGAAAAATTGCACCCATCCACAAAATCGACATTTTCTAAATGAATTAGCATTCTAATTCGAAAAACAGGTACATTTTCGGAAACGGAAGGAAATTTTTCATAAGGTGAAGTAATATTCGCGGGATTAAGCATTTTTGAAATACTCCCAGGCGATCAAAGTCGAACAATTCAATATTCCATAAATCGAATTTTACGAACATTTTTAGTTTCCACGTTTCGAAAAATCTCAAAATTTTCTCTGACGTGTGTCTCGACGAGCTGATTCCGAATATCACCTCAAAAATTGAATTCGACAAAGGGGTAACTAAAAATGTCAATATTTTCGACGAAAAATTGCACCCATCCACAAAATCGACAATTTCTAAATGAATTAGCATTCTAATTCGAAAAACAAGTACATTTTCGGATTCAGAAGGAAATTTTCCATAAGATGAAGTAATACTCGCGGGATTAGGCATTTTTGAAATACTCCCAGGCGATCAAAGTCGAACAATTCAATATTCCATAAATCGAATTTTACGAACATTTTTAGTTTCCACGTTTCGAAAAATCTCAAAATTTTCTCTGATTCGTCTCGACGAGCTGATTCCGAATATCACCTCAAAAATTGAATTCGATAAAGGGGTAACTAAAAATGTCAATATTTTCGACGAAAAATTGCACCCATCCACAAAATCGACATTTTCTAAATGAATTAGCATTCTAATTCGAAAAACAAGTACATTTTCGGATTCAGAAGGAAATTTTCCATAAGATGAAGTAATACTCGCGGGATTAAGCATTTTTGAAATACTCCCAGGCGATCAAAGTCGAACAATTCAATATTCCATAAATCGAATTTTACGAACATTTTTAGTTTCCACGTTTCGAAAAATCTCAAAATTTTCTCTGACTTGTCTCGACGAGCTGATTCCGAATATCACCTCAAAAATTGAATTCGACAAAGGGGTAACACAAAAATGTCAATATTTTCGACGAAAAATTGCACCCATCCACAAAATCGACATTTTCTAAATGAATTAGCATTCTAATTCGAAAAACAGGTACATTTTCGGAAACGGAAGGAAATTTTTCATAAGGTGAAGTAATATTCGCGGGATTAAGCATTTTTGAAATACTCCCAGGCGATCAAAGTCGAACAATTCAATATTCCATAAATCGAATTTTACGAACATTTTTAGTTTCCACGTTTCGAAAAATCTCAAAATTTTCTCTGACGTGTGTCTCGACGAGCTGATTCCGAATATCACCTCAAAAATTGAATTCGACAAAGGGGTAACTAAAAATGTCAATATTTTCGACGAAAAATTGCACCCATCCACAAAATCGACAATTTCTAAATGAATTAGCATTCTAATTCGAAAAACAAGTACATTTTCGGATTCAGAAGGAAATTTTCCATAAGATGAAGTAATACTCGCGGGATTAGGCATTTTTGAAATACTCCCAGGCGATCAAAGTCGAACAATTCAATATTCCATAAATCGAATTTTACGAACATTTTTAGTTTCCACGTTTCGAAAAATCTCAAAATTTTCTGTGATTTGTCTCGACGAGCTGATTCCGAATATCACCTCAAAAATTGAATTCGATAAAGGGGTAACTAAAAATGTCAATATTTTCGACGAAAAATTGCACCCATCCACAAAATCGACATTTTCTAAATGAATTAGCATTCTAATTCGAAAAACAAGTACATTTTCGGATTCAGAAGGAAATTTTCCATAAGATGAAGTAATACTCGCGGGATTAAGCATTTTTGAAATACTCCCAGGCGATCAAAGTCGAACAATTCAATATTCCATAAATCGAATTTTACGAACATTTTTAGTTTCCACGTTTCGAAAAATCTCAAAATTTTCTCTGACTTGTCTCGACGAGCTGATTCCGAATATCACCTCAAAAATTGAATTCGACAAAGGGGTAACACAAAAATGTCAATATTTTCGACGAAAAATTGCACCCATCCACAAAATCGACATTTTCTAAATGAATTAGCATTCTAATTCGAAAAACAGGTACATTTTCGGAAACAGAAGGAAATTTTTCATAAGGTGAAGTAATATTCGCGGGATTAAGCATTTTTGAAATACTCCCAGGCGATCAAAGTCGAACAATTCAATATTCCATAAATCGAATTTTACGAACATTTTTAGTTTCCACGTTTCGAAAAATCTCAAAATTTTCTCTGACTTGTCTCGACGAGCTGATTCCGAATATCACCTCAAAAATTGAATTCGACAAAGGGGTAACACAAAAATGTCAATATTTTCGACGAAAAATTGCACCCATCCACAAAATCGACATTTTCTAAATGAATTAGCATTCTAATTCGAAAAACAGGTACATTTTCGGAAACGGAAGGAAATTTTTCATAAGGTGAAGTAATATTCGCGGGATTAGGCATTTTTGAAATACTCCCAGGCGATCAAAGTCGAACAATTCAATATTCCATAAATCGAATTTTACGAACATTTTTAGTTTCCACGTTTCGAAAAATCTCAAAATTTTCTCTGATTTGTCTCGACGAGCTGATTCCGAATATCACCTCAAAAATTGAATTCGATAAAGGGGTAACTAAAAATGTCAATATTTTCGACGAAAAATTGCACCCATCCACAAAATCGACATTTTCTAAATGAATTAGCATTCTAATTCGAAAAACAAGTACATTTTCGGATTCAGAAGGAAATTTTCCATAAGATGAAGTAATACTCGCGGGATTAAGCATTTTTGAAATACTCCCAGGCGATCAAAGTCGAACAATTCAATATTCCATAAATCGAATTTTACGAACATTTTTAGTTTCCACGTTTCGAAAAATCTCAAAATTTTCTCTGACTTGTCTCGACGAGCTGATTCCGAATATCACCTCAAAAATTGAATTCGACAAAGGGGTAACACAAAAATGTCAATATTTTCGACGAAAAATTGCACCCATCCACAAAATCGACAATTTCTAAATGAATTAGCATTCTAATTCGAAAAACAAGTACATTTTCGGATTCAGAAGGAAATTTTCCATAAGATGAAGTAATACTCGCGGGATTAGGCATTTTTGAAATACTCCCAGGCGATCAAAGTCGAACAATTCAATATTCCATAAATCGAATTTTACGAACATTTTTAGTTTCCACGTTTCGAAAAATCTCAAAATTTTCTGTGATTTGTCTCGACGAGCTGATTCCGAATATCACCTCAAAAATTGAATTCGATAAAGGGGTAACTAAAAATGTCAATATTTTCGACGAAAAATTGCACCCATCCACAAAATCGACATTTTCTAAATGAATTAGCATTCTAATTCGAAAAACAAGTACATTTTCGGATTCAGAAGGAAATTTTCCATAAGATGAAGTAATACTCGCGGGATTAAGCATTTTTGAAATACTCCCAGGCGATCAAAGTCGAACAATTCAATATTCCATAAATCGAATTTTACGAACATTTTTAGTTTCCACGTTTCGAAAAATCTCAAAATTTTCTCTGACTTGTCTCGACGAGCTGATTCCGAATATCACCTCAAAAATTGAATTCGACAAAGGGGTAACACAAAAATGTCAATATTTTCGACGAAAAATTGCACCCATCCACAAAATCGACATTTTCTAAATGAATTAGCATTCTAATTCGAAAAACAGGTACATTTTCGGAAACAGAAGGAAATTTTTCATAAGGTGAAGTAATATTCGCGGGATTAAGCATTTTTGAAATACTCCCAGGCGATCAAAGTCGAACAATTCAATATTCCATAAATCGAATTTTACGAACATTTTTAGTTTCCACGTTTCGAAAAATCTCAAAATTTTCTCTGACTTGTCTCGACGAGCTGATTCCGAATATCACCTCAAAAATTGAATTCGACAAAGGGGTAACACAAAAATGTCAATATTTTCGACGAAAAATTGCACCCATCCACAAAATCGACATTTTCTAAATGAATTAGCATTCTAATTCGAAAAACAGGTACATTTTCGGAAACGGAAGGAAATTTTTCATAAGGTGAAGTAATATTCGCGGGATTAAGCATTTTTGAAATACTCCCAGGCGATCAAAGTCGAACAATTCAATATTCCATAAATCGAATTTTACGAACATTTTTAGTTTCCACGTTTCGAAAAATCTCAAAATTTTCTCTGATTTGTCTCGACGAGCTGATTCCGAATATCACCTCAAAAATTGAATTCGATAAAGGGGTAACTAAAAATGTCAATATTTTCGACGAAAAATTGCACCCATCCACAAAATCGACATTTTCTAAATGAATTAGCATTCTAATTCGAAAAACAAGTACATTTTCGGATTCAGAAGGAAATTTTCCATAAGATGAAGTAATACTCGCGGGATTAAGCATTTTTGAAATACTCCCAGGCGATCAAAGTCGAACAATTCAATATTCCATAAATCGAATTTTACGAACATTTTTAGTTTCCACGTTTCGAAAAATCTCAAAATTTTCTCTGACTTGTCTCGACGAGCTGATTCCGAATATCACCTCAAAAATTGAATTCGACAAAGGGGTAACACAAAAATGTCAATATTTTCGACGAAAAATTGCACCCATCCACAAAATCGACATTTTCTAAATGAATTAGCATTCTAATTCGAAAAACAGGTACATTTTCGGAAACAGAAGGAAATTTTTCATAAGGTGAAGTAATATTCGCGGGATTAAGCATTTTTGAAATACTCCCAGGCGATCAAAGTCGAACAATTCAATATTCCATAAATCGAATTTTACGAACATTTTTAGTTTCCACGTTTCGAAAAATCTCAAAATTTTCTCTGACTTGTCTCGACGAGCTGATTCCGAATATCACCTCATAAATTGAATTCGACAAAGGGGTAACACAAAAATGTCAATATTTTCGACGAAAAATTGCACCCATCCACAAAATCGACATTTTCTAAATGAATTAGCATTCTAATTCGAAAAACAGGTACATTTTCGGAAACGGAAGGAAATTTTTCATAAGGTGAAGTAATATTCGCGGGATTAAGCATTTTTGAAATACTCCCAGGCGATCAAAGTCGAACAATTCAATATTCCATAAATCGAATTTTACGAACATTTTTAGTTTCCACGTTTCGAAAAATCTCAAAATTTTCTCTGATTTGTCTCGACGAGCTGATTCCGAATATCACCTCAAAAATTGAATTCGATAAAGGGGTAACTAAAAATGTCAATATTTTCGACGAAAAATTGCACCCATCCACAAAATCGACATTTTCTAAATGAATTAGCATTCTAATTCGAAAAACAAGTACATTTTCGGATTCAGAAGGAAATTTTCCATAAGATGAAGTAATACTCGCGGGATTAAGCATTTTTGAAATACTCCCAGGCGATCAAAGTCGAACAATTCAATATTCCATAAATCGAATTTTACGAACATTTTTAGTTTCCACGTTTCGAAAAATCTCAAAATTTTCTCTGACTTGTCTCGACGAGCTGATTCCGAATATCACCTCAAAAATTGAATTCGACAAAGGGGTAACACAAAAATGTCAATATTTTCGACGAAAAATTGCACCCATCCACAAAATCGACATTTTCTAAATGAATTAGCATTCTAATTCGAAAAACAGGTACATTTTCGGAAACGGAAGGAAATTTTTCATAAGGTGAAGTAATATTCGCGGGATTAAGCATTTTTGAAATACTCCCAGGCGATCAAAGTCGAACAATTCAATATTCCATAAATCGAATTTTACGAACATTTTTAGTTTCCACGTTTCGAAAAATCTCAAAATTTTCTCTGACGTGTGTCTCGACGAGCTGATTCCGAATATCACCTCAAAAATTGAATTCGACAAAGGGGTAACTAAAAATGTCAATATTTTCGACGAAAAATTGCACCCATCCACAAAATCGACAATTTCTAAATGAATTAGCATTCTAATTCGAAAAACAAGTACATTTTCGGATTCAGAAGGAAATTTTCCATAAGATGAAGTAATACTCGCGGGATTAGGCATTTTTGAAATACTCCCAGGCGATCAAAGTCGAACAATTCAATATTCCATAAATCGAATTTTACGAACATTTTTAGTTTCCACGTTTCGAAAAATCTCAAAATTTTCTGTGATTTGTCTCGACGAGCTGATTCCGAATATCACCTCAAAAATTGAATTCGATAAAGGGGTAACTAAAAATGTCAATATTTTCGACGAAAAATTGCACCCATCCACAAAATCGACATTTTCTAAATGAATTAGCATTCTAATTCGAAAAACAAGTACATTTTCGGATTCAGAAGGAAATTTTCCATAAGATGAAGTAATACTCGCGGGATTAAGCATTTTTGAAATACTCCCAGGCGATCAAAGTCGAACAATTCAATATTCCATAAATCGAATTTTACGAACATTTTTAGTTTCCACGTTTCGAAAAATCTCAAAATTTTCTCTGACTTGTCTCGACGAGCTGATTCCGAATATCACCTCAAAAATTGAATTCGACAAAGGGGTAACACAAAAATGTCAATATTTTCGACGAAAAATTGCACCCATCCACAAAATCGACATTTTCTAAATGAATTAGCATTCTAATTCGAAAAACAGGTACACTTTCGGAAACAGAAGGAAATTTTTCATAAGGTGAAGTAATATTCGCGGGATTAAGCATTTTTGAAATACTCCCAGGCGATCAAAGTCGAACAATTCAATATTCCATAAATCGAATTTTACGAACATTTTTAGTTTCCACGTTTCGAAAAATCTCAAAATTTTCTCTGACTTGTCTCGACGAGCTGATTCCGAATATCACCTCAAAAATTGAATTCGACAAAGGGGTAACACAAAAATGTCAATATTTTCGACGAAAAATTGCACCCATCCACAAAATCGACATTTTCTAAATGAATTAGCATTCTAATTCGAAAAACAGGTACATTTTCGGAAACGGAAGGAAATTTTTCATAAGGTGAAGTAATATTCGCGGGATTAGGCATTTTTGAAATACTCCCAGGCGATCAAAGTCGAACAATTCAATATTCCATAAATCGAATTTTACGAACATTTTTAGTTTCCACGTTTCGAAAAATCTCAAAATTTTCTCTGATTTGTCTCGACGAGCTGATTCCGAATATCACCTCAAAAATTGAATTCGATAAAGGGGTAACTAAAAATGTCAATATTTTCGACGAAAAATTGCACCCATCCACAAAATCGACATTTTCTAAATGAATTAGCATTCTAATTCGAAAAACAAGTACATTTTCGGATTCAGAAGGAAATTTTCCATAAGATGAAGTAATACTCGCGGGATTAAGCATTTTTGAAATACTCCCAGGCGATCAAAGTCGAACAATTCAATATTCCATAAATCGAATTTTACGAACATTTTTAGTTTCCACGTTTCGAAAAATCTCAAAATTTTCTCTGACTTGTCTCGACGAGCTGATTCCGAATATCACCTCAAAAATTGAATTCGACAAAGGGGTAACACAAAAATGTCAATATTTTCGACGAAAAATTGCACCCATCCACAAAATCGACATTTTCTAAATGAATTAGCATTCTAATTCGAAAAACAGGTACATTTTCGGAAACGGAAGGAAATTTTTCATAAGGTGAAGTAATATTCGCGGGATTAAGCATTTTTGAAATACTCCCAGGCGATCAAAGTCGAACAATTCAATATTCCATAAATCGAATTTTACGAACATTTTTAGTTTCCACGTTTCGAAAAATCTCAAAATTTTCTCTGACGTGTGTCTCGACGAGCTGATTCCGAATATCACCTCAAAAATTGAATTCGACAAAGGGGTAACTAAAAATGTCAATATTTTCGACGAAAAATTGCACCCATCCACAAAATCGACAATTTCTAAATGAATTAGCATTCTAATTCGAAAAACAAGTACATTTTCGGATTCAGAAGGAAATTTTCCATAAGATGAAGTAATACTCGCGGGATTAGGCATTTTTGAAATACTCCCAGGCGATCAAAGTCGAACAATTCAATATTCCATAAATCGAATTTTACGAACATTTTTAGTTTCCACGTTTCGAAAAATCTCAAAATTTTCTGTGATTTGTCTCGACGAGCTGATTCCGAATATCACCTCAAAAATTGAATTCGATAAAGGGGTAACTAAAAATGTCAATATTTTCGACGAAAAATTGCACCCATCCACAAAATCGACATTTTCTAAATGAATTAGCATTCTAATTCGAAAAACAAGTACATTTTCGGATTCAGAAGGAAATTTTCCATAAGATGAAGTAATACTCGCGGGATTAAGCATTTTTGAAATACTCCCAGGCGATCAAAGTCGAACAATTCAATATTCCATAAATCGAATTTTACGAACATTTTTAGTTTCCACGTTTCGAAAAATCTCAAAATTTTCTCTGACTTGTCTCGACGAGCTGATTCCGAATATCACCTCAAAAATTGAATTCGACAAAGGGGTAACACAAAAATGTCAATATTTTCGACGAAAAATTGCACCCATCCACAAAATCGACATTTTCTAAATGAATTAGCATTCTAATTCGAAAAACAGGTACACTTTCGGAAACAGAAGGAAATTTTTCATAAGGTGAAGTAATATTCGCGGGATTAAGCATTTTTGAAATACTCCCAGGCGATCAAAGTCGAACAATTCAATATTCCATAAATCGAATTTTACGAACATTTTTAGTTTCCACGTTTCGAAAAATCTCAAAATTTTCTCTGACTTGTCTCGACGAGCTGATTCCGAATATCACCTCAAAAATTGAATTCGACAAAGGGGTAACACAAAAATGTCAATATTTTCGACGAAAAATTGCACCCATCCACAAAATCGACATTTTCTAAATGAATTAGCATTCTAATTCGAAAAACAGGTACATTTTCGGAAACGGAAGGAAATTTTTCATAAGGTGAAGTAATATTCGCGGGATTAGGCATTTTTGAAATACTCCCAGGCGATCAAAGTCGAACAATTCAATATTCCATAAATCGAATTTTACGAACATTTTTAGTTTCCACGTTTCGAAAAATCTCAAAATTTTCTCTGATTTGTCTCGACGAGCTGATTCCGAATATCACCTCAAAAATTGAATTCGACAAAGGGGTAACTAAAAATGTCAATATTTTCGACGAAAAATTGCACCCATCCACAAAATCGACAATTTCTAAATGAATTAGCATTCTAATTCGAAAAACAAGTACATTTTCGGATTCAGAAGGAAATTTTCCATAAGATGAAGTAATACTCGCGGGATTAGGCATTTTTGAAATACTCCCAGGCGATCAAAGTCGAACAATTCAATATTCCATAAATCGAATTTTACGAACATTTTTAGTTTCCACGTTTCGAAAAATCTCAAAATTTTCTCTGACTTGTCTCGACGAGCTGATTCCGAATATCACCTCAAAAATTGAATTCGACAAAGGGGTAACACAAAAATGTCAATATTTTCGACGAAAAATTGCACCCATCCACAAAATCGACATTTTCTAAATGAATTAGCATTCTAATTCGAAAAACAGGTACATTTTCGGAAACAGAAGGAAATTTTTCATAAGGTGAAGTAATATTCGCGGGATTAAGCATTTTTGAAATACTCCCAGGCGATCAAAGTCGAACAATTCAATATTCCATAAATCGAATTTTACGAACATTTTTAGTTTCCACGTTTCGAAAAATCTCAAAATTTTCTCTGACGTGTGTCTCGACGAGCTGATTCCGAATATCACCTCAAAAATTGAATTCGACAAAGGGGTAACACAAAAATGTCAATATTTTCGACGAAAAATTGCACCCATCCACAAAATCGACATTTTCTAAATGAATTAGCATTCTAATTCGAAAAACAGGTACATTTTCGGAAACGGAAGGAAATTTTTCATAAGGTGAAGTAATATTCGCGGGATTAAGCATTTTTGAAATACTCCCAGGCGATCAAAGTCGAACAATTCAATATTCCATAAATCGAATTTTACGAACATTTTTAGTTTCCACGTTTCGAAAAATCTCAAAATTTTCTCTGACGTGTGTCTCGACGAGCTGATTCCGAATATCACCTCAAAAATTGAATTCGACAAAGGGGTAACTAAAAATGTCAATATTTTCGACGAAAAATTGCACCCATCCACAAAATCGACAATTTCTAAATGAATTAGCATTCTAATTCGAAAAACAAGTACATTTTCGGATTCAGAAGGAAATTTTCCATAAGATGAAGTAATACTCGCGGGATTAGGCATTTTTGAAATACTCCCAGGCGATCAAAGTCGAACAATTCAATATTCCATAAATCGAATTTTACGAACATTTTTAGTTTCCACGTTTCGAAAAATCTCAAAATTTTCTGTGATTTGTCTCGACGAGCTGATTCCGAATATCACCTCAAAAATTGAATTCGATAAAGGGGTAACTAAAAATGTCAATATTTTCGACGAAAAATTGCACCCATCCACAAAATCGACATTTTCTAAATGAATTAGCATTCTAATTCGAAAAACAAGTACATTTTCGGATTCAGAAGGAAATTTTCCATAAGATGAAGTAATACTCGCGGGATTAAGCATTTTTGAAATACTCCCAGGCGATCAAAGTCGAACAATTCAATATTCCATAAATCGAATTTTACGAACATTTTTAGTTTCCACGTTTCGAAAAATCTCAAAATTTTCTCTGACTTGTCTCGACGAGCTGATTCCGAATATCACCTCAAAAATTGAATTCGACAAAGGGGTAACACAAAAATGTCAATATTTTCGACGAAAAATTGCACCCATCCACAAAATCGACATTTTCTAAATGAATTAGCATTCTAATTCGAAAAACAGGTACATTTTCGGAAACAGAAGGAAATTTTTCATAAGGTGAAGTAATATTCGCGGGATTAAGCATTTTTGAAATACTCCCAGGCGATCAAAGTCGAACAATTCAATATTCCATAAATCGAATTTTACGAACATTTTTAGTTTCCACGTTTCGAAAAATCTCAAAATTTTCTCTGACGTGTCTCGACGAGCTGATTCCGAATATCACCTCAAAAATTGAATTCGACAAAGGGGTAACACAAAAATGTCAATATTTTCGACGAAAAATTGCACCCATCCACAAAATCGACATTTTCTAAATGAATTAGCATTCTAATTCGAAAAACAAGTACATTTTCGGATTCAGAAGGAAATTTTTCATAAGGTGAAGTAATATTCGCGGGATTAAGCATTTTTGAAATACTCCCAGGCGATCAAAGTCGAACAATTCAATATTCCATAAATCGAATTTTACGAACATTTTTAGTTTCCACGTTTCGAAAAATCTCAAAATTTTCTCTGACGTGTCTCGACGAGCTGATTCCGAATATCACCTCAAAAATTGAATTCGACAAAGAAGTAACTAAAAATGTCAATATTTTCGACGAAAAATTGCACCCATCCACAAAATCGACAATTTCTAAATGAATTAGCATTCTAATTCGAAAAACAAGTACATTTTCGGATTCAGAAGGAAATTTTCCATAAGATGAAGTAATACTCGCGGGATTAGGCATTTTTGAAATACTCCCAGGCGATCAAAGTCGAACAATTCAATATTCCATAAATCGAATTTTACGAACATTTTTAGTTTCCACGTTTCGAAAAATCTCAAAATTTTCTCTGATTTGTCTCGACGAGCTGATTCCGAATATCACCTCTAAAATTGAATTCGATAAAGGGGTAACTAAAAATGTCAATATTTTCGACGAAAAATTGCACCCATCCACAAAATCGACATTTTCTAAATGAATTAGCATTCTAATTCGAAAAACAAGTACATTTTCGGATTCAGAAGGAAATTTTCCATAAGATGAAGTAATACTCGCGGGATTAAGCATTTTTGAAATACTCCCAGGCGATCAAAGTCGAACAATTCAATATTCCATAAATCGAATTTTACGAACATTTTTAGTTTCCACGTTTCGAAAAATCTCAAAATTTTCTCTGACTTGTCTCGACGAGCTGATTCCGAATATCACCTCAAAAATTGAATTCGACAAAGGGGTAACACAAAAATGTCAATATTTTCGACGAAAAATTGCACCCATCCACAAAATCGACATTTTCTAAATGAATTAGCATTCTAATTCGAAAAACAGGTACATTTTCGGAAACAGAAGGAAATTTTTCATAAGGTGAAGTAATATTCGCGGGATTAAGCATTTTTGAAATACTCCCAGGCGATCAAAGTCGAACAATTCAATATTCCATAAATCGAATTTTACGAACATTTTTAGTTTCCACGTTTCGAAAAATCTCAAAATTTTCTCTGACGTGTCTCGACGAGCTGATTCCGAATATCACCTCAAAAATTGAATTCGACAAAGGGGTAACTAAAAATGTCAATATTTTCGACGAAAAATTGCACCCATCCACAAAATCGACAATTTCTAAATGAATTAGCATTCTAATTCGAAAAACAAGTACATTTTCGGATTCAGAAGGAAATTTTCCATAAGATGAAGTAATACTCGCGGGATTAGGCATTTTTGAAATACTCCCAGGCGATCAAAGTCGAACAATTCAATATTCCATAAATCGAATTTTACGAACATTTTTAGTTTCCACGTTTCGAAAAATCTCAAAATTTTCTCTGATTTGTCTCGACGAGCTGATTCCGAATATCACCTCAAAAATTGAATTCGATAAAGGGGTAACTGAAAATGTCAATATTTTCGACGAAAAATTGCACCCATCCACAAAATCGACATTTTCTAAATGAATTAGCATTCTAATTCGAAAAACAAGTACATTTTCGGATTCAGAAGGAAATTTTCCATAAGATGAAGTAATACTCGCGGGATTAGGCATTTTTGAAATACTCCCAGGCGATCAAAGTCGAACAATTCAATATTCCATAAATCGAATTTTACGAACATTTTTAGTTTCCACGTTTCGAAAAATCTCAAAATTTTCTGTGATTTGTCTCGACGAGCTGATTCCGAATATCACCTCAAAAATTGAATTCGATAAAGGGGTAACTAAAAATGTCAATATTTTCGACGAAAAATTGCACCCATCCACAAAATCGACATTTTCTAAATGAATTAGCATTCTAATTCGAAAAACAAGTACATTTTCGGATTCAGAAGGAAATTTTCCATAAGATGAAGTAATACTCGCGGGATTAAGCATTTTTGAAATACTCCCAGGCGATCAAAGTCGAACAATTCAATATTCCATAAATCGAATTTTACGAACATTTTTAGTTTCCACGTTTCGAAAAATCTCAAAATTTTCTCTGACTTGTCTCGACGAGCTGATTCCGAATATCACCTCAAAAATTGAATTCGACAAAGGGGTAACACAAAAATGTCAATATTTTCGACGAAAAATTGCACCCATCCACAAAATCGACATTTTCTAAATGAATTAGCATTCTAATTCGAAAAACAGGTACATTTTCGGAAACGGAAGGAAATTTTTCATAAGGTGAAGTAATATTCGCGGGATTAAGCATTTTTGAAATACTCCCAGGCGATCAAAGTCGAACAATTCAATATTCCATAAATCGAATTTTACGAACATTTTTAGTTTCCACGTTTCGAAAAATCTCAAAATTTTCTCTGACGTGTGTCTCGACGAGCTGATTCCGAATATCACCTCAAAAATTGAATTCGACAAAGGGGTAACTAAAAATGTCAATATTTTCGACGAAAAATTGCACCCATCCACAAAATCGACAATTTCTAAATGAATTAGCATTCTAATTCGAAAAACAAGTACATTTTCGGATTCAGAAGGAAATTTTCCATAAGATGAAGTAATACTCGCGGGATTAGGCATTTTTGAAATACTCCCAGGCGATCAAAGTCGAACAATTCAATATTCCATAAATCGAATTTTACGAACATTTTTAGTTTCCACGTTTCGAAAAATCTCAAAATTTTCTGTGATTTGTCTCGACGAGCTGATTCCGAATATCACCTCAAAAATTGAATTCGATAAAGGGGTAACTAAAAATGTCAATATTTTCGACGAAAAATTGCACCCATCCAAGAATCGACATTTTCTAAATGAATTAGCATTCTAATTCGAAAAACAAGTACATTTTCGGATTCAGAAGGAAATTTTCCATAAGATGAAGTAATACTCGCGGGATTAAGCATTTTTGAAATACTCCCAGGCGATCAAAGTCGAACAATTCAATATTCCATAAATCGAATTTTACGAACATTTTTAGTTTCCACGTTTCGAAAAATCTCAAAATTTTCTCTGACTTGTCTCGACGAGCTGATTCCGAATATCACCTCAAAAATTGAATTCGACAAAGGGGTAACACAAAAATGTCAATATTTTCGACGAAAAATTGCACCCATCCACAAAATCGACATTTTCTAAATGAATTAGCATTCTAATTCGAAAAACAGGTACATTTTCAGAAACAGAAGGAAATTTTTCATAAGGTGAAGTAATATTCGCGGGATTAAGCATTTTTGAAATACTCCCAGGCGATCAAAGTCGAACAATTCAATATTCCATAAATCGAATTTTACGAACATTTTTAGTTTCCACGTTTCGAAAAATCTCAAAATTTTCTCTGACTTGTCTCGACGAGCTGATTCCGAATATCACCTCAAAAATTGAATTCGACAAAGGGGTAACACAAAAATGTCAATATTTTCGACGAAAAATTGCACCCATCCACAAAATCGACATTTTCTAAATGAATTAGCATTCTAATTCGAAAAACAGGTACATTTTCGGAAACGGAAGGAAATTTTTCATAAGGTGAAGTAATATTCGCGGGATTAAGCATTTTTGAAATACTCCCAGGCGATCAAAGTCGAACAATTCAATATTCCATAAATCGAATTTTACGAACATTTTTAGTTTCCACGTTTCGAAAAATCTCAAAATTTTCTCTGACGTGTCTCGACGAGCTGATTCCGAATATCACCTCAAAAATTGAATTCGACAAAGAAGTAACTAAAAATGTCAATATTTTCGACGAAAAATTGCACCCATCCACAAAATCGACAATTTCTAAATGAATTAGCATTCTAATTCGAAAAACAAGTACATTTTCGGATTCAGAAGGAAATTTTCCATAAGATGAAGTAATACTCGCGGGATTAGGCATTTTTGAAATACTCCCAGGCGATCAAAGTCGAACAATTCAATATTCCATAAATCGAATTTTACGAACATTTTTAGTTTCCACGTTTCGAAAAATCTCAAAATTTTCTCTGATTTGTCTCGACGAGCTGATTCCGAATATCACCTCAAAAATTGAATTCGATAAAGGGGTAACTAAAAATGTCAATATTTTCGACGAAAAATTGCACCCATCCACAAAATCGACATTTTCTAAATGAATTAGCATTCTAATTCGAAAAACAGGTACATTTTCGGAAACGGAAGGAAATTTTTCATAAGGTGAAGTAATATTCGCGGGATTAAGCATTTTTGAAATACTCCCAGGCGATCAAAGTCGAACAATTCAATATTCCATAAATCGAATTTTACGAACATTTTTAGTTTCCACGTTTCGAAAAATCTCAAAATTTTCTCTGACGTGTGTCTCGACGAGCTGATTCCGAATATCACCTCAAAAATTGAATTCGACAAAGGGGTAACTAAAAATGTCAATATTTTCGACGAAAAATTGCACCCATCCACAAAATCGACAATTTCTAAATGAATTAGCATTCTAATTCGAAAAACAAGTACATTTTCGGATTCAGAAGGAAATTTTCCATAAGATGAAGTAATACTCGCGGGATTAGGCATTTTTGAAATACTCCCAGGCGATCAAAGTCGAACAATTCAATATTCCATAAATCGAATTTTACGAACATTTTTAGTTTCCACGTTTCGAAAAATCTCAAAATTTTCTGTGATTTGTCTCGACGAGCTGATTCCGAATATCACCTCAAAAATTGAATTCGATAAAGGGGTAACTAAAAATGTCAATATTTTCGACGAAAAATTGCACCCATCCAAGAATCGACATTTTCTAAATGAATTAGCATTCTAATTCGAAAAACAAGTACATTTTCGGATTCAGAAGGAAATTTTCCATAAGATGAAGTAATACTCGCGGGATTAAGCATTTTTGAAATACTCCCAGGCGATCAAAGTCGAACAATTCAATATTCCATAAATCGAATTTTACGAACATTTTTAGTTTCCACGTTTCGAAAAATCTCAAAATTTTCTCTGACTTGTCTCGACGAGCTGATTCCGAATATCACCTCAAAAATTGAATTCGACAAAGGGGTAACACAAAAATGTCAATATTTTCGACGAAAAATTGCACCCATCCACAAAATCGACATTTTCTAAATGAATTAGCATTCTAATTCGAAAAACAGGTACATTTTCAGAAACAGAAGGAAATTTTTCATAAGGTGAAGTAATATTCGCGGGATTAAGCATTTTTGAAATACTCCCAGGCGATCAAAGTCGAACAATTCAATATTCCATAAATCGAATTTTACGAACATTTTTAGTTTCCACGTTTCGAAAAATCTCAAAATTTTCTCTGACTTGTCTCGACGAGCTGATTCCGAATATCACCTCAAAAATTGAATTCGACAAAGGGGTAACACAAAAATGTCAATATTTTCGACGAAAAATTGCACCCATCCACAAAATCGACATTTTCTAAATGAATTAGCATTCTAATTCGAAAAACAGGTACATTTTCGGAAACGGAAGGAAATTTTTCATAAGGTGAAGTAATATTCGCGGGATTAAGCATTTTTGAAATACTCCCAGGCGATCAAAGTCGAACAATTCAATATTCCATAAATCGAATTTTACGAACATTTTTAGTTTCCACGTTTCGAAAAATCTCAAAATTTTCTCTGACGTGTCTCGACGAGCTGATTCCGAATATCACCTCAAAAATTGAATTCGACAAAGAAGTAACTAAAAATGTCAATATTTTCGACGAAAAATTGCACCCATCCACAAAATCGACAATTTCTAAATGAATTAGCATTCTAATTCGAAAAACAAGTACATTTTCGGATTCAGAAGGAAATTTTCCATAAGATGAAGTAATACTCGCGGGATTAGGCATTTTTGAAATACTCCCAGGCGATCAAAGTCGAACAATTCAATATTCCATAAATCGAATTTTACGAACATTTTTAGTTTCCACGTTTCGAAAAATCTCAAAATTTTCTCTGATTTGTCTCGACGAGCTGATTCCGAATATCACCTCAAAAATTGAATTCGATAAAGGGGTAACTAAAAATGTCAATATTTTCGACGAAAAATTGCACCCATCCACAAAATCGACATTTTCTAAATGAATTAGCATTCTAATTCGAAAAACAAGTACATTTTCGGATTCAGAAGGAAATTTACCATAAGATGAAGTAATACTCGCGGGATTAAGCATTTTTGAAATACTCCCAGGCGATCAAAGTCGAACAATTCAATATTCCATAAATCGAATTTTACGAACATTTTTAGTTTCCACGTTTCGAAAAATCTCAAAATTTTCTCTGACTTGTCTCGACGAGCTGATTCCGAATATCACCTCAAAAATTGAATTCGACAAAGGGGTAACACAAAAATGTCAATATTTTCGACGAAAAATTGCACCCATCCACAAAATCGACATTTTCTAAATGAATTAGCATTCTAATTCGAAAAACAGGTACATTTTCGGAAACAGAAGGAAATTTTTCATAAGGTGAAGTAATATTCGCGGGATTAAGCATTTTTGAAATACTCCCAGGCGATCAAAGTCGAACAATTCAATATTCCATAAATCGAATTTTACGAACATTTTTAGTTTCCACGTTTCGAAAAATCTCAAAATTTTCTCTGACGTGTCTCGACGAGCTGATTCCGAATATCACCTCAAAAATTGAATTCGACAAAGGGGTAACTAAAAATGTCAATATTTTCGACGAAAAATTGCACCCATCCACAAAATCGACAATTTCTAAATGAATTAGCATTCTAATTCGAAAAACAAGTACATTTTCGGATTCAGAAGGAAATTTTCCATAAGATGAAGTAATACTCGCGGGATTAGGCATTTTTGAAATACTCCCAGGCGATCAAAGTCGAACAATTCAATATTCCATAAATAGAATTTTACGAACATTTTTAGTTTCCACGTTTCGAAAAATCTCAAAATTTTCTCTGATTTGTCTCGACGAGCTGATTCCGAATATCACCTCAAAAATTGAATTCGATAAAGGGGTAACTGAAAATGTCAATATTTTCGACGAAAAATTGCACCCATCCACAAAATCGACATTTTCTAAATGAATTAGCATTCTAATTCGAAAAACAAGTACATTTTCGGATTCAGAAGGAAATTTTCCATAAGATGAAGTAATACTCGCGGGATTAAGCATTTTTGAAATACTTCCAGGCGATCAAAGTCGAACAATTCAATATTCCATAAATCGAATTTTACGAACATTTTGAGTTTCCACGTTTCGAAAAATCTCAACATTTTCTCTGACTTGTCTCGACGAGCTGATTCCGAATATCACCTCAAAAATTGAATTCGACAAAGGGGTAACACAAAAATGTCAATATTTTCGACGAAAAATTGCACCCATCCACAAAATCGACATTTTCTAAATGAATTAGCATTCTAATTCGAAAAACAAGTACATTTTCGGATTCAGAAGGAAATTTTCCATAAGATGAAGTAATACTCGCGGGATTAAGCATTTTTGAAATACTCCCAGGCGATCAAAGTCGAACAATTCAATATTCCATAAATCGAATTTTACGAACATTTTTAGTTTCCACGTTTCGAAAAATCTCAAAATTTTCTCTGAATTGTCTCGACGAGCTGATTCCGAATATCACCTCAAAAATTGAATTCGACAAAGGGGTAACTAAAAATGTCAATATTTTCGACGAAAAAATGCACCCATCCACAAAATCGACATTTTCTAAATGAATTAGCATTCTAATTCGAAAAACAAGTACATTTTCGGATTCAGAAGGAAATTTCCCATAAGATGAAGTAATATTCGCGGGATTACGCATTTTTGAAATACTCCCAGGCGATCAAAGTCGAACAATTCAATATTCCATATAGAAGGAAATCGAATTTTACGAACATTTTTAGTTTCCACGTTTCGAAAAATTTCAAAATTTTCTCTGACGTGTCTCGACGAGCTGATTCCGAATATCACCTCAAAAATTGAATTCGACAAAGGGGTAACTAAAAATGTCAATATTTTCGACGAAAAATTGCACCCATCCACAAAATCGACATTTTCTAAATGAATTAGCATTCTAATTCGAAAAACAGGTACATTTTCGGATTCCGAAGGAAATTTTCCATAAGATGAAGTAATACTCGCGGGATTAGGCATTTTTGAAATACTCCCAGGCGATCAAAGTCGAACAATTCAATATTCCATAAATCGAATTTTACGAACATTTTTAGTTTCCACGTTTCGAAAAATCTCAAAATTTTCTCTGATTTGTCTCGACGAGCTGATTCCGAATATCACCTCAAAAATTGAATTCGACAAAGGGGTAACTAAAAATGTCAATATTTTCGACGAAAAATTGCACCCATCTACAAAATCGACATTTTCTAAATGAATTAGCATTCTAATTCGAAAAACAAGTACATTTTCGGATTCGGAAGGAAATTTTCCATAAGATGAAGTAATACTCGCGGGATTAGGCATTTTTGAAATACTCCCAGGCGATCAAAGTCGAACAATTCAATATTCCATAAATCGAATTTTACGAACATTTTTAGTTTCCACGTTTCGAAAAATCTCAAAATTTTCTCTGATTTGTCTCGACGAGCTGATTCCGAATATCACCTCAAAAATTGAATTCGACAAAGGGGTAACTAAAAATGTCAATATTTTCGACGAAAAATTGCACTCATCCACAAAATCGACATTTTCTAAATGAATTAGCATTCTAATTCGAAAAACAAGTACATTTTCGGATTCAGAAGGAAATTTTCCATAAGATGAAGTAATACTCGCGGGATTAGGCATTTTTGAAATACTCCCAGGCGATCAAAGTCGAACAATTCAATATTCCATAAATCGAATTTTACGAACATTTTTAGTTTCCACGTTTCGAAAAATCTCAAAATTTTCTCTGATTTGTCTCGACGAGCTGATTCCGAATATCACCTCAAAAATTGAATTCGATAAAGGGGTAACTAAAAATGTCAATATTTTCGACGAAAAATTGCACCCATCCACAAAATCGACATTTTCTAAATGAATTAGCATTCTAATTCGAAAAACAAGTACATTTTCGGATTCAGAAGGAAATTTTCCATAAGATGAAGTAATACTCGCGGGATTAAGCATTTTTGAAATACTCCCAGGCGATCAAAGTCGAACAATTCAATATTCCATAAATCGAATTTTACGAACATTTTTAGTTTCCACGTTTCGAAAAATCTCAAAATTTTCTCTGACTTGTCTCGACGAGCTGATTCCGAATATCACCTCAAAAATTGAATTCGACAAAGGGGTAACACAAAAATGTCAATATTTTCGACGAAAAATTGCACCCATCCACAAAATCGACATTTTCTAAATGAATTAGCATTCTAATTCGAAAAACAGGTACATTTTCGGAAACGGAAGGAAATTTTTCATAAGCTGAAGTAATATTCGCGGGATTAAGCATTTTTGAAATACTCCCAGGCGATCAAAGTCGAACAATTCAATATTCCATAAATCGAATTTTACGAACATTTTTAGTTTCCACGTTTCGAAAAATCTCAAAATTTTCTCTGACGTGTGTCTCGACGAGCTGATTCCGAATATCACCTCAAAAATTGAATTCGACAAAGGGGTAACTAAAAATGTCAATATTTTCGACGAAAAATTGCACCCATCCACAAAATCGACAATTTCTAAATGAATTAGCATTCTAATTCGAAAAACAAGTACATTTTCGGATTCAGAAGGAAATTTTCCATAAGATGAAGTAATACTCGCGGGATTAGGCATTTTTGAAATACTCCCAGGCGATCAAAGTCGAACAATTCAATATTCCATAAATCGAATTTTACGAACATTTTTAGTTTCCACGTTTCGAAAAATCTCAAAATTTTCTGTGATTTGTCTCGACGAGCTGATTCCGAATATCACCTCAAAAATTGAATTCGATAAAGGGGTAACTAAAAATGTCAATATTTTCGACGAAAAATTGCACCCATCCACAAAATCGACATTTTCTAAATGAATTAGCATTCTAATTCGAAAAACAAGTACATTTTCGGATTCAGAAGGAAATTTTCCATAAGATGAAGTAATACTCGCGGGATTAAGCATTTTTGAAATACTCCCAGGCGATCAAAGTCGAACAATTCAATATTCCATAAATCGAATTTTACGAACATTTTTAGTTTCCACGTTTCGAAAAATCTCAAAATTTTCTCTGACTTGTCTCGACGAGCTGATTCCGAATATCACCTCAAAAATTGAATTCGACAAAGGGGTAACACAAAAATGTCAATATTTTCGACGAAAAATTGCACCCATCCACAAAATCGACATTTTCTAAATGAATTAGCATTCTAATTCGAAAAACAGGTACATTTTCGGAAACAGAAGGAAATTTTTCATAAGGTGAAGTAATATTCGCGGGATTAAGCATTTTTGAAATACTCCCAGGCGATCAAAGTCGAACAATTCAATATTCCATAAATCGAATTTTACGAACATTTTTAGTTTCCACGTTTCGAAAAATCTCAAAATTTTCTCTGACTTGTCTCGACGAGCTGATTCCGAATATCACCTCAAAAATTGAATTCGACAAAGGGGTAACACAAAAATGTCAATATTTTCGACGAAAAATTGCACCCATCCACAAAATCGACATTTTCTAAATGAATTAGCATTCTAATTCGAAAAACAGGTACATTTTCGGAAACGGAAGGAAATTTTTCATAAGGTGAAGTAATATTCGCGGGATTAGGCATTTTTGAAATACTCCCAGGCGATCAAAGTCGAACAATTCAATATTCCATAAATCGAATTTTACGAACATTTTTAGTTTCCACGTTTCGAAAAATCTCAAAATTTTCTCTGACGTGTCTCGACGAGCTGATTCCGAATATCACCTCAAAAATTGAATTCGACAAAGAAGTAACTAAAAATGTCAATATTTTCGACGAAAAATTGCACCCATCCACAAAATCGACAATTTCTAAATGAATTAGCATTCTAATTCGAAAAACAAGTACATTTTCGGATTCAGAAGGAAATTTTCCATAAGATGAAGTAATACTCGCGGGATTAGGCATTTTTGAAATACTCCCAGGCGATCAAAGTCGAACAATTCAATATTCCATATAGAAGGAAATCGAATTTTACGAACATTTTTAGTTTCCACGTTTCGAAAAATTTCAAAATTTTCTCTGACGTGTCTCGACGAGCTGATTCCGAATATCACCTCAAAAATTGAATTCGACAAAGGGGTAACTAAAAATGTCAATATTTTCGACGAAAAATTGCACCCATCCACAAAATCGACATTTTCTAAATGAATTAGCATTCTAATTCGAAAAACAGGTACATTTTCGGATTCCGAAGGAAATTTTCCATAAGATGAAGTAATACTCGCGGGATTAGGCATTTTTGAAATACTCCCAGGCGATCAAAGTCGAACAATTCAATATTCCATAAATCGAATTTTACGAACATTTTTAGTTTCCACGTTTCGAAAAATCTCAAAATTTTCTCTGATTTGTCTCGACGAGCTGATTCCGAATATCACCTCAAAAATTGAATTCGACAAAGGGGTAACTAAAAATGTCAATATTTTCGACGAAAAATTGCACCCATCTACAAAATCGACATTTTCTAAATGAATTAGCATTCTAATTCGAAAAACAAGTACATTTTCGGATTCAGAAGGAAATTTTCCATAAGATGAAGTAATACTCGCGGGATTAGGCATTTTTGAAATACTCCCAGGCGATCAAAGTCGAACAATTCAATATTCCATAAATCGAATTTTACGAACATTTTTAGTTTCCACGTTTCGAAAAATCTCAAAATTTTCTCTGATTTGTCTCGACGAGCTGATTCCGAATATCACCTCAAAAATTGAATTCGACAAAGGGGTAACTAAAAATGTCAATATTTTCGACGAAAAATTGCACTCATCCACAAAATCGACATTTTCTAAATGAATTAGCATTCTAATTCGAAAAACAAGTACATTTTCGGATTCAGAAGGAAATTTTCCATAAGATGAAGTAATACTCGCGGGATTAGGCATTTTTGAAATACTCCCAGGCGATCAAAGTCGAACAATTCAATATTCCATAAATCGAATTTTACGAACATTTTTAGTTTCCACGTTTCGAAAAATCTCAAAATTTTCTCTGATTTGTCTCGACGAGCTGATTCCGAATATCACCTCAAAAATTGAATTCGATAAAGGGGTAACTAAAAATGTCAATATTTTCGACGAAAAATTGCACCCATCCACAAAATCGACATTTTCTAAATGAATTAGCATTCTAATTCGAAAAACAAGTACATTTTCGGATTCAGAAGGAAATTTTCCATAAGATGAAGTAATACTCGCGGGATTAAGCATTTTTGAAATACTCCCAGGCGATCAAAGTCGAACAATTCAATATTCCATAAATCGAATTTTACGAACATTTTTAGTTTCCACGTTTCGAAAAATCTCAAAATTTTCTCTGACTTGTCTCGACGAGCTGATTCCGAATATCACCTCAAAAATTGAATTCGACAAAGGGGTAACACAAAAATGTCAATATTTTCGACGAAAAATTGCACCCATCCACAAAATCGACATTTTCTAAATGAATTAGCATTCTAATTCGAAAAACAGGTACATTTTCGGAAACGGAAGGAAATTTTTCATAAGCTGAAGTAATATTCGCGGGATTAAGCATTTTTGAAATACTCCCAGGCGATCAAAGTCGAACAATTCAATATTCCATAAATCGAATTTTACGAACATTTTTAGTTTCCACGTTTCGAAAAATCTCAAAATTTTCTCTGACGTGTGTCTCGACGAGCTGATTCCGAATATCACCTCAAAAATTGAATTCGACAAAGGGGTAACTAAAAATGTCAATATTTTCGACGAAAAATTGCACCCATCCACAAAATCGACAATTTCTAAATGAATTAGCATTCTAATTCGAAAAACAAGTACATTTTCGGATTCAGAAGGAAATTTTCCATAAGATGAAGTAATACTCGCGGGATTAGGCATTTTTGAAATACTCCCAGGCGATCAAAGTCGAACAATTCAATATTCCATAAATCGAATTTTACGAACATTTTTAGTTTCCACGTTTCGAAAAATCTCAAAATTTTCTCTGACTTGTCTCGACGAGCTGATTCCGAATATCACCTCAAAAATTGAATTCGACAAAGGGGTAACACAAAAATGTCAATATTTTCGACGAAAAATTGCACCCATCCACAAAATCGACATTTTCTAAATGAATTAGCATTCTAATTCGAAAAACAGGTACATTTTCGGAAACAGAAGGAAATTTTTCATAAGGTGAAGTAATATTCGCGGGATTAAGCATTTTTGAAATACTCCCAGGCGATCAAAGTCGAACAATTCAATATTCCATAAATCGAATTTTACGAACATTTTTAGTTTCCACGTTTCGAAAAATCTCAAAATTTTCTCTGACTTGTCTCGACGAGCTGATTCCGAATATCACCTCAAAAATTGAATTCGACAAAGGGGTAACACAAAAATGTCAATATTTTCGACGAAAAATTGCACCCATCCACAAAATCGACATTTTCTAAATGAATTAGCATTCTAATTCGAAAAACAGGTACATTTTCGGAAACGGAAGGAAATTTTTCATAAGGTGAAGTAATATTCGCGGGATTAGGCATTTTTGAAATACTCCCAGGCGATCAAAGTCGAACAATTCAATATTCCATAAATCGAATTTTACGAACATTTTTAGTTTCCACGTTTCGAAAAATCTCAAAATTTTCTCTGATTTGTCTCGACGAGCTGATTCCGAATATCACCTCAAAAATTGAATTCGATAAAGGGGTAACTAAAAATGTCAATATTTTCGACGAAAAATTGCACCCATCCACGAAATCGACATTTTCTAAATGAATTAGCATTCTAATTCGAAAAACAAGTACATTTTCGGATTCAGAAGGAAATTTTCCATAAGATGAAGTAATACTCGCGGGATTAGGCATTTTTGAAATACTCCCAGGCGATCAAAGTCGAACAATTCAATATTCCATAAATCGAATTTTACGAACATTTTTAGTTTCCACGTTTCGAAAAATCTCAAAATTTTCTCTGATTTGTCTCGACGAGCTGATTCCGAATATCACCTCAAAAATTGAATTCGATAAAGGGGTAACTAAAAATGTCAATATTTTCGACGAAAAATTGCACCCATCCACGAAATCGACATTTTCTAAATGAATTAGCATTCTAATTCGAAAAACAAGTACATTTTCGGATTCAGAAGGAAATTTTCCATAAGATGAAGTAATACTCGCGGGATTAAGCATTTTTGAAATACTCCCAGGCGATCAAAGTCGAACAATTCAATATTCCATAAATCGAATTTTACGAACATTTTTAGTTTCCACGTTTCGAAAAATCTCAAAATTTTCTCTGACTTGTCTCGACGAGCTGATTCCGAATATCACCTCAAAAATTGAATTCGACAAAGGGGTAACACAAAAATGTCAATATTTTCGACGAAAAATTGCACCCATCCACAAAATCGACATTTTCTAAATGAATTAGCATTCTAATTCGAAAAACAGGTACATTTTCGGAAACAGAAGGAAATTTTTCATAAGGTGAAGTAATATTCGCGGGATTAAGCATTTTTGAAATACTCCCAGGCGATCAAAGTCGAACAATTCAATATTCCATAAATCGAATTTTACGAACATTTTTAGTTTCCACGTTTCGAAAAATCTCAAAATTTTCTCTGACGTGTCTCGACGAGCTGATTCCGAATATCACCTCAAAAATTGAATTCGACAAAGGGGTAACTAAAAATGTCAATATTTTCGACGAAAAATTGCACCCATCCACAAAATCGACAATTTCTAAATGAATTAGCATTCTAATTCGAAAAACAAGTACATTTTCGGATTCAGAAGGAAATTTTCCATAAGATGAAGTAATACTCGCGGGATTAGGCATTTTTGAAATACTCCCAGGCGATCAAAGTCGAACAATTCAATATTCCATAAATCGAATTTTACGAACATTTTTAGTTTCCACGTTTCGAAAAATCTCAAAATTTTCTCTGATTTGTCTCGACGAGCTGATTCCGAATATCACCTCAAAAATTGAATTCGATAAAGGGGTAACTGAAAATGTCAATATTTTCGACGAAAAATTGCACCCATCCACAAAATCGACATTTTCTAAATGAATTAGCATTCTAATTCGAAAAACAAGTACATTTTCGGATTCAGAAGGAAATTTTCCATAAGATGAAGTAATACTCGCGGGATTAAGCATTTTTGAAATACTCCCAGGCGATCAAAGTCGAACAATTCAATATTCCATAAATCGAATTTTACGAACATTTTTAGTTTCCACGTTTCGAAAAATCTCAACATTTTCTCTGACTTGTCTCGACGAGCTGATTCCGAATATCACCTCAAAAATTGAATTCGACAAAGGGGTAACTGAAAAATGTCAATATTGCACCCATCCACAAAATCGACATTTTCTAAATGATTTAGCATTCTAATTTGAAAAACAAGTACATTTTCGGATTCAGAAGGAAATTTTCCATAAGATGAAGTAATATTCGCGGGATTACGCATTTTTGAAATACTCCCAGGCGATCAAAGTCGAACAATTCAATATTCCATATAGAAGGAAATCCAATTTTACGAACATTTTTAGTTTCCACGTTTCGAAAAATCTCAAAATTTTCACTGACTTGTCTCGACGAGCTGATTCCGAATATCACCTCAAAAATTGAATTCGACAAAGGGGTAACTAAAAATGTCAATATTTTCGACGAAAAATTGCACCCATCTACAAAATCGACATTTTCTAAATGAATTAGCATTCTAATTCGAAAAACAAGTACATTTTCGGATTCAGAAGGAAATTTTCCATAAGATGAAGTAATACTCGCGGGATTAGGCATTTTTGAAATACTCCCAGGCGATCAAAGTCGAACAATTCAATATTCCATAAATCGAATTTTACGAACATTTTTAGTTTCCACGTTTCGAAAAATCTCAAAATTTTCTCTGATTTGTCTCGACGAGCTGATTCCGAATATCACCTCAAAAATTGAATTCGACAAAGGGGTAACTAAAAATGTCAATATTTTCGACGAAAAATTGCACTCATCCACAAAATCGACATTTTCTAAATGAATTAGCATTCTAATTCGAAAAACAAGTACATTTTCGGATTCAGAAGGAAATTTTCCATAAGATGAAGTAATACTCGCGGGATTAGGCATTTTTGAAATACTCCCAGGCGATCAAAGTCGAACAATTCAATATTCCATAAATCGAATTTTACGAGCATTTTTAGTTTCCACGTTTCGAAAAATCTCAAAATTTTCTCTGATTTGTCTCGACGAGCTGATTCCGAATATCACCTCAAAAATTGAATTCGATAAAGGGGTAACTAAAAATGTCAATATTTTCGACGAAAAATTGCACCCATCCACAAAATCGACATTTTCTAAATGATTTAGCATTCTAATTTGAAAAACAAGTACATTTTCGGATTCAGAAGGAAATTTTCCATAAGATGAAGTAATATTCGCGGGATTACGCATTTTTGAAATACTCCCAGGCGATCAAAGTCGAACAATTCAATATTCCATATAGAAGGAAATCCAATTTTACGAACATTTTTAGTTTCCACGTTTCGAAAAATCTCAAAATTTTCACTGACTTGTCTCGACGAGCTGATTCCGAATAACACCTCAAAAATTGAATTCGACAAAGGGGTAACTAAAAATGTCAATATTTTCGACGAAAAATTGCACCCATCTACAAAATCGACATTTTCTAAATGAATTAGCATTCTAATTCGAAAAACAAGTACATTTTCGGATTCAGAAGGAAATTTTCCATAAGATGAAGTAATACTCGCGGGATTAGGCATTTTTGAAATACTCCCAGGCGATCAAAGTCGAACAATTCAATATTCCATAAATCGAATTTTACGAACATTTTTAGTTTCCACGTTTCGAAAAATCTCAAAATTTTCTCTGATTTGTCTCGACGAGCTGATTCCGAATATCACCTCAAAAATTGAATTCGACAAAGGGGTAACTAAAAATGTCAATATTTTCGACGAAAAATTGCACTCATCCACAAAATCGACATTTTCTAAATGAATTAGCATTCTAATTCGAAAAACAAGTACATTTTCGGATTCAGAAGGAAATTTTCCATAAGATGAAGTAATACTCGCGGGATTAGGCATTTTTGAAATACTCCCAGGCGATCAAAGTCGAACAATTCAATATTCCATAAATCGAATTTTACGAACATTTTTAG
This sequence comes from Chrysolina oricalcia, assembly GCA_944452925.2. Taxonomy (NCBI): domain Eukaryota; kingdom Metazoa; phylum Arthropoda; class Insecta; order Coleoptera; family Chrysomelidae; genus Chrysolina; species Chrysolina oricalcia. The sequence goes on from OX101817.2 coordinate 2,730,572, forward strand.
TTTCCACGTTTCGAAAAATCTCAAAATTTTCTCTGATTTGTCTCGACGAGCTGATTCCGAATATCACCTCAAAAATTGAATTCGATAAAGGGGTAACTAAAAATGTCAATATTTTCGACGAAAAATTGCACCCATCCACAAAATCGACATTTTCTAAATGAATTAGCATTCTAATTCGAAAAACAAGTACATTTTCGGATTCAGAAGGAAATTTTCCATAAGATGAAGTAATACTCGCGGGATTAAGCATTTTTGAAATACTCCCAGGCGATCAAAGTCGAACAATTCAATATTCCATAAATCGAATTTTACGAACATTTTTAGTTTCCACGTTTCGAAAAATCTCAAAATTTTCTCTGACTTGTCTCGACGAGCTGATTCCGAATATCACCTCAAAAATTGAATTCGACAAAGGGGTAACACAAAAATGTCAATATTTTCGACGAAAAATTGCACCCATCCACAAAATCGACATTTTCTAAATGAATTAGCATTCTAATTCGAAAAACAGGTACATTTTCGGAAACGGAAGGAAATTTTTCATAAGGTGAAGTAATATTCGCGGGATTAAGCATTTTTGAAATACTCCCAGGCGATCAAAGTCGAACAATTCAATATTCCATAAATCGAATTTTACGAACATTTTTAGTTTCCACGTTTCGAAAAATCTCAAAATTTTCTCTGACGTGTGTCTCGACGAGCTGATTCCGAATATCACCTCAAAAATTGAATTCGACAAAGGGGTAACTAAAAATGTCAATATTTTCGACGAAAAATTGCACCCATCCACAAAATCGACAATTTCTAAATGAATTAGCATTCTAATTCGAAAAACAAGTACATTTTCGGATTCATAAGGAAATTTTCCATAAGATGAAGTAATACTCGCGGGATTAGGCATTTTTGAAATACTCCCAGGCGATCAAAGTCGAACAATTCAATATTCCATAAATCGAATTTTACGAACATTTTTAGTTTCCACGTTTCGAAAAATCTCAAAATTTTCTGTGATTTGTCTCGACGAGCTGATTCCGAATATCACCTCAAAAATTGAATTCGATAAAGGGGTAACTAAAAATGTCAATATTTTCGACGAAAAATTGCACCCATCCACAAAATCGACATTTTCTAAATGAATTAGCATTCTAATTCGAAAAACAAGTACATTTTCGGATTCAGAAGGAAATTTTCCATAAGATGAAGTAATACTCGCGGGATTAAGCATTTTTGAAATACTCCCAGGCGATCAAAGTCGAACAATTCAATATTCCATAAATCGAATTTTACGAACATTTTTAGTTTCCACGTTTCGAAAAATCTCAAAATTTTCTCTGACTTGTCTCGACGAGCTGATTCCGAATATCACCTCAAAAATTGAATTCGACAAAGGGGTAACACAAAAATGTCAATATTTTCGACGAAAAATTGCACCCATCCACAAAATCGACATTTTCTAAATGAATTAGCATTCTAATTCGAAAAACAGGTACATTTTCGGAAACAGAAGGAAATTTTTCATAAGGTGAAGTAATATTCGCGGGATTAAGCATTTTTGAAATACTCCCAGGCGATCAAAGTCGAACAATTCAATATTCCATAAATCGAATTTTACGAACATTTTTAGTTTCCACGTTTCGAAAAATCTCAAAATTTTCTCTGACTTGTCTCGACGAGCTGATTCCGAATATCACCTCAAAAATTGAATTCGACAAAGGGGTAACACAAAAATGTCAATATTTTCGACGAAAAATTGCACCCATCCACAAAATCGACATTTTCTAAATGAATTAGCATTCTAATTCGAAAAACAGGTACATTTTCGGAAACGGAAGGAAATTTTCCATAAGATGAAGTAATATTCGCGGGATTACGCATTTTTGAAATACTCCCAGGCGATCAAAGTCGAACAATTCAATATTCCATATAGAAGGAAATCCAATTTTACGAACATTTTTAGTTTCCACGTTTCGAAAAATCTCAAAATTTTCACTGACTTGTCTCGACGAGCTGATTCCGAATATCACCTCAAAAATTGAATTCGACAAAGGGGTAACTAAAAATGTCAATATTTTCGACGAAAAATTGCACCCATCTACAAAATCGACATTTTCTAAATGAATTAGCATTCTAATTCGAAAAACAAGTACATTTTCGGATTCAGAAGGAAATTTTCCATAAGATGAAGTAATACTCGCGGGATTAGGCATTTTTGAAATACTCCCAGGCGATCAAAGTCGAACAATTCAATATTCCATAAATCGAATTTTACGAACATTTTTAGTTTCCACGTTTCGAAAAATCTCAAAATTTTCTCTGATTTGTCTCGACGAGCTGATTCCGAATATCACCTCAAAAATTGAATTCGACAAAGGGGTAACTAAAAATGTCAATATTTTCGACGAAAAATTGCACTCATCCACAAAATCGACATTTTCTAAATGAATTAGCATTCTAATTCGAAAAACAAGTACATTTTCGGATTCAGAAGGAAATTTTCCATAAGATGAAGTAATACTCGCGGGATTAGGCATTTTTGAAATACTCCCAGGCGATCAAAGTCGAACAATTCAATATTCCATAAATCGAATTTTACGAACATTTTTAGTTTCCACGTTTCGAAAAATCTCAAAATTTTCTCTGATTTGTCTCGACGAGCTGATTCCGAATATCACCTCAAAAATTGAATTCGATAAAGGGGTAACTAAAAATGTCAATATTTTCGACGAAAAATTGCACCCATCCACAAAATCGACATTTTCTAAATGAATTAGCATTCTAATTCGAAAAACAAGTACATTTTCGGATTCAGAAGGAAATTTTCCATAAGATGAAGTAATACTCGCGGGATTAAGCATTTTTGAAATACTCCCAGGCGATCAAAGTCGAACAATTCAATATTCCATAAATCGAATTTTACGAACATTTTTAGTTTCCACGTTTCGAAAAATCTCAAAATTTTCTCTGACTTGTCTCGACGAGCTGATTCCGAATATCACCTCAAAAATTGAATTCGACAAAGGGGTAACACAAAAATGTCAATATTTTCGACGAAAAATTGCACCCATCCACAAAATCGACATTTTCTAAATGAATTAGCATTCTAATTCGAAAAACAGGTACATTTTCGGAAACGGAAGGAAATTTTTCATAAGGTGAAGTAATATTCGCGGGATTAAGCATTTTTGAAATACTCCCAGGCGATCAAAGTCGAACAATTCAATATTCCATAAATCGAATTTTACGAACATTTTTAGTTTCCACGTTTCGAAAAATCTCAAAATTTTCTCTGACGTGTGTCTCGACGAGCTGATTCCGAATATCACCTCAAAAATTGAATTCGACAAAGGGGTAACTAAAAATGTCAATATTTTCGACGAAAAATTGCACCCATCCACAAAATCGACAATTTCTAAATGAATTAGCATTCTAATTCGAAAAACAAGTACATTTTCGGATTCATAAGGAAATTTTCCATAAGATGAAGTAATACTCGCGGGATTAGGCATTTTTGAAATACTCCCAGGCGATCAAAGTCGAACAATTCAATATTCCATAAATCGAATTTTACGAACATTTTTAGTTTCCACGTTTCGAAAAATCTCAAAATTTTCTGTGATTTGTCTCGACGAGCTGATTCCGAATATCACCTCAAAAATTGAATTCGATAAAGGGGTAACTAAAAATGTCAATATTTTCGACGAAAAATTGCACCCATCCACAAAATCGACATTTTCTAAATGAATTAGCATTCTAATTCGAAAAACAAGTACATTTTCGGATTCAGAAGGAAATTTTCCATAAGATGAAGTAATACTCGCGGGATTAAGCATTTTTGAAATACTCCCAGGCGATCAAAGTCGAACAATTCAATATTCCATAAATCGAATTTTACGAACATTTTTAGTTTCCACGTTTCGAAAAATCTCAAAATTTTCTCTGACTTGTCTCGACGAGCTGATTCCGAATATCACCTCAAAAATTGAATTCGACAAAGGGGTAACACAAAAATGTCAATATTTTCGACGAAAAATTGCACCCATCCACAAAATCGACATTTTCTAAATGAATTAGCATTCTAATTCGAAAAACAGGTACATTTTCGGAAACAGAAGGAAATTTTTCATAAGGTGAAGTAATATTCGCGGGATTAAGCATTTTTGAAATACTCCCAGGCGATCAAAGTCGAACAATTCAATATTCCATAAATCGAATTTTACGAACATTTTTAGTTTCCACGTTTCGAAAAATCTCAAAATTTTCTCTGACTTGTCTCGACGAGCTGATTCCGAATATCACCTCAAAAATTGAATTCGACAAAGGGGTAACACAAAAATGTCAATATTTTCGACGAAAAATTGCACCCATCCACAAAATCGACATTTTCTAAATGAATTAGCATTCTAATTCGAAAAACAGGTACATTTTCGGAAACGGAAGGAAATTTTCCATAAGGTGAAGTAATATTCGCGGGATTAAGCATTTTTGAAATACTCCCAGGCGATCAAAGTCGAACAATTCAATATTCCATAAATCGAATTTTACGAACATTTTTAGTTTCCACGTTTCGAAAAATCTCAAAATTTTCTCTGACGTGTCTCGACGAGCTGATTCCGAATATCACCTCAAAAATTGAATTCGACAAAGAAGTAACTAAAAATGTCAATATTTTCGACGAAAAATTGCACCCATCCACAAAATCGACAATTTCTAAATGAATTAGCATTCTAATTCGAAAAACAAGTACATTTTCGGATTCAGAAGGAAATTTTCCATAAGATGAAGTAATACTCGCGGGATTAGGCATTTTTGAAATACTCCCAGGCGATCAAAGTCGAACAATTCAATATTCCATAAATCGAATTTTACGAACATTTTTAGTTTCCACGTTTCGAAAAATCTCAAAATTTTCTCTGATTTGTCTCGACGAGCTGATTCCGAATATCACCTCAAAAATTGAATTCGATAAAGGGGTAACTAAAAATGTCAATATTTTCGACGAAAAATTGCACCCATCCACAAAATCGACATTTTCTAAATGAATTAGCATTCTAATTCGAAAAACAAGTACATTTTCGGATTCAGAAGGAAATTTTCCATAAGATGAAGTAATACTCGCGGGATTAAGCATTTTTGAAATACTCCCAGGCGATCAAAGTCGAACAATTCAATATTCCATAAATCGAATTTTACGAACATTTTTAGTTTCCACGTTTCGAAAAATCTCAAAATTTTCTCTGACTTGTCTCGACGAGCTGATTCCGAATATCACCTCAAAAATTGAATTCGACAAAGGGGTAACACAAAAATGTCAATATTTTCGACGAAAAATTGCACCCATCCACAAAATCGACATTTTCTAAATGAATTAGCATTCTAATTCGAAAAACAGGTACATTTTCGGAAACAGAAGGAAATTTTTCATAAGGTGAAGTAATATTCGCGGGATTAAGCATTTTTGAAATACTCCCAGGCGATCAAAGTCGAACAATTCAATATTCCATAAATCGAATTTTACGAACATTTTTAGTTTCCACGTTTCGAAAAATCTCAAAATTTTCTCTGACGTGTCTCGACGAGCTGATTCCGAATATCACCTCAAAAATTGAATTCGACAAAGGGGTAACACAAAAATGTCAATATTTTCGACGAAAAATTGCACCCATCCACAAAATCGACATTTTCTAAATGAATTAGCATTCTAATTCGAAAAACAGGTACATTTTCGGAAACAGAAGGAAATTTTTCATAAGGTGAAGTAATATTCGCGGGATTAAGCATTTTTGAAATACTCCCAGGCGATCAAAGTCGAACAATTCAATATTCCATAAATCGAATTTTACGAACATTTTTAGTTTCCACGTTTCGAAAAATCTCAAAATTTTCTCTGACTTGTCTCGACGAGCTGATTCCGAATATCACCTCAAAAATTGAATTCGACAAAGGGGTAACACAAAAATGTCAATATTTTCGACGAAAAATTGCACCCATCCACAAAATCGACATTTTCTAAATGAATTAGCATTCTAATTCGAAAAACAGGTACATTTTCGGAAACGGAAGGAAATTTTCCATAAGGTGAAGTAATATTCGCGGGATTAAGCATTTTTGAAATACTCCCAGGCGATCAAAGTCGAACAATTCAATATTCCATAAATCGAATTTTACAAACATTTTTAGTTTCCACGTTTCGAAAAATCTCAAAATTTTCTCTGACGTGTCTCGACGAGCTGATTCCGAATATCACCTCAAAAATTGAATTCGACAAAGAAGTAACTAAAAATGTCAATATTTTCGACGAAAAATTGCACCCATCCACAAAATCGACAATTTCTAAATGAATTAGCATTCTAATTCGAAAAACAAGTACATTTTCGGATTCAGAAGGAAATTTTCCATAAGATGAAGTAATACTCGCGGGATTAGGCATTTTTGAAATACTCCCAGGCGATCAAAGTCGAACAATTCAATATTCCATAAATCGAATTTTACGAACATTTTTAGTTTCCACGTTTCGAAAAATCTCAAAATTTTCTCTGATTTGTCTCGACGAGCTGATTCCGAATATCACCTCAAAAATTGAATTCGATAAAGGGGTAACTAAAAATGTCAATATTTTCGACGAAAAATTGCACCCATCCACAAAATCGACATTTTCTAAATGAATTAGCATTCTAATTCGAAAAACAAGTACATTTTCGGATTCAGAAGGAAATTTTCCATAAGATGAAGTAATACTCGCGGGATTAAGCATTTTTGAAATACTCCCAGGCGATCAAAGTCGAACAATTCAATATTCCATAAATCGAATTTTACGAACATTTTTAGTTTCCACGTTTCGAAAAATCTCAAAATTTTCTCTGACTTGTCTCGACGAGCTGATTCCGAATATCACCTCAAAAATTGAATTCGACAAAGGGGTAACACAAAAATGTCAATATTTTCGACGAAAAATTGCACCCATCCACAAAATCGACATTTTCTAAATGAATTAGCATTCTAATTCGAAAAACAGGTACATTTTCGGAAACAGAAGGAAATTTTTCATAAGGTGAAGTAATATTCGCGGGATTAAGCATTTTTGAAATACTCCCAGGCGATCAAAGTCGAACAATTCAATATTCCATAAATCGAATTTTACGAACATTTTTAGTTTCCACGTTTCGAAAAATCTCAAAATTTTCTCTGACGTGTCTCGACGAGCTGATTCCGAATATCACCTCAAAAATTGAATTCGACAAAGGGGTAACTAAAAATGTCAATATTTTCGACGAAAAATTGCACCCATCCACAAAATCGACAATTTCTAAATGAATTAGCATTCTAATTCGAAAAACAAGTACATTTTCGGATTCAGAAGGAAATTTTCCATAAGATGAAGTAATACTCGCGGGATTAGGCATTTTTGAAATACTCCCAGGCGATCAAAGTCGAACAATTCAATATTCCATAAATCGAATTTTACGAACATTTTTAGTTTCCACGTTTCGAAAAATCTCAAAATTTTCTCTGATTTGTCTCGACGAGCTGATTCCGAATATCACCTCAAAAATTGAATTCGATAAAGGGGTAACTGAAAATGTCAATATTTTCGACGAAAAATTGCACCCATCCACAAAATCGACATTTTCTAAATGAATTAGCATTCTAATTCGAAAAACAAGTACATTTTCGGATTCAGAAGGAAATTTTCCATAAGATGAAGTAATACTCGCGGGATTAAGCATTTTTGAAATACTCCCAGGCGATCAAAGTCGAACAATTCAATATTCCATAAATCGAATTTTACGAACATTTTTAGTTTCCACGTTTCGAAAAATCTCAACATTTTCTCTGACTTGTCTCGACGAGCTGATTCCGAATATCACCTCAAAAATTGAATTCGACAAAGGGGTAACTAAAAATGTCAATATTTTCGACGAAAAAATGCACCCATCCACAAAATCGACATTTTCTAAATGAATTAGCATTCTAATTCGAAAAACAAGTACATTTTCGGATTCAGAAGGAAATTTCCCATAAGATGAAGTAATATTCGCGGGATTACGCATTTTTGAAATACTCCCAGGCGATCAAAGTCGAACAATTCAATATTCCATATAGAAGGAAATCGAATTTTACGAACATTTTTAGTTTCCACGTTTCGAAAAATTTCAAAATTTTCTCTGACGTGTCTCGACGAGCTGATTCCGAATATCACCTCAAAAATTGAATTCGACAAAGGGGTAACTAAAAATGTCAATATTTTCGACGAAAAATTGCACCCATCTACAAAATCGACATTTTCTAAATGAATTAGCATTCTAATTCGAAAAACAAGTACATTTTCGGATTCAGAAGGAAATTTTCCATAAGATGAAGTAATACTCGCGGGATTAGGCATTTTTGAAATACTCCCAGGCGATCAAAGTCGAACAATTCAATATTCCATAAATCGAATTTTACGAACATTTTTAGTTTCCACGTTTCGAAAAATCTCAAAATTTTCTCTGATTTGTCTCGACGAGCTGATTCCGAATATCACCTCAAAAATTGAATTCGACAAAGGGGTAACTAAAAATGTCAATATTTTCGACGAAAAATTGCACCCATCCACAAAATCGACAATTTCTAAATGAATTAGCATTCTAATTCGAAAAACAAGTACATTTTCGGATTCAGAAGGAAATTTTCCATAAGATGAAGTAATACTCGCGGGATTAGGCATTTTTGAAATACTCCCAGGCGATCAAAGTCGAACAAATCAATATTCCATAAATCGAATTTTACGAACATTTTTAGTTTCCACGTTTCGAAAAATCTCAAAATTTTCTCTGATTTGTCTCGACGAGCTGATTCCGAATATCACCTCAAAAATTGAATTCGACAAAGGGGTAACTAAAAATGTCAATATTTTCGACGAAAAATTGCACCCATCCACAAAATCGACATTTTCTAAATGAATTAGCATTCTAATTCGAAAAACAAGTACATTTTCGGATTCAGAAGGAAATTTTCCATAAGATGAAGTAATACTCGCGGGATTAAGCATTTTTTAAATACTCCCAGGCGATCAAAGTCGAACAATTCAATATTCCATAAATCGAATTTTACAAACATTTTTAGTTTCCACGTTTCGAAAAATCTCAAAATTTTCTCTGACTTGTCTCGACGAGCTGATTCCGAATATCACCTCAAAAATTGAATTCGACAAAGGGGTAACTCAAAAATGTCAATATTTTCGACGAAAAATTGCACCCATCCACAAAATCGACATTTTCTAAATGAATTAGCATTCTAATTCGAAAAACAAGTACATTTTCGGATTCAGAAGGAAATTTTCCATAAGATGAAGTAATACTCGCGGGATTAAGCATTTTTGAAATACTCCCAGGCGATCAAAGTCGAACAATTCAATATTCCATAAATCGAATTTTACGAACATTTTTAGTTTCCATGTTTCGAAAAATCTCAAAATTTTCTCTGACTTGTCTCGACGAGCTGATTCCGAATATCACCTCAAAAATTGAATTCGACAAAGGGGTAACTCAAAAATGTCAATATTTTCGACGAAAAATTGCACCCATCCACAAAATCGACATTTTCTAAATGAATTAGCATTCTAATTCGAAAAACAGGTACATTTTCGGAATCAGAAGGAAATTTTTCATAAGGTGAAGTAATATTCGCGGGATTAAGCATTTTTGAAATACTCCCAGGCGATCAAAGTCGAACAATTCAATATTCCATAAATCGAATTTTACGAACATTTTTAGTTTCCACGTTTCGAAAAATCTCAAAATTTTCTCTGACGTGTCTCGACGAGCTGATTCCGAATATCACCTCAAAAATTGAATTCGACAAAGGGGTAACTAAAAATGTCAATATTTTCGACGAAAAATTGCACCCATCCACAAAATCGACATTTTCTAAATGATTTAGCATTCTAATTTGAAAAACAAGTACATTTTCGGAATCAGAAGGAAATTTTTCATAAGATGAAGTAATACTCGCGGGATTAAGCATTTTTGAAATACTCCCAGGCGATCAAAGTCGAACAATTCAATATTCCATAAATCGAATTTTACGAACATTTTTAGTTTCCACGTTTCGAAAAATCTCAAAATTTTCTCTGACTTGTCTCGACGAGCTGATTCCTAATATCACCTCAAAAATTGAATTCGACAAAGGGGTAACTCAAAAATGTCAATATTTTCGACGAAAAATTGCACCCATCCACAAAATCGACATTTTCTAAATGAATTAGCATTCTAATTCGAAAAACAAGTACATTTTCGGATTCAGAAGGAAATTTTCCATAAGATGAAGTAATACTCGCGGGATTAAGCATTTTTGAAATACTCCCAGGCGATCAAAGTCGAACAATTCAATATTCCATAAATCGAATTTTACGAACATTTTTAGTTTCCACGTTTCGAAAAATCTCAAAATTTTCTCTGATTTGTCTCGACGAGCTGATTCCGAATATCACCTCAAAAATTGAATTCGACAAAGGGGTAACTAAAAATGTCAATATTTTCGACGAAAAATTGCACCCATCCACAAAATCGACAATTTCTAAATGAATTAGCATTCTAATTCGAAAAACAAGTACATTTTCGGATTCAGAAGGAAATTTTCCATAAGATGAAGTAATACTCGCGGGATTAGGCATTTTTGAAATACTCCCAGGCGATCAAAGTCGAACAATTCAATATTCCATAAATCGAATTTTACGAACATTTTTAGTTTCCACGTTTCGAAAAATCTCAAAATTTTCTCTGATTTGTCTCGACGAGCTGATTCCGAATATCACCTCAAAAATTGAATTCGATAAAGGGGTAACTAAAAATGTCAATATTTTCGACGAAAAATTGCACCCATCCACAAAATCGACATTTTCTAAATGAATTAGCATTCTAATTCGAAAAACAAGTACATTTTCGGATTCAGAAGGAAATTTTCCATAAGATGAAGTAATACTCGCGGGATTAAGCATTTTTGAAATACTCCCAGGCGATCAAAGTCGAACAATTCAATATTCCATAAATCGAATTTTACGAACATTTTTAGTTTCCACGTTTCGAAAAATCTCAAAATTTTCTCTGATTTGTCTCGACGAGCTGATTCCGAATATCACCTCAAAAATTGAATTCGATAAAGGGGTAACTAAAAATGTCAATATTTTCGACGAAAAATTGCACCCATCCACAAAATCGACATTTTCTAAATGAATTAGCATTCTAATTCGAAAAACAAGTACATTTTCGGATTCAGAAGGAAATTTTCCATAAGATGAAGTAATACTCGCGGGATTAAGCATTTTTGAAATACTCCCAGGCGATCAAAGTCGAACAATTCAATATTCCATAAATCGAATTTTACGAACATTTTTAGTTTCCACGTTTCGAAAAATCTCAAAATTTTCTCTGACTTGTCTCGACGAGCTGATTCCGAATATCACCTCAAAAATTGAATTCGACAAAGGGGTAACACAAAAATGTCAATATTTTCGACGAAAAATTGCACCCATCCACAAAATCGACATTTTCTAAATGAATTAGCATTCTAATTCGAAAAACAGGTACATTTTCGGAAACGGAAGGAAATTTTTCATAAGGTGAAGTAATATTCGCGGGATTAAGCATTTTTGAAATACTCCCAGGCGATCAAAGTCGAACAATTCAATATTCCATAAATCGAATTTTACGAACATTTTTAGTTTCCACGTTTCGAAAAATCTCAAAATTTTCTCTGACGTGTCTCGACGAGCTGATTCCGAATATCACCTCAAAAATTGAATTCGACAAAGGGGTAACTAAAAATGTCAATATTTTCGACGAAAAATTGCACCCATCCACAAAATCGACAATTTCTAAATGAATTAGCATTCTAATTCGAAAAACAAGTACATTTTCGGATTCAGAAGGAAATTTTCCATAAGATGAAGTAATACTCGCGGGATTAAGCATTTTTGAAATACTCCCAGGCGATCAAAGTCGAACAATTCAATATTCCATAAATCGAATTTTACGAACATTTTTAGTTTCCACGTTTCGAAAAATCTCAAAATTTTCTGTGATTTGTCTCGACGAGCTGATTCCGAATATCACCTCAAAAATTTAATTCGATAAAGGGGTAACTAAAAATGTCAATATTTTCGACGAAAAATTGCACCCATCCACAAAATCGACATTTTCTAAATGAATTAGCATTCTAATTCGAAAAACAAGTACATTTTCGGATTCAGAAGGAAATTTTCCATAAGATGAAGTAATACTCGCGGGATTAAGCATTTTTGAAATACTCCCAGGCGATCAAAGTCGAACAATTCAATATTCCATAAATCGAATTTTACGAACATTTTTAGTTTCCACGTTTCGAAAAATCTCAAAATTTTCTCTGACTTGTCTCGACGAGCTGATTCCGAATATCACCTCAAAAATTGAATTCGACAAAGGGGTAACACAAAAATGTCAATATTTTCGACGAAAAATTGCACCCATCCACAAAATCGACATTTTCTAAATGAATTAGCATTCTAATTCGAAAAACAGGTACATTTTCGGAAACAGAAGGAAATTTTTCATAAGGTGAAGTAATATTCGCGGGATTAAGCATTTTTGAAATACTCCCAGGCGATCAAAGTCGAACAATTCAATATTCCATAAATCGAATTTTACGAACATTTTTAGTTTCCACGTTTCGAAAAATCTCAAAATTTTCTCTGACTTGTCTCGACGAGCTGATTCCGAATATCACCTCAAAAATTGAATTCGACAAAGGGGTAACACAAAAATGTCAATATTTTCGACGAAAAATTGCACCCATCCACAAAATCGACATTTTCTAAATGAATTAGCATTCTAATTCGAAAAACAGGTACATTTTCGGAAACGGAAGGAAATTTTTCATAAGGTGAAGTAATATTCGCGGGATTAAGCATTTTTGAAATACTCCCAGGCGATCAAAGTCGAACAATTCAATATTCCATAAATCGAATTTTACGAACATTTTTAGTTTCCACGTTTCGAAAAATCTCAAAATTTTCTCTGACGTGTCTCGACGAGCTGATTCCGAATATCACCTCAAAAATTGAATTCGACAAAGGGGTAACTAAAAATGTCAATATTTTCGACGAAAAATTGCACCCATCCACAAAATCGACAATTTCTAAATGAATTAGCATTCTAATTCGAAAAACAAGTACATTTTCGGATTCAGAAGGAAATTTTCCATAAGATGAAGTAATACTCGCGGGATTAGGCATTTTTGAAATACTCCCAGGCGATCAAAGTCGAACAATTCAATATTCCATAAATCGAATTTTACGAACATTTTTAGTTTCCACGTTTCGAAAAATCTCAAAATTTTCTCTGATTTGTCTCGACGAGCTGATTCCGAATATCACTTCAAAAATTGAATTCGATAAAGGGGTAACTAAAAATGTCAATATTTTCGACGAAAAATTGCACCCATCCACAAAATCGACATTTTCTAAATGAATTAGCATTCTAATTCGAAAAACAAGTACATTTTCGGATTCAGAAGGAAATTTTCCATAAGATGAAGTAATACTCGCGGGATTAAGCATTTTTGAAATACTCCCAGGCGATCAAAGTCGAACAATTCAATATTCCATAAATCGAATTTTACGAACATTTTTAGTTTCCACGTTTCGAAAAATCTCAAAATTTTCTCTGACTTGTCTAGACGAGCTGATTCCGAATATCACCTCAAAAATTGAATTCGACAAAGGGGTAACACAAAAATGTCAATATTTTCGACGAAAAATTGCACCCATCCACAAAATCGACATTTTCTAAATGAATTAGCATTCTAATTCGAAAAACAGGTACATTTTCGGAAACGGAAGGAAATTTTTCATAAGGTGAAGTAATATTCGCGGGATTAAGCATTTTTGAAATACTCCCAGGCGATCAAAGTCGAACAATTCAATATTCCATAAATCGAATTTTACGAACATTTTTAGTTTCCACGTTTCGAAAAATCTCAAAATTTTCTCTGACGTGTCTCGACGAGCTGATTCCGAATATCACCTCAAAAATTGAATTCGACAAAGGGGTAACTAAAAATGTCAATATTTTCGACGAAAAATTGCACTCATCCACAAAATCGACATTTTCTAAATGAATTAGCATTCTAATTCGAAAAACAAGTACATTTTCGGATTCAGAAGGAAATTTTCCATAAGATGAAGTAATACTCGCGGGATTAGGCATTTTTGAAATACTCCCAGGCGATCAAAGTCGAACAATTCAATATTCCATAAATCGAATTTTACGAACATTTTTAGTTTCCACGTTTCGAAAAATCTCAAAATTTTCTCTGATTTGTCTCGACGAGCTGATTCCGAATATCACCTCAAAAATTGAATTCGACAAAGGGGTAACTAAAAATGTCAATATTCTCGACGAAAAATTGCACCCATCCACAAAATCGACAATTTCTAAATGAATTAGCATTCTAATTCGAAAAACAAGTACATTTTCGGATTCAGAAGGAAATTTTCCATAAGATGAAGTAATACTCGCGGGATTAGGCATTTTTGAAATACTCCCAGGCGATCAAAGTCGAACAATTCAATATTCCATAAATCGAATTTTACGAACATTTTTAGTTTCCACGTTTCGAAAAATCTCAAAATTTTCTCTGACGTGTCTCGACGAGCTGATTCCGAATATCACCTCAAAAATTGAATTCGACAAAGGGGTAACTAAAAATGTCAATATTTTCGACGAAAAATTGCACCCATCCACAAAATCGACATTTTCTAAATGAATTAGCATTCTAATTCGAAAAACAGGTACATTTTCGGAAACGGAAGGAAATTTTTCATAAGGTGAAGTAATATTCGCGGGATTAAGCATTTTTGAAATACTCCCAGGCGATCAAAGTCGAACAATTCAATATTCCATAAATCGAATTTTACGAACATTTTTAGTTTCCACGTTTCGAAAAATCTCAAAATTTTCTCTGACGTGTCTCGACGAGCTGATTCCGAATATCACCTCAAAAATTGAATTCGACAAAGGGGTAACTAAAAATGTCAATATTTTCGACGAATAATTGCACCCATCCACAAAATCGACAATTTCTAAATGAATTAGCATTCTAATTCGAAAAACAAGTACATTTTCGGATTCAGAAGGAAATTTTCCATAAGATGAAGTAATACTCGCGGGATTAAGCATTTTTGAAATACTCCCAGGCGATCAAAGTCGAACAATTCAATATTCCATAAATCGAATTTTACGAACATTTTTAGTTTCCACGTTTCGAAAAATCTCAAAATTTTCTGTGATTTGTCTCGACGAGCTGATTCCGAATATCACCTCAAAAATTGAATTCGATAAAGGGGTAACTAAAAATGTCAATATTTTCGACGAAAAATTGCACCCATCCACAAAATCGACATTTTCTAAATGAATTAGCATTCTAATTCGAAAAACAAGTACATTTTCGGATTCAGAAGGAAATTTTCCATAAGATGAAGTAATACTCGCGGGATTAAGCATTTTTGAAATACTCCCAGGCGATCAAAGTCGAACAATTCAATATTCCATAAATCGAATTTTACGAACATTTTTAGTTTCCACGTTTCGAAAAATCTCAAAATTTTCTCTGACTTGTCTCGACGAGCTGATTCCGAATATCACCTCAAAAATTGAATTCGACAAAGGGGTAACACAAAAATGTCAATATTTTCGACGAAAAATTGCACCCATCCACAAAATCGACATTTTCTAAATGAATTAGCATTCTAATTCGAAAAACAGGTACATTTTCGGAAACAGAAGGAAATTTTTCATAAGGTGAAGTAATATTCGCGGGATTAAGCATTTTTGAAATACTCCCAGGCGATCAAAGTCGAACAATTCAATATTCCATAAATCGAATTTTACGAACATTTTTAGTTTCCACGTTTCGAAAAATCTCAAAATTTTCTCTGACTTGTCTAGACGAGCTGATTCCGAATATCACCTCAAAAATTGAATTCGACAAAGGGGTAACACAAAAATGTCAATATTTTCGACGAAAAATTGCACCCATCCACAAAATCGACATTTTCTAAATGAATTAGCATTCTAATTCGAAAAACAGGTACATTTTCGGAAACGGAAGGAAATTTTTCATAAGGTGAAGTAATATTCGCGGGATTAAGCATTTTTGAAATACTCCCAGGCGATCAAAGTCGAACAATTCAATATTCCATAAATCGAATTTTACGAACATTTTTAGTTTCCACGTTTCGAAAAATCTCAAAATTTTCTCTGACGTGTCTCGACGAGCTGATTCCGAATATCACCTCAAAAATTGAATTCGACAAAGGGGTAACTAAAAATGTCAATTTTTTCGACGAAAAATTGCACCCATCCACAAAATCGACAATTTCTAAATGAATTAGCATTCTAATTCGAAAAACAAGTACATTTTCGGATTCAGAAGGAAATTTTCCATAAGATGAAGTAATACTCGCGGGATTAGGCATTTTTGAAATACTCCCAGGCGATCAAAGTCGAACAATTCAATATTCCATAAATCGAATTTTACGAACATTTTTAGTTTCCACGTTTCGAAAAATCTCAAAATTTTCTCTGATTTGTCTCGACGAGCTGATTCCGAATATCACCTCAAAAATTGAATTCGATAAAGGGGTAACTGAAAATGTCAATATTTTCGACGAAAAATTGCACCCATCCACAAAATCGACATTTTCTAAATGAATTAGCATTCTAATTCGAAAAACAAGTACATTTTCGGATTCAGAAGGAAATTTTCCATAAGATGAAGTAATACTCGCAGGATTAAGCATTTTTGAAATACTCCCAGGCGATCAAAGTCGAACAATTCAATATTCCATAAATCGAATTTTACGAACATTTTTAGTTTCCACGTTTCGAAAAATCTCAAAATTTTCTCTGACTTGTCTCGACGAGCTGATTCCGAATATCACCTCAAAAATTGAATTCGACAAAGGGGTAACACAAAAATGTCAATATTTTCGACGAAAAATTGCACCCATCCACAAAATCGACATTTTCTAAATGAATTAGCATTCTAATTCGAAAAACAAGTACATTTTCGGATTCAGAAGGAAATTTTCCATAAGATGAAGTAATACTCGCGGGATTAGGCATTTTTGAAATACTCCCAGGCGATCAAAGTCGAACAATTCAATATTCCATAAATCGAATTTTACGAACATTTTTAGTTTCCACGTTTCGAAAAATCTCAAAATTTTCTCTGATTTGTCTCGACGAGCTGATTCCGAATATCACCTCAAAAATTGAATTCGACAAAGGGGTAACTAAAAATGTCAATATTTTCGACGAAAAATTGCACTCATCCACAAAATCGACATTTTCTAAATGAATTAGCATTCTAATTCGAAAAACAAGTACATTTTCGGATTCAGAAGGAAATTTTCCATAAGATGAAGTAATACTCGCGGGATTAGGCATTTTTGAAATACTCCCAGGCGATCAAAGTCGAACAATTCAATATTCCATAAATCGAATTTTACGAACATTTTTAGTTTCCACGTTTCGAAAAATCTCAAAATTTTCTCTGATTTGTCTCGACGAGCTGATTCCGAATATCACCTCAAAAATTGAATTCGACAAAGGGGTAACTAAAAATGTCAATATTTTCGACGAAAAATTGCACCCATCCACAAAATCGACATTTTCTAAATGAATTAGCATTCTAATTCGAAAAACAAGTACATTTTCGGATTCAGAAGGAAATTTTCCATAAGATGAAGTAATACTTGCGGGATTAAGCATTTTTTAAATACTCCCAGGCGATCAAAGTCGAACAATTCAATATTCCATAAATCGAATTTTACGAACATTTTTAGTTTCCACGTTTCGAAAAATCTCAAAATTTTCTCTGACTTGTCTCGACGAGCTGATTCCGAATATCACCTCAAAAATTGAATTCGACAAAGGGGTAACTCAAAAATGTCAATATTTTCGACGAAAAATTGCACCCATCCACAAAATCGACATTTTCTAAATGAATTAGCATTCTAATTCGAAAAACAAGTACATTTTCGGATTCAGAAGGAAATTTTCCATAAGATGAAGTAATACTCGCGGGATTAAGCATTTTTGAAATACTCCCAGGCGATCAAAGTCGAACAATTCAATATTCCATAAATCGAATTTTACGAACATTTTTAGTTTCCACGTTTCGAAAAATCTCAAAATTTTCTCTGATTTGTCTCGACGAGCTGATTCCGAATATCACCTCAAAAATTGAATTCGACAAAGGGGTAACTAAAAACGTCAATATTTTCGACGAAAAATTGCACCAATCCACAAAATCGAAATTTTCTAAATGAATTAGCTTTCTAAATGAATTAGCATTCTTATTCGAAAAACAGGTACATTTTCGGATTCCGAAGGAAATTTTCCATAAGATGAAGTAATACTCGCGGGATTAGGCATTTTTGAAATACTCCCAGGCGATCAAAGTCGAACAATTCAATATTCCATAAATCGAATTTTACGAACATTTTTAGTTTCCACGTTTCGAAAAATCTCAAAATTTTCTCTGATTTGTCTCGATGAGCTGATTCCGAATATCACCTCAAAAATTGAATTCGACAAAGGGGTAACACAAAAATGTCAATATTTTCGACGAAAAATTGCACCCATCCACAAAATCGACATTTTCTAAATGAATTAGCATTCTAATTCGAAAAACAGGTACATTTTCGGAAACGGAAGGAAATTTTTCATAAGGTGAAGTAATATTCGCGGGATTAAGCATTTTTGAAATACTCCCAGGCGATCAAAGTCGAACAATTCAATATTCCATAAATCGAATTTTACGAACATTTTTAGTTTCCACATTTCGAAAAATCTCAAAATTTTCTCTGACGTGTCTCGACGAGCTGATTCCGAATATCACCTCAAAAATTGAATTCGACAAAGGGGTAACTAAAAATGTCAATATTTTCGACGAAAAATTGCACCCATCCACAAAATCGACAATTTCTAAATGAATTAGCATTCTAATTCGAAAAACAAGTACATTTTCGGATTCAGAAGGAAATTTTCCATAAGATGAAGTAATACTCGCGGGATTAGGCATTTTTGAAATACTCCCAGGCGATCAAAGTCGAACAATTCAATATTCCATAAATCGAATTTTACGAACATTTTTAGTTTCCACGTTTCGAAAAATCTCAAAATTTTCTCTGATTTGTCTCGACGAGCTGATTCCGAATATCACCTCAAAAATTGAATTCGATAAAGGGGTAACTGAAAATGTCAATATTTTCGACGAAAAATTGCACCCATCCACAAAATCGACATTTTCTAAATGAATTAGCATTCTAATTCGAAAAACAAGTACATTTTCGGATTCAGAAGGAAATTTTCCATAAGATGAAGTAATACTCGCGGGATTAGGCATTTTTGAAATACTCCCAGGCGATCAAAGTCGAACAATTCAATATTCCATAAATCGAATTTTACGAACATTTTTAGTTTCCACGTTTCGAAAAATCTCAAAATTTTCTCTGATTTGTCTCGACGAGCTGATTCCGAATATCACCTCAAAAATTGAATTCGACAAAGGGGTAACACAAAAATGTCAATATTTTCGACGAAAAATTGCACCCATCCACAAAATCGACATTTTCTAAATGAATTAGCATTCTAATTCGAAAAACAGGTACATTTTCGGAAACGGAAGGAAATTTTTCATAAGGTGAAGTAATATTCGCGGGATTAAGCATTTTTGAAATACTCCCAGGCGATCAAAGTCGAACAATTCAATATTCCATAAATCGAATTTTACGAACATTTTTAGTTTCCACATTTCGAAAAATCTCAAAATTTTCTCTGACGTGTCTCGACGAGCTGATTCCGAATATCACCTCAAAAATTGAATTCGACAAAGGGGTAACTAAAAATGTCAATATTTTCGACGAAAAATTGCACCCATCCACAAAATCGACAATTTCTAAATGAATTAGCATTCTAATTCGAAAAACAAGTACATTTTCGGATTCAGAAGGAAATTTTCCATAAGATGAAGTAATACTCGCGGGATTAGGCATTTTTGAAATACTCCCAGGCGATCAAAGTCGAACAATTCAATATTCCATAAATCGAATTTTACGAACATTTTTAGTTTCCACGTTTCGAAAAATCTCAAAATTTTCTCTGATTTGTCTCGACGAGCTGATTCCGAATATCACCTCAAAAATTGAATTCGATAAAGGGGTAACTGAAAATGTCAATATTTTCGACGAAAAATTGCACCCATCCACAAAATCGACATTTTCTAAATGAATTAGCATTCTAATTCGAAAAACAAGTACATTTTCGGATTCAGAAGGAAATTTTCCATAAGATGAAGTAATACTCGCGGGATTAAGCATTTTTGAAATACTCCCAGGCGATCAAAGTCGAACAATTCAATATTCCATAAATCGAATTTTACGAACATTTTTAGTTTCCACGTTTCGAAAAATCTCAAAATTTTCTCTGACTTGTCTCGACGAGCTGATTCCGAATATCACCTCAAAAATTGAATTCGACAAAGGGGTAACACAAAAATGTCAATATTTTCGACGAAAAATTGCACCCATCCACAAAATCGACATTTTCTAAATGAATTAGCATTCTAATTCGAAAAACAAGTACATTTTCGGATTCAGAAGGAAATTTTCCATAAGATGAAGTAATACTCGCGGGATTAAGCATTTTTGAAATACTCCCAGGCGATCAAAGTCGAACAATTCAATATTCCATAAATCGAATTTTACGAACATTTTTAGTTTCCACGTTTCGAAAAATCTCAAAATTTTCTCTGAATTGTCTCGACGAGCTGATTCCGAATATCACCTCAAAAATTGAATTCGACAAAGGGGTAACTAAAAATGTCAATATTTTCGACGAAAAAATGCACCCATCCACAAAATCGACATTTTCTAAATGAATTAGCATTCTAATTCGAAAAACAAGTACATTTTCGGATTCAGAAGGAAATTTCCCACAAGATGAAGTAATATTCGCGGGATTACGCATTTTTGAAATACTCCCAGGCGATCAAAGTCGAACAATTCAATATTCCATATAGAAGGAAATCGAATTTTACGAACATTTTTAGTTTCCACGTTTCGAAAAATTTCAAAATTTTCTCTGACGTGTCTCGACGAGCTGATTCCGAATATCACCTCAAAAATTGAATTCGACAAAGGGGTAACTAAAAATGTCAATATTTTCGACGAAAAATTGCACCCATCCACAAAATCGACATTTTCTAAATGAATTAGCTTTCTAAATGAATTAGCATTCTTATTCGAAAAACAGGTACATTTTCGGATTCCGAAGGAAATTTTCCATAAGATGAAGTAATACTCGCGGGATTAGGCATTTTTGAAATACTCCCAGGCGATCAAAGTCGAACAATTCAATATTCCATAAATCGAATTTTACGAACATTTTTAGTTTCCACGTTTCGAAAAATCTCAAAATTTTCTCTGATTTGTCTCGACGAGCTGATTCCGAATATCACCTCAAAAATTGAATTCGACAAAGGGGTAACTAAAAATGTCAATATTTTCGACGAAAAATTGCACTCATATGATTTGTCTCGACGAGCTGATTCCGAATATCACCTCAAAAATTGAATTCGATAAAGGGGTAACAGAAAATGTCAATATTTTCGACGAAAAATTGCACCCATCCACAAAATCGACATTTTCTAAATGAATTAGCATTCTAATTCGAAAAACAAGTACATTTTCGGATTCAGAAGGAAATTTTCCATAAGATGAAGTAATACTCGCGGGATTAAGCATTTTTGAAATACTCCCAGGCGATCAAAGTCGAACAATTCAATATTCCATAAATCGAATTTTACGAACATTTTTAGTTTCCACGTTTCGAAAAATCTCAAAATTTTCTCTGACTTGTCTCGACGAGCTGATTCCGAATATCACCTCAAAAATTGAATTCGACAAAGGGGTAACACAAAAATGTCAATATTTTCGACGAAAAATTGCACCCATCCACAAAATCGACATTTTCTAAATGAATTAGCATTCTAATTCGAAAAACAAGTACATTTTCGGATTCAGAAGGAAATTTTCCATAAGATGAAGTAATACTCGCGGGATTAAGCATTTTTGAAATACTCCCAGGCGATCAAAGTCGAACAATTCAATATTCCATAAATCGAATTTTACGAACATTTTTAGTTTCCACGTTTCGAAAAATCTCAAAATTTTCTCTGAATTGTCTCGACGAGCTGATTCCGAATATCACCTCAAAAATTGAATTCGACAAAGGGGTAACTAAAAATGTCAATATTTTCGACGAAAAAATGCACCCATCCACAAAATCGACATTTTCTAAATGAATTAGCATTCTAATTCGAAAAACAAGTACATTTTCGGATTCAGAAGGAAATTTCCCATAAGATGAAGTAATATTCGCGGGATTACGCATTTTTGAAATACTCCCAGGCGATCAAAGTCGAACAATTCAATATTCCATATAGAAGGAAATCGAATTTTACGAACATTTTTAGTTTCCACGTTTCGAAAAATTTCAAAATTTTCTCTGACGTGTCTCGACGAGCTGATTCCGAATATCACCTCAAAAATTGAATTCGACAAAGGGGTAACTAAAAATGTCAATATTTTCGACGAAAAATTGCACCCATCCACAAAATCGACATTTTCTAAATGAATTAGCATTCTAATTCGAAAAACAGGTACATTTTCGGATTCCGAAGGAAATTTTCCATAAGATGAAGTAATACTCGCGGGATTAGGCATTTTTGAAATACTCCCAGGCGATCAAAGTCGAACAATTCAATATTCCATAAATCGAATTTTACGAACATTTTTAGTTTCCACGTTTCGAAAAATCTCAAAATTTTCTCTGAATTGTCTCGACGAGCTGATTCCGAATATCACCTCAAAAATTGAATTCGACAAAGGGGTAACTAAAAATGTCAATATTTTCGACGAAAAAATGCACCCATCCACAAAATCGACATTTTCTAAATGAATTAGTATTCTAATTCGAAAAACAAGTACATTTTCGGATTCAGAAGGAAATTTCCCATAAGATGAAGTAATATTCGCGGGATTACGCATTTTTGAAATACTCCCAGGCGATCAAAGTCGAACAATTCAATATTCCATATAGAAGGAAATCGAATTTTACGAACATTTTTAGTTTCCACGTTTCGAAAAATTTCAAAATTTTCTCTGACGTGTCTCGACGAGCTGATTCCGAATATCACCTCAAAAATTGAATTCGACAAAGGGGTAACTAAAAATGTCAATATTTTCGACGAAAAATTGCACCCATCCACAAAATCGACATTTTCTAAATGAATTAGCATTCTAATTCGAAAAACAGGTACATTTTCGGATTCCGAAGGAAATTTTCCATAAGATGAAGTAATACTCGCGGGATTAGGCATTTTTGAAATACTCCCAGGCGATCAAAGTCGAACAATTCAATATTCCATAAATCGAATTTTACGAACATTTTTAGTTTCCACGTTTCGAAAAATCTCAAAATTTTCTCTGATTTGTCTCGACGAGCTGATTCCGAATATCACCTCAAAAATTGAATTCGACAAAGGGGTAACTAAAAATGTCAATATTTTCGACGAAAAATTGCACCCATCTACAAAATCGACATTTTCTAAATGAATTAGCATTCTAATTCGAAAAACAAGTACATTTTCGGATTCAGAAGGAAATTTTCCATAAGATGAAGTAATACTCGCGGGATTAGGCATTTTTGAAATACTCCCAGGCGATCAAAGTCGAACAATTCAATATTCCATAAATCGAATTTTACGAACATTTTTAGTTTCCACGTTTCGAAAAATCTCAAAATTTTCTCTGATTTGTCTCGACGAGCTGATTCCGAATATCACCTCAAAAATTGAATTCGACAAAGGGGTAACTAAAAATGTCAATATTTTCGACGAAAAATTGCACTCATCCACAAAATCGCCATTTTCTAAATGAATTAGCATTCTAATTCGAAAAACAAGTACATTTTCGGATTCAGAAGGAAATTTTCCATAAGATGAAGTAATACTCGCGGGATTAGGCATTTTTTAAATACTCCCAGGCGATCAAAGTCGAACAATTCAATATTCCATAAATCGAATTTTACGAACATTTTTAGTTTCCACGTTTCGAAAAATCTCAAAATTTTCTCTGATTTGTCTCGACGAGCTGATTCCGAATATCACCTCAAAAATTGAATTCGACAAAGGGGTAACTAAAAATGTCAATATTTTCGACGAAAAATTGCACCCATCCACAAAATCGACAATTTCTAAATGAATTAGCATTCTAATTCGAAAAACAAGTACATTTTCGGATTCAGAAGGAAATTTTCCATAAGATGAAGTAATACTCGCGGGATTAGGCATTTTTGAAATACTCCCAGGCGATCAAAGTCGAACAAATCAATATTCCATAAATCGAATTTTACGAACATTTTTAGTTTCCACGTTTCGAAAAATCTCAAAATTTTCTCTGATTTGTCTCGACGAGCTGATTCCGAATATCACCTCAAAAATTGAATTCGACAAAGGGGTAACTAAAAATGTCAATATTTTCGACGAAAAATTGCACCCATCCACAAAATCGACATTTTCTAAATGAATTAGCATTCTAATTCGAAAAACAAGTACATTTTCGGATTCAGAAGGAAATTTTCCATAAGATGAAGTAATACTCGCGGGATTAAGCATTTTTTAAATACTCCCAGGCGATCAAAGTCGAACAATTCAATATTCCATAAATCGAATTTTACGAACATTTTTAGTTTCCACGTTTCGAAAAATCTCAAAATTTTCTCTGACTTGTCTCGACGAGCTGATTCCGAATATCACCTCAAAAATTGAATTCGACAAAGGGGTAACTCAAAAATGTCAATATTTTCGACGAAAAATTGCACCCATCCACAAAATCGACATTTTCTAAATGAATTAGCATTCTAATTCGAAAAACAAGTACATTTTCGGATTCAGAAGGAAATTTTCCATAAGATGAAGTAATACTCGCGGGATTAAGCATTTTTGAAATACTCCCAGGCGATCAAAGTCGAACAATTCAATATTCCATAAATCGAATTTTACGAACATTTTTAGTTTCCACGTTTCGAAAAATCTCAAAATTTTCTCTGACGTGTCTCGACGAGCTGATTCCGAATATCACCTCAAAAATTGAATTCGACAAAGGGGTTACTAAAAATGTCAATATTTTCGACGAAAAAATGCACCCATCCACAAAATCGACATTTTCTAAATGAATTAGCATTCTAATTCGAAAAACAAGTACATTTTCGGATTCAGAAGGAAATTTTCCATAAGATGAAGTAATACTCGCGGGATTAGGCATTTTTGAAATACTCCCAGGCGATCAAAGTCGAACAATTCAATATTCCATAAATCGAATTTTACGAACATTTTTAGTTTCCACGTTTCGAAAAATCTCAAAATTTTCTCTGATTTGTCTCGACGAGCTGATTCCGAATATCACCTCAAAAATTGAATTCGACAAAGGGGTAACTAAAAATGTCAATATTTTCGACGAAAAATTGCACTCATCCACAAAATCGACATTTTCTAAATGAATTAGCATTCTAATTCGAAAAACAAGTACATTTTCGGATTCAGAAGGAAATTTTCCATAAGATGAAGTAATACTCGCGGGATTAGGCATTTTTGAAATACTCCCAGGCGATCAAAGTCGAACAATTCAATATTCCATAAATCGAATTTTACGAACATTTTTAGTTTCCACGTTTCGAAAAATCTCAAAATTTTCTCTGATTTGTCTCGACGAGCTGATTCCGAATATCACCTCAAAAATTGAATTCGATAAAGGGGTAACTAAAAATGTCAATATTTTCGACGAAAAATTGCACCCATCCACAAAATCGACATTTTCTAAATGAATTAGCATTCTAATTCGAAAAACAAGTACATTTTCGGATTCAGAAGGAAATTTTCCATAAGATGAAGTAATACTCGCGGGATTAAGCATTTTTGAAATACTCCCAGGCGATCAAAGTCGAACAATTCAATATTCCATAAATCGAATTTTACGAACATTTTTAGTTTCCACGTTTCGAAAAATCTCAAAATTTTCTCTGACTTGTCTCGACGAGCTGATTCCGAATATCACCTCAAAAATTGAATTCGACAAAGGGGTAACACAAAAATGTCAATATTTTCGACGAAAAATTGCACCCATCCACAAAATCGACATTTTCTAAATGAATTAGCATTCTAATTCGAAAAACAGGTACATTTTCGGAAACGGAAGGAAATTTTTCATAAGGTGAAGTAATATTCGCGGGATTAAGCATTTTTGAAATACTCCCAGGCGATCAAAGTCGAACAATTCAATATTCCATAAATCGAATTTTACGAACATTTTTAGTTTCCACGTTTCGAAAAATCTCAAAATTTTCTCTGACGTGTGTCTCGACGAGCTGATTCCGAATATCACCTCAAAAATTGAATTCGACAAAGGGGTAACTAAAAATGTCAATATTTTCGACGAAAAATTGCACCCATCCACAAAATCGACAATTTCTAAATGAATTAGCATTCTAATTCGAAAAACAAGTACATTTTCGGATTCATAAGGAAATTTTCCATAAGATGAAGTAATACTCGCGGGATTAGGCATTTTTGAAATACTCCCAGGCGATCAAAGTCGAACAATTCAATATTCCATAAATCGAATTTTACGAACATTTTTAGTTTCCACGTTTCGAAAAATCTCAAAATTTTCTGTGATTTGTCTCGACGAGCTGATTCCGAATATCACCTCAAAAATTGAATTCGATAAAGGGGTAACTAAAAATGTCAATATTTTCGACGAAAAATTGCACCCATCCACAAAATCGACATTTTCTAAATGAATTAGCATTCTAATTCGAAAAACAAGTACATTTTCGGATTCAGAAGGAAATTTTCCATAAGATGAAGTAATACTCGCGGGATTAAGCATTTTTGAAATACTCCCAGGCGATCAAAGTCGAACAAATCAATATTCCATAAATCGAATTTTACGAACATTTTTAGTTTCCACGTTTCGAAAAATCTCAAAATTTTCTCTGATTTGTCTCGACGAGCTGATTCCGAATATCACCTCAAAAATTGAATTCGACAAAGGGGTAACTAAAAATGTCAATATTTTCGACGAAAAATTGCACCCATCCACAAAATCGACATTTTCTAAATGAATTAGCATTCTAATTCGAAAAACAAGTACATTTTCGGATTCAGAAGGAAATTTTCCATAAGATGAAGTAATACTCGCGGGATTAAGCATTTTTTAAATACTCCCAGGCGATCAAAGTCGAACAATTCAATATTCCATAAATCGAATTTTACGAACATTTTTAGTTTCCACGTTTCGAAAAATCTCAAAATTTTCTCTGATTTGTCTCGACGAGCTGATTCCGAATATCACCTCAAAAATTGAATTCGACAAAGGGGTTACTAAAAATGTCAATATTTTCGACGAAAAAATGCACCCATCCACAAAATCGACATTTTCTAAATGAATTAGCATTCTAATTCGAAAAACAAGTACATTTTCGGATTCAGAAGGAAATTTTCCATAAGATGAAGTAATATTCGCGGGATTACGCTATTTTGAAATACTCCCAGGCGATCAAAGTCGAACAATTCAATATTCCATAAATCGAATTTTACGAACATTTTTAGTTTCCACGTTTCGAAAAATCTCAAAATTTTCTCTGACTTGTCTCGACGAGCTGATTCCGAGTATCACCTCAAAAATTGAATTCGACAAAGGGTTAACTGAAAAATGTCAATATTTTCGACGAAAAATTGCACCCATCCACAAAATCGATATTTTCTAATTGAATTAGCATTCTAATTCGAAAAACAAGTACATTTTCGGATTCAGAAGGAAATTTTCCATAAGATGAAGTAATACTCGCGGGATTAAGCATTTTTGAAATACTCCCAGGCGATCAAAGTCGAACAATTCAATATTCCATAAATCGAATTTTACGAACATTTTTAGTTTCCACGTTTCGAAAAATCTCAAAATTTTCTCTGATTTGTCTCGACGAGCTGATTCCGAATATCACCTCAAAAATTGAATTCGA
Organism: Chrysolina oricalcia; assembly: GCA_944452925.2. Classification (NCBI taxonomy): domain Eukaryota; kingdom Metazoa; phylum Arthropoda; class Insecta; order Coleoptera; family Chrysomelidae; genus Chrysolina; species Chrysolina oricalcia. The sequence continues at coordinate 2,758,732 of OX101817.2, forward strand.
CAAAGGGGTAACTAAAAATGTCAATATTTTCGACGAAAAATTGCACCCATCCACAAAATCGACAATTTCTAAATGAATTAGCATTCTAATTCGAAAAACAAGTACATTTTCGGATTCAGAAGGAAATTTTCCATAAGATGAAGTAATATTCGCGGGATTACGCTATTTTGAAATACTCCCAGGCGATCAAAGTCGAACAATTCAATATTCCATAAATCGAATTTTACGAACATTTTTAGTTTCCACGTTTCGAAAAATCTCAAAATTTTCTCTGACTTGTCTCGACGAGCTGATTCCGAGTATCACCTCAAAAATTGAATTCGACAAAGGGGTAACTCAAAAATGTCAATATTTTCGACGAAAAATTGCACCCATCCACAAAATCGATATTTTCTAATTGAATTAGCATTCTAATTCGAAAAACAAGTACATTTTCGGATTCAGAAGGAAATTTTCCATAAGATGAAGTAATACTCGCGGGATTAAGCATTTTTTAAATACTCCCAGGCGATCAAAGTCGAACAATTCAATATTCCATAAATCGAATTTTACGAACATTTTTAGTTTCCACGTTTCGAAAAATCTCAAAATTTTCTCTGACTTGTCTCGACGAGCTGATTCCGAATATCACCTCAAAAATTGAATTCGACAAAGGGGTAACTCAAAAATGTCAATATTTTCGACGAAAAATTGCACCCATCCACAAAATCGACATTTTCTAAATGAATTAGCATTCTAATTCGAAAAACAAGTACATTTTCGGATTCAGAAGGAAATTTTCCATAAGATGAAGTAATACTCGCGGGATTAAGCATTTTTTAAATACTCCCAGGCGATCAAAGTCGAACAATTCAATATTCCATAAATCGAATTTTACGAACATTTTTAGTTTCCACGTTTCGAAAAATCTCAAAATTTTCTCTGACTTGTCTCGACGAGCTGATTCCGAATATCACCTCAAAAATTGAATTCGACAAAGGGGTAACTCAAAAATGTCAATATTTTCGACGAAAAATTGCACCCATCCACAAAATCGACATTTTCTAAATGAATTAGCATTCTAATTCGAAAAACAAGTACATTTTCGGATTCAGAAGGAAATTTTCCAAAAGATGAAGTTATATTCGCGGGATTACGCATTTTTGAAATACTCTCAGGCGATCAAAGTCGAACAATTCAATATTCCATATAGAAGGAAATCGAATTTTACGAACATTTTTAGTTTCCATTTTTCGAAAAATCGCAAAATTTCCTCTGACTTGGTCGACGAGCGATTCCGAATATCACCTCAAAAATTGGATTCGACAAAGGGGTAACTGAAAAATGTCAATATTTTCGACGAAAAATTGTACCCATTCACAAAATCGACATTTTCTAAATGAATTAGCATTCTAATTCGAAAAACAAGTACATTTTCGGATTCAGAAGGAAATTTTCCAAAAGATGAAGTTATATTCGCGGGATTACGCATTTTTGAAATACTCTCAGGCGATCAAAGTCGAACAATTCAATATTCCATATAGAAGGAAATCGAATTTTACGAACATTTTTAGTTTCCATTTTTCGAAAAATCGCAAAATTTCCTCTGACTTGGTCGACGAGCGATTCCGAATATCACCTCAAAAATTGGATTCGACAAAGGGGTAACTGAAAAATGTCAATATTTTCGACGAAAAATTGTACCCATTCACAAAATCGACATTTTCTAAATGAATTAGCATTCTAATTCGAAAAACAAGTACATTTTCGGATTCAGAAGGAAATTTTCCAAAAGATGAAGTTATATTCGCGGGATTACGCATTTTTGAAATACTCCCAGGCGATCAAAGTCGAACAATTCAATATTCCATAAATCGAATTTTACGAACATTTTTAGTTTCCACGTTTCGAAAAATCTCAAAATTTTCTCTGACGTGTCTCGACGAGCTGATTCCGAATATCACCTCAAAAATTGAATTCGACAAAGGGGTAACTAAAAATGTCAATATTTTCGACGAAAAATTGCACCCATCCACAAAATCGACATTTTCTAAATGAATTAGCATTCTAATTCGAAAAACAAGTACATTTTCGGATTCAGAAGGAAATTTTCCATAAGATGAAGTAATACTCGCGGGATTAAGCATTTTTTAAATACTCCCAGGCGATCAAAGTCGAACAATTCAATATTCCATAAATCGAATTTTACGAACATTTTTAGTTTCCACGTTTCGAAAAATCTCAAAATTTTCTCTGATTTGTCTCGACGAGCTGATTCCGAATATCACCTCAAAAATTGAATTCGACAAAGGGGTTACTAAAAATGTCAATATTTTCGACGAAAAAATGCACCCATCCACAAAATCGACATTTTCTAAATGAATTAGCATTCTAATTCGAAAAACAAGTACATTTTCGGATTCAGAAGGAAATTTTCCATAAGATGAAGTAATATTCGCGGGATTACGCTATTTTGAAATACTCCCAGGCGATCAAAGTCGAACAATTCAATATTCCATAAATCGAATTTTACGAACATTTTTAGTTTCCACGTTTCGAAAAATCTCAAAATTTTCTCTGACTTGTCTCGACGAGCTGATTCCGAGTATCACCTCAAAAATTGAATTCGACAAAGGGTTAACTGAAAAATGTCAATATTTTCGACGAAAAATTGCACCCATCCACAAAATCGATATTTTCTAATTGAATTAGCATTCTAATTCGAAAAACAAGTACATTTTCGGATTCAGAAGGAAATTTTCCATAAGATGAAGTAATACTCGCGGGATTAAGCATTTTTGAAATACTCCCAGGCGATCAAAGTCGAACAATTCAATATTCCATAAATCGAATTTTACGAACATTTTTAGTTTCCACGTTTCGAAAAATCTCAAAATTTTCTCTGATTTGTCTCGACGAGCTGATTCCGAATATCACCTCAAAAATTGAATTCGACAAAGGGGTAACTAAAAATGTCAATATTTTCGACGAAAAATTGCACCCATCCACAAAATCGACAATTTCTAAATGAATTAGCATTCTAATTCGAAAAACAAGTACATTTTCGGATTCAGAAGGAAATTTTCCATAAGATGAAGTAATATTCGCGGGATTACGCTATTTTGAAATACTCCCAGGCGATCAAAGTCGAACAATTCAATATTCCATAAATCGAATTTTACGAACATTTTTAGTTTCCACGTTTCGAAAAATCTCAAAATTTTCTCTGACTTGTCTCGACGAGCTGATTCCGAGTATCACCTCAAAAATTGAATTCGACAAAGGGGTAACTCAAAAATGTCAATATTTTCGACGAAAAATTGCACCCATCCACAAAATCGATATTTTCTAATTGAATTAGCATTCTAATTCGAAAAACAAGTACATTTTCGGATTCAGAAGGAAATTTTCCATAAGATGAAGTAATACTCGCGGGATTAAGCATTTTTTAAATACTCCCAGGCGATCAAAGTCGAACAATTCAATATTCCATAAATCGAATTTTACGAACATTTTTAGTTTCCACGTTTCGAAAAATCTCAAAATTTTCTCTGACTTGTCTCGACGAGCTGATTCCGAATATCACCTCAAAAATTGAATTCGACAAAGGGGTAACTCAAAAATGTCAATATTTTCGACGAAAAATTGCACCCATCCACAAAATCGACATTTTCTAAATGAATTAGCATTCTAATTCGAAAAACAAGTACATTTTCGGATTCAGAAGGAAATTTTCCATAAGATGAAGTAATACTCGCGGGATTAAGCATTTTTTAAATACTCCCAGGCGATCAAAGTCGAACAATTCAATATTCCATAAATCGAATTTTACGAACATTTTTAGTTTCCACGTTTCGAAAAATCTCAAAATTTTCTCTGACTTGTCTCGACGAGCTGATTCCGAATATCACCTCAAAAATTGAATTCGACAAAGGGGTAACTCAAAAATGTCAATATTTTCGACGAAAAATTGCACCCATCCACAAAATCGACATTTTCTAAATGAATTAGCATTCTAATTCGAAAAACAAGTACATTTTCGGATTCAGAAGGAAATTTTCCAAAAGATGAAGTTATATTCGCGGGATTACGCATTTTTGAAATACTCTCAGGCGATCAAAGTCGAACAATTCAATATTCCATATAGAAGGAAATCGAATTTTACGAACATTTTTAGTTTCCATTTTTCGAAAAATCGCAAAATTTCCTCTGACTTGGTCGACGAGCGATTCCGAATATCACCTCAAAAATTGGATTCGACAAAGGGGTAACTGAAAAATGTCAATATTTTCGACGAAAAATTGTACCCATTCACAAAATCGACATTTTCTAAATGAATTAGCATTCTAATTCGAAAAACAAGTACATTTTCGGATTCAGAAGGAAATTTTCCAAAAGATGAAGTTATATTCGCGGGATTACGCATTTTTGAAATACTCTCAGGCGATCAAAGTCGAACAATTCAATATTCCATATAGAAGGAAATCGAATTTTACGAACATTTTTAGTTTCCATTTTTCGAAAAATCGCAAAATTTCCTCTGACTTGGTCGACGAGCGATTCCGAATATCACCTCAAAAATTGGATTCGACAAAGGGGTAACTGAAAAATGTCAATATTTTCGACGAAAAATTGTACCCATTCACAAAATCGACATTTTCTAAATGAATTAGCATTCTAATTCGAAAAACAAGTACATTTTCGGATTCAGAAGGAAATTTTCCAAAAGATGAAGTTATATTCGCGGGATTACGCATTTTTGAAATACTCCCAGGCGATCAAAGTCGAACAATTCAATATTCCATAAATCGAATTTTACGAACATTTTTAGTTTCCACGTTTCGAAAAATCTCAAAATTTTCTCTGACGTGTCTCGACGAGCTGATTCCGAATATCACCTCAAAAATTGAATTCGACAAAGGGGTAACTAAAAATGTCAATATTTTCGACGAAAAATTGCACCCATCCACAAAATCGACAATTTCTAAATGAATTAGCATTCTAATTCGAAAAACAAGTACATTTTCGGATTCAGAAGGAAATTTTCCATAAGATGAAGTAATACTCGCGGGATTAAGCATTTTTGAAATACTCCCAGGCGATCAAAGTCGAACAATTCAATATTCCATAAATCGAATTTTACGAACATTTTTAGTTTCCACGTTTCGAAAAATCTCAAAATTTTCTCTGACTTGTCTCGACGAGCTGATTCCGAATATCACCTCAAAAATTGAATTCGACAAAGGGGTAACTGAAAAATGTCAATATTTTCGACGAAAAATTGCACCCATCCACAAAATCGACATTTTCTAAATGATTTAGCATTCTAATTTGAAAAACAAGTACATTTTCGGATTCAGAAGGAAATTTTCCAAAAGATGAAGTTATATTCGCGGGATTACGCATTTTTGAAATACTCTCAGGCGATCAAAGTCGAACAATTCAATATTCCATATAGAAGGAAATCGAATTTTACGAACATTTTTAGTTTCCATTTTTAGAAAAATCGCAAAATTTCCTCTGACTTGGTCGACGAGCTGATTCCGAATATCAATCAATCAATCAAAGTATACTTTATTGTCTGAAGAAAATGATTCTTATTGACAAAGCGTTACAAAGTATAATATGAACATAATGAGAGGGTGAAGTCTCAAGGTGTATAAATAAGAATAAAAGACACTTAGAAGAATAATTAAAAACATTTAAAAACTGATATCCTAATTAGAAATGAATAATTTTGTAAATAAATACACAAACACATTAAACTTTAGTTAAATACTAGGTATAACAGCTATATTCGTATAGAACTAAGAGGAAACAAGATTGTATGTTTAAATAAAAACGTTGCCAAGTAGAGTACGTTAAAAACGAGTAAGTAAAATGTCACATTGTCAAGTTACATTGTCAAATTAATTTACATAGGAACCATATCTTCAGAGAAGTGATGTTTCTATAACTAGCTGGCAGATGGTTATAGATTTTTTTACTTTCATACATGAAAAATTGAATTCGACAAAGGGGTAACTGAAAAATGTAAATTTTTTCGACGAAAAATTGCACCCATCCACAAAATCGACATATTCTAAATGAATTAGCATTCTAATTCAAAAAACAAGTACATTTTCGGATTCAGAAGGAAATTTTCCATAAGATGAAGTAATATTCGCGGGATTACACATTTCTGAAATACTCCCAGGCGATCAAAGTCGAAAAGAGAACATTGCAAAATTATCTTAGAATTGAGGCACACATACTCACTTTTAGACAAATATCTTCCTTGCCTCTGGTAACCGTAACACTTATAGGTGGGTACTGGTCTGTCGAAGAATGGTACTCCATAACGGCCCTCATGGAGTTTTTAAACAACTCGAAGAGCATGTGATATAGATGTGACGGTACGTAGACGATGTTTATATTTTGGTCTTGTTCACCCTCTAGAAGAACAAAACTTAGATTACCGGAAGTAGATTAGGTCTGGTTCGAAGATACACAACAGACATAATTTTGAATGAACATGAACAAAACTTATTTCTAAATGTTTCATGACGGTGGTTCTGACAAGGCTCACTCGCTGTGCCCTTGGCAGATTGCCTTAGCAGCTGATGCCACAAACAAAAAAGAAGTATTACTCCTTATTGGCCTAAGCCACCAAGGCTATGCGGCCAAAGCAACATCCCAATTTATCGATTCAGTAGAACCATGAAGGGTGGTGCATTTTAGGAATCTGATAACTTACGATTGTGATGCGATAGATCGATGATGAGGTCCGGCGAGGCCAGATAGTACTGATCGCACAGGAATCTCGCGTTCTCGTAAGCGTCCTTTATAACACTTACTATGTCGCACTGGGTGTCTATGCAGCCGATGTACTTGCTTTGGTTGGGTCCGGGGGCATTTTCCAGTTGACCGCCGAAGAGCAAAGCTGAAAATAAGTGTACTTCAATACCATTAGTGTGGTGCATACACACGTGAGTCTGGGGAATTGCTCATGAGGGTCATGCAATGATTGAAAAATAAACAAATACAATGATTGTGTGGAAGATCGCAGTTTATATAACACGTTATAAGGTGCTTCCTGGGCACCCCCAATTTTATATTTCATGTTTTAGACCCATGGTTACTTTGGACCAAATGGTCGCATCAACAAAAAATAATCTGTCGGTCTGTCTGTAGCTCCGTCCGTCCGTCTGTCGTAAGCACTTCAAACCTTTATATTTTCCGAACCTATGGAGACATCGCTTTGAAATTTGAACCATATCAATAACTCCATGTCAATATTTGTTGAATTATTTTTTTTGTGATAAAAAAACCCGGAAAATGTTTAAGGAGGTTTTCCGGTTTTTCGTACTTCCCTTGATAGCGGCTCAGAAGATTTTTTTCCTTCTATATTAATTGGAGGTATACGTCAAAATGCCCTACAGAAATGTATAGTTTTCGGGCCATTTTCCGAAAAGTGAAAAATTTTAAAATACGCCAAACCGATGAATTTCGAAAAAGGCAGTGGGTAGAGCTCGAATAGACGAACAAAATATATGCAGAAAAATAGGACAACTCGAGAAAACTGCAAATGAAAATTTGAAGATTGGAAAATACGAAATATCTAAGAAACGGTTAATATTTTTCCAATTTACCTAGACATCTCTTTTGACTGCCTTCAGAAAAATTCTACAAAAAATGTTTGAACGTTTTTTCGAAAAATTAGTAGTCCGGGAAATATTTTTAAAAAATGGAAATTTGAGATATTAGCCGTACTAATGAAACGAATGAAAATCTTAAAATTGCTTCGGATATGTCTTCACAAGCCTTATTGATATTTCCAAACCGTTTTTCTCCAACTCTATCAAAAAGTGAAAAAGAGATGAAAAAATTTAAGAAAAAAATTAAAAAATCTGAAAAAGTCGAAAACAAAACAAGATATCGGAAAACTTCATATAGACAATTTTATTGTCCTTAAACAGATCTACAAAAAGTATATAAAAAGTTTTTTCATATTTTGGAAAATTGTAATTTTTTTGTGAAGAAAATCTACAAAAATTGTATAGACATTTTTTCCGTTATAGAAATAGTCCGGGAAATATATAACAAAAACGAAAAATTAAAATTAAGAGACTTGGAAAGTTAGGTTCGGTAAGGTTAGATTTGTTTATAATTTTATATCTCCGAGCCTTAAAAATAGGTGTTTTAGGAAGTATGTAGAATGGATAGAGATGGTCGAGAATGGTATTTAGGACACATTTAGAAAATGGGAAAAAAGGAATATCGTCCTGCAAGTAGCGTTTTATGAAACTAGAGATCAAAGATTCGAACTAAAAAAATCGCTTCCTGATGACTTTATCGGTAGATCAATTTAACTATGTCGGTGGTGTTTTTATTCATTACTCATTATTTATTGTGAATCAGATATAATTCAATGATCGTTAAGGATAGTAGTTGTTATCTGTTGGATGCTTTCCTATGAAAGTTCTATTGTAGAGGATGTTAAGAAAAGTGATGAATTGGGTGTATCGAAAACAGTGCATGAATAAGAGCTTTACAGGCTTACCTAACCCTACTTTTATAAAATACTGTTATTGACGATTAATATTTTTGTTGACTGACTTGTCCGTCACCAGCATTCCACATTATCAACCAAAAATAACGAATAAAATACAAATATTACGTCATTCAATGGAAATTGAGTAACAATCACTGCTTCACTGTGTTAATGTATAATATGGGAACGAATTGATCTTGCGACATATTTCAATGTTTATTTACATTTAGAACATTGATTAAATTAAGGGTTATCATTTGAGTATTTGTTATGATGCTGAATGTAGTCTCATACATATTTCGAGTCTCATGAATATGTCGCAATACCGGTGCAATACCGAACATTAGCATCATAAGAAGCCTAAAAAGAGGCGCATCGTAACAAAATAATATAGAAACTCTTTATTTATATGCCCTAACAGAGGGAGGAATCTCAATCAAAGGGTAGTAACCACAAACACCTACGAAAAAGTAGAGAGATCTGGTCGGCAACAGCACAAGTGAGCTTCTATGCAATTGCCATGGAAACATTGAAGAGAAGAGGTTGCTAAGGGTTGTTTATTTAATAAAATGACGATGCATTTTTTGTAAGAATTAACAAGCTTGTTAGTGGAGGAAAAAACGATTGTGTTTATAATAGTTATGGAGATCCCACAGAATGTGACGCTCAAAGCAGAAAAAGCGTTAGGAAATTTACTGCCAGTGAAATCCAAATACTTATACGAGAAGGAGTATGACCATTTTTTGAAATGGAAAGATGAAAAAAGACTGAATAGCGTAAATGAAACTGTGTTAATGGGATACTTGCAGGAACATGAAAAATATATTAATATTTTTTATTTGTTTTACATTATTTCAGTCTGAAAAATATAGTGCAAATAGTCTATGGACTTTCAGCTGAAATCAACATTGATTGTTAAAGAAAACATTAATATATCAGCATTCAGCAACTGATGGCCTTTCTGAAAGTTAAATCAAAAGGATACATTCCTAAAAAATCAAAGGTGTTGGAAGGTGGACAAGTATTACTTTTCATAAGAAAAGCTCCAGATGATACTTTTCTGATACATAAAGTTGTTCTGGTAACGGGCGTATTTGGAGGCTTAAGACGTGATGAAATGGTCAAGATGACAATTGATGACATTGAGACAGAGGAGCTGTTTTACTGATCAAGGTACCAGAAACCAAGACCTGCACCTCAAAAAGTTTCACCATTGTTGAAGAAAGCGCAATAGGAGCCTTGAACTTAGTTAAAAAGTACATTGCACTACGACCAAAAGGATGTAAACAACCTAGGTTTTTTTGAACCAACAGAAATAATAAATGCATTGAGTTACTTGTAGGTAAAAATACTATAGGAAGTGTTCCTTCTATCATAGCGAAATATCTTAATTTGGAAAACCCGAAAGCTTACACCGGACATTGTCTACGCCGAACGTCGTCAACGCTTCTTGTTCAAGGTGGTGCTTCCTTTGAAACACTAAAATTACATGGAAAATGGAAGAGTAGTACGGTAGCGGGGAGCTATATTGAAGAAAGTATCTCCTCGAATAACAAAATTGCTACAATGATAGCCCATTCCGTTTCAGAAAAAGAAAATTTTAACTTTCCAAACGAAACCGAATGCACATTGAGGGTCAACTCACAGAACTTCAAACTTGGTACTAATTTTTCAGGAACATTTGAAAATTGTAATTTCTATTTGAGAGAAAATAATCAGTCCTTTTTTATGTACAGTTATAAATAAGACTTATCTGACTTTTTGCACTTATGATTTAAAGTGACGTGTTTCACATTGAAATGAAAACTGAAAAATATTACATTTTAGTTGTCAGTGTCAATAGAGATTCAAAAATAGTTTTTTGACAGTTGCACAAGAAGTATTTTTTTATTCTGAGCAATTTTCTCAAACCAGTTAGGGGTCTACCACGCTTGACTGAGTTCTTCGCTACCTAATCAGTTTAAAATATTTCCCTACCGAGGTGGTATTGGTTAGCAATAGCTACCTACAATAATAATTGATAAGGTAATATCAAACTGTTATCTATTCGCATTAAAATATCTAGACTAAGACTATTGTCTACACGTGTGCATTATTATGAACAAGATTACGACTAAAAAACAAAGGTCGTGAGAAACAATATCAAACTAACTGCAAACAAATGAAAAACATGTGTCTTTACAGATACGTCACCAGGAAAATATTGTTGAAACTATTTGTTTCTCTCAAGAAAGTCGATGACGATAGAACTGGGACACACGCAATTGACAGAATGATAAAAAATAATAATAATCCTCAGCAATGGCGATATACTAAGTGACCCATTTGAAAACGGGCCGCCTCTCTAAAACCGTTATTTATTATCCGATTCAGAAGGTTTTTTTTTCAGTATATAGAGCATCAATAGTTCTAGTTGAATACCATAAATTCGATTAAAAAATAAAAATTTCATAATATTTAAGGATCAGAACTGTTACTTCGAATTCATAAACTTACGTCGGCGTACCAAACAATTGATGAGGAATGACATCTTTGAGTATACTCGTAATATAGAAAATGAAATATGCGCTAATTCAAAAATGTCAGGTGCAGGTAAATTTGATTAACTAGGCTTCCTGACACATTTGTGTCAGCGACTTCCTCCTGAAATGGATATGGTTCTACTTGCATGGCAGAACTCAGATGGTAGCACTAAATGGACATATTTCAGATCCCTTTGAGACATCCTCTGGAGTTCCCCAGGGAAGTCACTTGGACCATTATTTTTCATAATTTACTACTATAAATGAAATTATTACCTCTTTCAAATATTGCTCAATTCTACTTTGTGTAGACGATTTGAACCCGTATACACTGTTTTGTGATAGCCTCTTCTCGAATCTTAACGAATGGTCTCAATCACTTTTACCAGAAACAGAAATAGATTTGACTATAAATACAAAATAAAAAACCATGTACTGAAATCTGTATTTGAAGTGAAAGATGTAGGTTACTTACTGATGGACTCTAAATTCACATTCAAGCTGCACTTGGAAAAAACAGTCACTGAATGCAATAGAATTATGGAATTTTTCAAAAAGAGTTCATCATTTCAGAAATGCAAGTTCACTTCTCTGTATTTATTATGCTTTTGTACACAGTACCAAGTTCACGAAGATATAATTGAGACAGTACAGAAAAAATGTCTTAGATATATTGCGTATAAGACAAACGTATTTTTCCAAGATGGGTCAACATCTTATTTTTTTTTTTTAATTTTGATCTGTTTGTTCATGTTTCTTTTTTCTTGTTCACAACCCATTAAAATGATTGATAATTACGTAGAGGGATCTGTTTTTCGATTGTTCAATCTATTTGTGTGGAGATGGAAGTTGACAGACAGCTGCCATTTTTAGACACACTGGTAATCAGGAATGGGGAACGTGTAGAAATAGACATTTATAGAAAGCCAACCAACACTAACAACAGGTTTATACCGGTTGATTCAAACCACCACATTCAACACAAGATTGCGAGTTCCAATGTTTCACAGGGCATTAAACTTTCCGCTCAGTGTTGAACGGTTTCAACGAGAAATAAAAACCATAAAGGAAATAGTCATTAGTAATGGGTATTTGCCGAAAATGGTAGATAATTTGATGAAGAAGAAAAAGTTCAGAGCGTCCTTAAGACAAATAACCACACTGGAACAACCTAAAGACAGGAAAAAATTCATTGAAATTACACACGATACACGGCTTACGAGAGGTCTCAACTCTATTTTCCAAGACGCAAACCTTCAGCTAGTACATAGCAGTACGAACAATCTCCAAATGTTGTTAGGTAATCCGAAAGATAAAATTCCAACTTTAGTGAGATCAGGAATCTATGAAATTAGCTGTCAAAACTGCGATAGTGTATACTATGGCCAAGCCAAAAGATCTACGAATGTTCGTTTCCGTGAACATTTTGCATATGCTAAATATTCGCGAGAAAGTAAATCAAGTGTTGCGGATTTATTAGAAACTCATCACAAAATTAATATCCAAAATTTGAAATATTGTAAAGCCTGTTGATGATTACAGAAAATTAGATTGTTATGAAAGTATTGCTATTAGAAAAAGAGGCTTGAAACCCTCGCCTAATAATGATAATGGTCCATTAAATTCCAAACTATTTGATCCCAGTAAAGGAAAAATTAAGTTTCGTTGTTGTATTGTTTATTAGGTGGGGTTGTACCTGTCCATCAGGTATGGTCACTTCCTAGTAAACATACTACCTCATGGTAATTAATTATGTAATATAAATAAGACTGGTATGACGATATAGTTAGTTTAGTAATCCCTACTGATGAAGATAACTTTGTTATCGAAATGCGCATCTAGAAATTAAATTACTTGTGTAGTGAAGGGGTACAATATTTTTTGTTCTCACTCTATATTGGTAAATAAATAAATAACTTGCATACTGCCACTACCACACAACCGACTTACTATCGCGCACAAACCATCCAAACCAACTTACTGTGCTGATTGATCAACATCCTGATCGATATCCTCGACATGTAGAACCGGTCCAGGAAGTACTGGATGCTGTGCTCGGTGTGATGATCGACGTCGTGCGACTCCTTGAGCTCGAGCACGCCCTGCGCCATCGTCTCCACCACGTCCGAATGCCGGTTCCGGATCTTGACCAGCTCGTCGCAGAAGTGCTCCAGCACCGCGTCGTCCGGCTCCCTTTTTTCGAACTCGATGATCTCCCGGAAGCTGCGCATGTACCAGTCGTTGACGGCGACGACTGACGGCATCCGGAGCAGGTTCTCCGGCAGCAGGGCGATCTCCTTCATGATGTTGGCGAGCCGAACGGGGAGTTCCTTGCGCAGGAACACGAAGGATTTCTTTTCGGACGCGTTCAGGCCTGGAACAGAAGGTTATGGTTGATAAAAATGATTAAAAAAGTATTCTTCAACTATTAAATGAATGAAAAGGATATTTCCCCTTTTCCCCATTTTTGATCATTTCCACCATCGAAATGAAAGCATATTTTGGTATTGTTTCTTTTCAGTATTGAAATCTAATATTTACTCAGTTAAACGACTTTCTCATTTTTCTTCTCACGTCCCTCGGCGGTTACTCCGCCCACACGGCTGGTGAGGAAAGGAGAGAGTATCATATAGCCAGTGTGAAATGAAATGGACAAATAATGAAAAAAAAAACTTCAAGTATTAAATGAATGAAAAAAGGATATTTCCCCTCATTTTGGAGCATTTTTAATCATTTCCACCATCAAAACGAACGAATATTTTGGTGTTGTTTCCTTTCAGTATTTAAGTCTATCATTTATTAGTTGAACGACTTTCTCATTTTTCTTCCCAATGTTACTGTTTTTTTGTAAATTTTTTTACAAGAATGTGTTGTTTTCTTGCTTTATTCCATTAGAAATGGAAATCATCCAGTTTTATCAAAGTCAACTAATAAAGGTTTAGTTTGGCCCCACGCATTCTTTCCGAAGAGCTCACAAGTGGTTGTTGAATCGCGTCGCGTCGAAAATAACGCCACAGAATCTAGTTGCCACCTGGATTCTCAAAAAGTGGTTCATTTAAATTCACTTGCATCTCTTAGGTTGAACCCTGCGCATTGTAGTATGGCTGATGTGAATGTGAATAGAAGTCTCGTTGTGAGCTGTCCTGATGAAGACAATGATGATGAATCTCGAAACAATTTTTCTGTTGATCAGAATGCAAGGCGTGATCTGAGTCTGAGGGAAATTTCAGCTAAATTTTTTTATAACAGGCCTTTGAGGGCCTAGTTTTTTTACTTTCGGCGATCAACCCGCTGGGGAATTTCAAACCCCGAAAAATACCGGTACTCCACGCTGAATTTTGGAAGCATTCCAGAATTTAGAACGTAATACGTTACGTTCAGGGACCTCCAGTCCACTCAATATTTCTACGGACTTGCAAATAGATTCAAGAATGAACGAAGCGAACAAAACCGCCCCCGCATTCCTGACAATATTTCAGTAATATCGGGTCTCATTGTCTCTCGAGCTAGAAACGGGAATAGCCTTGAAGGGGGAACACTTGCACGCAGAAACGTTCATCAAACGGCCCGTACGAATAGTGAAATCCTTGCTATTCGGCAAGTGACGTCTGATGAGGAACAAGAGGACTGGAAGTGGTTTGTGGAATTCAAACAAATGAAAAAGGCTCGAGAAAACCGCCAAACACAAGTAGAGCTTCCCTCCCCCATCCTCTTCAGGCTAATGTCTATTTTCCCAGACTTGACCCCTATGTTTCAAGACATCATGATGGCTTGTTTTCTATGCATTTCTTATGAAAAATCGTTTTGAGTCCACACGTTTACAAGCACCACGTAGAGAATCTGCTGAAGGATGAATAGCCCTAAGGTCAATTTACCAACAATTTCTGTAAAAACAAAATATGAGCTGGTAATATTTTCCGTACGGTCCTGAACCTAAAATCTGTTTACAGCGACCAAAGCAAAGTTCTAGGAAATTCTACGCCCGAACTTGAACTTTGGACCGTGACTGGTTCAGAACAACACATTCGTATCGAGGAATTCCGAGAAAAGTATCGAATTTATTTGAAATGCTAATGTAATCTTTGTTTATGTGGTTTCGTTGATTAGTTAAGAATTTTTTAACGAAGTAACTGGTTATACCCAGTGGGTCGTCTTAGAAGATAGTTTGTTTCTATGAACAGAATGATTTCATAAAATGCTAGTGAAGTAACAAAGGACATAATGCAATTTGATCCCACAAGTTGAAGTATTACTTCATAGACCAACAATTTGTAGTAAGAGTCAGTGGCGTAGCCAAGGAGGGCCCATTGTTTCGACCATTTGGCAATTAGCTATTTTGTATAATAAAATTGACTATTTGGTATTAGACTTTTTATATACCATCTACAGAACGTGACAAAGTGGGCGTGTTTTTTTGCTTGGAGGATAACCATCCAATGGTGGATGTGAATAAAACTAATTTTAAGTAAATGCTTATACTTTCTTGAGATACAAGATTGAATCACTCCATTCTTACTCTTGCACCTTACAGAAAAAATAAAAAGAATAATATGTAAGTATGTTTAATATACAGAGTGACCCATTTGAAAGCGGGCCACCTCTCTAAAACTGTTATTTATAATCCAATTCAGAAGTTTTTTTCAATAGATAGAGCATCAATATTTCTATTACGGTGTTGTGAAGTCAAGATAGAAATAAAATTTTCAAAGCCTATTTCGAATTTTTTTCGAGGTCAAAAATCCAAAAAACATACTAACGACTTTTTTAAATAAAATTTGACGACGCCACTGGATTTGTGATGCTTTCAAAAGGTTGTGACTAAAATTTCACGATAATATATTTTGTTTTTAACAGAAATACAGCATAAGTAATATTCTTGTCATTTTATAGTCGTCATATAAATCACAATCTTTTTAAAAATATCGTTTAAAATGCTCTTTTAGGTCGTTAGCAGTCGAGTTTGTAAACAAATGGTATAAAATTCTGTTTCATCCAAACATAACTCCATAGTACGGGAGATAGTTATATCCATCAGAACACTGCAGTTTTTTGTCAGAGAAATGAAATATACATCTTCACATCAAATAGTAATCAATATTCAATAATTAACAATCAATAATAACCAATATTAATAAAATAAATGAATTACAACAAAAGAACGGATTTAGATGAGAGTGCCTGCATATTAATTTTCGTTCCCGATTAAATTCGATACGTTTATTCTACCATTTTCTGATGCTAACTAATCATAGGATTCGATCATTGGTTCGGGGTAACATTTATGCAAGCCTGTCTTATTCTTTCACGCAGTTTCTCTTTGCTGGTTGACAGTTATTCCGAATATCTATCTTGGTTTCATTCAAACATGTTTAGGATGACACATTTCGAAAATATTATTTTTATTAGAAGGCTTTGCAAATTTAGTTGCTATAGAGATGACAAGTCATTAGAATAAAAGACGAAAAGACACAAATTTGTCAGTATTAATAGTGAAGTTTATAACTCCACACTAATAAAGAAGTATGGCAGATAATTTGACTCTGCAGGGGAAAATTGAAATATAAAAACGTCGTGGTAACAACGATAGGTCGATAGATCCGAAAGGGAAGTGTGTAGAATTTTCAATAACATGCATGCGGAGGGAGCGTCGAAATATTAGCAGAGCTACAGTTGGAAGAGGAAACAAAATTTTCAATCAGTATGGAGCTGTTAGCAAACATATTCTGAAGAATATTAATACTGTACAAAGACAGAGACGAAATAATTCTCAACGAATTTGAAATTATTTTAATAATAATCCGAAAGCAAGTGTGAGAATTGCATTAACTTACCGCGTGAAACAATAAGGAGAAATCTTAGGAAATATAATAATATGAAGCCCTTTAAACCAAAGTTTATTCACACCTTAGAAGGCGATAATGAAAAGAGGATGGAAGTTTATGGGCTCAAGGAGAATATCTAAATAACAGGAATTTTCTGAAAAAAAAAATTGTTCAGTGACGAGGCAACATTCACAACCAATGGAACAGTTAATTCTCAAAATTCAAGGTACTGGACGGAAGAAAATCCACATTGGGTAATAAATTGCAGAAGACCGTACTCTCAAAAAATAAATGTTTGGTGCGGAATATTACATACCAGAATAATTGGCCCCTTTTTTTGAAAACAATTTGAATGGTCAAATTTTTTTGAATTTCTTGAAAAACGAGTTTGCCAACGCTATGGATGAACTTCCACTAGCAGAAGAGGTCCATCCTCTATTTCAATTAGATGGCTGTTCCATCCACTTGATTTTTTTTAAGGGGCTCCGTTAAGAAAAAATTATACCAAACTCGCCCAACGAGCAAAGATGAACTGCGTGAAAGAATAAGACAGGCTTGCAGAGAATCACCCCAATTCAATTATTGAATGTTTAGGTTAACATTAGAAAACGATATGATAAATGTATCGAATTGAATGGAAATTTGGTGGAACAGTCCAAAATTTAATGTGTAGGCACTGTCATGTCAATACATTCCTTTTTCTACAACCACACTCCAAAACATGCTTTTCTGCATGGTTTTACGTTCGCAAACATGATTATTTCTCACAATAATTGAAATTTGACATTAGTGTGCCGCAAAGTGACATTTCTGTGCCAAAATTTTTCAGTACCTAATTTCTAAGCAATACAGTTTTCGTGACAGCAAGGTGAAAGTGTATTTTGAAAATTCTGCATTTCGAAGGGATATTCGATCAGGCAACTTCAAGAATGAATAGACAAAGTCTATTGGTTTATATAATATGAGGGAAATTGTCGTACATAAATTCATAATATTCAGAACAAAAATCATAGACATCACTACTGCTGTCTCAAATACCCACATACACACTATCCATTGCTAGGCAACGGAGCAACATCTATCGAATCATTTGAATGTCAACAAACGTCAAGCATAAAATATTCGTAAAATATTCTTGTCCCGTCATTTTTTAATGAGATTGAACTAAAATGGATAGCGACAGTTCTGAAATTGAAAATACTCCGCCAGAACTAAGAGAACAAGTTAATTCATTGTCTTGAATTTACTACCTTCAACTTCAAGAGGAAAATATAAGAATGAGTCACTGACATTTCATTCCGTCTTATAGTATAGTATTATTTTTAGCAAAAAGGGTGTTGTAGAAAAAGTATAGTGTGTAACACGAGCAGAAATGCAATTTCTCACTCGTTTGAATTGCAGCAGTGAGAAATTAGCACTTTTCTGCACTTGTTGCACAATATACTATTTTAGTGGGTCATTTATGTTATTATTATTGGTAATTATATTATTTGATGTGAAGATGTGCATTTCTATTCTTTGAAAACAAACTGCATTGTGCTAATAGAGATAACTTCGGAGATAACCATATCGCACATAAAGTTGTTTAGTTCTGAAGGAGTATTTTAAACCATATTATTTAAAAAATTGTTATTTAATATACAACTATTTGAATTATTTTGATAGTGATTGGAATATTTTAATTATGCTATATTTTTGTTATAAAAATTTTATTTTTTGATTTTGAAAGCATCACAAATCCAGTGGCGTCGTCAAATTTTATTTTAAAAAATCGCTAATATGTTTTTTGGCTTTTTGACATTGAAAAAAAATCGATGTAGGCCTTGAAATTTATATTTTTATTTCGAATTTATGGCACTCGACTAGAACTATTGATGATCTATCTATTGAAAAAAAAAACTTCTGAATCGGATAATAAATAACAATTTTAGAGAGGTGGCCCGCTTTCAAATGGGTCACTCTGTAGATGAGAATAATTTCATATACATAGGGTTTTAGTTGATAAATAGCCAGTTTTCGACAAGCAATAAAAATGTTTATTTTTTCTTTAAATTGTGATGCTCGAATGCTATAGATTGCTTAGGAAGCTTTGTTTGGGTACAATGGATGAGTAGAATCCACAGCAGCTGCGTTTGGAAATTGGAAAAAATCTTTTTTTTAAGTAATTTCCTCTTCATTTTGTGGCGTCTTGATATATGTGTTTGTTAAATGAGCAATGGCCTTGGAAACTTTCCTGATTATTGGATTGTCTATTTAACCAGTGTTAGAGGTGACAATACCGACTTCTTGAAGCATAAAATCTCAGGGTTAATAATTTTTGTGTCATGGAACTAAACCTTCAATTCTGCTGATTTAAGACCCAATGTAGTTTTGAAATACATAACTGATTTGTTGGACGTTCCAACAGGTGCCCAATTTGCACCTTCATACCATTTTGGTATATTGACAATTACCGTTTGATTTGTCTCAAATATTGTTTGCATTGTCAATGTTTTTATCGTTTATTTATACGAGGATATATTGAAAATTTCTTAGCCTACCATAGAAACATACAAAATTTCAATGTATAAATATTTTATTACTCAACATAGTCAGTCCCCTCTTAATTGGATACATTTATTACAACGAACCTGCAACGTCTCTAGACCTTTCAAAAAAAAAATGTTTCTTCTTGCTCTTCAAACCAGACCTCCACAGCTTTTATTACCCCCTCGTAGGAAGAAAATTTACGAACTTTTAAACTTTTTTTCAGTTGGGGAAAGAGATGATAGTTGGGGAAAGAGATGATAGTCGGACGGAGCCAAATCTGGTGAATAAGGGGGGTGTTCTAGTAATTCAAACCCTAAATCATGAATTTTTTGCATGGCAACATGAGATTTGTGTGCAAGGGCGTTGTTCTCCAAAAACAAAACACCTTTGGATAGCTTTCCGCATCTTTTCTCTTTAATTTTTTTCCGTAGAGTGGTCAATAATGTCGATTAGTAATCTCCAGTTCTTGTTCTACCCTTATTCAATTATGATAACTCCATGGCAATGCCAAAAAACTGAAGCAAGAACTTTTCCAGCAGATTTTTGGACACAAAACTTCTTAGGTCTTGGAGAACCGAAGTGTCGCCATTCCATCGATTGTTGCCTTGTTTCTGGATCGTACAGGTCGACAAGCATAAGGATGCCTCTGAGATGCGCAAACGATAGAAAGCGTGAGTAGATGTGCGACTACTGTTTACGGATGGTTATCATCGGAATGTACAATCGGGAGAGACATTTTTCTGCAACACGTAGGAACGTAGGTTCTTATCTGAATTTTCATTAATTCCTAATGAACTGTTCGAATAATATAATTGTCTGTGATCACTGGACCGTTTATGAAAATTGCATAATTTTCCCGAAGCCATAACTGTAAATAAAGTACGACTAGAAAAAGAATGTATCGCCACACAATATCAGAAATAGGTGAATAAATATAATAAAGAACACGAGGAACATACTTACAGAAGTTGACTAACAATATCACATGACCTCTGACCACTGCCAAATCAGCATTGTCCATGGTAACTTTTGATTTGTTTCTCTTTTTATTTGGAGTTGAGAATTGTTCCATTTCACCTTTTTCAATTTTATTCATATTTGAATTAATTTTCCTAATGCTTGTAACGGATCATCCTGTATGTTCATGCCGGTTTATCAGTACGTATCACTCTTGACAAAAAGTTATCTATATGCTCCATTCCACAGCGGGCTAATAGTTTTTGACCCAGTGTGGAGGTGTCGCTACGTGTCCGATTTTGAGCGGAAATTATCTACATTTGTACCTGGGCCCACGCGAATATTTTTTGCGTATAGAAAAACGAATATCAAGATTGAGAAGTTGAACTCATATTCGTTTCAGCCATTTGCTATTCAGAACCCGTTTAAGTCACTTTTCACGTTGTGCTTTTAAGTTACCAGTGCTGGGGTTTTCTGATCTGCTGAGTATTCCTCTAGCAGTGTGCCTGCCTTTTAGGTATGTACTTATTTC
The DNA here is from genome assembly GCA_944452925.2 of Chrysolina oricalcia. NCBI lineage: Eukaryota > Metazoa > Arthropoda > Insecta > Coleoptera > Chrysomelidae > Chrysolina > Chrysolina oricalcia. Next base: position 2,779,606 of record OX101817.2, read on the forward strand.
ATTTATTTGGTACTCAGCCTCACTGAGACATTTATCAATGTGCTTAAGTAATGGTGGTTTATTTGGCCTTTCCGCTCATGTGGTAGGATTAATAATATATTTTTGTATAGTACTGCTTTATTTTCTCGTGATACATTATTTAATTATCAATTTGTGTGTCTCGTAAGAATTGGAAATTATGATGTTCATAATTTTCTTATTTTGCCTTTTAGCTTGTTTTCAACGTGCGAATAACAATCGACTTATACCTTTACCGAGCCAAATATACAGTGAAACTCAGGAAAGTCCATTTTATTCGGAGATCCAAGTCATCACCCACGAAAACCCTGAGAATATCGCTACATCTTGGCGCCCATCGTGGGGCCAAGATGTAGCGATATTCTCAGGGTTTTCGTGGATGATGACTTGTTTTCAACGTGCGAATAACAATCGACTTATACCTTTACCGAGCCAAATATACAGTGAAACTCAGAAAAGTCCATTTTATTCGGAGGTCCAAGTCATCATCCACGAAAACCCTGAGAATATCGCTACATGCTTCTATCGCAAACTCCCGTTGCGGCAGCAACTCGTTCTTAAACCTTCACAAGAGGAATACTGGTTTCACCTATCATTGCTTCTGCCTGCATAAATTTGATGACTTTACTGACAATTTCCCTACTTTGTCCACTCAGAATCTTATTTCTCACTTTACTCTTGGAAGGCATTTTCAAACACAACAAACTACACTATAACCTATCTAATAATATTTCAAAACTATACGCAACACAAGGATTTCAAATTCAACACACAATCGCAGAGAGTTGAAGTGATTACAGTACGTGAACCTTCACGTAGACGTTAACGTACGAAATATAACGTTTACGGGTTGTTATGAAATTGAGTTGAAGTTGAACGTATGTCAACCGCTAACCCTAACATGTTAATTTGTGTTTATTTCGCTTTTATGCTGTTTTCTATGAACAACTGGAAGATGAACTCTACTTTGCGGATCTTAATAGGGATTTTGACCATATACCTCCCTTGCTAAATGCAAATCAAATTCTTCCGGAATTGGCTTTTCGAAATGTTCATTGTTTTAAATAAAGCGAAATACCGAGCAAGATCATCAAAAATACATTGAAGAAATGATGATTGATGTAAAATTGTAAATATTGCTTTGTCACTTCTTGATTTTATGGCTTTAAAGTCAAAATTTGCTCATTCGCAACTCATCGGTGTGATTCGTATATTCTTCGGTTAACGTGCGTTGATTTTTAAGGTATCCGTGTGAGACCGTCAGGTTACGTATGCCCGTAAACCTATTTTCAACGTTAACGTGAATAGCTGACGAATGCGCATGCGTAGATGTCAATTTGTACGTTAACGTTTACGTTCATGGCAACACTTCAACTCTCTAATAACGCCACAATAATTTTATTTCACTAACTGTACACTCACGACGTTAACTGCTTGAATAATGCAGAGCGAGTGAGCTCTTGCCCCACTCCAGGGTTGTGTCTACTGCGCAACCAATTCTCGGAGGCATCCTTAGGCTTGTCGACCAGTAGAAATGTACCCAAGTCTCATCCATAGTAACAATTTGGTTTAAGAAGTCTACATCGTTTTCAAATCGAGCACAGATCGAACGCGATGCTACTACCCTTGTACGCTTTTGGTCAACATTCAAACATTTGGGGATCCATTTTGCAGCAATTTTTCTCATGTCCAAATTTACGTGAACTATATGATGAACGCGTTCGTATGAAATATTCAGTGCTTCAGATATCCGTTTTAGCCCAATTCGACGGTCTGTTAAAATTATGTCATGAACTGCATCGATATTTTCGGGGACTGACAAAGAAACTGGCCTTCTCGATCGGTCATCATCTTCAATGGAAAATTTACCTCTTTTGAAGCTTGCAGTCCAATTTTTCACGGTCGCATACGAAGGACATTGATCACCAAGGGTATTAAGCATATCTTGGTAAATCTGCTTACCTCTTAACCCTTTTAAATACAGGTACTTGATGATGGCTCGATACTCCAATTTTTCGATTTTCACAATTTCGGTGGACATGTTTTTTCTTTTAATTTATTGCGTAACTCTGGTTTACTTTTTTGACGTCAAACTTTACACTGACACTTCTAATAAATTATTGTTCGTTGCTATGGTAACGCAATATTTTGTTTATGCAGGGAACTGGTCTAGGCTAACTAGATATCAATACATCCTCGTATGTTTGTATCATTTATTTATAAGTTTGTTTATTATGTGGTTATTTACATATAAAAATGTTTGTATGGTTATGTATATTTATGTAACAAGCTTTGTCAAGAAGTGTCAAGTACTTATGACAATAAAGCATATTTTGAATTTAATATTTGGGTAGTGTTTGGACCATTTACTAATAAAAACTGAAGCGTATGGCCCCAATATAAATCCTCATGAAACCCCTTCGGACTCGGTTTTCCCGACAGCTTCCCATCCACAGTATCCTGTAATTTTTTTTTTCTTCAAATAATTGAAATTCTATATAATACAGTATGACTCAGACGTAATCATTAAATAGTCTTATTTATGTAAAAGTTGATTTATCAACAAAAAGTGATATCTTATATATTTAACCTAGATAGATAAATCCAAAACATCCGCAAACGAAATACAGTTAAGAGCAGTTTTTTATCTGTTTTGTGCTATTTAATTAAAACACAAATCATGTGATCCATAAATCACGAAAAATTCTAACCATCTAATTTCTGAATGATGGTTTTTCGGGTTTTTTGGCCGACGTTTATTTAGAGAAAATCTCGACGTTTCGCCAACACGAGTGGTTGGCATTCTCAAGAGAAATGTTTACAGTTTCGATCACTGAACACTACTTGTCAGTGATCGAAACTGTAAACATTTCTCTTGAAAATGCCAACCACTCGTGTTGGCGAAACGTCGAGATTTTCTCTAAATAAACGTCGGCCAAAAAACCCGAAAAACCATCATTCATTCAACGATGGCCGCGAAAGCCTTTCACTATCTGATTTCTTTCTAATTAATCTGCCGATCCTTCATTGTGATAAAGATCGAAACGAAATTTTGGTGTTATTGTCCTATAAATTATAACCTAGATGCGTCTTTCATATCGTAATTTCGAAATACTTGTTACTAATGGCGAAACTTTTATCGGCATAAACATGTTATTTCTACTTGTTTGAGATAAACTACTTAGTATTTTTTAAAGACGGAAGATTCAGTTATGACGATGTTTTCTGTTGACGTATTATTCAGAAGGGCAAATGGGTATTGAGAATTCCATAATGAACCTAATTAAAAATTACGAAAATTCACTTCCAAACCTGTACCTCAGAGGCAAACTATTTTAAGTCCAAAAATGTCGAAAATGTGTTGAAAAAGTTCCTCCATTTCTTGAAAAACTTTTGTACCTACGTTCGTTTGAATGAAAGTTCAATAAACTGAACATTGCTTTGCATTAGTGTTACTTTCCTTCATTGGACCCAACTTGCAATTAATTCCAACAATATTTTTATTTCAGCCAAGTTATGTTGAGTCACTTTAAAGAAAAATATGAGTTTTTTTTTCAAATGTAAACATCTGCTATGGAAGACACTTTTGTTACCTTAACAATTTCGAAATTTGAAACTATTGTCTTGACTAGTTAGACGGAGACTCAACATAATTGACCAAATAAGCATTTAAACACATCTCCCGTAAAATGCAAATTTTTGACTCAACATAGTTTGCTTCTGAGGTACAGAAACGTGAATTTAGGGACTCAATGCATTTTTTATGTGCTGTAAAATCATTGAAATACATTTTACTACACGTCATTCCAAATCCGGACCAGACTGATAATTATGTGTGGCTTCAACTCAAGAATTTTTCTCGGCAAAACTACAATCCCATTAATCAAAAATTGAACATGTACAAACTCCCCTGGTTTACTACACTGTATGAAATATAAATAATGTGAATATTTACCGGGTAAATCGTGGCATATGACTGAGAAAACAGCCAGAAATTTTTTCTTTTAGCATCAGACAGATACTGCTACAACTGCTGTGAAAAGTAGCGTATTTTTCATAGCTTACTCAATTTCAAAACCATATTATATTGTTCATACTGTGAGAACTATTTTTTCTCACTGCACTTAACCCACACCACATACGTTTATATGGGGAATCAACAAATGTACTAGACAGGTAGTCGTCATTAACAAATTCAGTAGTATGTCTAAAACATTTGCAATTTGCAAATTGGAAAATCCCCATCTATATGCAGGTCACTGCTTCAGACGTTCTTCGGCAACAATTTTTAGTAAATGCAGGAGGGGAAATTTAAGTCTATTAAAAATAAAATTAACGTTGCTAATAAAATCTACAACTCCATTGAAAAACCACTCGAACTAGTTACTGAAATGGAGACAGAAAATGCACCGTTTATGAATGATCAACCCTCAAATATACCAAAAAATTTACTAAAAAGAATAATTACGTTCCGGGTTAGACCTTACAAAATTGTACGATTTTGACTATTTACTATAATTTTAAATACTTTATTTAACTGTTAAGAGGTAGGTTACTTCAATGTTATTTCAGTTTTGCTAACCACATAAATGAATATCAAGTTACATTACTTGTATTCTTTAAATTTGTGCAGTTGTTGAAAAAGTATAGGGTGCAACATGTAGAGAAAAGTTGAACTTTCCCCACTTGTTGCACAACATACCTACTATTCTGATCATGATCATGAACTTTTTCTCAATCCTCATTTACAATCCTGATTCACTTTATAGCGATAATTTGGAAAGTTTTTCCAAATTATCATCGCAACTTTGAATACGAAGAATGTGAAAGTGCAAAAATAAATATTTTTCGACTTGATATTTATTTACTGCGACTCGGTCACCTCACACCTTTTAATTGCTAATATGCTTCATTAAAAATTACTTTTCACAACATCCTGTAAATTAAATATCAGGACACGAGATGAGATCATGATGAACAATTACCACTGCGACGAAACCGTTTACCGTAGCTAATAAAAAACATGATACTGTTTGTGCTTATAACATAACAGAAGTATTCCACGATTCTAGGATGTTTACACATTTTTATAGACATAAATGTTTGCGATTTATGATTGAAATCATGCCAAGCCGAACATAAAATATAGACTCATTGTCTTGATATCGTTCAAATTTTCCAGACTTGTTGTTTGGATTCCCACGATTCGTTTTTCTGGGTTGATGGAATCCGCATTTTATCACTTGGACAGAACATGTCTTTCCAAATAAACTGATGGGCGAAGGCATTGCATTCGTATTGCCACCGCATTCTCCAGATTTGCATCATTTCTATGCCCCAACAAACAATCTAAGTGGAGAAACTAAAAATATTCATATTTTTGAGGTCTACTAAGGGTCTGAATTTTTGTTGCGTAAATCGAGGGGGAAAAATCTCTTTTAAATCTCGTACAACTGGAAATTTTGAGTCATTTAGTCATTCAGTCATTCAATCTTCGCTTCAGTCGTCAGTTTGAGTCTTTCAGTCATCGGCTTGAGTCTTTCAGTCATGGGTTTGAGTATTTCTGTCTTTTAAATATTTTAAGTCTCGTACATATTTTGGAGAGATGTCCACCCCCCGGCGTAAATTCAGTTTTCGAACACCTTGTAGAAAAAGAAATCAAAACTTTCGAACTGATAGGCTAGAAAATAAGCGTATTCCGACGAAAAACCTTGTAACAAAATAATACTAATATTTTATATTCTGATAAAAAGCCTTTCTACCATAAAATCGCAATTTCTATTCCAATAATTGTTTACTTGAAAGTAGGTAATCAATTCAAACCAAACAATTGATATGAAGTACACCAGATAAGGTAACAAAAACAAGGTAATGAAAAATCGATAGAATTCTAACGCTAGATCGAGTGATATCGTTGGTTACGCAAGAAACAACAGGACCGGTTTCAATTTGAAATGGTTAGAAGATATTTCAGGGAAAGCCATGAGAGAAACATTGCCAAAAAGTGCCTCTCAAAAACTTGGTTTTCTGATCGTGAGAACAAAATCATGAAAAAAATATATATACCGGGTGATTATCAAGTACAAACTTCAAAGGGCAAATCTTTGAATAATTTTAAGATAAAAAGATCATATGAACATGTGCCCACAAATGTTTTCTTTCGTAGATACAGGGTGTTGAAGTTGAAATTTTATTTTCAATTATTTTGAATAACTTTTAAAAATATATTTTTGCACACAATTTGTTGAACGGGGTTGTTTTGAGGTGAATAATTAAAATTTGGTATTCATTTTTATGTAGCACTTAGAGGGCTCTTCGTACGCTATCATTATTTGTTTTAATTGGCCCTAACTGGTTAACAGTAAACGTTTGGGGTTTTTTAAATTTGAATCTTATTCCTACACTTTACGAAAACTGAGTCTGTGATAGATCTCGCTGAAATAAATAACTTTTTTTTCTATCAAGATTTATCGAAAAATTTCGTTCTCAAGATACAAGGTGTTGAATTTTTTTTAGATATCAGTTTTTCAGCATCTTGTATCTTGAGAATGAAACATTTCTCGATACATCTTTGTAGGAAAAAAGTTGTTTACTTTTACATACTGAGTTTTTGTAAAGTTCCGAGCACCTTCATCTGGCGCCTAAGCGACCCCTTAACCAGCATCGCAATTTGCAACTTTCTCAAAAATGCATGCACGTAGCGTTGTTGAGAGCGTATACCTTTCTTACTTGGAAAAAGTGTAGGGTTAAGATTCAAGTATAAAAAACCACAAAAGTTTACTTTCAAAAAAGTTAGGGCAAATAAAAATAAATAATAATAGCGTACGAAGCGCCTTCTAAATGCTACTCAAAAATTAATACCAAATTTTGATTACTCACCTCAAAAAAACCCGTTAACTAAATTTTGTGCAAAAAAATAATTTTTTGCAAAAGTTATTCAAAATAATAGAAAATAAAATTTCAATTTCAATACACCGAAACGAAACATTTGCAGACACATACCATTCATATGAATTTTTTATTTTAAAATTAGTCAAAGATTCGCCCTTTGTCATCTCTTTTTATTTTAAGGAATTCAGTGGGCAGCCATAAGAAAGAGGCACGCCGGAGGCGTGTCTCTTTTTTTTGGTAATTTATGAAACGCTAGCGCAGCAAGTATCTGCTTAGATTTCACTTTTTCAAACTAATTAGGGATTGAAATTACTAGCTACTTGGAAAGCTAGGTTAGATTAGAGGTTGTATCCCTTTTTTACGTCCAGGGCCGAAAACATGGTAATTTGAATTTGAAAGGTATGTTGAAGGCGTGCATTATTTTGAAATCAATTTATAATAAGAATGGTGTGTCTTATATTCAAATGATGTTTCGTGTTATCTTCTAATGCATATTTTTTTTTATTAATACTTGAAAAATAACGGAGTCTAGAATCGTCGATACTTCTGAAAACTTATCACGACATAAAATGTAATTTTTATTCGGGATGCAGAAATTTAACAAGAGCTGACAACGTCGCTTTTACTTACTTAGGTCAAAAGGATTCATTTTCAAATTGAATGTACCTGACAATAACTTTATATCATTATTATTCTGTGTAATTTTGCATGCGAATCGCTTTTAGCATTGTTTATACAAAAGTATGATAGTTAGCCGACCTTATGGGATTAATATTGGATTCAAATGGATACGACATGTAGATGGCAACAGACATCTCGCATCCAAGTCATGTCGTAACTTCAGTGATCTGGCCTCTAAGTCATGTGGTTTTTATGGACAAACCCAAGGAGACTAATCCCCATAAGACAATGGGGACACTGATAGAAAGAGATGAAAAAACATTTGTGACGAAATGTGACGTAGTTGGACGTGTCATGGCCGCCGTTCTCTATAGACAGTGACGGACTAGCTCTTGGTATATGAGACTTACTTCTGAAAGTTTTGTTGCTTGGTTCGAGTTCGACTCTGTACTCATATCCAAGAACTTCACTATGACGCGTTGATGCTACAAGATTCTGATTCGCTAGAGCTTAAACACGTTGACTGCCATGTCGGTCTATGAGACCGAGGAAAAATTATTCTGGCGAGCCACCTCGGTCTCATAGACCGAGGTTGAGGTTGATACACCAGGCCAACTCGGTCTATGGGACCGAGCCAATTGAACTGTTCTTGATGCCTTCGGTTTAAATTGTTGTCGATAATATCGCGAAAACAGACCGAGACGGCTCGAGGACGGCTTCAGTAACAAGTTTGCGTTGCAAATTGTTTTCATTCGACGCACAGACCGAGTCGGCGTGGCAGACAAATCAGTAAAAACAACGAATTTTTGGAAGATGAATACTGAACTCAGAGTCTCAATTTCCGAAAAATTCAACGATATACTATCTTCTGTAGGCTGTACCTACATAGAGTCCATAATGGTTTCTGGGACAAAATTTTCGATTTTGCTTCGGCTCTGATACCAAAAATGAAAAAATGAGCACAGCAGTCAACGTGTTAAACCCTTTTTGTTAGTTTAGTCACTTTGGGACAAACCTGCATTAAAATGACGTCAAATATTCATGTTTGTAACTTATCACGCTGGATGACACTCGCGTTTGGGTCCAATACATTTTCCACAGACATTTACTATCTTACTTCTATTTAAACAATGCTTTTAGTATGGTTTGAAATTACTATTTTATTGTGACCTAGTATGCGTTGAGATCAATCTGAGTGTAAGTATACAGGGGGATTTTCATAAAGAAATTATTCAAGAATAATTCTTAATTTTTACAAGAAATGGTGCAAATTGATGAATAATTTTGAACAAACGTGTTTACTTCTGCAGCAAACAAGTTAAAATTTCAATGTTTTGTCATCAACCACTTATGACAAACATATGTTATTGTTTTTCCCGTACTAAAATTTGGAAACATTTTCCCGCACTAGTGTGGGATAATTTTCCCGCACTAGTGCGGGAAAAAAACACTTCCCAAACTTAATTTCGTGCGCGTATAGGGTGAATCACGCACGCCTGTAGAAAAAATTGTTACCAAGAAACAGATGAAAAACGCCGTAGGATGTATGCCACCTACGACCAGATAGGAAGCATCCGACAAACTACAACACTGGCAAATGACCATAACAATCCGAGTCATTGCATAAGCAAGCAGGAACCGCCGATACATCCGCTATTTCCGCCCCCCCCCCCCCCCAAAGCCTTTCGCGACGACGAAGTTTACAAAAATATGCTAAGCGTACTTTGCCCCAATGTCGACGTGTCGGCGAAAAGTTGGCAACGCGCTAGAAGCCTCGCGAGGCGCAGATCGAAGTTGACGTAAGTTTAAGGGCATTGCATACGGCTAAATTTAGTCCGAATTTAATCTAAATCTGATCTTGACCTATGGGCGAACCGGTCACGCGTCATGCGGACACGAGTGAAATATTGCATTGATCGATGGTTTCGTCTAACGGCAGACACACTGGGCTCCCATTATTTCTAGCATTCTAACCCTCTTCTACTAGATAGAGCAAAACGCAGTTGAAACACGAAACACGCATACGGTAATCATAGAACTCATAATTATATAGTCGTAGGATATATAATTACGAGTTCTGTGGTCTCGTTTGCGTGATGTCGTTGTCCTTTTATAATAAAACGCTATTCCGTTGAAATAGAGTTTCATCACAGCTGATACTATTAATTGTTAGGCCGAGCGGTGCCTTTTTCAATATTTTATAGGAGCGTTTATATAGGAACACATCAGGAAAAGTATACATTTACTTACCTATCAAATCTCATCTCCGGCAACCTTCAGGAAGCTGCTACCAGCTTTGCACACACACACTAGTTTTAATTATTTAAGTTACTTTATTTATTATTATTTTCAACACTTTTCTGGATTTCAATCTATTCAATTACTTCTCAAATTGTTAATTAATATTATCTGGGCCGAAGGCCCAGGTGGAAGATTAAATTTAACTGAATAAAACAAAGAAATCGGCCAAAAACATTTATTATGCCGAAAGAAAAAAAAATAGAACGCCGGAATAACTAAGAAGTTTTAAATTTATAAGTTATTAAATCAAACCCAATTAAAAACCAGTGAATTGAATAAAATTTTATGACATTTCCGTTTTTAAACTACTCAAAAAGATATAATTCTTACTAAAGTATTGAACTGATATTTTGAAACAGATCATTCACCAGAAAAGGTCACGTTGCTAACAAACATCTAACACTCTCAAGATTTAAAACAGGACTCCGTTTAGAAGCATAAAATATATGTCCTTCAAGTTAGCTTGGGTTTCGAAATCGTTGAGGCAGTAAATATAAGGGTTATTCGAAAATTAAATAGTGAATTGAATTTCTTTTTCAGTTTCTTCTACAATCGGCTTATGCATTAAATATTTTATAACTCAGATATTCCGACGTTACGAGAAAAAAAACATAATGCAAATTTGTCGCATTATGAAAAAAAACTCTTTATATCTAAACAATTGATCTTATTTCTACTTATTCTATGTCATGGATCTTTCTGTAACACTCGGTTATGGTTTGAATCAATTCTATTAACGGAAATATGACGTTGAATTCATAATGAAAACTGATTATTGGACACAAAATATTTGGTTCGAATTTATAAATACCCCTCGTAAAACTCTCGAAACTGTGTTGGAACGATTTTTATAGCAACCATATGGGCGAAGGTTTTGGTGCCCTTCTCGGTATCGTAAACTAAATGCTGAATTTAATGGCTTCCGGATGTAGATTCAATGGTTGTCCTCTTCGAGAACTTTTGATATATTTCAAGATTACGTTTTGTTACAATTGCCCCCCCTAAAAAAGTTACAATTTTTTTTTTTCCATAAATAAATTGTTACTTCAGATCCATTCAAATATCTAATTCTAACAAGTTACGATTTCGTCAAGTCTTAATGGTGCACCCTGTATAATACTGTACCGCGCACTGATGAAATTCCGCGACGCATAGATATTCCGCGAACTACCAACCCGCGCACTTACCCGCACTTTCCTGTTGGTATACCGTATATCGATTACGCGCGAATGTGGTTCCTGCGGTGATGGTCAACCCAAAGAAATGGTTTCATGGGACTGCTGCTGCACCAAATGCATTTTCAACGAATGCAATTCAGGAGATGATAGTTGCCCCTAGATTATGAAAAGAACTACGCCTATGGTGGCAATGTCGCCTCGTTCACTGATGGCGAATGGCAAGCTGAGACCTAACTATATAACTCTGAAACAGACTTGTTACCTATATCAAATCATATCAAAACATTTTACAATCACCCAGCTTCTTGCTTTGAGGATGCAAGTGCTACACTTCTTTCCTGAAATTTTCATGAATATTGGTTAGCGTTAGACTTACAAATTGACAAATATTTGGTTCAACGAATCGGATTACTGTTTGTTTATTTCTTTTTCAACTTTTTGAATTCAACATTCATTAATTTTTCGCATATTTCCACAGTATATAGATATATAAGTGATATATTTCTATTCATTTTACTTCAACACGCACCTCTGACAGTATTAAAAGTTACCAGTCTATCTTTTTCTATGTGATATACTTGAAACGACTAAAGTAATTACTGAAAACTAAGTCATATGTGATCTCCAAGTGATTAATGGCCAATTAATTCTTGAAGCTCGACAATATAACCCGATTGACGTATCCAACTATCATCTCACACATTTATTAGTTCTGTCACCTATTTTCATTCAACATTTTCTCATATTTTTAGGCATAATTCATTTCTCTCAAGTTATCCTTTCCTTCAATATACTCATACCAAATTCATTCACCAAATAGTTGAATACGTGTACTTCCACGACACTAGAAATGCTCATATACTTATGTCATTATGAAAAAAAAATTTAATCTTAAAAAAATAAATATTATTATACTCAGAAAAAAAAAATCGCTCAGTATATCACAAATCGTGGAAGATGTTATTAGTTATTGATATTAGTAAAACGCTAGTGGCATGCTCTGACAGTGTATAAAAAGCAATGTCGACATCACTACCATACCAGGTCCCTACGAGTCTACTCAATTTCTTCAACTCTTTCTCTGTAGGTTCTTGCGAGCTTTTTCACCATTTTCTTTCACTTTAACGTAGTATGACTTGGGGATACACAATATGCTTCCGCGGGGTGTTTCACCAGATGGACTCCATTCGTCCATGGGCTCATTTATTCACCTATTCGGACAACCTAGAATTCAATGTCTCCATTCGACAAGTTCCGAATACGTTCCCAAGGCGTGACTTTTCCATTCAACATCACGTAGTTAATCACGCCTCCATTCGGCTAACACGACCCTCCTACATCTGTCACACTCACGTTCGTTATATCAACTCATCAAGATAGATAACTTTTTACAAATTTCCATACTCGCTTTACCCGAGTTTCATATTCTATATTTTTATCTCTATTTCTCTAGATCTTAAAGGCTCGCTACATTTTTCACTATTTCTTACACGTGCGTCTCTGGGAATTCCTTCACCATTCATGTGACGTCTATTTTACTATTTTCATTGTCAGGTTTCTCTTTTTCTTTCTCATTTTCCGCGTGTGTCATTTTTTTCATATTACTTTCATTTTTCTCCATTTACAATTTGATATTTTCGTTACCCCTGTATTTCACATAATTCCATTTTCTCGATATCTCTTCATTTTCTTATTTTCACGGGGTTGGTATATCACTCTATTGTATCTGTTTCTTTTAACACCTCAATGTATATAAAATCCCTCGCTACCATTTGTCAATCTGTTTTATTTTATCAACAATTATTCTCATATTCGACTTTCTAGCTCTTCAATCAATTAATCTGTCTAACCAGTACACATTTTAAAAACAATATTAGATTATTATCGTAAAATAAGTATACATATTAAGAAACCCTATTATTCAAGAGACATTTTATGGGTCTGAATTTTACAGCGAGAAAAATTTCGCAAAACGGTTCTCGTGCACGAAGATACCTTGTTCAAGAAGTTACTAGATACTGTTTTGTAATAAAATAAAAATTCACACCAAATTCTATAAAAAGATTCTGTAAACGGAAGTGGTCCGCCCTTGACTTAATACTCAGTAGAATTTTACTACCCGTTTAAACAGGTTGACTCATTTACTGCAAAAATTTATTCACTGAAATGTTTTCTAATGAAGTATGAACGACTCAAATGTGTTCAATTTTCTTTCTGTTAAAACTAGCAGCATATTTTATTTTCAATATTAAATTCTGAATTTAAATAAAGTTATTGAGGCCCGTTCATGTCATTAACCCCTTTTCATTGTCCATATGTCCTTTTCTATCTTTCCAATTATTATACTCACGCCATAAAATATCCCTTTTAAAATAATAAACGAATAACTCAAAAATAATATTTATCAACTCGATCACCTATATTACTTTCAACTTAGTATTTGTATTTTTCATTATTTTTTTTTGTTTTCCACCTACTGTCTATCTACCTCATTACTTTTAACTAATCGATAAATCTAATTACATTTACACCTGCAGTGGATATGGAATTCATAAAATAAATTCGAATCGGTTTCTTTCTCAGAATTTCAGGACTTTCCACTATTTACGTAACTACCTGTATTTATTACTATACCCGGAGTTCAGAGTTGAATTGAGGTGTTACAATATCAGATATCCTATTCAATTTCTATTTTAATTTGCTGTGAATGCTCTAGTTGACATTCATATTATTTAACAGTAACCTTTAAATGACCCACTTCTTTTTTCAAATAAAAACATAAACTTTTAAGAGAAATTCATATATAATTAACAATTTATATTCAACAGAAATTGCTAATTATCAAATTCAATTACACACAATTTTGATTCAATTCTTTAAAATGCTCACTTTCAACTTAATACCAAAATGCAATATGCTTGCTTTCAAATTAATACAAAAATGGGAGTTGAGATGTGAACTTTATTGTCAACACTCCTCTGAGATCATCCAATACTATATTATAACTTTAGTTTTTCTACATGAAATACATGAGAATCATTGTCTTACTTTATTTTGTGAATCATTGTCTAACTTCATTTTGTAGACGTGATTAAGAACAAACTATCTCAGAATATTCGATAATTTCAAAACTTCTCTGACTGTAAATCTGAATTGAGGCCTATGGAAGTAATTTATTCAAGTTCAATTAATTTTATTTCAAATATTCAACAAATGCTGAATCAACAGTAAAAAAATAAAAATGATTAAAAAAATGAAATTTCTAGCCGCTAGTTTTTTTGTGGTCATATTGATTAAATTATAACACTTTACTAAAAAAATAAATTGAGAGGTACAAACACATGTGTCAAGCAATCAAATCAAACAATGGCATTTATTTTATTTCGGGAAACATATGAATAATCTCAGAATATCGCTGGACAATAGGTTCGAATTGGGAAGTAAGGTCATATAATATTTCTAACCTTCTCATATATACCTACTTAAGGTACAGTATATTTATTGCTGCTGATAGGACCAAGTTTTCATTATTTCAACCTCTCAACCACCCATAGAGATTATATTGTATCACCCAACCATTCAAGACCATATGTTTGACTGTTTCGTAAAATTCTTCCGCTTATGCTAAAACTCTAGTAGGTAAAGAGAGCAGAGAAATCCTAAATCAACATATCCACTGAGGCGACTGGGATAAATTGATTAAACTCATTAACTTCTTTCTTTTCACAATTACACTCATTCTTAGTTCTGTTTTCTATTTTCATAAAATTCTTTTTCTACTTGAGGTTTATCAACTATCCCTTTTTACGACTATGCCGGAGTCCTGTCTTAACATCTGTTTAATTTAATTTCAATTGTCTACTTTGTCAGTTTACAGATGCCGAAGTGAAATTTTCCTTCTGTGTTCAGGTAATTTTTTTCTTGAAATTCGAATATCTGTTTAATTTTACTGTTTTTTTTTTACATTAACGATTGCTATTTTTGCTGATATTTGAATATGAAAACACCAATTCGTTGTGACTAATAGATTTAAAAAAACAGACTGATCTAAGAGTTACATTTTTCTGTATTCAACGTTAGCTCCTGCATTTGGAGAGTCTACTCTTTATTTGTTTAAGTAAATAATCGGATGAAAGGCTGTATACACAATTTTAAAGGAAAAATTCAAAATTTGTCAATTTGTTTTCTTCTAATTTTGTAAGTTCATTAGTAAAGTAAAATTTCGTTTCTCATGGATTATTGTAAACATAGCCTTATCTCCTTGCCGTGCTCGTGAGTTTTTCTAAATATATAATGACTGAGATTGTAGTGACAATTAAAATAAAATTCTGAAACTTGGAATCATAAAAACCATATCGAGATATTTATGTGCATTTTTTCCTGACTCGAGTAAATCACAATGAAAGCAAAATTAATAAAAAAAATTTATCAAAGGGCTTATATCTTTTTTTTATAGTTACAAGTTGAATTCAAAACAGCAGAAGGCTCTACAGGTTCGGTCCTGGACAAATAATTGTCAGGGAATTTGTAAACAATGAAATATCAAAACTTTTCTAGTTAATCAGTACAAAATTCAAACTAAATGAAAATTCT
This sequence comes from Chrysolina oricalcia, assembly GCA_944452925.2. Classification (NCBI taxonomy): domain Eukaryota; kingdom Metazoa; phylum Arthropoda; class Insecta; order Coleoptera; family Chrysomelidae; genus Chrysolina; species Chrysolina oricalcia. Next base: position 2,795,208 of record OX101817.2, read on the forward strand.
TAAACGTTTCGTATCAAAATTCTCGAATAACCGAATAAAGCACAAATTTTTCTATTCAAGATTGGAAATCGAAAATTCTGTTTTATCAAAATACGAAATAAATATACAAGCAAGGCATAAATCCTCTAAGAGTAGCAAAATTCAAAATTATTAGTAATCACTCTTTCTCTACATATTCTGTATAATTTTATTTTTAGGAATTAAACTGGATTTTCTAAACCAACTACTTATCTACCTACAATTTCAAGATAACACCATACACACATTGAGAAACCAATATAAAGAAAATATAGTTGCAAGAAAATACCATACGGATTAAGACATCAACATAATAAATACATATAATTTCAAGAAAATACTCCACGCATTCGAAACCAATATAATAAATATATATTATCAAGAAAATACCTAACACATTATGACACCATTATAATAAATATATATTTTCAAGAAAATACCCCACACCTGACACCATTATAATAAAACGCTATTCCGTTGAAATAGAGTTTCATCACAGCTGATACTATTAATTGTTAGGCCGAGCGGTGCCTTTTTCAATATTTTATAGGAGCGTTTATATAGGAACACATCAGGAAAAGTATACATTTACTTACCTATCAAATCTCATCTCCGGCAACCTTCAGGAAGCTGCTACCAGCTTTGCACACACACACTAGTTTTAATTATTTAAGTTACTTTATTTATTATTATTTTCAACACTTTTCTGGATTTCAATCTATTCAATTACTTCTCAAATTGTTAATTAATATTATCTGGGCCGAAGGCCCAGGTGGAAGATTAAATTTAACTGAATAAAACAAAGAAATCGGCCAAAAACATTTATTATGCCGAAAGAAAAAAAAATAGAACGCCGGAATAACTAAGAAGTTTTAAATTTATAAGTTATTAAATCAAACCCAATTAAAAACCAGTGAATTGAATAAAATTTTATGACATTTCCGTTTTTAAACTACTCAAAAAGATATAATTCTTACTAAAGTATTGAACTGATATTTTGAAACAGATCATTCACCAGAAAAGGTCACGTTGCTAACAAACATCTAACACTCTCAAGATTTAAAACAGGACTCCGTTTAGAAGCATAAAATATATGTCCTTCAAGTTAGCTTGGGTTTCGAAATCGTTGAGGCAGTAAATATAAGGGTTATTCGAAAATTAAATAGTGAATTGAATTTCTTTTTCAGTTTCTTCTACAATCGGCTTATGCATTAAATATTTTATAACTCAGATATTCCGACGTTACGAGAAAAAAAACATAATGCAAATTTGTCGCATTATGAAAAAAAACTCTTTATATCTAAACAATTGATCTTATTTCTACTTATTCTATGTCATGGATCTTTCTGTAACACTCGGTTATGGTTTGAATCAATTCTATTAACGGAAATATGACGTTGAATTCATAATGAAAACTGATTATTGGACACAAAATATTTGGTTCGAATTTATAAATACCCCTCGTAAAACTCTCGAAACTGTGTTGGAACGATTTTTATAGCAACCATATGGGCGAAGGTTTTGGTGCCCTTCTCGGTATCGTAAACTAAATGCTGAATTTAATGGCTTCCGGATGTAGATTCAATGGTTGTCCTCTTCGAGAACTTTTGATATATTTCAAGATTACGTTTTGTTACACTTTCGGAAACTAGAAACGGGTTTAGGTTTGAATTAAAAAACTCGATGGACTGTATTAACTTTACCATAGAGCTTTTGAATGTGAATTGACAATATTTCACAAGCTATCGGTGATCGTTTTTTCGATTTCTAGTTGGTAATATATTGTGTTTTTAGATGTTGGAAACACTAATTCAAGTCAATTATAATTATGTCATCTGTCAATTTCAAAGGATTTTCAGAGAGAATTTTATTTCAATCAGATATTGATAATTGTTATAATTAGAACTGTTATTAACATATCGAATACAACAATAACAAAGAGGCAATGAAGAAAAAATGTATCGGAGCTCCCAGGGCGTCTTAAATTGATTTGCTTTTGCTGTAGGAAAACCTGAAAAAACCTGCAACACAAGTCATTGAAAGAGTTGGAATTAATTGAATAAAAACTCCTATAATGAAGTCTGTCGAATTATGAATATCTGCTTTTCGGTGCAATAGGATATATGGTGTCTCCAGAGGCTCAAGAAAGTCCAATTAGAAAGAATAGTTATTTATTGTATAAGTGTTTTAGATATCATTTTATTTGCCCAAGAATGTTTAAACGCGAGAGCGAAGCTCGATCGTTTAAATTTCTTAAGCAAATAAAATGTATCTAAAACACGCATGCAATACAACGTTTTATTCACAATCACATTCATTTAGAATCAGAATCGCGGAAATTTTTCATCACAAAATGATTTGACGTTTTGCTCTGACAGCGGCTGTCACCTCCTCAAAAATCATTGAAATAAATATCGGGATGTGTTGAATGGTTGCTATGTATTTTCGATTGTTTATCGACTCCATTTGTAAAAATTTGTGAAGTTGGTGAAAATAAGTAAAATGTGATTGATATTCAAGATTGTATTTTTCCTTATTCCACTAGTGGAATAAAGTAATTTCATTATTCCACTAGTGGATAAAGTGGTACTTTATACGGTTCATAAGTGTGGATAAAACTTCAATTATAAGGTGATTGTGGATAAAAGAAAATTTAAGCAACTGTCATCAAATGTGTACCAGTCCGTTCTGTCATTGGCCAAAGGCATAAACGAGAAAATCGTCACCTGAAATCTGTCACCATCTCCCAGTCTATAACTTCAGAGTAACAAGAAACAGAATCATCAGTTACTCTTTCACCTTTTTTCGTTGAAGTATCGGGATAATTTTCAGATAATGGGGTCTAGAACGGAAACAATTTCCTCAAATTTTGAATTTTACTAGCTCATTCGAATTTTGACATGAGCAACAACATTACAGAGTTTTGACATAAACGGTGTTTTCCGCTTTTCGATCTTTCACTCTCCTCGATCTCCAAAAATTCATTCATTGTTGTTATTTAGGTTTCGGAAGTCTGTGAAATGTTTTTTTGTTGTATAATCGTACACATTCCAGCAAAATGGAACACATTTGCAACAGGCTCGATTTTTAAGCCATTACATTTATTGCAAATATTTTTTCAATTAATTCAAAAACCCCCGTCTCCATACACAGAACATCACTCCCAAAGACTAGCCTGATTGCCTTGGAAGACATTCTCAAAAATCACGTCAACAGTCTTGTTTTTATTCCTGATGGTAATCTAGATGGAGAGATTACTCACTGAAAAAACAGTTTATTCATAGTGAACTAAATTAATTAACACTTAATAAATCATTTATTCGAATATTGCAGAATAAACGTTTATTTATTAGAAACAAATGATGCATTCAAATTCAAAACGACAAGTTTACCAACGACGAAAAAGGAAACCCCGACGTATGACGTGACACGTGGCCAATCAGCGAGCCCAACCACGGCACCTATCGCGGAGATTTTATAATAATGGTCAGCGCGGTATTTTCAATGAATATTTTTTATTATCTGGTTATGACTTATTCACTTTAAATATTTTTTAGTAATATCACCCAACAAATGATTCCATTAGGAATAAATTTATATTGTTAATTATAAACATATCGACCTCAAACAAACTATTTATTTTTTATTAGTAAATTATATTCACGCGTTTATTAATATTAAATAAAATTACCTAATACAAAATAACATTTTCTTTTCTTTATTTATTGTCAATGAAAGGCACTCAAACAAATATTCATTAACTATGAGCCCTATCTTTTTTTTCAGTGTATAGCTTATTTTTTTAATGAAACAGAACGAGAGCACCTCTCGACTCATTATATCTATAAAAGAATATCTGAATGAGAAGTATCCAGAGATTTATTAAGTAGTAGATGAGTTTTTTTTTGTGTTTTGGTCATCGATTGCTTCGGTCATTAGCCATGTGTTCTGGGTAGGCCTTGTTACTAAACCCATACGCCACCTTGAAAACAGCACTGTTAATTGGAACGCAACAGAATTAATCGTGCAGGACTCACCCCAGTCGAGCCACGAGATTTTAATAATTTAATCGGTTAAATTAAATCCAAAATATCCCAGCTCCAACTAGCTTAGGACTGGGAACACCTACCATTTAATTTGTAGGACAATATGACCATTCAATTATACAAATATTAACCAAGCGACGGTAAAAAAATCCGCTGGTTATTAATGAATTTTTATGACCACGTCATTGGTACATGTTGGGAGTGGGGGACTCTTCAGTCCTACCATCATCCATTTTGTAGGACAAAAGTTATTTCGAGTACTTCATCGAATTATCTCGAGGTTCAACTGAAAAACTAACTGTTATTCGAGCTGTTATTAATGAATTTTATGCACTCACCAAATCGACATGATTGACGCCTGCGCATTTTATTAGCTACCGCTATCGAGAATTTTCGTAGAGGAAAAAGTTGGGCGTCTCGGCAAAATGAAGCTATTCAGGAAGATTCAGCCTGTTATTAATCATTTTTGAAAATAGGCGTGGGATCCCGGTGTATAATGTTCGAAATCTTGTAAAATTAGAAGTTTTTCTGGACAATGAAAGCTCGATCTCGAATTAGTATTATGTTGATGAAGAGGCCTTCAAACTACATTCCAAATGAGATTTCACTCGTTCAGCGCAGTACGCTGCGGTAAAAACTGCTAGTTGCCCATTCCTTGTTCGAAAGGTGTCTCCTTTGAAAACAAAAACGATCTGTTTTGGGTAACGTGTTTTTGGAGAATTTTGGGTATTCCTGTTGATACCCACTAAAAGCCTTCATTGCCATCTAGCGGTTGTTTGACTTAAAGTCTTGTTAGGGTTTTGAGTGTTCTATGCTCTCCGTGGTAGATTGTAAATGAACTACAATATTCTGTGCTGTGGTTAAGAGATGAACAGATGAAGTTGATCGTTGATCTTGGTTACTGAAGAAATGTAGGTTTGGTTTAAGTATTTGAGTTGCTGTATATGAACAAGAGATACAGAAATAATAAAGAAAGGAGCTTCATTTCATTACTTCAATCCTGGTGAAGTTTATTCAAGAATTCCTCTAAAAACCCTGTAGGTAATTTGGTTCTACACGAGGTTCTACATCTTGCTAATCACTAATTAGTAGGAATCTTCTATCTATTTAACTGCGTTGGAATATTTCCCATATTTAAATTTTTTTTATGCAAGCAATTATCGAAAAATTACATAGGAAATTTCCCTCACGTGTAAAAACGTCCATAAGAGGAATGCAATTACCGCTGGCTCACAGCGATAATTGCACTGTAGTGACGCGTTTCGCGTCACGGCAGCGCAATTATCGCATTAGATGTCAATTCAAGTGAAGTCGCGCGATTTTAATGTCAGAAGTGAGACTTCAAATGCGTCATCTACCTACAAGTGTTCATATAAGAGTGAGGTGTGAAATTTCCTACCGAATACCACTCGTGCATTGAAAATTAACCAGATAATTCTGAAAAAAACGTGTTTTTTTATAAAAAACCGCACTCGGTTATTTTTTTCGTTGTTTCAAAAAATTGCCCTCCTTCGGCCAATTTATGCTTTGAAACAACGAAAAAAATAAACTCGTGCAGTTTTAAAAAAAAACACGTTTTTTTCAGAATTATCGGTAATTTTCAATGCACTTGTGGTATTACCCCCGGAAATTTCACTCACGTGTAAAAACGTCCATAAGAGGAATGCAATTACCGCTGGCTCACAGCGATAATTGCACTGCAGTGACGCGTTTCGCGTCACGGCAGTGCAATTATCGCATTAGATGTCAATTCAAGTGAAGTCGCGCGATTTTAATGTCAGAAGTGAGACTTCAAATGTGTCATCTACCTACAAGTGTTCATATAAGAGTGAGGTATGAAATTTCCTACCGAATACCACTCGTGCATTGAAAATTAACCAGATAATTCTGAAAAAAACGTGTTTTTTTTTATAAAAAACCGCACTCGGTTATTTTTTTCGTTGTTTCAAAAAATTGCCCTCCTTCGGAGTCGGGCAATTTATGCTTTGAAACAACGAAAAAAATAAACTCATGCAGTTTTTTAAAAAAACACGTTTTTTTCAGAATTATCGGTAATTTTCAATGCACTTGTGGTATTACCCCCGGTAATTGCACTGCGGAGCGATAATTACACTGCGAAACCATCCCGTCGCCATGACACCCAAAATAACATTGAAAAAATGTCAGATAAACTTCAAAAAGCGAAAAAATGTCGCGTGTCTAACTCAGAAAAAAAAAATCAATATTTCTTTATTCTTGAATTATCCCAATGAATTACTTACATTCGTGTATAAAAATTAAAGCAACTTTTAGATAACATACGCTTTCTTGCTAAATTATCGATAATTTTTATGCACTGGTACAATAGGCGAGAACACGAAATAAAAAAAATTGAATGGACTCTGCAGATTGTGAAAACTCTGTTTTATTTTTGTTATTTTTTTGTATCTTGAGAAAATATTTAAAGTCGACAAAATTCAAAGGGTTTCTTCCCGAGAATTCCGAACAACCAATATCATTTCCGTTTCACGCGATCAGAATACGCCCTTTGGCTGATTGGGCTCGGGATAGTACGTCACAAAGAGCGCCAATATAAGTAGCTTTGAAATTTGCTGATTTTCAGAAAAGAATGGGAACGGCTGAAATTGAAATTTGGCCCCCCAAAATATTTTCTGGGTTCATTTATATTTGCGTTGTGTATTTTAGAGCATATTTGGAGCGATAATATTCTTTCGTGTCATAAACGACAAGATCCCACAAGATCGTGAATCCGGCCCTGAGCAGACGAGCCCACCAATACTTAATCAAACTATCACGAGATACGTAAGAGAGAGAAAATATTTCCGGACTGATCTGGACTCTGGACACGTCCGAGACCAGCTTGGAAAAAGTTCTGCATGTTTTGCCAAAACAGATTTTCTCAACTATGTGCCAACAGGTGCACTTCTATTTCGTCAGCGGATAAATATATTACTTTCCCCAAGTGATCCATAACGAACGAGAAAAAATAACTCATTCAACGCCCTCTTTCTAGAGAATTATCACGTAACCGTTCATTAAAAAAAGTTTAAAAATTAATTAGATGATATCAATGTTGTCATTGGAATAAATGTCTAAAATTTGGAACATCACATTAGTCAACATAAACAAATATATTTGAATATCGACAGTGGCGTAGCATTGCCGGTTAAACCGTGAGTGGAGACCCTATATGATTTGATTACTTGAGATTCGGACGTCCACAGTTAAAAGATTTTCGCTTCTTTCATTTCTTTACAACGTTTCGGTTTTTTGTCCCGCTAACGTCTTTAGGTTTAGGAGAAATTCCTATTGACAAAGCTTTGTGAAGAAGAATCTGAAACAATTGAAAACAAATTATTACACGCAAGTACTTCATCTTATAGAAAATTTCCTTCTGAATCCGAAAATATATTCGTTTTTCGTATCTGAAGGCTACTTAATTCATTTAGAAAATGTCGATTTTGTTAAAAAATGCCCCTTTTCTGCTACCCCTTTGTCGATTTCAATTTTTGAGGTGATATTCGGAATCAGCTCGTCGAGATACGCCAGAAAAAAGTTTACGACTTTTCAAAAAATGGAAACAAAAAATTTCGTAAAATTCGATCCTTCTATAGAATATTGAAGTTTTTGACTTTTATTACCTGGGATTATTTCAAAAATGCGTAATCCCGCGAATATTACATCATCTTATGGAAAATTTCCTTCTGAATCCGAAAATATACTCGTTTTTCGGATCTGAAGGCTACTTAATTCATTTGGAAAATGTCGATTTTGTTAAAAAAATGCCCTTTTTCTGCTACCCCTTTGTCGAATTCAATTTTTGAGGTGATATTCGGAATCAGCTCGCCGAGTTACGTCTGAGGGAAGTATGTGATTTTTCGAAAAATCGAAAATAAAAATTTTGGTAAAATTTGATATCCTTGTAAGCATTTAAGTAGAATATTGAATTGCTTGAAACGCTGTATAAGTATAAGTATAAGTATAAAATTGAGCTCTAAGCAAGTTTTTCAAATAACTTTTTTGATATCTTGTCATTTTACCCCATCTTTGTCCTCTTCATAGTAAGTATCAATGATACATTTTCTTTATTTGCCGTCATACGAATGGTCACACGACTTCGATTTTCAGATTTTGGACATCCACAATGAACCTTTCCAAGAGATATGAGGTAACACTGAAATTAGAAAGAAAATCACTAGGGATTTTTTTTTCTGACCACTAGTTTATAATCAGAAGAAACGTGGTTTCGTGACGTCACGTTCATCAAAACTAAACTTGGCAACGTTGTTAAAGTTGTCCACCAAATTCTAATTCAAATATAATCTGTCGTATGACAGTTGTCATTTGATACCAGATGGGTTCTTTCGTCTGTTTCACGGTGCGATCAATAAGAATAGTTTGTCTCTGCCTAACTCATTTGCCTACCCATTTGATACAAGTGAAGCAGTTCCATCAGATCTAAACTTCAACGAACACTACCTTGATTTATTTTTTGAGGTTAATGCGGTTTTCTGAATTTTGAGATCTTTTGTTTTTGTGTTCTAAAATTTGTTATTAATTCCTGTATCTCCAGTACCTGTATACCTGTATCCATGTCGAAAAGGTGCTTTTTACCTCGGTAAATTATCCGAACTTCTCTTCACGAAGCCTTGTTCCATATTTTTAATACACAATTACACAAATAAATTCACACCAAATCGTTTATGATAACACGTCACTACACTATTATCGAATTTATCAGTTGAATGTTGATTGTTTAATGTAAATGAAATAAACATTAACCTCACATCTCCATATAACTTTTGACAGATGAGAACTGTCATTACGATTTGCTGTGTTGTCAATGCTCGTTCTTCATCAAAAGCATGGTCTGTTCAGAAAATTTGAAAGTTACAAATACAATAAAAAATAGCTAATATGTGGATTTTTATCTATGAGTTGATCAAGTGACAATGTATTGATTAAGTATTTCTCAACGGCTTATATCATGCTAGAAGTTATATTTTTAAGGAGAACGGTATTGCCTGTTTCGGAACGTGGATTATGGTGGGAGATATTTCCGATGAACGTGACGTCAGCGGCACACTTTCAAATATGATTTTTTTTTAATGAAAGAAAAATAATGGAACTTTTTGTTAAATGGACTTTTCAGACCAACAACTATCGATTTAAACGAGTTTTGTAATTTATTTTCCGTAAATGTAAAGGTCCATTGATCACCCAATAACTTTTTCCAATAAGGATACTCTAAAATAAACTTTTTTCCTATATTATACTTATTGGATATAGTTCATGGCAGACACTGTATAAGTACATTTGGTTAAAATATTAATATTACTACTTTAATATGTTTTTATAAGAACTCCTTGGTGGTGTTCTCACTTCTCATGCTCATAAAGCAGCATCTCCGAGAACCGAGAACATCGTTTCAAATTTCTGTCAGATTTAGGTACTCAATTTCAAAACTTGGTGCGGTATTAGCCAGGAAAGTAGTGGTTTTCTGTCAAATATTTGCCAAATGTCATACCTTGCAGGTTGCAGCAGAACTGAACAAAAAAGCTCGATCCTATTTCTTATCGATACTTGTCGATACCTAACCTCACTTCTGAAATGTTTTCAGATTTGTCTCTATATGTCCTTCGTATCTACATTTGCTCTAAGTACCTATCAACTTTCGAAACATGTAGGTACTTAGTTATTAGGTAAAATGACTTATTCAAGAATGCAAATAATAATAATAATAATTATTAAAAGTTGCCAATGGAACAGCCGACATTTACATATTGAAATACAGTTGAAATATGAGCGATCACTCAGAAAATGGATTTTTTATTCCTGCCAACCACTTTCAGCAAAATACCCAGCTATGACAAGGAAAGCAAATTTTTCCCACGAATGAAAAATATTTTCTGTATGATACAAATAAACTAAAATTATTATAATTAGGCATCAGAGGCAGTCTCAAAGAAGATTTCAATGTTTTGATATAGGTACCTAGGTATAGAGATCAAGGCCTTTTTATCCAAACAGGAAGTTTCGAATAGCTCAACAATAAAAAAGTTTTGCAAGTCAAAACGATAAAATGGAAATTGCAAGGTTTTCATTCACCTCAACCTCGAAACATAAATCGTGTGTGAGACGGACGGCCCTGACTGCTATCAAACCAATATTTTATTATTTCGGCCATCGGCGCCAAAAATCGCATTTAGATTTGCCATCATCAAACATGAATGACCCAATTACATCACGTCATAATGTGATAAAATTGCCAATATCCCAATTAAAAACTAAGTGCAAATAGAAACCTTGACGTCAGAACGTCAGAAGTAACACCCCTTTTGGGATCAGACTGTTCACTCATTTATGTGTTTATATTTTCCACAGGATTCCTAAATTATCGAATGAGTTATTAAAATACTGTTTGTTTTGCCTCGAGCATAGCCACGAATCAATCACTCAATAATCCTCCTCTGACAAAAAGGATCCAACCCCTTTATCAAATGCTCCCCTCTAATTCTACACTTACCGAAATCGATGAATTTTTTTATTGAAAGCGGGGAAGGGTTGAACTGCGAGTAGAAGTCCAGCATTTTTGCCATGCTCTGAAAATGTTTCGACGACAGCCTCATATTGTTGTTATTTTTTCGCACTCCGTATCGCGGATATAAAACACTCGTATCACTAGCCACTCACCGCTCGACACTCATAACAAAACTGAAAATGAGATGACCTTTCTGGTTATCTTGTGTTATAACAATCGTGGCTATGGGGACTGAGGACAAGCGGGCAATGAAAGTCAAGGAAAAGTTGCGTCATGATGTGCGTCGAGACATCTAGGAGTGAGTAGTGAGACTTTCGGAACTAGATATCTAGGATTCTTCTTTGCAGAATCAAGTTGGTCCATTCCCTAACAGATGTCACTGTATGAAAGACATGGTTTTAAACAAAATGTGCATCGTGTATTCACACCAAAAGTTCTGCAGTAATTAATTTGACAAAAAATAATGGTTAGAGGTATAAATGAGATATCTGTTGGTGTGTTTTCTTTCGATAAACAGTAGTATTGACCTCAGATGTTTTTATCGAAAGAAAACACTTTTTTATCGAAAGAAAACACACACCAACAGATATCTCAATTATACCTCTAACCATCACATCAGCGTGAAGAAGGGAATTGTGAAATGTCTGTACAATAGGGCACAAATCGTTTGCAATTCGAACCAGGATCTGGAAGAAGAAATAAATTTACTAAAGTCTGTTCTCAAGGAAAACGCTTATCCAGATCAATTTGTGGAAAAAACTATTCATGAAATTAAAAACAATAATACACCCAACAACCAAAGAACAGAACCACCAGAAATACTTCAACCCAATACACATCAAACAACCAACATAATACCATATGGCCCCGGATTGTCTGAAAAGATAAAACGGATTGGTCATGGGTATGATGTAAAAACAACATTCATCAAGACAACAAATACCTACATTGAGATTAATACTTACACACACAAAACCAAAAAACACTGATGAGTGTTCCAAAAATTGTGTATACAACATACCTTGTTAGTGTGTTAAAAGTTATATAGGTGAAACATCAAGACCTTTGACTGTGCATAAGGAAGAACACAAAAGTTATATAAGGAATCGGAAAATAACCGGTTCAAAAAAATATCCGAACATATTCTGACATCGGATGGCGATCATATGATGAAATGGAATGACACCAAAATTTTAATGAATGAATCAAATCAAGAAAAGAGAAAGTTGAAGGAAACTGCCTGTATTTTATTATCGCCGAACTGTTTTTCGACCAACTCAGTAGAAACGGATAGCACATGGTTGCCACTCCTCAGAGAAGATTTGAGAAATAACAGATTGATTGATATTGATATCAGACACCCTATATGTATCCAGATAGCAAATGTTATCATAAAATATTTGACAGATTTCATTTGACTTTGTCAAAACAAATCCTTTCATATCCAAGCTGATAAAAATAGAATTTTTAGCGAGTTTCCATACTTCGAGTTTTGATAACGGAGTCAGTTGTCTCCGAAACGTCAACGTTTTCAAAAAAGAGAAGTATTTTTAGTCAATTTAAATTTTTTTTCTCGTCATATAGGCAAATTTAGTATTCGATACGTTACTGACGAAATTAATGAACTGTTTTCAAGACAACAAGTCTTCTAAACGCAGTAACTGATCGGTGCAAATTGATTATTGCCCCTCTACACTTAAACAGATTTCTTTGAATTAACATTTTTTCATTTTCAGACTGTGGAAGGTTAAAATTCCCAAAAAGGTATGTCAAGAAAAGAAGTAATAAGATAGTTGATCAATTCCTGTGGAATCGGTATTGGACCCAAACGCGTGTGTCATCTAGCGTGATTAGTTACAAAATACAAACATGAACTTTTCACGTAATTTTAATACCTACTAGGGTCTTCAAGGAACCCTGATCTTAATGCTGTGCCCAGGGATCCTTGTAAAAGGAATAAGAATCCTGTGCTGTTTGTGCATGTTTTTATATTCACTGGTGGATCCACCGATCCACCAGCTTCATAATTATTGTTCTATGGACCTGAGGATCCGTCACTTTGCCCTCATGGCAATAGATGGCGCAGGGTGTCTACCTCATTCCAAGGAATTTTCTTTAATTCCCAGACCCTTGATCGAACTGAGAGACTAAAGTTAGGATAGTGAAATGTTACTTACCATGGAATGTGTAACTTCATGCTTTTTAACGATGAATCAAACCTATGTTCTGTTGTTGGAGATGTATTTATAAAACACAATTTTGAGTTTTGACTATAAATTAATCTTTGCCAAACTAAATTACCAAGGTAGCGTGGCCGAGCGGTCTAAGGCGCTGGTTTAAGGCACCAGTCTCCTCGGAGGCGTGGGTTCGAATCCCACCGCTGCCAACTTTTTTTCATAAGTATTGGATTCTTATGTATTTGGCTCGTTTTTTTGGTTATTTTCATGGTATAATATTTTATAGATTCAAAATCTTCGTTTATTTGTTTCCAGCACTCAGCTGATGAAAAAAAATGGTGGCACCATTCTTTGTTTTCGAGATAAAAGCATGTGAGAAAAATAGCATAAAAACTGGATTTCAATTATCTACTGTTCGACTTTCTCCCCGGATTTTTGAATTTTTCACCATCGTAGATTGGAAGAGTAGGTATATAATTTCTCATCTTTCTGTTGAATTCCATGGTGGCACCATTCCTTGTTCTCAAGATAAAAGCCTAGAAAATGAGAAAAACCGCATAAAAACTGGATTATAATGACTTTTCCCCTGGATTTTTCCCCTGGATTTTTTAAAATTTCACTGTCGTAGATGGAAAGAGTATATAATTTTTCATATTTTTGTTGAATTCCATGGTGGCACCATTCTTTGTTTTCGAGATAAAAGCCTTGAAAAAGAGAAAAACAGCATTAAAAATGGATTTTAATTATGTACTCTTTGACTTGTTTAAATCGTCGATGACAATTTTCGTGACAGCAAGATGAAAGTATTTTTAGAAAATTCTTCATTTTGTCGGGAAATTATTACTGAAAATCAAGAAAAATCCACGGCTGACATTATATTTCATAATTGGCGTAGGGCCAGAAAAAAGTCTAAGTAGATAGCTGCTTTTTTTGACCTCTAGAATGTTATACCCAAAAATCAAGAAAATCTGACGAACATCAAGAATAAATGTTCTTTAAAAATAGCACAGACTAATATGCATCTCCTTTTCCTTGGTTTACATGAAGATTACGAGATTTTTTCCAATGCTTATCAAGTTCAGAAGAGTTGATTAAATCCTCCTATTTATAGCGTCAAAGATAGTAAAAAATACCTCAGAAACAAAAACGTGACGGCAAGTTGAAATGTTTAAACGGTTATTGCAGTGTCATAATCAGTATCTTTGTTTCAAAGTCTCCTCAAATATTTGCAAATATTTGTTATAAATTTCCGCCAGTTCAATTGAATCTGTCAGTCTAGAAAATCCACTTGAATATAAACCCGAATAATGTTTTGCCAAAATGGGTTATTTGGAAAAAGAGTATATCAGTATCTCGCGACAATAACAGGTGATGAATATTTTTTTCTTTTTAAACTAAATTTGATAAATTTTCAGTGTTGGATAGACGTTCAAATGCTATACACGAAAAAGTCTGCCGGAAAACGAAAAAATTTTAACAAAATTATCCGGCCCGAAATGATAAATTTTTTCGTGTTCGTGTTCGATATCAAATTTTTTTTTGTCGATTGCCATAAGCCATAAAATGCATCAACAGTTGAGTATTTTTTTTACAAGATTGCGCCCTTATTTCAACCCTTTCAGTACGTCCAAACCTCATGGTTTTGGTTTTTTATACTATCAGATTATTATACAGTGTTTACATAAAGTGAGGAATAAATTCATTATCTGGAAAAAGAAAAGCTTTTCGGAAAAATCCTTGGAAACGTCAACTTTTCAAGATGCGCATCTTTTGGCATTCTAGTCGGATTGGTGACGTCACTACTCTTCGAGAAATGACATCATCGATTTTTTTTCAAATGGCAACCTTTATTTTTGACAGTGCCATTTGAAAGAGCATATTTTTCTCCACACAGCACACCAAAAGTTTTGTCATGTTACATGAGGAAATTTGCGAGAAGATCAATGTTATAATGATTTTAAATTAATTTAGTTACACAGTTGATTGAACAAACTTATTGATCAAATGTTCAAACTGAAGTCCTTCCTGATCCTGGCAGTATCTAAGAGGGTCAATAAATCTCGTTAGACCTTGGTGACAATTTGTTGAGTAATATTGTTAAATTCATTTGTAATCCTAGTTTTCAATTCCTCGATATTATCTGGTCTAGTTTTGTACACGACATTATCTAGATGGCCCCAAAGAAAAAAAATCTAATGGAGTAAGGTCCGGAGATCTTTGGGGCCATTCATTAGAACTACTCCCACCTATCCACCTGTTGGCAAATACTTGGTCAAGATACCTTCTAACATCAGCTGCGGCGTGGCACTATCATGCTAGTACCATAAGTTTTCATTTGATATAGTAGGGTTATTTGCGTTAGGAAAAAGATCACCATCAGGCTGGGTATAACGTAATCCTGTAGGAATTGAAGGTACCTTGGACCATTTAAGTTTTTTTTAGAAATAGTGGGGTCCAATAATTCTGTTTTCTACAATCGCCGCCCAAACATTTGTTTTCTGAGAATACTGTGTGTGATGTTCTCTCATCCATTTTGGATTCTCCTTAGCCCAGTACTTGCAATTCTGCGGATTCACTGTTCTCGTTAGTGTAAAGATAGCTTCATCAGAGAAAGCAATATTTTTTACTACCAAAGACATTGCACATATCCATTATAGTTTGTAGTTTGGCAGAACTGTATCCGTCGGTCTGGATGGTCTTCGGAATGTTCTTCGGTCATCTTATAGAGATGCCACTTTTCCAATTTCAAAATTTTATGTGTTGTTGTACCTGGGATATCTCAATTTGGCTAATTATTCGTAGGCTGTTGTGTGGATTTTCCTCCATTGCTAATAAAACATTCAATTTGACCTCTTCATTGATTTTAGGATGCCCAGCTTTAGGGAGATCATCAACACTACCATTGGCTCGAATATTTATCTCAACTTTGCTCACTGCTTGTTGAGTATTTAGTGTTAAACAGTCCATCAGTTGCCTTCGTACTATATCACCGTATTCAATCATTATCAGAATTTCGATTATCTGAGTAACAGAAAGGCGCATTCTATTATTAACCCAATTATTATTTTTAACAGTCAATAAGACTGTTAAAATTAATAATTGGGTTAACGATAAAGTTAAAATTTTAAGTAGAAAGTAGAAAGACCTCTACAATCTAAAAAAAGTTCGGAAGGACCTTGAGAACAGTTATAAAACGGAAAAACAAAAACACTTTCAGTTAGTAAAATTAACAAAGAAAGAGTATTTCCAAAAACGAATTGATGAGTCTGATAATCCTTCAAAAACAACTTGGAGAA
This sequence comes from Chrysolina oricalcia, assembly GCA_944452925.2. NCBI lineage: Eukaryota > Metazoa > Arthropoda > Insecta > Coleoptera > Chrysomelidae > Chrysolina > Chrysolina oricalcia. The sequence goes on from OX101817.2 coordinate 2,811,286, forward strand.
TTGTCTCTGAATTATCTAATAAACCAAAATGCACTACTAGGAATATTTCTATTTCTATAAAGGGAAGGGACGCTGTTAAAGATTTACCGCTAACACATTTAATAATTATTTTATAGAGTCAACTAAAGTATTATCTAGTCAAATTGATAAGACAAATCTGGATTATCAATCTTACGCGAGAAACATTCCATCTCCTAGTAATTCGTTTTTTTACACCCTCATACTGAATTCGAACTGTATGAATTACTGAATAGCAAACTTAAAAATAAAAGTTCTTCAGGTCATGATGAAATCCCCATGTTTCTTTTGAAAAAGAGTCTTCATGTTTTGATTAAACCTCTACTTCATTTGATGAATCTGTCATTCAGCGAAGGTTCATTCCCAAATGATGAAAATAGGTAAAATCATACCAGTGTATAAAAAGAATAGTCCAAACTTACTGGAAAATTATAGGCCTGTCACAATTTCATCAAGTATGTCGAAAATATTCGAATATGCTTTTTTGAAATTACTTTTATCATTTTTTGATGATCATAATATCTTTACAAAACACCAACATGGATTTCTGACCAAAAAATCAACTATTACAGCTATACAATCACATCATAGAGAGATTGTGAACTACATTGAAGCAGGCGAGTGCCCTGTTGGGATATTCTGTGATCTCAGCAGGGCATTCGACTGTGTTGATCATAACATTCTCTTAAATAAACTATTCCGTTATGGCATAAGGGGCATACCGTTAGCATGGATAACAGACTATCTCTCTCATAGAAAACAATATGTCGGTATTAACTATGCAACTTCCAGCATGGACTTCTCTGAATTAGGAGTTCCTCAAGGGTCGATATTGGGACCCATATTGTTTGTATTATATATTAATGATTTGGAATAGGTACTCGACACCAGGAACATTCACACGTCAATTATAATCTCTGACAGATCAGAGTTCGTTTTGAAAGAAAAATGTAATACTGTTTTTGAAAATATTAATAAATGGTTTCCTGCTAACAATTTTTTTTTGAATGCAAAAAAACAGATTCATATACATTAATGACGTGCCTTTAAATCTAACGAATGCGTCTCCGATAATGTATGCTGATGACGCCATTTTTTTGTTAAGTGACACTCACCTGCCAAACTTCTTTCTAACGCTAATGAATCTGAAAGCTTTATAAAAATCTGGTGTAGAAGCAATTCTTCTTACTATAAATGATAAAATCAACACTTTAAATTTCTCAACTAAAAATAATAAAGAAAATAACGAACAAATTAAGCTTCTTGAAGTTGATTTAGACTCGTCCTAATACTTCACACCGCATATTCACAAATTATCAATTATTCAATTATTTTGATTGTATGAACTGGTATTTTCCCTTCATTTCTACGCCACTGGCGACTTCCATTGAGTCTTCCCTTTCTTGATTCCATTGTTTGTATTCTAGGTACCATCTCGGTGATTAGCTTCGGAATGAATTCCAGTTGGACCTCTCCTTATTTCCCGCAACTTTTAGGCCCCTCGTCCAAGATCCCCATGGACACCGATCAAGCCGCTTGGTGCGCAATAGGTCATCTAGTCGGCTGTCTACCGGGGGCGCTCATAGCCGCCTTCCTCGCAGACAGGATAGGCCGGAAATACACAATCCTATTGATGGCACCTGCAGTGTTCCTCAGTCAAATCGGCGTAGGCTATGTCGGAAACGTCTGGTACCTGTTCACTTTAAGAATGATCATCGGAGTGGCAGACGGAGCGTGCTTTACAGTGTTGCCGATGTACATCGGAGAGATCGCTTCTCCCGATATTAGAGGCTTCCTTTCCTCGCTGATTTGCTTGTTTTTCATTTTTGGAGTGCTGCTGATGAACATTGTGGGCTCCTACTTGAGTATATGGACCAGCAGTATTATATGCGCAAGCGTTCCAGCAGCGCACTTTGCGGGTTTCGTCTTCATGCCCGAGTCTCCATACTATTTCATCAAAGTTAAGAACTACCAGCAAGCAGAACGATCGTTGAGGATACTGAGGGGAGAGACGAACGTTGTCAAGGAAATGGAGGTTCTCAAACACGCAGTGCGCGAGCAGGAAGACATGTTGGAACGCCCCAAGTTCACAGATCTCTTCACGGTACCCAGCAATCGTAAAGCTTCTTTTATCTACATCATTCTGTGTTCCGCGATCAGAGCGAGTGCCAAGGCACCGTTGACGTTTTATACCATTACGATTTTCGAGGAGTCAGGGAGTAGCATTAGTCCTACGCTGTCTACCATAGCCTACTGCCTCGTCGAACTCATAGTGGTGATGTTCACCACCTACTTTATAATCGACCGCTTCGGTAGGAGATTTCTGGCTATCATTTCATCGGCTGGATGCAGCACCACTCTTTTGATCATGGCCTTGTATTTCTACTTGAAGGACTACCACCATGACATCATTCACCACTTAAACTGGCTGCCCATCACCACGCTGATGTCCAACCAAGCTCTGTTCAGTATTGGAATCTCGTACACCCACATGTGTTACCTAAGCGAACTGTTCCCGACGAATGTCAAGGCTAACGCGCTTTGCTTCGCGGAGATTTACGCAGTTATAACTGGGGCTATGACCACCAAGGCGTTCCAGATGATAAACGATAAATTTGAAACTCTAGCTGTTTCGTTCTTCAGTTTTTCTATGGCGGGCTTTGTGATGCTGTTTTTCATCGTGAAATATGTACCGGAAACAAAGGGTAAATCGCTGGAAGAAATTCAGTTGTTTTTGATGAAACAAACCAACAGGAAGTGTGAGGAAGTCGAATAAAGCAATAAAAATAATTTTGTGTATCTTTAGGAATTCAATGATTGATTTGATAATAATAACAGGTCACCATTGTATTCCAATTAACAGTGCTGCTCCTAAGGTATCGTATGGAGTTAGTAACAGGGCCTACCCAGAACATATGCTAATGACCATAGCAGTCGATGCCAAAACACCAAGGAATAACAGGTCACCCAACTTTTTTATATGGATGACCTATATTATATATATGCTTCTGTCTTTAAGGGTGGTAAAAGAGTTCACGCATGCTATTGAAATGGAATTTGGGATTGACAAATGTGCCACGGTTCATTTCAAAAGAGGACGATGCGAGGAATTCGGAGAGGATATTCTTCCTACGTCATCTGGATGCCAGAGAGATGCCTAGATGTGGAGCAACGCCGCTCCCAAGAGGTAATCACAGTAAGAAAAAACTCTCTTCGCGGCTGGTCATCAGAACTGTCGGGGAAGAACATAGTTGCTGCAATATGCTTGCAGTTCCGATTTTATTCTACTCCTATGAGTGATGAGATGGACTGAGGAAGAGCTGCGACAACTCGCGATAACTCGCAAATTGATGAATCCTAGGAGCTTATGGAAACCTAAATCATCTGGTCCACGGTTATACTTCCCCACATAACGGGAAATTCGTTGACATTTGAGTTTGCAATGTTTTCATCACAGAATGTTACTGTATGGAGCCTGTAAAGTCATCAGGAGTTCAGATCCCCTTCATGGTCCGCCACCATGAAAAAAGATAGAAGCACTTTATTTGAGACTGCAATCTGTACAGCCGATGAACTTGGTCTCGTATTCGACACTGAACGGGCTAACCCAAACTCTGTTGAACTCCATTCATCAAAAAGCTCATTTCAAAGCTGCGAAGACTCAGGTCCTCCAGCAGCATATTAGAGATGAGGTCTTCTTCAACAATATCGAAGACGGCTTATTCAAAAGTTTCTCCTTTGTCTTCCTCAGGTCAAGTGAGCTGAAGTCGGAGACCAAGGGATTCATATTGGCCTGCCAGTATGGTGTCTATAACACCCTATTCTACAGTAGTCGCGTGATGGGTATAGAGGTACCTGACACAAGATGCAGGGCGTGTCGTGGGGACATAATGCAATTGCTGTCAGCTTGCCCAGCTAATGTGGTCTCAGCCCATACTCACAGGCATAACGCGGCGCAACGACTGTTGTATTACCATCTACTGCACTAATACGGTGTAGACGAGACACTGGTGTTGCCTTATTCTCTGGGGGATATTGAGTCCGTTGTGGAGAATGAGAAGTGCCGAATCTATTGGAACTACTCATTCGCCACTTTCAGGCAAATACTAGCCAAAAAGCCTGATGTTGTCCTCCTCGACCACCAAAGGAGGACGATTATCCGGAGACAGGGGCTGACTGGAATATCCCTAACGAAAAAAAAAATGGCTGGGTTGTAATCATACTAGCTGGAAAGTGAATGCTTTGCATGGCTCTACTTTTATGCAAATTTACGCTAGTGAAAATGTTTATAACAATTTTTGCACTGTTGCTAAACATTTCCAATAATTACCTAAGGTTCAGTCCAGGATTCTATTCTGGTGATTACCAACGATGCCAAGTTGGTGTTGTACTATAAATTATGATAGTAGGAATAGCATTCGTAAACGTTTTATATGTCAAGAAATTAAAATATACCAAATACCTCCCTTTTTCATCATCAGCACAATATACACACGTGAATTCACCCCTTTTTACACTTACACTTAAAAAAGGAGGCATTCACCATATATACTGCTCATCTGTTTACTTTAACAATTTGGCAACATTGGTATTTCCTCTTGTGAAATATATATTTGCCTTAAGGTGTACGTAAGGATCCCCACTTAGCCTAAGTTTGATTTTGAGGAAAACTGGTGCAAGCTCCTGTAAGCATACTTTTTAGGGGGTCGTGGAAGAAGTAATTTTTATTACTTGTAGATGGCGTGAAAATTGCAGTAGATTCAACTTTCCCTTTAGAATCGTATGTAAGTGGGTTTTGAACCCTCCTTCCGCTAGAGACCAGGCATATCGGTAATTAATAAAAAGTATTCGGAGGCAGAATTTATTTTCAACGATAAAAATACAGATTTTCTTTTAAGGGCACATTTACGAATTTTCACTAACCATACTTAAGAGTAGCTACTTTTTTATTTTATTATACTTGCATCATACTTTCGTTTATGCAAAGGCATTCGGATATTTTTCTTTGATATGCAAAAAACGCTTATATATACCTATACTTTAATCTAACAGGCTTTATGCGATTGAAATATCACAATAAATTATAAAACGAGCAAGAATGAAAACAGTGTACAGTTAGAAATAGATAGATATATTGCCTGAAGATGGTATGGTACCTAAATATAGTTGTCAACTAATAAATGTACTACTAGTTTGGCTGGAATAGCAATCACCAACAAGCATTGAGGCAAATAGATGGTTAAATGAAAATTGTTATACAGGATGCTCACAGTGTTGAGTTATTTGTTAGTTATTACATCGTAGGTATTTAATATATCGTATTCTATTTTCAAAAAGTATGATGATATCTAATATACATATTTTGTTTTTGAATACCGCTTCATCTTTGTCGAAAAAACTAGATCCATTTGTAATCAAGCTTCGATTTGGACATTTTTGATTTTCATTGAGATGTTGTAACATATCCCAGATAACATACAGATATACAATGGACGTCCAAAGGATGTCCACAATGGACATAACGAATATCCATTGGACGTCCGTTCATGTCCAGAAGGATATCCTATGGATATCCACTGGATATCCATATGCCACAAAATTGGACGTCCATTGGATGTCCAGTGTGTACTAAGGATGGATATACATTGGACCAAAATGGACATTCACTGGACATGATAAATATAGCATGGACCTAAATTGGACTTCTGATGGACCTAAATTGGACTTGATGGACCTAAATTGGACTTCTTATGGACCTCTAATGGGTCTAAATTGGACCTCTGATGGACCTGTAATGGTACGAAATGGTACGAACTGGATATGTTATGGATATAAACGGGATATTTTATGGACATTAACTGGATATATTGAATTCGATACAAATATTTCAGGGGCGTATTCCTGGGGTCAAAATTTAGAAACTGAATTCAGTTTTTAAACTCCATCAGGAATTTGTGCAAGATATGTTGCATTGCCTGAAAAACAATCAATAATGAGTTGAGTATTTGATACAAAAATATGTTTTCAGAATTTTATGAGTTGAACATCCATTTTTGTGCAATGGACAACAACAACAGGACAGTCAATCACCACTTCGAATGGATGGGGTAGCACTGAATTCCTATTTTACTCTTCTGTAATATTTCGTGAAAATTTTATTCCTCTAGTTTTATTTTGCACCTTATCTTTACTCAAACACCCTTCACCTTGGATTCAAACGACAATCAGTTTCAAAGCCTCTCAATCCCCAGGAATTTGCAATCAGTTACTGTTACTTCAGCGAGACTTTACCTGATATGAATACTGAGTCAAAATGAGTATTGAATAGTCAACCAAGTGAACGTGAACACTGTAATAAATAAAGCACCTCCGAGGGCTCCGAGCACTATACGACACGAATTTAATCCCAAACAATTAAAAATTCTCTGTTTGTTTATTCCTCTTGCAACTAGCGTCAAGCGTCATTCTCATTTGCATGTTCATATTTGTCATTGTCTGCATTACCGATTTCGGTAGTTGCCAACTGAGACAGGGACATTGGTACCAACATATGCGCACTTGGTCCGGGCGAAGGATGTACAATGGAAGTCCAAAGGACATCCCTTTTTTAATCTGTATTTTCAGTCAATTTGGACAAGAAACGGATGTCCATTGGATGTCCCCAAACGGATATCCATTGTACTAGAAATGGACATCCAATGGATATCCATTTAACGTCCATGTCCACAAGGACCAATTATGGACATGAAATGGATATCCATAGGATATCCTGTATTTACTGGGATACGTCCTGTTTTAAAGAGAAACATTCTCAATTGAAAATTAAATCAATACATGACTCCTCTGGAAATGGAAAAACCCTACGATAAAATTGAAGTTACTTTTTTGTAATATCTAACAGAAAACAACCTTCCCCGGCTAAAGCCACGCTGGACATTGAACTACATCTGATAGATATTGAGAAAGACCCTATATAACTTGAAGATATACAAAAAAGTAACTTCAATTTTAACGTAGGGTTTTTTCATTTCCAGAAGAGTCATGTGTATTGATTCAATTTTCATTTGAGAATGTTTTTTAAAACATGAATCCCTTCCAAGAGAGGTTATCTTGTACGATGGAAAACAGCGACTAAATTCCAACTTTCAGTCGCAGATGATTCCACAACTGACTTTATGAACATCCTGTTTATATTTTCAATGAAATCAACATATGCGTCACGGTTCTGTAAAATCAATAAGCGATATTTGTGTACATCGAAAACTATTTGTTTTTTAGTGGTTTCTTAATTTTTCAAAAATAATATTGGGAATACTTGGAAAATAACAAAATTCGATTTTTTTTGATAACGGTTTCAGGTAGATTGAATATCTATGGGCCATTTTGTGATCTTTACAACAAAAAAATACAACTTGAAAGTGACCAGCCTGTACATTCAATCTAATAAATAGAAAAAAACTTAATTTGGTCCTGATTCCTTATACAGACAATCTCACAAAGAACAGAATATGGTAGAGAATAAATGAGAGCAGTTAACTATTGCCGAGCCCCCGCCTAATACATAACGACAATTACATTTTTCTACAACCGCTTACCAAAGTAGCCTTTGACGCTTTTAGATCTCAACGCAAAGTTGCGCTCTAAATACAAAAATAGCTATTTCCACGCACTAAAGTAGTCAACTCTATTAGCGAGCTTGGGCTCATCGCCGGACAATGATCAATTGCTCTTATTTTCGCTTCACCCTTGTTGTTGCTCACAGCAAAAAGGGTAGAAAGATGTCCCTTTTTGTTGTGAGCACTACTGCTTATTAAAAAATACGAGGAGAATCTAGGAAGTGAAGCAACATTTTTCATAGCAGCAATAAAAAATACATGTGTTTGACAGGAAAATGTTGCTGATTGAAAACAATTCAATATCGATATTTATTGTTAGAGTTTGATTGGTTCGGTTATTTATTTAGGAACTCCTGGTTATATTGTCAGGAAGATATGTATGATTGGTGCTGATGGGGATTTATATAATTACTTAGATGTCAAGCAGACATATTTGGATAAGTTCATCTAAACATTGGACTCGATATGAATAATGACAGCATTGAACAGATGAGAGGCGAGAGTGTAGATTGACACATCCAATTTTAATTTTTTCAAAATCAAATTAGTATGTTGTGTTGTCGTAGAATGAAAATACATACAGGGTGTCAATTTGAAAACTTCCCACCCTTAATATCTTCCTTCCAGTAAACAATATGAGTAATCGAAAAAACAGGTCAATTTTATTGTCAAGGGGGACACTTTCACGGACTATTTGTAGCCCTCGTGGTTCAACCCCCTAGGAGGGGTAGATGTTACCCTTAGAATTTTAAATGGGAAGGGGGGGTCAAGTGGCACATCATTTTGATGGGCGTTCAATTCTTGTTCCAATGGTACCCTGACTTATTATTTTGTGATGAGCATTTTCCGAAAAATTGCGTTCTAAACTAACAGAAGTAATTATTAGAACGCCTATACTGAGATGCATTATTGTATTGACTCCCTTTAATAAAAATGGTTAGAAGAGTAGGTGGCACCGCTCCAACCCTTGAATGACAGGATTTTTTATTTGGTGGTTATTTTCCTTCTACACAATAAAATTTAATTTGCGAGAAAGACATTTCCAACATAAAATCTACTTACGCTTATCTTATTAGCTGTTCGAAATGTTGTCCATTTTGCTCTAAACAGTAATACAGTCTGTTTTCGAACTCCCCTCTAACATTACGGAAAACTTAACTACGAATTGACCGGCATGCTGCTGTAATTTGTCTTTTAAGTTCGTCAATATCAGAAGGTTGTGTTTTATAAACAACGGATTTAAGATGCCCCCAAAGAAAGAAATCTAAGGGTGTTAAATCCGGTGATCTCGGAGGCCATTCAACTGCTCCCCTTCTGCCAATCCATCTACCCGGAAATCTCTCGTTTAACCACTGTCGGACGGGAAGAAAATAATGAGGTGGAGCACCGTCCTGCTGGAAATGTAACAGATCCTCCTGCAAAAGTTCATTACCTTCTGCATCAATTTGAGTTTCTAGCTCGTGAGTTATAAGAGGATCGATAGTCTCTTCAAGCATATCAAGGTACAGATTGCCAGTCAAGTTTTCTTCCAGAAATAATGGACCAAGAATGGCATTTCCAAGAATACCAGCCCAAACATTAACTTTTTGTGGGTGTTGTGTATGCCCTTCCCGAAAAATATGTGGGTTTTCGTCACTCCAATAGCGACAATTTTGTCTATCAACATTGCAATTCAGAAAAAATGAACACTCATCGCTGAAACAGATGTTTAACAGAAGATTAGGGATGGTATTGACTCGATGAGACATGATTTCACAAAACTCTATTCTTCTATCATAATCATCCTCGTGGAGCTCTTGAAGAATCTGCATTTTATATGGATGAAATTTATGCATTTTCAATGCTTTTCTTATAGTCTCGCGTGACATTCCCGTCTGTTCTGATACTGATCGTAAGGAGCTCGTGGGCTCTGCAGCAAATGTTCCCAAAACTTCAATTTGAGCTGCTTCATTTAGTACTCTGGGGTTATTTCTTTTTTTATTTGTCACTGAACCAGTTTCGTAAAACTTATTCACCAAATCAAGCACATACCGGTGACTTACATTACAATTTGGATGTCTTTCGTTAAAAAGACATGCCGCCCTTCGTGCGCACTTTCCAACTTCGCCATAAATTACAATCATTTCAATTCTGTCTTGAAGAATGTAAACCATTTTTACACATTTATACACTTATTAAAGTAATTCCTAAAAAGCCCAACAGGTACAACGGTATTCACAATACTACCACATAGTTCAAATTTGCTAACCAATTTTTTGCCGGAAAACAGAAACATTTTACAGCAGAAGTAGCAAAAAAGGAAGGCTATCTGTACAATTTCTGCGATGACACTTAAAAATTCAGCATTTAATAAACACAACTTTACTACCATCTACGTTTTACTATTAGACTACTTTTTTATGTAAAGTGTTTGGAGCTAATGGCTAATGTTACCCCTAATAAAGGGTTGGAACGGTACCACCTAATATTCTAACCAGTTCTGGCCAAACCATGCATCTCAGTATAGGCGTTCTAATAATTACTTCTGTTAGTTTAGAACGCAATTTTTCGGAAAATGCTCATCAAAACATAATAAGTCAGGGTACCATTGGAACCAGAATTGAACGCCCATCAAAATGATGTGCCACTTGACCCCCCTTCCCATTTAAAATTCTAAGGGTAACATCTACCCCTCCTAGGGGGTTGAACCACGAGGGCTACAAATAGTCCGTGATAGTGTCCCCCTTGACAATAAAATTGACCTATTTTTTCGATTACTCATATTGTTTACTGGAAGGAAGATATTAAGGGTGGGAAGTTTTCAAATTGACACCCTGTATAGATAAACACGCATTACCTGTATACTAATACAATGAATGAAAGGTGAACGTATACAAGCACCCACTTCGGGTATGGTGGATACTCCTAAGGGGGCAAGGAATACCAAATAATAAATGAAAATAATAATTACGAAAAGAGAAGTAAAAATCTTTCAACCTAGTAAGACGATGAATTTCCGAAACGTGAGTAAACAACATTGCTTTTCCTCTTCCTGCTCTTGTTTCCCTTTGAGTCTTCGTGTTTCGTCTTCTTTTTGTTTCTTTTTGCGCCTTAGTTCTTCTTCTGAAGATTTCCTTCGCTTCTAACTTGCTGCCTCTCTATCAGAAGAGCCTTCTCTATCACTTTCATTTAACCAATGAGGTGTTAAATTGGTCAAGCCACCTCTGACATTTCGCCTCTCATCAGTTATCCATACATTTTCCTCTTATAACTAATAACTATTACAACAAAACTTTGCTGTTGTCTTGAATGTTGCTCGACAGAAGAGCACCATAGAAGGCAAGAGCAATCGTTAGAATTGCTGGAAACAAAACCAGTTCGTGGACCAGCATGCCATATATTGGAATGGCGCAGAGGGACGCTATGTGGAATAAGCTGCGCATCATGCCGTGGGCTGTGCATCTGAAAAAGATACAAATGACGTAAGAAAAGTCAAAGGGAAATTTAGCAAGTTATGTTTTGGAAACGCGTATTTTTGTGGGAATTTCAGCTAGTCATGTATTGGAAACGCGTATTTTTGTGGAAAATTTAGCTAGTCATGTATTGGAAACGCGCATTTTTGTGGGAAATTTAGCTGGTCATGTATTAGGAACGCGGATTTTTGTTGGAAATTCAGCTGGTCACGAATTAGAGACGCGCCTTTTTGTAGAAAATTCAGCTAGTCATGTATTGGAAACGCGTATTTTTGTGGGAAATTTAGCTAGTCATGTATTAGAAACGCGTATTTTTGTAAAAAAATTAGCTAGTCATGTATTAGAAACGCGTGTTTTTGTAAAAAATTCAGCTAGTCATGTATTGGAAACGCGTGTTTTTGTAAAAAATTCAGCTAGTCATGTATTGGAAACGCGTATTTTTGTGGAAAATTTAGCTAGTCATGTATTGGAAACGCGCATTTTTGTGGGAAATTTAGCTGGTCATGTATTAGGAACGCGGATTTTTGTTGGAAATTCAGCTGGTCACGAATTAGAGACGCGCCTTTTTGTAGAAAATTCAGCTAGTCATGTATTGGAAACGCGTATTTTTGTGGGAAATTTAGCTAGTCATGTATTAGAAACGCGTATTTTTGTAAAAAAATTAGCTAGTCATGTATTAGAAACGCGTGTTTTTGTAAAAAATTCAGCTAGTCATGTATTGGAAACGCGTGTTTTTGTAAAAAATTCAGCTAGTCATGTATTGGAAACGCGTATTTTTGTGGAAAATTTAGCTAGTCATGTATTGGAAACGCGCATTTTTGTGGGAAATTTAGCTGGTCATGTATTAGGAACGCGGATTTTTGTTGGAAATTCAGCTGGTCACGAATTAGAGACGCGCCTTTTTGTAGAAAATTCAGCTAGTCATGTATTGGAAACGCGTATTTTTGTGGGAAATTTAGCTAGTCATGTATTAGAAACGCGTATTTTTGTAAAAAAATTAGCTAGTCATGTATTAGAAACGCGTATTTTTGTAAAAAAATTAGCTAGTCATGTATTAGAAACGCGTGTTTTTGTAGGAAATTCAGCTAGTCATGTATTGGAAACGCGTATTTTTGTGGAAAATTTAGCTAGTCATGTATTGGAAACGCGCATTTTTGTGGGAAATTTAGCTGGTCATGAATTAGGAACGCGGATTTTTGTTGGAAATTCAGCTGGTCACGAATTAGAGACGCGTCTTTTTGTAGAAAATTCAGCTAGTCATGTATTGGAAACGCGTATTTTTGTGGGAAATTTAGCTAGTCATGTATTAGAAACGCGTATTTTTGTAAAAAAATTAGCTAGTCATGTATTAGAAACGCGTGTTTTTGTAAAAAATTCAGCTAGTCATGTATTGGAAACGCGTATTTCTGTGGGAAATTTAGCTAGTCATATATTAGAAACGCGTATTTTTGTAGAAAATTTAACTAGTCATGTATTAGAAACGCGTATTTTTGTAGAGAATTTAGCTAGTCATGTATTAGAGACGCATATTTTTGTGGAAAATTTAGCTAGTCGTGAATTAGAAACGCGTATTTTTGTAGAGAATTTAGCTAGTCATGTATTAGAAACGCGTATTTTTGTGGAAAATTTAGCTAGTCGTGAATTAGAAACGCGTATTTTTGTAGGAAATTTAACTAGTCATGTATTGGAACCGCGTATTTTTGTGGGAAATTTAGCGTCATATATTTGAAACGCGAATTTTTGTCGGAAATTCAGCTAGTCATGTATTAGAGACGCGTGTTTTTGTACAAAATTCAGCTAGTCATGTATTAGAAACGCGTATTTTTGTAAAAAATTTAGCTAGTCATGTATTAGAAACGCGTGTTTTTGTAGGAAATTCAGCTAGTCATGTATTAGAAACGCGTATTTTTGTAAAATAATTAGCTAGTCATGTATTAGAAACGCGTGTTTTTGTAAAAAATTCAGCTAGTCATGTATTGGAAACGCGTATTTCTGTGGGAAATTTAGCTAGTCATGTATTAGAAACGCGTATTTTTGTAGGAAATTCAGCTAGTCATGTATTAGAAACGCGTATTTTTGTAAAAAATTCAGCTAGCCATGTATTGGAAACGCGTATTTCTGTGGGAAATTTAGCTAGTCATGTATTAGAAACGCGTGTTTTTGTAAAAAATTTAGCTAGTCATGTATTGGAAACGCGTATTTCTGTGGAAAATTCAGCTAGTCATGTATTAGAAACGCGTATTTTTGTAGGAAATTTAGCTAGTCATGTATTAGAAACGCGTGTTTTTGTAAAAAATTCAGCTAGTCATGTATTGGAAACGCGTATTTTTGTGGGAAATTCAGCTAGTCATGTATTAGAAACGCGTATTTTTGTAGGAAATTCAGCTAGTCATGTATTAGAGACGCGTATTTTTGTGGAAAATTTAGCTAGTCATGTATTTGAAACGCGAATTTTTGTCGGAAATTCAGCTAGTCGTATATTAGAGACGCGTTTTTTGTGGAAAATTCAGCTAATCATGTACTGGAAACGCGTATATTTGTAGGAATTTTAGCTAGTCATCTATTAGAAACGCGTATTTTTGTGAAAAATTTAGCTAGTCATGTATAAGAAACGCGTATTTTTGTAGGAAATTTAGCTAGTCATGTATTAGAGACGCGTGTTTTTGCAGAAAATTCAGGTAGTCATGTATTGAAAAAGCGTATTTTTGTGGGAAATTTAGCTAGTCATGTATTAGAGACGAGTATTTTTGAGGAAAATTTAGCTAGTCGTGAATTAGAAACGCGTATTTTTGTAGGAAATTTAACTAGTCATTTATTGGAAACGCGTATTTTTGTGGGAAATTTAGCTAGTCATGTATTTGAAACGCGAATTTTTGTCGGAAATTTAGCTCGTCATGTATTAGAAACACGTATTTTTGTAGAGAATTTAGCTAGTCATGTATTAAAAACGCGTATTTTTGTAGAGAATTTAGCTAGTCATGTATTAGAAACGCGTATTTTTGTAGAAAATTTAGCTAGTCATGTATTAGAAACGCGTATTTTTCTAGGAAATTCAGCTAGTCATGTATTGGAAATGCGTATTTTTGTGGGAAATATAGCTAGTCATGTATTCTTGTAGGAAATTTAGCTAGTCATGTGTTAGAAACGCGTATTTTTGTAGGAAATTTAGCTAGTCATGTATTAGAATCGCGTATTTTTGTGGAAATTTTAGCTAGTCATGTTTAGAAACGCGTATTTTTGTAAAAAAATTAGCCAGTCATGTATTAGAAACGCGCATTTTTGTAAAAAATTCAGCTAGTCATGTATTGGAAACGCGTATTTCTGTGGGAAATTCAGCTAGTCATGTATTAGAAACGCGTATTTTTGTAGAAAATTTAGCTAGTCATGTATTAGAAACGCGTGTTTTTGTAAAAAATTCAGCTAGTCATGTATTGGAAACGCGTATTTTTGTGGGAAATTCAGCTAGTCATGTATTAGAAACGCGTATTTTTGTAGGAAATTCAGCTAGTCATGTATTAGAGACGCGTATTTTTGTGGAAAATTTAGCTAGTCATTTATTTGAAACGCGAATTTTTGCCGGAAATTCAGCTAGTCGTATATTAGAGACGCGTTTTTTGTGGAAAATTCAGCTAATCATGTACTGGAAACGCGTATATTTGTGGGAATTTTAGCTAGTCATCTATTAGAAACGCGTATTTTTGTGAAAAATTTAGCTAGTCATGTTTAGAAACGCGTATTTTTGTAAGAAATTTAGCTAGTCATGTATTAAAATCGCGTATTTTTGTGGAAATTTAGCTAGTCATGTATTGGAAACACGTATTTTTGTGGGAAATTTAACTAGTCATGCATTGGAAACGCGTATTTTGTATATTGTAAATGCCCTACGATAACTTTTAAAATCTTTTAAGATTTTCCCCTCAAATCCACCCCAAGCGAATCCACCCACCTCAAATGACAGGGATACCCTTCGACAACCACCACCGTGATGGCGTTCACAGCGCACATCAGCAGCACCCTGATCACCGTGTCGATGGAGTTGATGACTTGCAGATACGAGGCGAAGAATATCCCCGAAGAGGTGAGCCCCACCAGGATCATGACGGCCATGACCAGCCTCCGCCTGCTGCCCGTCTCCAAGATGAAGCCGACGAAGGCCAGGCAAAAGGCCATCAGCATGGACCAGGCCAGAGTTTCCTCGTGGAGGTCCTCCACGTAGACGTTGTAGTCGAAGTTTAACGTGCAGTCCGAGGTGACGGATAGGAAGGTGTTGTTGATGAGGGTGCAGTTGACGAAGTGGTGGGTGGTCAGATCCGTGTCGATGAACCTGGAAAAAAAGAAGATTTGTACAAAATGGATTGTAATGCTTTTTCTGTCGGATAGTGAATTTCGGTCTTCTCTTATCAAGAATCATGAGCACGGTCAAGCGCTTGCAGTTGACGCTGAGACTACGGTAGACTAATAGGTCTCTTTTGGTGCCTCGGGCGCCAGCTTTAGGTGAGGTGCTCCACTTACTTGGGTAGCAACATGTGGAGATACGATCGGTATCCAGGGGTCAGTTATTTTGACCTCTCACTAAAGAACTCATGTGGATGACAATCTGGATAGCTATGAAAAATCCAGACAAAGGGCAAGTATTTAGAAACGCATGGAAGCATTTTCTAGGTATACCAGCGTATCGTCAACCGTTTCACAAATAGGTGTATCTGCGAAACACAAATTCATCATAACCAAGGAACCAGGGTAGATCCTAGTTATCGATAAAGGGAATAGTAAAAAAAATAAGAATAGAAGTAAAATTATAATAATAAATGTTAATGGAGAAAATACAATCGCCTACCTAGAATCCTTGATTAACGAGTCCTTGAAATATGACACCGACGCCTTCACGCTGATAAACTTCGATTCCTCCACAGAACAATTGACGAATTCCACGTGATTCAAGCTCATGTGAGTGAAGGTGCCATTCCTGAAGGACGTGTTCCCGTACCGAACGTTTTCTATGTTTCTGTTGAAAACGATGCCAGAGAAACTTCTGTTGGTTACGTACTGTTTTTGCGAGAAGTACTCCTGATCCCTCAGTTCCTTGATGGTGGTCGAGGAGAACGTCGAAACGCCCATGTAGAGGAAACCGAGGAGGAAATGAAAAGAGGCCAAGAGGAGGGTCCTGCGGAAGTGCGTGGGGCATGACACGAATTGGAAAGCCTCTCGGAACTGAAACAAAAAAATGGGAGGTTTTGTTTGTTGGAATGTGTACGTTATTTTCAAGTTGGTGAATTTGGTACTTTTTTTAGATATAAGATATTGCTTTACTTGGTTTTCCAACTTTTAATTTCGAGATAGTAATGATGTACAGAGTGATAGGAATACGACTGCCAAAATTATAACATATAATAGCTTGATTTCTAGTAAGTAAATGAAAACGTATTCCTCATTTTGCGTAAAGCGTGAATAGCGCTAGTGAATATTTTGGTTAGTGAATATTTTGGTTATCAATGGTGGATCATTCTAGCAGAAGTAATACTCCATTTATTCTAATTCATCATGAAATGTGGTGATCAGAATTAATCCGTTAACAACTGTCAAGTATTGATAGAATACAATAATACAATCAATATTTGATAGTTGTCAAAGGACACCAACAATTACAGCTGTTACAGTGTACTGACGTATCTGACGAAGCAGCAGAAGTGCAGTCAAGTGCAACCAGATGCCGATTTATCAAAAAATTCTGGTTCACCACACTTTCCCAAATCGTATTATGGCAGTTGTGAACGAAATGCAGCTTCAGTATTCGGAACTATTCCTCCTTTCCATCGAAAACAGTAGGGAAGCAAAAAAATATCTTTGGATGAAGCAGAAGTCGGGCTGCTCGAATCAATTAGAAAGAAAAAACAGCCCTGGCTCGCATGAGGATGGATATCTTCGGGCGCTGTAGCTGTAGTGCAGAAGATGTCATCCCACAGAGTAACCTCGTAAGGCATCTCCAGAATTTCATCAGCCAGCTGAGCAATAATAATAACTTACCGACGCAACTCCATTGTTTATGATGTTCTTCGTAGGACTCACTGGTCTTTCTCTATACGCGCTTCGGCCTGGCAGTTCCAGTTCTGTCAAGCCGTACTGCGTCCTGCTGTTGTTCAGCCTGTGCAGCCTTTGGTAGACAGCCAGGGCTTCCACCTCTCTGGAGGCTTCGAGGAGGTACCTCGGAGATTCCGAAGCCCAAATCAGCCCGATGATGCAGCCCACTGTTGGCAGCGTGCTCAGAATCAAAAATCTGCAATGAACAATTTGAGTTTACACTTCAGTTCAATTACAGGCCAGGAAGATACATCTTTATTTCATTATAGGAAATTATGAACATGCCAGTTATATAAAAAATTAGAAAGTTCAATTGGGCAAGGTAAATATTAATTATGTTTTGTCATTCTTATTGATAAATCAACTCCTGTAGAAAAAAAATCAGTTATTAATATCGATTTTCATGGCTTTTTTACGTAGAATTCAATGATGTGAGTGATTTATTTTTTCAAATCAAATATCAATAGTTATTATTGGACAAATCTCTTTTTTAAATGAGACAACCTGTATATTACTGCATAGTTCAATAGAGCTCTAAATTACCATTCCAAAAATGTTTTGCTAGAGTCATCTTTGAATTGCAGAGCTTTTTGGTACATGTAGCATCTGTAAAGAAAGCAGTATGATTTTCAAGATTTCTGGCTGGTTCATAATTTGTTTCTTTTATTTTGTTTACAAGTTCAGTCCCCTCATTCGTGGAGTAATCTATAAAGGCATTCGATAGATCTTTGTTTTCATGTTTTCAACCAGAGTTTTCTCATTTATTTTGTTGTTATTTTACAAAATTCCAGATATTTTTGTAACGAAGCAGTTGTTTGATTTTGGTAATCCTGTTCATATAGAGATATTTAAATTTTGACAAGTTACTTCTCAGTTTGAACAGACCAAAACAAATCCCAAAAATAACATTATTCCTATAACAATATGTATCTTGCACTTTCGATTCATTGTTCCTTCAAAAGTTTACATACAAATTGATGCACTCACAATCTTAAACCATCTCAATCCAAACACAATTTATCATTTCACTTTTTGGCTGTCAGCTGCACAGAAGTATTCAAATCGTCCACTGATGTGAACCGTGAATTGTTTGTCCACCTTTACAAACCTAGTTGAAAATGATGTTTCGAAGTGGGTTTTGTAAGGGGGCTGTGGTTCAGTATGTCGCTTCCATCACAGGTGAGTCTCTCTATTTGACTTTCTACTTGCCGTTTTCTAGAACCCCTCCTTAGAATCCTCGTCCAAACAGAAATAGGAACTTTTGGAATATAGTGGCTGAGTATCGGGCTTGAATGTCCTAACTACTGTCTCTTTCCGTTTATTCCAGCCCCAATTATACTTTAGAAAAGTAGATACCTGTGAAGTCTTTTCTCTCTGAACTGTTTTTCTCTTTGAGCATTCGTTCTATATTCATTTATTTCTCTTTGAGTCATTATTCTTCACCAACTCAGTTCTCTTTGAGTTTTCGTTTTTCATCAACTTGTTTCCAGTCCTTGTTTCTCTTTGAGCTTTCGTTGTTGATTCATTTATTTATCTTTTAGCCTTCATTCTTTATTAACTCAATTTTCTTTGTACATTTGTTTTACACTAACTTGTTTCTCACTGCGCCTTTGATCTTGATTTTTTATTTTTCTTCAGCTAGTTCGTCCTTTGTCTTCAAATTCTGTGAAGCAGGTCCTTATTTATCTTTGAGCTTTCGTTCTTTATTCATTATTTCTTGTTGAGCCCTAATTTTTTATCAACTTATTTCTCTTTGAGCTTTCGATTTTCATCAACTTGTTTCTCACTGAGCATTCGTTCTTAATTTTTTTGTTTTTCTTCAGCGCGACTGTTACTGCACTATTCTCCAAATTGCTAAGTCAACTTCTTCGTGAGAATAGAGGAGCTGAGTATCTTATGACCTTGACAAAAAAAGAGATGACAAACAAGGCACCTAACATAAATTGATGTGCTGGACATGATGAAACCTTTAAATTTTAGTAAAGTCAAAGACTTTGAGGAACTTCATAAGTCCCTCTCGAAATACCCTTCCCATCACACATTCCCACAAAGTGGAACATATGGGGCAAATTTCTGACCAAAAACAAGTACTTCAAATTTTTAGCATATTAATAATATTATTATTATTATTATTATGCTAAAAATTTGCTTCTTGCGACCTTAAGGGAATGGTAATGGTAAGTGTAACTGATGCGCTGCGACCTGATTAGATCTATTGTGCCCCATCTTCTTCTGCTATCTCAAGGTGTTCTCGTTTACAGCAGCCCCTCAAGCCTGAATTCCTTGAGGAATTTAAGGATTTTGAGGGGTTCTGTTCGTGGTATTTCTTCCACCGTCAGCTGGTGTGATCCCAGTACATTCAATCTCTTGTGATGTACAGCATAACACTCCATCAATATATGGTGGGGTATTTCTGGATGTTCCCCACAGAATCTGCAGGTGCTGTCCTCCTCTAAGCCTAACTTCTTTAGGTGTTCTTTGAGTCTGCAATGGCCCGTCAGAAATCTCGTGATTGTCTTTAGACTAGTTTTGCTGAGGTTAATCAGTGTCTTCGATCTTGCTCAGTTGAAATTGTCGAGGAGATCTTTGGCCTGCCTCAGCCCTGGAAGTCTTGCTAGTATGCGGCTCTCATTGCTTCTTCGGTTTTATTGAGTTCTTCTTGGAAGTAAGATTTTCCAATTCCGCAGAATGGTTCTGGCCCGATCAGTGGCGTTGATGCCCCTTTTCATGCAAGGGTGTCTGCTTGTTCATTGTCCTCCACTCCCAGAGGAGGATCACCTTGTTGTTCCTGCTTAGATCATTGAGTTTGTCTAGGCATTCCCAGACCATCTTCGAGTTGATGTTATATGAGTCAACTCTTTGATGGCTGCTTGACTATAGGAGAGGATTGCGATTTTCTTAAGGGAAACGTAATGAGTTCATCACACATGTCGCCTGCGTCGAGATCTAGGCTTCACAATTTGTAAATAATACAAAGCTGTCCTATTCTTGCTGTTTTGAACTCAGATGAAATATTTGGAATGCCACCTTCAATATCTCTCA
Organism: Chrysolina oricalcia; assembly: GCA_944452925.2. NCBI lineage: Eukaryota > Metazoa > Arthropoda > Insecta > Coleoptera > Chrysomelidae > Chrysolina > Chrysolina oricalcia. The sequence continues at coordinate 2,831,492 of OX101817.2, forward strand.
CGAGCCGAATTGAGCTGGGCTGAATATTTCTAACTTCATTGGTTTTAAGATCTTAAGTAAGGTTTCAAAACTCTCATTCGATTCATCATAGTTGCGTGGTATTCTGTGATTCTGTAATAAGAGCCCGTGACAATAACGAAACGTGAAGGAATGGAAGCCAAAAAAGTGTTTCTTTCATATTTACAGGTGCACTTGCGGTAACGAGTTATGGGATGAACTCAACATGGATGTCACCCTACCTTCCTTATCTGATATCAAAATCGTCTATAATTCCCATGACCAGCGATGAAGCAGCCTGGTGTGCAATCGCACCTCTTATAGGCTGCATATTCGGAGCTCTCATAGCCGCCAACCTCACAGACAGAATAGGCCGGAAGTACACCATACTAATGATGGCACCAGTGGTGCTCGTCTGTCAAATCGGTGTAGGTTACGTCAGGAACGTCTGGTACCTGTCCCTACTGAGGATGATCATCGGGGTGACAGACGGGGCTTGCCTTACAGCGTTGCCGATGTATGTTGGAGAGATCGCTTCCCCGGATAAACGCGGGTTTCTCTCGTCGCTGATTTGCTTATTTTTCCTAACCGGGGCATTACTGATGAACACGCTAGGCTCCTATCTTAGCATATTGACGAGCAGCAGAATCAGCGCGTGCATTCCAGCAGCCCACTTCGTGGGTTTCATTTTCATGCCCGAGTCTCCCTACTACTACATCAAAGTGAAGAAGTACCAGCAAGCGGAACGGTCGTTGAGGAGTTTCAGGGGCGACTCGAATATAGATAAAGAGATGGAGGTTCTTAAGGAAGCAGTGAGGACGCAGGAGCGCCCCAAATTCACCGACCTCTTCACAGTGCCCAGTAATCGCAAAGCCACGGGCATCTACATCATTCTTAGCATAGCTGTGAGGTCAACCGCCAAGTCCCCATTCGCGTCTTATACAAGATTGATCTTCGAGGAATCAGGAAGCAATATAAGCCCCATAGCGTCCACTATCGCCTGCTGTGGCGTGGAGTTCGTGGTAGTGATGTTCACAACGTATTTCATCATTGATCGTTTTGGAAAGAGATTCCTTGCTATGATATCATTAGCTGGTTGCGCAATCGCCCTTTGCGTTATGGGGGTGTATTTCTATCTCAAAGATAACCAGTATGACGTCATTCAGCATCTGAACTGGCTGCCTATCACCACGCTGATATCCTACACCGTGTTGCACAGTATCGGAATCTCTTACGCGCACATGTGTTACTTGAGCGAACTATTCCCGACCAACGTCAAGGCCAACGCGCTTTGCTTCGCGGAGATTTTCATGGTTTCTACAGGGGCGGCCAGCACCAAGGTATACCAGCTGATGAACGACGGGTTCGGGAATATGTACGTGTCTTTTTTCTGTTTCACGGCTTTTTGCGTGGTTAATTTGATCTTTATCGTGAGGTGTGTGCCGGAGACGAAAGGAAAGTCGTTGGAGGAGATTCAGTTGTTCTTGAGGGGAAAACAAGGCGATGCACAACAGAAGAAAGGATCCAGCACGTGAGAGAAGTTGTGGAATAGTTCGTTTCGAGATCTCGAGTGAAAAATCAAACATATTCGAAAAAGTAACGTTACAAAATTAAAATATATATCACAGTCAGAATAACAGAACGTAAAACATTGTAAGTAGTCAGACTCAAATATTGACAAATTAATGTGAAATACAACCTTCTGCTACATCCCAAATATTCCATCTTGAAGTGTCTAACACCAAACAACTACTACCCCTTACGACTGATGGGGAATACGTTCCTCAGATTCTACAAGGAATAATCTCCGACTGCTTTCAACGAACAACATGGGATTGATCCAGGAATTTTTCCTTGAAAGCTGTCTAATCGACTATTTTTTTGATTTAACAGTATGTAAAATACTTTGATATAATCTAATAAACTATAACGACGTTAACATTAATTTTAAAATGTAAGGCAGTGATTTCAACAGAACATTTTCATACCATAAGTCGATTCCAAAACACTAGTTACAGAGTGATTGGTTATTCAAGGAGTAGGTACGATATTGTCATAATACAGATTTTTTATTTGTAAAATTGGATAATTCAATCGGTCAATATCATTAACTAAGCCATACTTATATAAAATACCTTTCTGCCTCATCGAATTGCTAATTTGGAAAATATTTTTGCATCTCAATGCACTGATCAGATGTCAGATTCGCACCTGAGTTCTGCTAAGGAATTTTACGTGAATTTTAATATCTATGAATCTCATTTTCATTCTTCATTCTTCTTCACTTTACTACCTTGATCAGTATCTTTCATTATATTCGTTTATGAATAGGAGCTATGTGAAAATTATGTACTTTTTCCTAGTTTGTAGGGTAACGCGTCCAGTTTGCCTATGTTTCTGTATCAACAATCAAATTGTGAGAAATGAATGGTAATTTGAAATTCAAATTACAAATAGGTGATGCAGCATAAGACAATTTCCCGGTGAAATGACAATGGTCTCTTACCTTCACTGCATCATCTGCAAATAGTTTATCACAAATTCCACAAAATGTTGCAACTAAAAACTCGTTTTCTCTCTCAGGGGGTTACGTAGCGATAGGAGGATATTACCTGAGACGTTTGGACTGAATCGACAACCCCTAACGTAATATACCTTTTCATAGTTTCTTATCAATTTTAATTACTGTTGTTGCAATTTTTGACACAATTTCAGAATTTCACGATTTCCAGCAATTGGCAAATCGTAAAAATTATTCTCAACAGTTATTCTTTTGAAACTTTTTCTGACGGCTCAAATGTTAGAGTGAACTGTTTTGATGTAATATCATGCCCAAAATTTACCATAGCATCAGAAATAAAAGGTCCTAAGTCACAAGTCATATATTTTTTAGAAAGTTTACTATGAAAAACTCACTTGTGCCATGAACTCCAGTGTTCTCGATTGTCCTGTACAATATCTGCTCCTAGTGTTGGCATGGTCATGTATGATATGAAAGATATAAAGGCAGCTCCTAGGGGCCAAAAGGCATGCAAGAATCCCGAGTACCTTGAGCGAGTCTTTCTGGAACAAGTCTCCATGAGGTAACTGAAGCTGAGGGGGAACGCTCCCGAAACGCCAAGTCCCGAACAAAACCTGAGAACAGCACAAACAACTAATTTCAATGATGATGATGATAATAATAATACTATAGGAGTTGAAACAAATCGGAAAAAGTCTTTGCTATGACCATAAAAATAAAATCGGTTTGAAGTCTTAGACAAATAAGTGTTATGGAGGTTATAGTGAAAATAGTCACCTTGCAGTCATGAAGGTCCCATACGTTGGCATCACTGAGGCGACAACAGAAAATAACGCTGCTACTGACAGCGCGCTAATTAGGGATCTTCTTCTTCCTAGTTGATCTCCAAGGATGCCCCAGGCCAAGGATCCTCCTGCCATTGCGAGCAGAGTTATAGACACTAAAAAAAATTCGTCGTTCATACAAATTTTAATAATAAACAACACATAACTGCCAAGACTGCCCCCAGAAATATAACACGAGAAAATAGGAATCGGTAGTAACAAATAGGAAACAAGCAAAATCATTATGTTACAGTTTCCTGAATATTTTATCAAAACGTCTTGATGGAAAATATCATTAACGAGAGTCAGGTAATCTAATGCATCGTCACTCCAACATAGAGACTTCCAAGCATAGCTTACATTTCGTCTTTTTTGCTCGAAATTTCGTTTTTTTTTTCATAAAGAACTTCACCCTTCCATGAAATGTAAAGAAAATGGTACTACTTTCGATTAGTGCCCGCGTGAGCTGTTGAAATTAACCCCGCACTATCATGATCAAATCTCCGGTGGTGAATGCCTTCACGTATATTCTTATTTTGCGCTACAATGGTGCTAAATGGGTGAAACATGCATGCAAACATGACTGAAAACGGCCGAGCCTGCGTTATCTGCCGAGTGGTAGGAGAGTCCGGGAGATTAGGGGAATTCTTCTAATGAACTGGTTGCGTGGTAATACGCTTCCTCCCATCAGCCGCATTCTCCTACCACTCGCTACCACCAGCTCGGCCGTTTTCAGTCATGTTTGCAAGCATTTTTCACCCATTTCGCAGCATTTTAGCGCAGAATGAGAACAAATATTTTGTGGTACTGTACTTATACTTTTAAAATCTGTTTTAGAAATTGAAATTAGATTATCACTAGAGCATCCAGGCACGCTGCAAAAAAAATCAAATTGCAGTTGTGCCAAAACTAATGATCTGTCAGAGCCGGTTTTGTGCACACACAAAGTACACATGATTCAATGCTTTTATGAGAAGGGTCAACCCTATTGCTTGAAAAATGGTGAAGTTCTGAATTTTTTGAAAAATCGTTAAATTTTCCAGTTTTTCCGGGTTTCCTCCGTTACTAATTATCGGGTCGCAAAACATACCAGATTGTTTGTATTTCAATTATCTACAATTCTTCTCAGATTCTCTATTAGTTCTTCTCAGATTGCTCTATTAGTGTTCATTTTATAAGCAAAACAATTTAAAAAAACACGTTTTTTGTTATTCAAATGTTTATAACAAATTAATAAATTACAGTTGCGAGTCGAAAACATATAACTACGGACTGTCTTTCATGTGATGGCACAGTCTGTTTTCTACTAGTATTTTTGTAAGGAAAAAAGCTCTATTGATTGGCCTATTTCACTAAAATCACTTTTTGTTGCAACTATATATACAGTGTGTCCCACTTTGAGCAGCCACACCCTCATATTTCGTTGAGCATGAAATAATTCGAAATTTTCTTTGACTCAAGTTGTAGTACTCGGAAATACCTACCTTTATGTTTACGGAACCTTTGTATATCCATTTTCCACGGTTAACTACGACCAAATGAAAAGTGAAAAATTGGGAAAAACATACTAGGCATTTTTTTATCGCAAAAATAACACCAGATTCTGTTTTAGAACACCTTAAAACCCCCAAATCTCAATGCTTGCATCATTTGAATATACAGGGTATCATCTGTAGCTGGTAGCATTATCAACTCTAATCCATAAATAATGCTTGGAAAATTTCCAAAATGTCTTCTCTTGTCACAGAATTCCCAAAAATATTTAATTAATACTTTGAAAAATAGCCAAACATCAGTTTTCCAAGGCTAACTCTGATCAGAATGAATGATACCCTGTATATTCAAATGATTCAAGCATTGAGATTTGGGGGTTTTAAGATGTTCTGAAACAGAATCTGGTGTTATTTTTGCGATAAAAAAATGCCTAGTATGTTTTTCCCAATTTTTCACTTTTCATTTGGTCGTAGTCAGCTGTGGAAAATGGATATACAAAGGTTACGTAAACATAAAGGGAGGTATTTCCGAGTACTACAACTTGAGTCAGAGAAAATTTCGAATTATTTCATGCTCAACGAAATATGAGGGTTTGGCTGCTCAAAGTGGGACACACTGTATATACAGTGTGTCTCCACAATGTATATACAGTGTGTCTCACTTCTCATGGAAACACCCCCGTATCTTCCGTAACAATAGAGGTAAAATGATGAAACTATCAGGACTGATGGAAATGCTCAAAATGCATCTACCACCTGAATGGGGTTGGCCTAAGTGATATACACTGCCCGCCACTCGCGATGGAACGACCCATTTTTACGGTAAAACATACTAGGGGACAGAATAGACTCAAAATTCCTACAGATTCGTGATCAGGACCACCAACTTACTACAGAAACACGTTTTCCCTGAAAAAATTTCAGTCCTGAAAAATCCGAATTTGTCTCACTTCTCATGGAAACACCCCCGTATCTTCCGTAATTTTTTACGTAGAACCATGAAATTTCCAGGATCGATAGATACATTGGAAATGAACTCACTGCACGGGAATGGTCAATCTACGTAATATACACTGCACGCCAGCAGCGAAGGAACCACCCATTTTTCCATCGCTGCTGGCGTGCAGTACGCATCATGTATGATGACCTGTTTTGTACAGAGAGTTCATTTCTAGTGCATCTATCGATCCTGCAAATTTCAGGGTTCTACGTATAAAATTACGGAAAATACGGGGGTGATTCCATGAGAATTGAGACAAATTCGGATTTTTCAGGACTGAAATTTTTTCAGAGAAGAAGTGTATCTGTAGAAAGTTGGTGGTCCTGATCACAAATCTGAAGAAATTTTTAGCCTATTTTGCCCCCTAGTATGTTTTACCGTAAAAATGTGTTGTTATATCGCGATTGGCAGGCAGTGTATATCACGTAGGCCAACCCCATTCAGGTGGTAGGTGCATTTTGAGCATATCCATCAGTCCTGAGAGTTTCATCATTCAACCTCAATTATTACGGAAGATACGGGGGTGTTTCCATGAGAAGTGAAACACACTGTATATACTATATATATATATATATATATATATATATATATATATATATATATATATATATATATATATATATATATATTTAATACCATCTCACCAAGCCATTCTTTCTTTTCTTCTCCGATACACAGCTGAAGTTCAGCAGCTGGTAGAATATATCCCAAAATGGTCAGCTCCGAACAATCTGCTGCTAGACCTAGTCCCAAAGCACAAGTCAGAATAAATTGTGCCTTGCCAACTGCCGCTTGGGATAAAGCGTCTTCGTGAAATCCTACCAAGACTCCTCCATTTTGAGATTCAATTCCTGAGTCGACGGTAGGCGTAAAAGATGCTGAAAAAAACATTAACAATTAAAATCAACATTATCAGTTCCTGATAATGTAAACAACAAAACACAACATGAATGTCAACGTAGAAGATGTTCAAAATGTTCGCCTCGAATGCCTTGACAACATCCTAATCTTAAATAAAACTGTCTTCTAACGTTATGGAACATCCGACCTAATCGCAAACGTTATTCTTCTTCTTGAGTCAAATAAATCTAATGGTTCAGTTTTGTATAGCATGCTTTTCCCTTATCCCCATAAGAGGAAGTCCAAGGCGTAAGATCGGGTGATCGTGCTAGCCATTCGAACCGTCTTCGCCTTCCTATCCACCGATTTGGAAATATTCGGTGTAGGTACTGCCGGACATTGACTTGGTAATGTGGCGGAGCTTCATCTTAACGAAAACCATATCATATTCGCTGGAACTTGTGGGTTTGCTGGATCAGGTTGTAAGTTTGCACAACGTTATTTTGGAGCAACTTCAATATATCTTCCAGTGTTATCTCCATAACCAATCATCTCCAGAACTGTTATTTTGTGCATTTCTGTTAAACGATCCATGATTCTCAATTGCAATTGACGAAATTCAAACGACAACTGTAACACTGACAAATACTGTCATGCGCTTATAATCCCGCAACAATCAAAACAAAATAACGTTGCCATGGTAACTTTTTTAATGAGCTATCAGATTGTCATTATATTAACGAATTTCATGATGATAGATATATGAGACCGAATCAAGTCCATTAATGTTTGTTTGATAAGACGGTACGACGGTAGGACGGTGAGGGAGTTAATTTCAATCAATAAATAAGACAGAGATTGGATAGAAGTGGTAATTCAGGGTTGTCCCGGATTTTTCACGCTGGTGGTAGTGGGTTCAATTCCTAAAATTTTTTTTTTATTTCTTCAATGAAATCAATTAGAGAAACTGTTATCAAAAGATAACAGATTTCTAGTGATATGATTAAAATAGTCGTATAAATAGAATAGAATAGAAATAGTGCTTTGTTTGAAAGTGGTTGACAATGTTTCACTTTGAGTAAGGTAAGGCTGGACTTTCATTGTCTAAAAAAGAACAAATAAAAATTCAATTCTCTGCAATTTTTAATCACGACGTTTCAACTGTTAAAATCTAGTCATTATCAAGTGTATAATGCGACAATCTCAAAGATACTTCTTATATATGCTATGGATAATTTTGTGTCATTAGCCTAGGGGTAATTTGCCGGTGTTCAGGTAAGCTTGTTAATTACAGTGCCGGGCCCTCCGGTACAGCATTGTTAATTCTTATCGCAATTTCAATTGATCCATGCCACTAATTAAGGGTTTCCACACATTACGGATTTCAATGCTAGCTTGACTGAAGACTTTGTTGTTCATAATATATGATCCGCTATCCTTGACTTTGATGGATAGCGGATCATGTCTGGACGACCCAACACAACATAAAATGGACTGAAGCCGAAGTCATCCATAAAGAAGAGGGCTGGTATAGAAGGAAGTTCAAAGAGAGTGCATATATTATGAACAACAAAGTCTTCAGTCAAGCTAGCATAGAAATCCGTAATGTGTGGAAACCCTTAATTAGTGGCATGGAACATTTGAAATTGCGATAAGAATTAACAATGCTGTACCGGAGGGCCCGGCACTGTAATTAACAAGCTTACCGGAACACCGGCAAATTACCCCTAGGCTAATGACACAAAATTATCCATAGCAAATATAAGAAGTATCCTGGAGATTGTCGCATTATACACTTGATAACGACTGTAGATTTTAACAGTTGAAACGTCGTGATTAAAAATTGCAGAGAATTCAATTTTTCTTTGTTCTTTTTTATACAATGAAAGTCCAGAATAACCTTACTCAGAAATAGTCATGTACCGGCATTTGGAAAAAAGACTCGTTTGAACTATTCGTCGCACATTTTTGCGCAGTGGGTAGTGATTCTAGATGTAGATACTCCCCCCTGATAAAATAAGAGCCAGTCCAATACTGTAGGTCATCCAAGTTTTTCTATAATTCATTATAAAACCATCATTTACTTCAGGCAAATCCAAACACCAAACTAAATATTCGCATCTGATATAAAAATAATGTCCTTACAATGGAAACATCATGCTCTACTTGTTAACAGTCAATGTATATTAAAGATCAAAACGCTGATATTTAGAAACTACAAGGGGTACAACTCATGCAAACTTTGGAAGGTTAATATAAGGTCACAGTTCCTTTATAAATAATAAAGTCCTTTCATCAACCGAACACGTCTACTTAGGTTACGATAGTGGTGCATTAGTCTAGGAAAAGTTATCCAAAAGTTGATATTATAGCGCAATCAATATAGACATTGATAAGTTTGGATACAAAGTACAAAAAATTCATACTTGGCATGCAAAATGAGGGCAACTGAAGCAACATACGTCGATTGTCTGTCGGGTGGCTTTGGGGAGTATCTAAGGGGGGCACCAGACATGTTGATTCCTCACACATCTTTCATTCCAAAATCAATGTGCACACATAATTTCCAGTTTGATTTTTGTGGACAACCCTCGAGTTTCGATGCTCTGTAAATGAAAATTACAAATGAAAAAGGCGTTTCCTGTTGAAATTTCAGAAGAACACCAATTTTTACAGTACCTGTATGTCGGCAAAATTGGAAATATCTATATGAAAAAACTGAAAATTGCAATTTTTTCAAAATATTTTTTTATTGAATAATAAACGCTTTGTTCGGTGTTAAATAACTTTAAGGGATTACTGCAAACTTACGTTATAATTAAAATGGAACTTTTTAGGTTTGTTTCCAAATATTGGTAGCGCCAAATTTCATGAACTAGTTTTTAGCATGACTCATATCTATATATCTCTTGCAATGACTCATATCCTCCAACTTCGTTCAATTTTTGACATGGATTACTTTTCTCTAACGTAATCAACTTTTGTGAAAAAAGAAGGAAAACAAAATGTATTCCGCAGTACAACGTGGAAACTTGAGATTTTCTATTTTACCTAATTTATTTTCATTATTTCCTCACAAAATATTCTCATTTTTATTTCTCAAAAAATGAAACAAATAACTTTTTATTTTAGGAATCAGTACAAACATGAAAATTAAAAAGAAACGCGATATCTACCCATCAGGCCGCTGAGTGCTAGAATTCTACACTTATTAGCAAATCATATAACAACAACATTCTTAATTATCTTCATTTCAATTGTAATCATTAAACAAAAATATCAATTAAATTCTACATATCCACTTTCCAAACAGAACATTGTCCTGAACATTTCATTGAAAATAAGGTCAAATTAGCCTTGAAATAAACAATATTCCTAGAATGATTTGTAAATGTCAAAATAATTTGTCTTGGTTTTTGTCAAATAAGTAGTGAAAAGTTTGCGATATTTCTATTTTCAAGAAATAAACAGTGAGACAACATTTTCTTTAAATGCCCCGTACACATTCGCAACAAAATAAAATTGAATTGATTTTGATATGCGGGGTGTTATATCCTGAACAGGCTAATAGGTAGAACACTTGGTAGGAACAATTACAACCAGTACTTGACAGTTGTCAAATGGTAATGTCTACTTGAAAAGTAATTTGAAAGTGGTGTTTGTTGTACGTTGATATTAATAAAGTATTTCTTCCGAGAACCTACTGGTTACTTGTGTACCGTGAACACAACAAATTGGCGCAGTCGAAAAGTAAGAAGGAAATACTAAGAAATGGCAACCATCGGAAACATTGAACCATTCAATCCGAATGAACCTCAAAAATGGAAAATGTACGTACAACGCCTCAATTTCTACTTACAAGCCAACGGTGTTGAAGAAGACACAAAGAAAAAAGCAGTTTTCTTAAGCATTTGTGGGTCTGCAACATTTGAAGTAGCACATGCATTGACAGCACCCACAGAAATTGAAAAGGTAACCTTCAAGGATATCATTAAAAAACTCAATGCGCACTTCTCTCCAGAGAAGTCTGAAATGGTTGGTCGTTTTCGTTTCCACAGAAGAGAACAAGGACCTGACGAGACCATTTCATCCTACATTGGCGAGCTACGTAAATTGGCAGAAGATTGTAATTTCAATGCTACACTACTCTTAGAAATGCTCAGAGATAGACTTGTTTGCGGCGTGAGAGATGAGTCCTTGCAACGAAGATTACTAGCTGAATCCTCTTTAACATTTGATAATGCAGAGAAAATTGCATTAGCTCATGAAGCAGCAGTTCGGAATGTTCTTGAATTGAGAGAACCGGATACAAGTTATGCTAACCAGGTGAAACGGAATATCAAAAATAACATTCCTCAGAGACCTACAACAGGCAACACAAAATTTGCGTGTTTTCGATGTGATAACGAACATTCTTCGTCAGATTGCCAGTTCAAAGACTCAGTATGCAATTTTTGTCACAAGTTGGGACATATAGAACGAGCGTGTATGTCAAAGAAGAAGTATTTCAAAAATAAAAAGGCGAACGTTAGAGCTGTGCAAAGTTCAGACAATGACAATCAACAAATGTCATCTCAGGGAAATGATGATTCCGTATACGAGGTTGTCTATAGTGTATCGAGAAAATCATCCGAATTCAGAGTCGCAGTTACCATCAACAATCACGTGGTTAATATGAATATAGATAGTGGGGCTGCATATTCAATGATTGGTATCGAGCAATTCCATGACATTTTCACACAAGAAGAGCCAATGTTGAAGAAAACCCATTTTATATTGCGTGATTATCAGCACAATGAAATAAAAACGCTAGGAATGTGCGAGGTTCCAGTGGTATTTGGCAAACTTCAGAAGAACTTGCCATTAGTGATAGCAGGAAACGATACTGCAAATTTACTAGGTAGAAATTGGTTTGTTCCTTTGAATATTTCGTTGACAGGAATATCCATAAATTCTATTGAACCAGACCCTCTAGCGGAATCGAATCAGATTCTAAAAGAATTCGCAGATGTTTTTGCTGATGGTTTAGGAAATTTCAAGGGCCCACCAATCTCCTTGAATATTGATCCGGCAATAAAACCAATAGTACTCAAAGCTAGGAAGCTTCCGTTTTCCTTGAAACCATTCGTCGAAGAAGAGTTGAATAAGCTCATTATACAAGGTATTCTTGAACCTGTGATTCATCCAGTATGGGCCACTCCAATCGTTCCGGTGGTTAAACCTGATAAGAGTTTACGAATATGCGGTGACTACCGGATCACTATCAATAAAGCACTGCTCAAAGATGTATATCCGATTCCAGCTATTCAAGAAATATTAGCCACACTTGCTGGTGGAAAATTTTTTGCACGTTTAGATCTAAAACAGGCATATCAACAACTGTCAGTTGATAGAGCCAGTGCTGATGCTCAGACCATAATAACGCACAAGGGGGCATACAGGGTGAATCGCCTACAATTTGGAGTATCTGTGGCACCCCAGATTTTCCAGCGTTTCATGGATACCCGCCTACAAGGAATCCCTGGAGTTTTACCATATTTCGATGATGTACTGGTGGTCGGAAAATCGTCGAAAGAATTGAAGCAGCGACTTCATGAAGTTTTAGAACGCTTTCGCCAAGACGGTCTCCGCTTGAGAAGAGACAAATGCATATTCTTTGTCAAAGAAATAAAATTTCTTGGATTTTGGATTACGTCTGAAGGAATTCATCCAACAAAGGACAAGGTCCGAGCCATAAATGACGCTCCTGCGCCGACCTGCAAACAAGAACTACAAGCATTTATGGGCATGCTCAATTTTTACCATCTGTTTCTGAAAGGTAAAGCAACATTGGCGGAGCCTCTCCACCGATTGCTTCATCAAAATGTACCATGGAAATGGACGAAGGAGCAAGAAAATTCTTTCTCACAACTGAAACAGCTGTTGTCATCTGATATGGCACTGGCGCACTATGACGAGAAGAAACCGCTCATTCTCAGCTGTGATGCCAGTCCTTATGGTGTTGGTGTTGTGATGAGTCACATAGAACCGAATGGGGAAGAGAAACCAATAGCATTTCACAGTCGTACAATGTCGAAAACTGAGAGAAACTTCGCTCAACTGGACAGAGAAGCTCTTGCTATCATCACTGCTTTGAAGAAATTTCATGACTATATTTACGGCAGGTTTGTGGAAATTCGCACCGATCACAAACCACTTTTGGGTATACTGGGCGAAAATAAACCAGTTCCGGAAGTTATTTCACCAAGAATGCTTCGCTGGAAACTTATAATGAATAGTTACAATTATAAGCTTGTTTATGTTTCCGGAAGTGCCATTCCACATGCTGACTCGCTGAGTCGACTACCACTTGAATGTAATGAAACTGAAGCTCCTTCTGTTCTAGAAGTTTGTATGTTGGAAACAGTGCCTGAAAAACCCTTTACGGCCGAACAAGTAGCTGCAGAAACGTCGAAAGATCCAGTTCTCTCCAAAATTATGCAGTGGATTCTCAGAGGTTGGCCAGGAGAAACAAGACACTTAACAACCGAAGAGAAATGTTTTTGGCAAAAAAGAATGCAACTCTCAGCGTACAGAAACTGCTTATTATGGGGAAACAGAGTGGTTATTCCGTCAGGAGGTAGAAAACTAATAATGGACATTCTTCATACTGCACATCCTGGGATAGTCAAGATGAAAGCATTAGCACGGTCACACGTTTGGTGGCCAGGTATGGACAGTGAGATCGAAATTATGGTTGGAAAGTGTCAAACGTGCCAACAAAACAGATCAATGCCTCCTAAAGCCCCTCTCCATCCCTGGGAATATGCAAGAGCACCATGGGTGAGACTCCATGTAGATCACGCTGGTCCATTTCTAGGTCACATCTTCTTTTTGGTCATTGACGCTTTCTCCAAATGGTTAGAAGTTCGCATAGTGCCATCCACTGCATCACATGCAGAAATTGGAGTATTAAGAGAACTATTCTCAACCCATGGGATTCCGCAAGTGATTGTATCTGACAATGCAACATCATTCATTTCACAAGAGTTCCAGGAATTCTTGCAAAAGAACCTGATCAGACATGCAAGAGTAGCACCCTATCATCCTGCTTCCAACGGCCAGGTAGAACGCATGGTACAGACCACAAAGGAAGCACTGAAAAAGTTATCGATTGGCGACATGAAAACAAAGCTTGTAAGATTTTTATTGCAACAACATATCACTCCAAGTTCAACGACAGGCCAAAGTCCAGCAGAGTTATTGATGTCAAGACAACTGCATACTATGTTAGATACGGTACATCCAGATTTCCTACAAGAAATGTCAACTAAGCAAGAGGTAACGGGGACCACTACAAAACTAGTAGAGAAGCTGCCGAAATGATCAATTCAGAAAAGAACGTTCATAATTTTACTATGACAAGAGCTGTGATTTATAAAAAGTTCCTCTTGAAAAGGCCATTGCCAATGATGAAAATGCATTAAATTCATTATTAGCAGTTACCAAAAATCCGCAAAACTCAACAAGGTAACTTGCTATTGAAAGCATTGCTAGAACATTTGTTAGGCGAATTTTGAAAATGGAAAAATTCCACTCTATCGACCCAGATTTGGAAGATTAGATTTTTGTGCCTGGCTTCAAAATTTATTTTTCTACATTCATGCAAAAAGCAAAACTTTATTGAACTATATTCAGTGGAAAAAGAAGTTCTTTACTGCACTAGTGCAATAAAGTTTTTATTGCACTCATCTGTCATTCTATTTAAACGTGCTTGTCATCATGACAAACATAAACGTTTAAACCTACTACATATTTAGCAGATATTCTGTGAGATTGGCAATAGGTACTTTACTACGAAATATTCATATTGAAAATTGCACCAATTGTTCATTCACTTTCAACGTTGAGGGTAAAAATAAAGTTTGAGTTAAATTGTTCGTAACGTATTAGTTCCTGTTTCAATGCAAATCGATATTAATAATAAAGTATTCAAGTTGCGCTTTTCATTTTCCTACACCTAGTGCCGCACCTCAATAAATCATTTTTTGCTTTTTGCATGAACGTAGAAAAAATGTTGTATGCAACTCGTGCAAAAATTGTTGCATAAATAACTATTAAAAATGTTTGATTCACGGATGAAGTCAAATTCACTTCCAATGGACTTATTGGCTCCCAAAATTGTCGATGGTAGGCAACTGAAAATCCCCATTTCTTTGTGCAATGCAAAAAACAATATTATTATATCGTTAATGTTTGGTGCGGTATATTTCAATCGAAAATCATTGTGCAATTTTTTTTAGTTAAAACCTCAATTCACAATTTTTTTTTCACATTATTTAATGATCTCCAACAAGGATCCCCTTGAAAAATTTCATCTAAATGTCACTTATTTTCCAAAAAATATAACCTTTGAGATTTTGCTAATTTTTGAAATTGCATATATTCAATAAACTGTATATCTGATAGTAGGTTTCAAGACGAGCCTAAATTGATGAAATTTTTTTTGAAAAATCACAAATAAAGATTTTTTTCATTTGTTGCGTACTCTTTGAATGTCACTGTATACAAATATAAATGAAGAAAGTTCATCAATAGAAATTTCTGAATTTCAGATATCCTTTCCATTCGATCAATCAAAAAACATCTTTAGTTCTGTGTTTAGTTAGTGAACGTAATATTATGAACATAAAATACCTTTCTTTCAAATACCTACTACAATTTCTTGTGGACTGCGTCCAATGAGGCTACACTTTTTTTTAAAGAAGTTCCCAGAAATACTATAAATAGGTGTGCCACTGTGGATATCATTATTGTTATATTCATTATTTTAATAAAGTAATTTCTGTAAAGATCACAAATCAGAAAAATTACACTACAATTCCAATTTCCCACATAATACACTTGAAATCCCACTTCTGAAATTACATTATCCTAGAAATCGCACTATGGAACTGGAACTGGACCATAAATGTCACTGCAGTCATAACATACATACCTGAATGAAAAACCCAAAACCTACCCTAACTCGAACCACAATAAAAACATACATATGGCTAATGACCATAGCAGTCGATGCCAAAGCACCAAAAAAAAACATACACAAAACACCAGTACCACAAAAACACATCTAACGGGACCTAGCTTACCCACGTACCCTATAGAATCAATCCCCTATTTCTCAACGGAAAGAAGACATTTCACACATCTAAATTACTTATCCGTGAAAACGAGACTTTTATCGCTGAAATGCTGAAGCTGAAGCACTGTTCAGTAGTCACGCTATCCTACTTCGCCTACTGGTCATGATATCGATTGGAACCTCCGGAAAATCAATAATTATAGACAGGTCCGTTCTTAGAATTATTGGCCCTGCTGAAATTACTGGCTTGTATTTGCCGGGGGGTGATATACAGGGTGGGGCACCGAAAACGAAACAGATCAAAAATGTGATGTGAAAAAAATGCAAAAACACGTCGATTTTTAATCCAAGGGGGACATCTTCCTATCATGACCTCAACTGTCATACCCCTCCCCCTGCCCCGTGGTCACTATCACCAAAACAATTTGAATAGGGAAAGTAGTAAGTGTGACACATTATTGAAGAGGTAATTTCATAAGGAATTCAGGAATGTCAATTTTTGCTACCTAGTTACAGGGTCTTTTTTAACAATGTCGAGTGAATTAACGTACTGGGGTTCTACCCCTATTTTCAGCTTCCTTCTTATTGTACTTAACTGATGAACATATACAGGGTGGGTCACGGTCGATGGTACCTTAGACGTTTACGAAGAACGGGAAATAGGATCATTCTGAAAATTTGGTTTCTCAAGTAGTTGCTCTTGGTCTATCGATCTAAAATATTTTCAGCAATGCAGCGTTGCCGCTTATACCAGAAAGTAGCAGCATCTTTGTTATTTCAAATGGGTCACCCTGTATATTACCGCATTTTTGAAATGTCATTCCTTTCTGATTATTTCTGCCTCATACTCCCCTATACCTATCTCTAACGGTTTTTGAGATATTGGTTATTTTCCATATTTTTTATCCAAAACATAGCTCGAATTGAATGTTTATTTCTGCGTTATTTGGATTCTTAGGAAGTTGCAATTTTGTTTTTAGTTCATCAAGATCATGTACATTGATTCTGTATAGAGAAGTTTGTTCTGCGTTATACAGGGTCGTTCAAAATTCATGATCTTACTGCTAGATACGAAAAGGGTTGAAAGTGCGTTTTTTTAAATGGAACATCCTGTATATTATGAAATATCCTGAAAGATGACTCAATTCACTTCGAATTGATATATCATGTTCCTATACCTAAATAGCCAGAATTCCGAGATAATAGCAATTTTCACTTGTAATCTCCCAAGTGCTTGAATTATTGCCGGAAATTTTTCGAGTACATGCATTTTTTGAAAATTACCCGAGTCGCGAAGCGACGAGGGTAATTTTCTTCGGAAATTCATGTACCAGATAAATTTACGGCAATTAATTCAAGCATGAGGGGGATTCGGTAAGAAAATTTCACACCGAGAAATGAAAATCATCCAACAATTCATAAGAAATAACTAACGATGGTTTCACCTGAACTATTTATAACCACTGAATAATTGATATGTAAAATACTTAACAAAATTTTCATCAATTAATGTGTTTAAATTTGGAACAAAAAAAATAAAAAAGTTGTGTTCTTATCGTGGATTGAACCATTGACCTAGCGATTCATAGGCCGCAACACTACCGCTGAGCTACGGGACTTGCGATAACAACTTGTGACAAATGGTGTATTGAACTTCTTCTGAAATATGATTTCAGAATTGTGAAACCATCGTTAGTTATTTCTTATGAATTGTTGGATGATTTTCATTTCTCGGTGTGAAATTTTCTTACTGAATTCCCCTCGTGCTTGAATTAAATGCCGTAAATTTATCTCGTACATGAATTTTCACGCGACTCGGGTAATTTTCAAAAAATTCATGTACCGGAAAAATTTCCGGCAATAATTCGAGCGCTTGGGAGATTACAAGTGAAAATTGCTGTTATCTCGGAATTCTGGATATTTAGTTATAGGAACATGATATATCAATTCGAAGGGAATTTAGTCATCTAGCAGGATATTTCATAATATACTGGATGTTCCATTTAAAAAAACGCACTTTCAACCCTTTTCGTATCTAGCAGTAAGATCAAGAATTTTGAACGACCCTGTATAACGCAGAACAAACTTCTCTATACAGAATCAATGTACATGATCTTGTTGAACTAAACACAAAATTGCAACTTCCTAAGAATCCAAATACCGCAGAAATAAACATTCAATTCGAGCTATTTTTTGGATAAAAAATATGGAAAATAACTAAAATCTCAAAAACCGTTAGAGATAGGTATAGGGGAGTATGAGGCAGAAATAATCAAAAAGGAATGACAAGTTCAGAAATGCGGTAATATACAGGGTGATCCATTTGAAATAACAAAGATGCTGCTACTTTCTGGTATAAGCGGCAACGCTGCATTGCTGAAAATATTTTAGATCGGTAGACCAAGAGCAACTACTTGAGAAACCAAATTTTCAGAATTATCCTATTTCCCGTTCTTCGTAAACGTCTAGGTACCATCGACCGTGACCCACCCTGTATATGTTCGAAACAAGTCTTTTATGAGATAGGATTACTATCCTGTGTTACTATTAAACTTTGTGGAGACGACTTTGTGTTCTTTTCCAAAAAAAAAAAAATTATGAAATGTTTGACCCATTGCAGGCTAAACTGAAAAATAAAAAAGTTTTTTGGATCCGATCATATTCCTGGTTTTATAATCAAAGCTGCACTTGACTTGATAGTTGAACCAATTACTTATATCATCAACATTTCTTTTGAAGATGGTATTTTTCCAGACAACTTGGAATTAGGAAAAATTATTCCAGTCCACAAAAAAGGTAACCATGATCTGCTATGCAATTAAGGGCTCATTACTATTCATAATTCTTTTCTGAAAGTACCAGAATATGCGTTTTTAGAGCGTCTCCTGAAGTACGTAGAGTTTCTCAATATTTTATCTCTTATTTTATATTTTTGAGATTCATTCTCAAATTATTCTGAGAAAAAAAGTCGGAATTTTGAGAGTAAAAGTCGAAATTCTGAGAAAAAAGTCAGAATTTTAAGAAAAAAATTGGAATTTTGAGAAAAAAGTCGAAGTTTTGAGAAAAAAAGTCAAAATTTTGAGAAAAAAGTCGAAATTTTCCGAAAAAAGTCAGAATTTTGAGATAAAAGTCAAAATTCTGAGAAAACAAGTCAGAATTTTGAGAAAAAAAGTCGAAATTTTAAGAACAAATCTCAGAATTTTTAAATTTCAATAAAAAGCTATACTGGTAGGATGGCGCCAATACGCCGTCGTATGAATATGATTCTGAGATTTGCCAACAAAAATGTTGACAGGAAATTGAGTTATAGCTGGAAAAGGATGATTTTTTTTTCGTTTTTGCAGATAATTCAAAAACTGACAACTTTTCGTCGAAATCATTGTGTAACAATATGAACAAGATACAATTCCTTATAATTAAGCAAGCAAACTGAAAATAACAAACATCTCAGTTTTGAGTGAAAAATCGATTCACTTGACGCTGCTTGTGCCATCTATATGTGAGTAGCTGAACCCTAGAGTTTATTTGAACAGACTTTAATGAGATGGATGGTGGTAAGATGGAAACTTTAAAATATTTGAAAATCAGAATTAATTTGCTCACAAAGAATTCCAGAAGATGGCGTTGGATGAGGAGTACAACTAGGCTCACTGAATCAACCCTAGAAGGCTTTGGCCTTCTTACGGGTATTACCAATGGATGGAGTCTAATACATTCAATGATTCAAATAACCCACAATTTTGGAACAAAAAATTAGGTCCGATGTTTGAAGTACTGACACATGTCAAATGTCAATTTTAATGACCTTGGAAATGTTCAAATATAGTGGTGTGTGTCATGATGTCATCTCACTAAAATATTTTCAAAACATATACATCTACTTTTATTTGGACGCAAAGAGTTCGAACTTTTTAGCACATTGTCTCGAAATCTTCTGATGAACCCTGCTGTTACCGATCGAACATATATGAATATATTGTTTAATTTTTTTTACTGACATATAGGTATATTGTTTTCTCCTAAAAATGAAGTATTGTACATTCAAAACCTGTAAGAATACCGACAAAAGTCAAAGTTCTAGTTGATTTAGTTTATAGATTGTTAATTAGTAGATTGAAGAATTCCTTTTTTCCATTTTCCTGGGAAAAAAATACTATCCTGACCGGAATATAATATTTTGTTGATGTCAGACTTGAACTGCATATATCAAAATAATAGTGCAAAAAAGATATCTATAGAGAGGTAATTTCTTTCCACCCTTTTCAAAATTCAAACCCATCCTCATTAGAGGGTTGTTCGTTCTTGTAATTTTTCTAAAAACTTTGAAAATATTTCGTTGAAGAAGTATAATTTCTCAAAACGTACTTTTTGTGCCACTATAGTTTTACAACTTGTTTGAATCGATATGGAATACAACGTAATTTTTTAGTTAAATACTTCATATATGATGGTCCCATCTGAGATGATTATCTATATATTTCTAGATATTTTGTTTCTTTTGTCAGTTTTAATTACAAAATTTGTTTGAATATTGAGATTGTATTCTGGCAAGGATGTAGTATGACTGCTAAATGGTAAGTATACCGTCTTATCGAAGTTAATAGAAAGTAATCTACTGTCTTTGATATTCCCTAGATCTTTTTCAATGTTCAGTTTCAGATTGTACCAGTCATCGTTTTTATAAAATATGACAGTGTCGTCCGCGAAACTGATGATCTTTCCAATTGTATCTTGGATGAATAGGTCATTCAAATAAACCACGAATAACAACGGTCCCAGTACTGTCCCTTGAGGTACACCACATGTTACTTTCATTTCTGTACTTACCTGGCTTTCAATTCTTACTCTGTGGTTCCTGTTCGTTAGGTAACTTTTTAATAACTTGTGTGCTATGCCTCTCACACCCATATCTTCCAGGGTATCTAGAAGTATGTGATCGACCGTATCGAATGCCTTTTTCAGATCTATGAATACACCTATAGAGGGAGTACTCGAGTCTAGAGATTCATTGATGATTTTTGTTATGGAATGAATTGCATCAGTAGTAGATTTATTATCTCTGAAACCATACAGGGGATGTTGATAAAAGATTATATTTTTTAAGAAATGTTCCTAATCTCGCTTTTAAAATTTTTTCGAAAATTTTACTTATCGATGGTAACACGGAGATAGGCCTATAGTTCGTGATATTATCGGTGTCACCACCTTTAAATATTGGTGTCACAATTGAGTTTTTCAAAATTGAGGAATATTCCTAATTCAAATGATTTATTTATAATTTCCATTAAAGGTTTGCTAATAAATTCAATGATAATCTTTAAATTTTCAGTTTAAATTCCATCATGCCCGGGAGATTTATTATTTTTCAAGTCATTTATGGTGTTCTTTATTTCAGTTATATTTGCAGATGTGAGAAAAATTGTATTTTTATTTACATACTTATTACCTTTGTAGTTTGGATTTTTTTAAATTAGTGGAGTAAAAACGCGCTTGAAAGACGCTTCTATCACGAAAAAAAAAATTGAGGTAGAACAAAACAAGTGGTGTGTAGTTTTATTAGGAATGTTATTGGCTATTACAATTCGATATTTACGACATCGCCAGCTGGGGCTGACCATTTTTATAGCGAAAAATGTGTGAAAATATGGAAAATACAAAAAACGTATTTTTTAAGATATAACTCGTGATAACTCAAAAACTATTAGAGATATCAATTTAACCTTTTTTTTATTCGAAAGTAGAAATCTTAGCGCTGGTGTCAGTGCAGCCGAACTTTCGAAAACTTACTTCTTCTTCTCAAAAAAAAATTGTAAATACTCGTATTTATTTTTTGTGCATTGATTTCTTGAGCAATCGAAAAACTTTTTTATTTTTAGGAATTTTGACATACTTCCTGCGAGTAAATTGAAGCAAAAACATCACAGAAGTTTTGTAAAAACATTGTCATAAGTTGAAATCAATCACGTATTAACCGCGCCGAAATTAAAATCACACCGCATGTTGTCCGGAACACCTGCGCGCGACACGAAATGTAAAAAGTCGTTCATCATAATATGATGTGATGTTATTGTTAGTGAGCAGAATCAACGCGAGTTAAAAGAGGTTTTGAAGCAGTATTTTAAAATTTTCTACTAGTTATAAAATGGAGTGCATTATATGTGGAGAATCTGTTGGAAATCAGGACAAATCGGTTGTGCAAAACCCTACAAAACAGGGTCTACGAACTATAGTTGGTACCGCAGAAAAAAGAAGAGATATTGTTGGCCTAAAAATTTTAGAAAGAAAACAAGCCATTTTAACTGGAAGTGAAAAAGTGAAATATCATCAGAGTTGTAGAAAAACATATACTAGTGTCCAAAATATTGGTTCTGCCAGTGGAACGCAAAATCCACAGCAAGAAATTTCTTCTAAAACAACTAGAAGTAACATCGGCTTATTCAACATAAGAAGCATGTGTCTAATCTGCAATAGAAGTGGACCTAAAAAGATAAAGCAAAAAAAAGAAAAACTAACTTTTGTACAAACAGGTATGTAAGAATTTTTTTGTACTATGAGTATCTATTTATAGGGTGTTTTTAATTTTATTCAATTTTTTTATACAGGAGCAACATCACAAATAATGGGAAAAACAGAAAAGGAAAAATCTCTACAGAAAGGAAAAACAATGGAAGTTAAAAATGAAGAAGATGTGTTGAAAATAATTAAGAGCTTAGAGGAAGATTGGTGTAATCCATTCGCTATTGAAATTGTTCCTGACCAGTTGATAAATATTTGCACAGGAAAAGTAGTTGATAAAAAAATAGAAAAAAGTTTGGGAAATTTCCTAGAGGCTGCAAACGAGAGAGTCAGAAATATTTTAAATAATACATGTGAAGATAGTTTTTGGAAACCTGCAAAGAGGGATAAAATTTTAACTTTTAAAGACACCAAAATCAAGCCAAAGAAAACTGCAAATAAACCATTCATTGGATCGGAATGTATGTTTCGTCGAATAATATGTACAGCAAGAGTTGGACTTGACAAATATCTTTGCACATGAACTGTCTTTAGTACCAGGATCTTTATTCCATGAAGATGGCTCAATGCGTAAGACGGCAAAATCAGACATAGCTAAAAAACTAGAAGCATTCACTACTCCAATAATCTCTAGCCCTAATATCAGTTCATATATAATTGATGGAATGGTTTTAATTCGAGAACTCAAACCATCCTTGTTAACAACCTTCACTGAGTTGGGTCGACTTTTTCTTGGCAAAATTATAACCGAAGGAAGAAAACACAGTTCAAAAAGGACTATAGTTGTGTTTGATACCTACAATGATAATTCGCTTAAGAATGCGGAAAGGTCTAGACGTGGAGATTCAAATGTAACTGAGTTTCAGGTATCCGGCTCAAGAAAAGTTCCAAAATTTTCTCAAATCTTCCTCAAACAAAAGATCACTGCTGATTTTTTTTTTATTTTATTTTATTTTGTACAGAATGGTCCAAGTTCATTGGGAGATAATGAGTTCCTGATTATAGCAGGAGGATTTGAGAACCCAAAACATGTGTTTCTTATAACTAAAAATGATGATCCGAAAAACATATATCCATTGAATAGCAATCAAGAAGAAGCAGATACGCGAATTATCCTTCACGTTTTAGCAGAAGTGGAGTATGGCAATTCTATTCTTGTAAAATCGGTAGTTATAGATGTTCTTCTTTTACTTCTACATTATTATAGCACTGCTCAAGAATTATGGAGTTGCCAATTATTTATTCAATTAGGACATAGTAAAAGTAAACGTTATATTGCCATACATGATATAGTGGAAAAACTGGGACTCTCTATTTGTAAAAATCTTCTAGCAATTCATTGTCTGACAGGATGTGATACCACAAGTGCATTTTACAAAATAGGGAAGAAAACTGCTTTTGATGTGTTAATAAAAAATATTAATCACTTAACGGAAATAGGAGATATCCCTAATTTGAGCGAAGACGAAGCCGTTAAAATTAGCACTAAGTACGTATTTTACTTGTACAAAAATGAAAATAAGAATATATCCAGTCTTAATGAAATGCGAGTCTTCCTAACATCAACAACCAATCGCCCAGCCTCAGAACTTCTGCCTACAGATGATGCTTTCAAGCAACACCTCAAAAGGTTGGTATTTATATTTTTTAATTTATTTAAATACGCGAAGGTCTATCTCATTTAATAATTTTGATTAAACTCAATACAAAGCTAAATATTGTGGATTTCTGTATTTCCAGGTGTATACATCAATTGAAAATTTGGTACTCCAGTCATCAGACAGAAATCGATTTTGAAGATCCCAGTAAAAATGGACGGATGTTAGAGGAAAACTCCTGGATACCCGTTTTGACTACACTGGAGCCTGTACCAGAAAATTTAAGAAGAATTTTGTCAATTCGTTGCTCCGATCAAAAATGTAATAATGGTAGATGTATTTGTGTGACTCAGGGCCTCAAATGTTGTAATGATTGTAAATGCAAATCGTGCTGTAATAAAATAACTATTATTGAAAACTCAGATTCAGAATCTGAGGATTATTAGATAATTACAAGAATAAACGGAACTCTGTTAATGTCTAACCGCGTCTCAACATATTATACTTACTTTTTAATATACACGTAGCACATTTTATCATTTTATTTATATTTATGCTGCACGAAGCAAGAAACGCGACATTTCGATCGGCCGGCCGTCCCCTCCGCGTTATATGACTGACTTTAACTACGAATATTTCCTAAAGTACAAAAGATAATAAATTGCGGGTATTTTCAAAAATTTTTTAGTTGTGTTTTCAGGTTTCACTCGCATATTATGCATGAAAATTTCCAAATATAAAAAAGTTTTTCGATTACTGAAAAAAACATTACACTTGCATGACAACTCTACTTTTATATTTTTTTTTGGTCAACGATTTTTTTTCTTTCGATTTTTATAGTTCTGTTAGTTTTGGTTAAGTGTCTACTTTTCAACAAAAAAATATTCGTTTCGATAGACCTAACAGTTTGCGAGATATCATATGTTATATGTAATAAATTGTACGATATTTTGAAATTACCGATTTGTACTTTTTTTGTAAATAATTAGAGCACGCCCCAGTCTAGGATGTCGTAAATAGTCATATGGGATGTCAAAAACATTATATAATGATAATACATAGGTCACTAATTGTTCTACGCCCATAAATTTTTTCGAAGGTTTTCTCGGGCTTTTTTACTCCGCTAAATATTCTTTGCTAGATTTGCTAGATATGTTACGTGGGACTTTTAAGTGAAATCCCCTGTATATCTTTATACCTATCCAACTGAATATTCACACTAGTCCACCAAAAAGTCTGCAAAACAGTTCCCCCACCGCATCCCACCCCCGTTTTCCTCCCGGAAAGAACCCGGATCATCACCTGGATAACGAGCCCTCTCCGCACCCCCAACCCCTATCCGACCCGGTTATTAATATCATAAGGGAATAAGGCGAGGTTATTGCGCAGCCCGAAGCAATTTTCTGTTCGAGCTCCCCCGAGACGACTAAAACGGTGCATAATTGTTTAATTATTGAGTATAATCTAGGCGGCCGCTCAGCACGGCTTATACACTCTGCTCAAACTTTCATTCGCGCTGATGCAGCCATTTTCAAAGACTTGGCTTTGAAATAATTCCGCTGTTAGAGTTCTATATTGAGATTCTCACATCTAGATTACCGTTTCAGAGATATTTTGGTTGGCAAATGTTTAATACCAATTGTTTTTTTTACATCAGGTTCAGAACGAACGAATCCTGTAATGCACTGCTAAATTTTTTTACACAATATACAGGGTTGGTACTTTTTTTAAGTTTGTATAGAACTCAAAAAAAAAATAAACAGCTTTTTCAGAAAACTGAAAAATAAGTGAATAGGTGGATCGGTCGAAATGGACCAGTTGCATGGCCACTAAAGTCGCCAGACCTAAATCCGTGTGACTTTTTTGTGTGGGGGTCTATGAAAAGTTTAGTTTGTGACAACTTTGAATACTTATTTAGGTTAGTCAGGAGACACTAGGTATATAGATAATTTTCCTCGTAATTTTCATGTTCCGCAAACTAGGATATTCAATCTCATACCGATCTCCAGATAGTGCTGGTTTGATTTTCTTCAATAGGTTACCAAATGAGTTGAAATACTCTTCCACTCTCCGAAACTTTAGGTGAAAGTTGCAATTGCTCCTAATTGATAAATGTTTTTATTCAGTCAATGATTTTTTTTAATTTGTAATTTTATTTATATGGTTCTGATTGTGACAGTTACATAATTTTTATATGTACGTATTTATGTTTGTTTGTAAATTTTTTTTAATGCTTATTGTTCGAGATTGTCCTCAGATCATGCTAGGAATCGCACGTAAAAAGGTAAGACCTCGTTAATCCTTGGCTCGACATTTGAGGGCTGCCGTTCGTAAGGGGACGACGGCTGGTTAGAGGAAAAAACAATTTTAACATTTTTAACATTTTAACAATTGTGACTATTCCTATACAAAATTGTCTGAAAGGAAAATAAATTTTATTACTATTATTAGTATTGGACACGTTCTGTAAAAATGTAACTGTTTTTTCTTTCATGTTTTTGAAAAAAGTTTTTTGAAAAAGTTGTTTATTTTAACGAATTCTATACACAGTTGAAGGAACAGTATGAACTTAGGAATCACACTGTATAATCAGTACTGTAATAATATTACAGTATCATATGTTTTATGTAATATTTTACGATATTTGTCAAGTAAAATTACAGAATCAAAAGTATTCAATGACGTAATGTTTCAGTAATGTTGATGAATTTTTTCTGCTGAATGTTGTGGAAATTTCCGTAACAAATCGGGTATTTTTCCCAGAGAACTATTAACAATTCCACATTCTTCATGTAGTTTCCCTTGAGCCACAACGAATAATTAGGATTATTCCAGTGTACCCATAATATTCAATCTATCCGTAAAGTAGCACTGTGTAGTCACACATTGTAATATCATGATGTAAAATAACCCTTTAGTTTTACACTTTTACCATGTGAAACTACATTGCTACAATGTAAAATCACCTTGAACTGCGAATTTAAATAATACAATGGGTTTTCAAAAATTGTTTATCAACAAAAAATGTGTAGTACAAAGCAGAATTAGTTTGAAGGAAACAAAAATGAGCAAAAGGATATATTCACCTAGTTAAATAACATTTTTATTTTACTATTCATGGTGTTATAAAAATTCACAATAGTGTATTAAAGTATAAGTGGATAAAATGGTCTTTAAAACACGCACGATTTTTCAAATAGAGCAAGTGTTTGAAAGACCAGTTATCCACGAATACTTTACGCGATTTTTTTTATCGGTACACTTTGAAATCATAAATACTTGCAAAAATCTAATGATGCGTATGAAAAAGAATATGACAAGTTCATCAAAGGGGTGGAAAAGGTAACCAGATTTAAATGAACGAGTTCTGCTGTCTTGCATTTGTTTGTAATATTTTATTCGACGTTACAAGGCAAGGAGACTAAACATTGTTTAACAGGAGAGCCTAATCCCCATAAAACAATGGGGACACTGATAGAAAGAGATGAAAGAACATTTGTGACGAAATGTGACGTAGTTGGACGTGTCATGGCCGCCGATCTCTATAGATAGAGACGGACTAGCTCTTGGTATACGAGAGTTACTGCTGACAGTTTTATGCTTGGATCGAGTTCGACTCTGTACTCATATCCAAGTACGTCACTATGACGCGTTGATGCTACAAGATTATGATTGGCTAGAGCTTATTAAACCCTCCTTGCTAGTTTAGTCTCTTTGGTTACAAGGTACTTCTGTCAGATCAATAATCAAAGAATTGTCATTTAGACGTCTTCACGTTTCTCGAGTTGTTGATGTTGCCATGGAAAAACCGCGCGTTTTTGAAAGCTCGATTTAAACACGATGAGGCTTGCTTGAAATAGGTAAAATGGGGCCAAAAAAACGTAATTTGAATGTTAATAAAAAACTTACATCGTGTATGAAGATCAGAATGGACATAGACATAAAATAACCCAAGTAGCACACCTATATTGGTAAAATATTGATACAATATTGTGAACATATTGGGGAAATATTTGAAATGCAATATTGGCGAGAAAAAAAATGTGAACATTCGGCGATATTGGTCCAATATTACTTGAATAATATTGGCGAAATATTCTTGAACTAATATTGGCCTCAAAGTGTTCGGCGATATTGGTACAATATAGCTGATACAATATTCTGACAATATTGGCACAATATTCAAAAGTTATATTGTCGAGAAGTAAAATGTGAACATTTTGCGATATTGGTCGAATATTGTTTGAATATTTTAGAAATAGTTTTGGTGGAATATTCTTGAAGCAATAATGGCCTCAAAATATTTATCGATATCGGTACAATATTTATCGATATTGGTAGAATATTTATCGATATTGGTACAATATTTATCGATATTGTTACAATATCATTTGAATATATTGGTGGATGTCAATATACCTCGGTAAATTATCAAATGTCCTTTAGTTGATGGGGGTGACACCAGAGTCTGCCTTTTGATCGCCATAACCGCTGAGTGAGCTGTCTTGAAAACAAGCTAAGGGAAGTATTTAATATACTTTCGTAGGTTTTAGAAGATGTTTTATATGTAGAGCCACCTAGCGGATTTATATCCAAGTTTGATCATGATATAATTTCAATATGTTTCATTGAATATTCGGCCAATATTCAAATTTCATCTCAATCTAGATGTTGGAAACAATATAAAGACAATATTGTTTTAACGATATCGATAAATATTATTGAACCAATATTGACCCAATATTAATTAATAAGTTTTGTTGAATATTGGCGAAATGATATTCAACCAATGTGTAATCACACTTGGAGATACAATATAGTTTTTATTCCCAGAATCGATATTAGGGGAATATTGGGATTGCGATATTTATTCTAGATGTTAAAAACGATGTGAAGACAATATTGTTTTATTGATATTGGTAAATATTTTTCAACCAATATTGACTCAATATGAGTTATTACAATTTGTCAAATAAAGTGGAAATGATATTCAACCAATATTCTAACAAACTTGAAAATACAATATAGTTTTTTTCCCCTATAATCGATATGACTGGAATATTTGGATTGCAATATTAATTCTAGATGTGGAAAACAATATATAACCAATATTGTATTATCGATATTGGTAGAAATTATTCAACCAATATTGACCCAATATTTCGTTCAACCAATATTCCACCAATATTATTAATATAATATTGTTTTTTGAACATTCACCCATATTGGACCAATACTAATTTTTCATTTACAATATATCTATATTGGCCCAATATGGAACCAAGATTCAGCCGATATGATGTGCTACCTGGGAAATTTAGAAAACATCACAGACCGTCTTCATACCAATTCCCCGTTAATCCAAATATGTTATAATATTTTTAAATTGACATTGATTTTGAGGATGAATAATAATTTTTGTATTTGGGGGTATTGATTCAGAATAGTCAACATTCCCTTTGCATGTTTCAAGGTCCTCTATCTATTTTCAAAACAGCAACTGTCCTCTTGTGTATTATCGCCAAATGTTTTATTTACAAGTTTTAGTTTCTACAAGAGAAAAAACAGTATTGCGTAATAACAAAACTGTATTACATTGCGTAATATTAATACAGAGAGTAACCATATCATTTTAATATTTGGTTCTTTTAAATAACTAAAAATGTTGAGAAGGAAAGGTAGTTGATATAAAGAAATAACTATTGTCAGTTGTCAGTTCTATTATGATAATCCAAATGTTTTTGTTACAAATTTAAAATAATATCTCAATCAGTATCAATTTATCTTCCATTGTGGTAACATGAGAAATAATGAATAATTTGGGAGTTACTGTCTGAGGCATGTGAATTCTAAATACAAAGTTGATTTGTTTTCAAAAATGTATTCAAGCTTAGGTGTACTGTAAAAAATACATCTGAGAAGATGCTTCATATTCGAACAGTTTTTGTCAAGGTTGAATTATTAAATATATTTTCGTACTTCCGGGCCTAAAGTGACAACTTCACTCCCTTGTGACAGGTACTAAAGTGTCACATTTAATCCCTCCGGGATTAAATATTGACGAAACTCCCGGAACGATTAAATCACAAACGAATTTAAGGGATATTTCTTCTCTTCAAAAAAGCTAATAATTTTGGAAATTTACTTATATCAATATCTTCTCTAATGTTAATAACCGATTTCAGCATTGAGTAATGTGCCCAGAGAGTTGAGGCACAAACCGCTTTTGATTTATCATCGAAGTAGACTAACAGCGCATTTTCAGTAGGTTGTCTCACATTTTTTAAGCGGCACCACTTTTTAAAAGCATCGTACTGCTGCTCGTATAGTTTTCTAGATTTCGGTGGTAACAATTCTTCACCTACTTCGGCTGCTCTTTTATCAATATCAGATACACCTTCTTCACTCATGATACCAATAATTATCAATAACAATGTTTCTTTACAATGACACTAGTAATGACAATGTTTCTAAATTATAACTGTCACAACGCAATGTTACTATGGTAACTTATTTTAAAGACAGTTTATTAAATGAGTTGAAGAGAGAAAAAACTGATTGAAATTATTGAAATAATTAATAAAATCATACCGGAAGTACGAAAAGTATCGTATATACCTTGCGACTGAAGTACATTTAATCCTTCAGGTAAATTATGGCCCTCCCTGCGGTCGGGCCATAAACTTTACCTTCAGGATTAAATGTACTACTTCAGTCCCGCGGTATATAATGTACTATTCTGATTCCTGATAACTATACCTACCTTTCGTTAAACTGGACACAATTACATTTGAACGTTTAGGCCAATTATATTAGCCTTTAAAATCCAAAATGGAGATAAAATAGCAAAACAATGGAAACTTTCACAAATGTTCTATTTTAGTGCGCAATAAAACTATAACTATTTGTGTACTCGTACAAGATCGGCAACATTGAAAATGTAAATTGTAAACAATTCTATTATTGCTATTGGCTGTATAACAGGCTCCCGATCTCTTAACTGCAACGAAAATTACATTGAAGTCTGACCTTTTCAACAACAAACGTCTTAAATGGAGATTATAAATCAGGATAGCATATTTCCAAACAAACTCTACCAACTTTACCAAAACGCCAACCGAGCCTGAGCGCAATTCCACCATCGTTGCATGCATGTACAAGTCTTGCAGCACGTACACAAAGTCTTCCGGGTTAGCACAAGAACTGCCACCAACTGCCCACTTTTTAGACGAATATATCAGGATGATGTTGGCCACAATTCGTTATAATTAGGACAGGATGTAACTAACATATTGAAATTTTACTGAAAAGTCCGATCAAACCCCTATAAATGATACCTCACACGATCAGCGAACCGATTGCGGCTAGAAAAATAGTAAATTTCCTAGTATGGACGTATGAATAAGTTCCGTTCAGCTTGCCTAGACTTCGTTCATGAAAAATTAAGGTGAATTATCATAATCTAGTTCTAAACATCTTCATTAGAGCGTCACATAAATGGTATAATACCAGCATGCATCTAGAATGTAATTTGGAATTACAGGGTACTTGAATATTGATAGTTTCGCAGCGTCTTGCATATGACTGTGACATGTGCTCGTTCTCAACTGATCTAATACCTTATTTGCACTTATTATTGATGCCGACAATCTTAATCGGAAACGGCTTGTTCTATGCAAAAAATAAGCATATGCTCAACTGAATTAATACTAGTTTACCACGCAAAGTATCTAGAAATTTTAAGATTTTGTTAAAGCCCTCTATACACCGGTTGGGGCCGTTAGATCAACTGCAAAGGCTGTGTCGTCACGGAATATTGCTCCGGAAGCTTTGGTATTATCAATCAATCAAAATATGCTTTATTGTCTGAAGAATACTAGATCTTATTGACAAAGTCTTTGTAAATATATATAACTCTATGTATAAATAAGGGTACAAAAATAAATAAGTATAAAAAATGTTACATTTAAGGCACACAAGTCATAAAATAAAATAAAATTCGGTGTATACATACAAGGAAGGATCACAATTACATACACAATTACTGTGCTGGTCAGCAGCTAAAACGAAAATATAGCTCTTATAAACACCACCTTTATCGCCACCTTTATCACAGTGAAAACTAGTTCTACACAAACTTGTTTAGTTTGAAATCTGAATTTGATTAAAGGCTTTCAGCATAGAACTCTTCTAATGAATAAAAAGCCTTTTCCAGTAATAGCTTTCTTACGGAATTTTTGAATTTTGTTTTATTTTCTATGATTTTAATTTCCTTGGGCAAATGGTTATATAATTTTTTCCCATTATAAATTATGGAGTTTTTGATCAGAGTCGATTTTGGAATGGGTAAGGCCATATTGAACGTCTGTCTAGTGCTATATTGTGCAACCTTATGAATTTCATTATTGAATTTACTATGGATTAGACAAACTGTTTCTAAGATCAAAATGCAAGGAAGTGGTAAAATTTTATTTCTGACGAATAGGGGTTTACAAGAATCGCGACACTTAGCTTTGCACATATATCTTATTGCTCTTTTTTGCAAGGCAAACACCATATTGAATAAATACTGACTCCACGTCCCCCAGAAACAAATGCCATATCTTAAGTGGGAGTCGACTAGAGCATAATACACGCTTTTTGCCATATTTTCACCCAGTTCCCATGAAGTTGTCCTTACTGCATAACATCCAGATGCTATTTTTTTCCTCAGTTTTTCAATATGATTGTCAAATTTCAGTTTATCATCAATATGCAATCCTAGGAATTTAGTTTCTGACTTGGAGCTGATGACTTGATTTCCTAGATGAAGCTGTTGCAGGTCACATTTGAAAGCAAGGATGTTTGTTTTTGAAATATTAAAGGATAACATATTAGCGTCACACCAACCTTTCACCTTGTCACTATCATTTTTTATCATTTTATGCAGTTTCGAGCCGTTTTCACCATGCCAAAGTATTGTGGTGTCGTCTGCAAATTGGGTGAACTTTCCCGTAATATTAATTGAGGCTAGATCATTTATATAGATTAAGAACAGGGTCGGGCCCAGAACTGATCCCAATCAATCAATCAATCAATCAAAATATGCTTTATTGTCGGAAAAAATAATTTTTGTTGACAAAGCGAAGGTAGATATATATATATAACAATGTAACCAAGAATAAAGTGTATATAGAGTCACAATCGAGTTAGTAATCAATCGTAGTCATAAAACATGTAAATAAAACGTATATAACATAAAAACATATTATAAACAGTCACAATTTAAAATAATTAAGTTATACAAAAAACGAAGTAACATGAAGTAACATGAAAATAAATGAGCTTTATCTTTAATAAATTGTTAAATAATCTTAAAATAAATAAATTTAGTCATAGAAGTAGACAAGTAATAAACATAATTACACTCTTACCAGTAGTTACTCGTATAGCTCATGTAAATCTGTCATTGAAGTACTCTTGCAAATTATAATAGGGCCTATCTGCTAAAAATGTGTTAACTATTTTCCTGAAGTTTTTTATATTCCTGTTAACCATCTTGATATGTTGAGGCAAGTGATTATACATCTTGACCCCATTATAATAGATGGAATCCCTAATTAGGTTTGTTGTGGGAAGTGGTAATTTTAACCCATTATTACGTGTGTCGTATGGATTGGTGGGAGCTTGAAACATGGATATATTTTTGTTTATGAGGCATACTGATTCCAAAATAAACAATGATATTACTGTCAGAATTCTTTCTTCGGCAAATTTGAGTTTGCATGACTCACGAGGTTTCAGCTTACATAAATATCTGATAGCCCGTTTCTGCAGGACTAAAACAGTCTGCAGTGCTGTTGAGTTGCATGCTCCCCAGAATGGAATTCCATATCGTAAATGAGATTGTATGAGAGCATAATAGACCGTCATGGCAGTTTTTATTCCCAAATTTATTGAGGTTACTCTCACTGCATAGCAGCCCGAGGAGATTTTACTTTTTAGTTGTTTTATATGCGAGTCAAATTTCAGTTTATTGTCTATGTAGAACCCCAAAAATTTTGTAGTAGCCTTATTTTCAATGGTTGTGTTATCATTAAACAGGAGGTCATCAAGACTACATTTGAATGATATTACGTTTGTTTTTGTTGTGTTGAGTGTTAATAGATTTGCGTTGCACCAATCCTTAATTTTTTTCATATCACCTGTTATGGTGTTATGTAATTCAATCGTAGTTTTGCTATTCCATAATATTGTTGTGTCATCCGCAAATAGGGTGAAATGTCCAGAGATGCTTAAATTTGTAAGGTCATTGACATATAGTAAAAATAATATGGGACCTAGGACTGATCCTTGAGGCACTCCTGACATAATTTCCTTTCTGCTTGAGAGTTGAGAGTTCTGTTGTTCTCACCATCTGATTTCTACCTGAAAGGTATGATACAAACCATTTGTGTGTGATTCCTCTGAGGCCATAATGGTAGAGTTTGCCTAGCAGAATCTTATGGTTGACACAGTCAAACGCCTTCGACAGATCACAAAAAACTGCTGCGGCCACATTACCAGAATTTAACTTACTGTAAATGTTATACATGAAGGAAAATATTGCATCATGCGTATTAGTTTTGTGTTGAAAACCAAATTGATTTTTACTAAGAATTTTGTGACGTTCCAGGAAATTAGTTAGTCGTAATTTCACCAGTTTCTCTATGACTTTGGCCATTGCTGGGATGAGAGAGATTGGGCGAAGATTTGAGGGATCGTCCACATTCCCCCCTTTTGGAATGGGAATAACAACAGAGGTTTTTAGGAAACAAGGAAATTTTCCTTCATGGAAAGAAGTGTTAATGAGTGTTACTAATAATTCAAGTGCATTAACTGGCAGGTTTTGCATGACTCTTATTGATATACCGTCGTAACCGGATGCGTTTTTATTCTTTATATTCTGCAGTGTTTCAACTAATTCAGAAATATTGGTATCGTATAAAATTAGGGTTTCCTCAATTCTCTTATCAGTCAGATTTGTGAGGGGGTCATATGGAGTTACTATCCTCTCGCTTAGGCTTTGTGCAATATTGTAATAGTATTCATTTATTTTATTGGGGCTAAGTGATAAGTCAACATATTTTTTTTTAGATTTTCCAGTAATATCACTAATGACAGACCAAGTTTCTTTTATCTTATTACTTGATTTATCAATTTTATTGTCATAATGAATTTCCTTTGCTCTCTTGATTGTCGACCTAAAAATTCTACGATAATCGGCGAAGTAGTTATGAAAGCTTTGGTTGTCAGTAAATTTCCGAATGCTATGAAGCGAACGTAAGTTTTTCGAGGAAGTTTTCAACCCTGTTGTAATCCAAGGCTTTTTTGGTTTATTTTTTATTTTTTGAATTGGAAAAGATTTGTCAAATACTTTTAATAATTCATTATGAAATATTACGAATGGTGCATGTTGGAAAAGAATTCCTTCCCAGTTAATCTTCAGACAATTGTGATAGAACCTATTATAATTTGCTCTGCTGTAGAGTCTCCCAAACCTACATTTAGTTCGTTCAATTACTGGTTCTAGATGAACCGTACAAGTAACTGCTTCATGATCAGATAAACCTGATGGGATTACTGAACATGACACTTTCCGCTCATCAAGGTTACTACATATATAATCAATACAACTGTTAGAAAATTGGGAGATCCGAGTATCTGCGTCGACGTGCATGCTTAAGTCAAAAGATAAGAGCAGGTTATTGAGCGAGTCGGTCTCGGCTGATTCGTCATTATTATGATTTATGTTAAAATCACCAGCCAGTATAATAGATGAGGTGATTGATAGTTCTGATAACAAAGAGTTGAGATTCTTAATAAATATTTCAGTGTCGGCAGACGGTGAGCGATAAATACATATAATATATAAATTTATTTTTTTGCAGTAGCATACAGATAATTCAAAAATTTTATCTTCCACCAGTTTATGGAACTTGTCAATTTGAATGAATGTTAAGTCATTAAGTACTGAGTTTTCAATCAATATTGCAGTTCCCCCATGGTTTGAGATATTTCTAGAATATCTAGTTATTACTGTGTAGCCAGGAATGCAAATGGGTTCACGCTTATTACACCAGTGTTCCGTGTCCCTGAGGTACTCCACATTTAATTTCCAACTTGTCCGATAAGTTACCTCGAAGAGACACGCTTTGTGTTCTCCCAGTTAGGTACGATTTAAACCATTTTAGAACAACATCTCTAAAACCGTATATTTCCAATTTTTGCAACAAAACTTCGTGGTTGACACAATCAAAGGCTTTTGTCAGGTCACAAAAAACCGCTGCTGCTATTTCTCTATCGTTGAGTTTCAGATAAACATTCTGAAGAAAGTTGAAAATTGCATCATTTGTCCCTTTTTCCCTTAGAAATCCAAATTGAGTGGGATTAATAATACTGTGCTTATTTAGAAAAGCCATTATTCTTTTTTTCACAAGTTTCTCAATTAGTTTTGAGAGAGTGGGTAGCATTGAAATAGGTCTGAGATTTGCAGGGTTATCAGTATCACCTCCTTTAGGTAGTGGAATAACTACTGCATTTTTCAGACATGATGGAAACACTCCTGTAAGAAATGACAAATTGATAGCTTCAACCATTATCTTAATAGCGTCGTTAGGTAAGTATGAAAATATTTTTATAGATAAGTCGTCACAACCCGACGCATTTTTGTTTTTAATTTCATTGAAAGTCTGTTTCATCTCTACAATGTCCGTAGGCGTGAAAAAGAATGATTCAGAAACAGATATATGATTTAAAAAACTTATTGGGTCAATTGAGCACCGAATGTCTTTGGAAACATTTTCTGCAATTGAGCAAAAATAATCATTTATTTCACCACTTTCTAGATTTGTTTTTACAGGAACGGAATTGTTTTTACCTCTCAAGTCATTTACGATTGCCCAGCTTTCTTTTTGTTTATTTCTAGCATTTTCTATTTTGTTCCTATAGTATGATTGTTTGGCGGCTCTCAATGTTTTTCTATAAACTGCCCTATACTTACTGTAGAATGAAATGAAGGGAACATTATCAATGGCAAATTTTCTGATCAGATGAAGGGATCGTAGATTTTTTGCAGATACTTTAATACCTTTTGTTAGCCATGGTTTTCCAGGTTTATTCTTGATTGTTTTGAGCGGAAAGCTTCTATCAAATACATTACAGAGTATTAAATGAAATTTTGTCAGAGGGTCATTGCATGTCATCGCTTCATTCCAGTCGAGGGCATTGCAGTGATTTTTGAATTTTTCAAATTTTTTTTTGCTATATATCCTTCCTCTGCGTTCTATTCTCCCAGTTAATTCATGAGTTAGCGGAACACAGCACAAGATCGCTTCATGATCTGATAAGCCAGCATTAATGACATCGAATTGATATTTTCCATGTTTGAGCACACATAGTCTATGATTGAGCTGGAGAATTTTGAATGGCGTGTTGGCGAATCAACATGCATTATTAAATTACAGGTTCAGAAATAAGAGCTGCAAATGGTTTGAGTCGTACTTATCAGATAGATAAAAAATTGTGTAGATGCAATGGTAACTATAACCCTGCTGCTAACAAATGTGGTGTTCCACAAGGGTCCGTACTCGGCCCGATATCGTTCAAAGGTTTATTTATTTCTTGTTGGACAACATACATTGTATAAGAAAAGGTCAGTGTAAAAGTGTATACAAAAACGAATAAAGTATATGCTCTAAAATTCAATAGAATATATATGTAAATAAAATCATATAATAAAAACAGTCTAAAAGGTGAAGCATGCTCCAAAATTGAACGATGAGTTGAACGAAGAGTTTACTGCATTCCATTGAAAAATTCATTCATGTTGATATTTGAACGTCTTTTCACGTTCTATATTTTTTATAGAGGATGGTGTGTGATTAAAAATTTTTGTTCCGATTCTTCCTGGAGCACTATATGTGGCGTTTACCCTGCTCAAAGGCAAATGTAGATCATTTCTATTACGGGTATTGTAATGGTGTAAATCCGTATTTTTAAAGAACATATTTTCATTTTTCCTGACGAACACACATACCTCAAATATATAAACTGCAGTCAAGCTGAGAATTCCCAAATTTTTAAAAGAATCTCTACATGACTGATCTTTTTTCAGGCCAGCTATAATTCTTAGAATTTTTTTTTGTTTGACAAAAACGTTTTGAGAAAATGATGAGTCTCCCCAAAGGCATACTCCATACCTTAACCTACCTTCGACTTCCGCGTAATACAATTGAATCAGTTGATTCTTTTCCAATATGGATTTTATATTCATGAACATATAGTGCAGAGAGGCAAGTTTTGCACCTAGCAGAGTGCAATGCTTCTTCCAGTTCAAACAGGAATCAATAGTGAGACCCAAAAACCTTTCATTTTCATGGAAGTCGATAAATGCATCGTTGTGAAATATTTCAATACGTTCCAGTGACTTTTGGGCTGTATGAAAATGTAGTAATTTGGTTTAATCTGTATTGAAATATAGAAGTGATCTTGGAACCATTGACTCAGTTTATGTAGAGTACTTTCACAGTTTTCCTTTAGGCTGACGTTATCTCTACCAGAGAGTAGAAGAGTTGTGTCATCCGCATAGCTTGTGACTTTTATATCTGGTAAGATATTACCTATCTCATTGACATATAAAATGAAAAGGATGGGGCCCAGTACCGAGCCCTGCGGTACACCTAGATTAATTTGAATTCGTGATGAGAGTACAGATCGAACTGATTCTTCTTTCCGGTGATTAACTGACACATATTGAAGCCTTGCTTTAACAAATGATTCTATCCAGTCCAGACAAACCATACCATAATTAAAAAGTTGGGAAAGTAATATATTGTGGTCAACACAGTCAAAAGCGCGGCTCAGGTCACAAAAAACACCTGGACACTCCTTATTATCTATAAAGGTGACTAAATCACCATAAAACTGATAAAGTGCAGTACTTGTTGACTTTCCGGATCTGAAACCATGTTGTCTATTCGACAGTATATTGAGGTTATTCAAATACTTGAGTAACCTATCCAAGAAGCAATACTCAAAAACTTTAGAGAAGCTAGGACTCAGAGTAATGGGTCTATAATTTTCCATTGCTTCAGTACAGCTTTTTTTATGAACTGGAATAACTTTTCCTA
Source organism: Chrysolina oricalcia (assembly GCA_944452925.2). NCBI lineage: Eukaryota > Metazoa > Arthropoda > Insecta > Coleoptera > Chrysomelidae > Chrysolina > Chrysolina oricalcia. Next base: position 2,870,551 of record OX101817.2, read on the forward strand.
CCTTCAGAATACTTGGAAACCTGCCATCAGTAAATGAAAGATTCACCAAGAAAGTCAATGGTTCGGAAATTATGGTGATTATTTTTTTCAACAAAAACATTGGCACCTCGTCTGGTCCTGAGGAGCTTTTATTTTTGAGTCTCGTTTTGAGTAAATCACTTAGCTCATTTGTCGTAAATGGCAATAGAAACATTGAGTGGTTGAAATCTTGTACGTTCCGGAAACTAGAATGATTTCCAGACTGAATACTCATTTTATTTCGTAATTTAATTGGAGCATCCTGAAAAAACGAATTGAAAAGATCACAGACAGTTTTTGGATCTTCGATGTTTTCATTATCGTGCTTTAAGTTGATATTACGTAGACTTTTACTCTTTTTATCATTGAGTTCAGAGATTACTTTCCATGTGGATTTACCTGGATTGTCAGAATTTGCAATAATGTTTTGATAAAAGGATTTTTTTTTTACTTTGGATTCAGAGCGAATAAGTCAACCGACGACGCACTGGAACTTCTAACATCAAATATCTATAATTGCTTGGAAAAGGGTAACCAATCACTTTGCATCTTTGTAGACCTTGCAAAGGCTTTCGACACGGTCAGCCATGAGAAACTCCTAGAGTGTCTTGAACAAGTGGGAATGAGAGGGAGGATATTGTCTTTGATGGAAAGCTACATGGAAGACAGACAGCAATGCGTGAATATAGATGGAAATAACAGCGAGTTCCACACTATTCAATATGGAGTACCCCAAGGCACAGTTCTTGGACCTATACTGTTTAATTTCTACATCAACAATTTATATAATATAAAGTCAGAAGGTCAAATAATCAGCTTTGCAGATGACACTGCGATCTTCTACTCCGGAAAAGATTGGCACAGTTTGATCGAAAAAGCTGAGGAAGATTTCTTGAAAATTAAATCCTGGTTCGACTCGAAGCTACTCACAATAAACTTTGAAAAAACTAAATGTGTTCCCTTTGCTATAAACAAGAATAAAATACCTGAGTTGACGAGACTATTGATAAGAGAAGAAAACAACATTATAGAAATTCCTGTGGTACAGAATATTAAATATCTGGGTGTCTACCTGGATAGTCAAATGAAATGGGATGTTCACGTCGGCAAACTTCTGCAAAAGCTAAGAAGTCTTGTACCAAAGTTCAAATATTTGAAAAACATGCTCGAAACAAACGACTTGAGAACATTATATTTTGCACTAGTGGAGACACAGCTCAGGTATGGCATAGTTGCATGGGGCGGAGCGTACAATAACCAAATGAAAGGGGTGGAAACTTTACAGAAGTGGATCCTGAGAATTATTTATTCTAAAAATATAACTTACCCTAGCGATGCCATTTACCAGTTGGCGAATGTCCTAGACGTGAAACAAATATTTTTGAGTATCCTTATCCTGAAACAGAAAAAAAATTGTGATAAGGAATATGTTACACATAGGTATGGAACCAGGCAAGGTGATACGTACCTCTCAGTTCCTTTCGTATCCAAGTCTATTTCTCAAAGATCCGCTTTTTTCCTGAAACCTAAAGTCTTTAATGCTGTACCCTCAGATTTAAAAACGATCAATTCAATATCATTATTTAAAACGAAAATCAAAAAATGGATACTTAGCAAAACTCGTACATTTTCTCACAGAATGATAGACATCAAAAACACGTACTACAACTGAAATTGGAATGAATTTCAAATCAACTGATACTGGACATTGCTTCCACATGATACCTCAAATAGCAATCTTGCATAGCTTTAACTCGAATTGAGAGATTGTCGGCACAAGTTTTACTTTTTAGACACTCCCAGTAACGATTACAAGACTATGTGATTGAAAGGAGTAAAAGAAAATGCGGCTGATCAAGGTACCAACCAAATTGAATCAGAATCATCTATCACAAACAAGCTCTTCAAAGAGCTTTAGTGATTACCCCGTTTATTTTACCATGTTCTGTATATTCTATTTTATATTTATATATATATTTATTTCATGTATGCACATATACTTTATGTACTATTGTACAACTTTATTTTCGGTGAATAAACTTATTATTATTATTATACTTTCTAAAAGACGGAAATGTTTTTTCTTCGACTCTCTATAAAACTCAGACAGTTGATGACATTGAGTTTTCAAAATGAATAGGTCTTTCAAGTTCTCGCTAGATTCTTTTATTTCCTGATCGATCCATTTTTTTTATTTGATTTAATCGGGACGTTCCGTATTGGAAATTGGTTTTCAAAATGCCTCATTAAAATTTGATTAAATGAGTTAAAGGCATCGTCAACATTTTTTATACCATAAAGTTCATTCCAGGTTTCAGATTCTAGTGATACCTCAAAACGATCTATTGCATCATTTCTGAAAATTCTTTTTTGAATATATTTGGTTTTAACACTATCGTTCTGGTCATACAATTCATAAAGAACGTATCTATTATCGGATATGTGGTTGTCAATTACAGCAGTGACTCCTTCTGATTCGAAATTGACGAATATGTTATCAATAGTTGAAATACAAATGCCCTGTATTCGAGTGGGCCATTCTACTAAGTGATGCATATTGAAACATGAAAAGACGTTATTCAACTTCTGAAAATTAGAAGAGTTATTATAGGAATCACAATTGAAATCCCCCAAGACAGTAATGAAAGTGTTAGGTTTGAAAAAGTTATCGAATATCTTCTCTAAATTTTCACAAAAAATATTCAGATTACCACTTGGTGATCTGTAACAGTTGATGAGTAAATTATTTTTTTCCTTATGTTTCCACTTGATTCCACAAACTTCGATATCTTTTTCAATGCAGTATGTACTCAGGTCTAAGTTCTTGACATTTAGGTGTTTTTTTACATAAATAGCAACTCCACCTTTTTGAAATTCAGTTCTACTAAATGAACTCGCTAATTTGAAATTTTGTATATGAACACTGATTAAAGATTCTGGAGATTGATGAGTTTCGGAGAAACATAAAAAATCCAGGTCTTCGAAACCAAGCAGATCACAGTACATATTATTTATTTTTACAGTGTTCAGACTAGCCACATTGAGCAATAAAATTTTAGGTTTGAAAATGTGCGGAATTATGTTGTAATCGTGTCCTTCATGGGAAATTGAAAAAACCGTTGAACGCATGCACCATAAGGCCACACTTTCGGGTCCATTACCTTCTTGAAGTTTTGCGCAAAAATATCTACTTTGAATGAGTTATACAGGGTTGGATGTTTTGGTGTGAGATTTTTGCAAACTACTTCAGGAAAGTTCACCTTTAACATACTAGCTAGATCATCTGCCTGGGTATCAGTATTTATTCTGTAAACATGAAGGGATACCTTTCTTGGAACTCCTGTTATCAAACCATTAGCCTCATTGCTCCCAACAATTTGCTGACGTCAAAAGTGGTATCGAAGGAACTTGGTTTGTCAATGGGTAGGGTGACTTATATATTTTTTGTTGTATTACATCTGAGATATGGTATAGCTTTTTGTGGATAACTCTAAAAAAACTGTTCGATTACATCTTCATTCTTCAAAAACGAGCAATACGATTTATGTCCCGAGCTGAATACACTGCCCACTGTGAGTCTTTGTTCATCAAACAGAAGATTCTAACTTTAATCTCTATCTTCCTACCACATGTTTAGTACATAAACAAAGAGCGAACACTATTGATATAGAACATCCAAGTAACGTCAGACAGTAAGAAAAACTATAGCTTCACTCATTCCCCGATCAGAGCAGACAAAAAATTCAGTAGTGTTAGAAAGTAAAATATATGTAACAAACTGCCCATAACTTTGAAAAAAGTTCTAGGCACGATCTGTTTCGGAAGAAATTCGAAGAAATACGTCTGCATAGAGCATACTATGACCCACAGGAGGTCTATGATGATGGTCAATTCTATTTATGATACTTTTTCTGTTTTCGCCTATATACATACATATACATACCTCTACATCTTTTATTTCTTTAAATATGCATATATTTTGTCTGTTTCTGTGATACTATATACAAGTTCTAGTTTTAAGTAGGTACGCTCTGTCAATACGATATATTCTTTCTTTGCCAATACGGGCCGTGGTGGTCGGCTGGTAGAGCGTTCGCCTCTCAAGCTTAGGGTCGTTGGTTCGATTCCCAGCATAGTTACTGGTTTCGTGCATGGCAGTTTGAATTATAACAGTGATCGTATTGAATACGAGAGAAAATGTCCAAATAGACGCCGTCCAAAATCACGAACGATTTTGGGTACAGTGCAATGACTTCGTGATACCGCAGTGAATCGTGCTGTTGTTGTTGATGAAGCAGTTCTTCGAAGGAGATCCATCAACAAGCACTCGCGTGATTAGTGGGAGACTTGGTTTACCGCAAACTATTTGCTTTAATATGATATCATGTTATTCTGTTGTGCTGTGTTATGTGTGTGATTTGCGAAAATAAATTGCAAATATATTTTGTTTATTTTTGCCATTTTGTAATATGAGCCTGCACGGTTCCACGACGGCAGTTTCAATCCAGTGGCGGCGCGTTCCTACAAATTTATCAATTATTCGGGTAATTTTATTTGTTCCATTGTTGTGATTTCTCTTGGTAAGTGGTGGTATATCACCCTGTTTATTCTTACTTGTACATGTTTGTACACACATTTTTAATGTGTTGATATGATTGTGAGAAAACAACGAATCCAATAAAATGGACAGTAATCTTGTTAATCAAGAATATCTCTCTTTTCAAAATGATGGTAGGATCTTCTTCCTTCAAAACAAATTACTTCGGTTCAAATATAATAAAAGTTAGAGAATATATATATATACTGGAATGCAAACCAGCATTTTTTTAGTGTAACAAAAATAATTCCAATAATTGCTATATTATAACAAAAATTTCACGTGGACCGTGAATAAAAAACAAAAAAAAAGTCTTAATTCGGCACTGCCTGTTCATCTATCATCTCCCCTTTACATGCTGAGCAGAGGCCGCAGCTGTAAAAAACTGAGCATATCCTCGACACTTCAACTCAACGGAATAATTCTAACCAATTAACGGGGATGACAAATTGTTTATTTTTCTTTATCCGCTCGGATTTGGCTTTTATTGGGGTCTATTCCCCGATGAGCCATTACAAAGCTACCCCTGCGAAATCGCGATGAACTCTTCTAATCCACGGGGGTAGCAAGTCGGTTTATATTCGGATCATCAGTTTGCAGGTTGATGTCATGTGTATTCGAGAGATGACAGGTTTTTCGTAGTTTTTCAACAAAGAAAAAAAATTGGATGGAAAAAACCAATTTCAACGCGATATTGATTTTTCAATTCGAGAACGGTTAGAAAAAGACCAATTCTACGAACGCCAATCGATTTAGAGTGGTCAAATTAGTGTACAGCTTGACAAATCTAGCTCTGAATGTAAAATCGCCTCGCCTATCGATGCGCGGTAACAGAAGAGCTCAGTACAGTCCGAAACAAATATGAGTTACTGTACTATTAATTTCTTTATTTAACACATAAAGCTAATGCTTACAGTCATAGGTAAAAATATATATATGTACAGTGTGTCCCACTTTGAGCAGCCACACCCTCATATTTCGTTGAGCATGAAATAATTCGAAATTTTCTTTGACTCAAGTTATAGTACTCGGAAATACCTACCTTTATGTCTACGTAACCTTTGTATATCCATTTTCCACAGCTAACTACGACCAAATGAAAAGTGAAAAATTGGGAAAAACATACTAGGCATTTTTTTATCGCAAAAATAACACCAGATTCTGTTTCTGAACATCTTAAAACCCCCAAATCTCAATGCTTGAATCATTTGAATATACAGGGTATCATCTGTAGCTGGTAGCATTATCAACTCTAATCCATAAATAAAAAATTGCCTTGGAAAAGTGATATTTGGCTATTTTTCAAAGTATTAATTAAATATTTTTGGGAATTCTGTGACAAGAGAAGACATTTTGGAAATTTTTTATTTATGGATTAGAGTTGATAATGCTACCAGCTACAGATGATACCCTGTATATTCAAATGATTCAAGCATTGAGATTTGGGGGTTTTAAGGTGTTCTGAAACAGAATCTGGTGTTATTTTTGCGATAAAAAAATGCCTAGTATGTTTTTCTCAACTTTTCACTTTTCATTTGGTCGTAGTTAGCCGTGGAAAATGGATATACAAAGGTTACGTAAACATAAAGGTAGGTATTTCCGAGTACTACAACTTGAGTCAAAGAAAATTTCGAATTATTTCATGCTCAACGAAATATGAGGGTGTGGATGCTCAAAGTGGGACAAACTGTATATATAATAGAATTTGTTCAACAAATATAACACTATATACAATTATGAAAAATAAAATATGCAATAATACAACATATTAAAACATATGAACTTTTATATGAGTCGGTAGGCAAGAGTAATAGTGACAATCATGTATGACACTTGCGTAATAGACATATTTTCAATTCTTTTTTGAAAGTTGTAATAGCGTCGCGGGTTTTCAAAGAATCTTCCAATTCATTGTAACACACTATGCCTTTATGAAAAATAGATTTTTCGGAGCTTTTTTTGTTTTTTGTTGAGACTCGTATGTCTGCCCTGCTTCGTGTGTTGTAGTTGTGTAAGTTGTTGTTGTATACTAATTTAGATGACAGATATAATGGGGTTAATGAAATTTTCATTTTGTGGATCAAGATCATGGTGCGGTACTCCAAGTAATATTCTACCGAAAGCCAGTTCAATGTAGGTAAAATGACCTTGATGGACGTGTCTCTTGGAACATTCAATATAACTCTCATGGCTTTATTTTGTAATTTCTACATCCTTTCCATCTCATTTTTATTTGCGAGGTATAGTATAGACGTTGCAAATGTGAAATGGGGCAATATTATCGTATTATACACTGTTTTCCTAGACCATGGTGTTAAAGATAGTGCCACTCTAGTTTGTTTTTTGACATTTTATTGGTAATGTAAGAAATATGTTCTTTGAAAGTTAAATTTCTATCGATAATAATGCCCAAGTATTTAATCTTTTCCACCATTTCAACTTCCTCATTACCAATTGTAATCTTATGATTATCATCTTTGAATTCTGCATACTTTTTGTGGTTGCTATTAACATGAATTTTGATTTTTTTGCATTAAGTTTCAACAAACTGGCGTTACACCATTGGAAAATATTTTCCAGCTCCGCGTTGATTGTATCTGTTAGGGTTTCTATATTTTCAGAACAGAAATACAATAATGTGTCATCGGCAAACAGATGGATTCGACAGTTTTTAACCGAGTGAACAATTTCATTGATATATAGTAGAAATAGCAATGGTCCCAATGTACTTCCTTGAGGTACGAGGTACGCCGTTTTTATTTAGGATTTCATTTGATATAGTGTTGTTAATTTTAGTTACCTGTTTTCTGTTCTGTAAGTAATCAGTGAGCCAGTCGAGTGCTATTGCAGTTATACCATAGTTCTCTAGTTTGATAATTAATTTGGCCCTGTCAATTGTTTCGAATGCGCGCTGGATGTCCAAGAATACAGCTCCAGTCATAACATTATTATCATTGTTTTCTTTCCAATCATATAGAACATTTTGTACAGCTGTCTCGCAGCTGTGGCCTTTTCTGAAACCTGACTGATTTGAATATATTATGTTATTTTCTGTTATATATGATGTGAGTTGTTCATAGACTATTCTTTCGATTAGTTTTTCTAGTGTTGCTAACATATTAATTGGTCTTAAATCACTAGCTTTATTGGAGTTGGATACTTTAGGTATGGGTATAACTGTAGACAGCTTAAGGGCCGATGGAAGCTTGCCTGTTAATAATGAGGTATCAACTAGATTGAAAAGAGGTTTTTCGATACTGTCATATATTTTTTTAAGGATTTCCGCTGTTATTTTATCCGGACTACCTTCACTTGGTAAGCTAAATACTACCTTTCTCAACTCTGTGTACTATATGAGTCTAAAATTATTCAATTTATTGGTTGGTGTTTCTATTTCATCTGTACAATCCCTATCAAGAGTGGTATCTATATCGGAAATGATCTTATCAATACTCGCAACAAAAAAGTCATTTAGGCCATTAGAAATTTCTTTTGGTTCGTTTATTGTAACGATCCTTTTGTGACACCGATTATATAATTGACATATACTCCTTACTCAGTAATATGTCCCCAACTGGTTCGTTTACAAAGGTTTGTCTCGGGGATCGACGCTCAAAAATCCCTGCATGCTCGCGGCTACGCTCGAAGTGGAGATGGTCGTGGGTAGAACTACAGGTGAGCGTTTAGGTGACTAATAGAAAAAAACAAATTCACCCTACCTGTAAAAAAATAATTGTGGGCACCACCTAGTTCCCTTCTACAGCAGGTTCGAAACTGGCTTCCTCCTAAAGAACTAGGAAATTGGAAAAAGGAAAGACCAATTCCCAAAACTATAACCCTGTATATTTAAAATTTTGGAACAAAACACACCCTGTACATTTATGAAAAGTTATATTATGGTTCAAATGTTGTTGTGCCAACGGTAATGTCGATGATGAATTAAATTGACAATGTTTTTGTTTGGCAATTACGATAAATTCATGTATTATTATTATTTTCGGTATCCAAGGTATAACTATGAAACGGAATGCTTAAATTAGTTTCATAAACACAAAAATAAATTCCTAGTGAGTGAGTAAATATTTATACCGTACGGAAAGTGTACCCTCTGAAGATTACCAAATTATAAAGGGACATCGACGAATGGATCCATTGGCAGAGGTTTATTATGTGCAAAACGTGCGCTTATATATGATGTTATGGGCTTTCCGCAGATATTTTACAACAAAAAGTACCTATGAATACCAGTATGTTATTTACCTTTTTAAAATATAACTTTACGAAAGTTCTAAGGGTTTCAACCCTTCAAAATAATATTTGACTAGTAAATAAAATAATAAAGATATTTCACACAGTTTTTAACCACTTATCTGTTGGCATATGGACTTTATTCATCCGACAGGACTCTGGAACAGGAATTCTCTGGACTCGCAGACTCTAGCAGCTACTTACAGCCTCCAGATGAGTCTGATAGGACTCCAAAATAGTTTCTCAACGTACTACCGGTTCAACAAGAATATGAGCCTCTATCTCGACATGTAGGCATCCTATAGGAAAATTTTGGGCTCGAACAGAAAACGTATAACTCCAGCAGCAACGTAGGACTCGACCAAAAACTTGGGCCTCGAACAGAAACGTAGGCCTCACCCAAACACTTTGGCCTCGAACAAAAATTGGCCTCGGACAAGAACCCTAGGGAACAAGAATACCAGCATTACTCTAACGAATAGCTTTGTAGATATAAATGTTTCCGATTACCCCCAGTCCTCTGCGATAAAGTATGTTAATAATCATTCAAAACTCCCCATTATAAATTCAACGACAATTGACTCGAAATAGTGAATTATTATTATTTCAAAAATAAAAGGAACAAGATGGCTGTGTGTCGAACAGCACCCTTATTGAAATCACATTTAACACATGAAAAAAAATGAAATAAAACATGTAAAGAATTATTTACCTTGTTAACAAGGGTTCCACACAAAATACAACAGTTGTAGGACGACGAGATGAGTTATGTGATGGTGATCCCCTCAAGGGGTTTGAGAAGGTTATCTTCAAAAAAACCAGCAAGGTTCCAGAACAGCACTCCAAATCCAACAACGCTTCCAAAAACCACAACGCTTCCCAAAACTACCATACAGCAACAAGATCAAGGATCCCCGACATGGGATGACACAAAGGTCACTAGATATCCTCAGATATTTTACTTGAATGCTAGAACCTACGGCTCTTCACAATAACTTTTTCATCCAGTTCCTACTAACACGACAGCTTCAGACAGACTGCTCTAACACGGAAGTCCCACTACCAATTCCATTGGTGACTTCAAAATACAGTGTAGCCAACGTACCGACTCTAAACACTCTACCGAAGTACGTTTTAGTACGTTTTACTACACTTACTCTGTGGACCCTGTAACAATTAAATTCGACGACAGACAATACTAAATTACACAAAACAGATCTAAAACAATACCAGCACAAACTAAGTCAAACGATGTGATAGTTATCATAACAACAGATAACTCACTGATAATAGTCCGCCACTCGTAACCATGACGGTGTAGGATGGTGTTAGTAAGAATTCTTCGACAGCGAAAACTACCCAGGTACGTCACGTCCGTTGTGAAGCGGGCTCCGAAAAATTGACCTGCGCGCCTACAGCTAAATCTATATAGGAGTGAGCGGGGCAAAGCTAGAAATTAGATGTAAATTCGTAACGTTGAAAATGAAACGTTCTATATCTTCGATTTCAATTTTTTCCAGTTTATAATCTTTCATCGTTGATATTAATGATTTCAAAGTTTCCCACATTTTTTTTAAATCACTTTTACTACCGTCTATCTTGATTTCAACGAATGCTTTCTTTTCTTCGCGTATAATTTTAACTACTTTATTCCGATGGTGTTTGTATGTTTCCTTATTTTGAAAAGATTTATTCTCCTTATATATTTTATAACTAGTATCTCTTTACTTTATAGCATTCTTAATTTTATCGTTCCACCACTCCTGAAATCTTGGTTTTATAACAACAGTTTTCCTTGGCGCAATCTCATCTAATTTACTTATGAGGGTAGAAAAAAAAACTCAAAGTTTTTTTCAATATTTTCGTGCGTATACTTCCAGTTGACTGTCAGTAAACTTTGGTTAAACGATTCAAAATCGATTTTGCCAATTGTGGAGATCTATTTAACGTCTTTTTTATTTTGTCCAGTGTTTATCTCAACAGTAATGATACAATGGTCAGCTATTCTTGGAGTTTCATGAACTGTACATCTCAAATTGCTCAAATTGGAAAAGACCAAATCTATCGTGGTACCACCAGCATCCAATGGATGAGTAATTTTTTTTACTGGTCAGTTTTATTGTACTTAATGTACAATTATACTACCCTCTTAAGAGCCACCATCACCGAAAAGTCGAATTTCTTCCTCATCCCCTCCTGCTCGGGTTTGCTGACATACTTATCAAGAGTGGGGGTGGAGATGATGAACTCGATGAACATTGGCAACACAGCACCTGTCCGTTCTCGATTACAGCGCAAATCAGGTATACATTTCCCGATCGTAGAATCCGTTTCTTGCAAAAACCATTGATTTCAAGAAAGAGATATTTTTTGTATGGGCTCAGTGGTCCCATAAGAATTCCGGAAACTCTCAATTTTTTCAATTCATCATGTCATTTAAATTTTTTTCTTAAAAATTATCATAACCAAAAATCTCTGAGGTTCCGGAATTTACACAAAAACATTGAGTAATGCAAAAAAAATTAAAAAATTTTCAAACGAAAACTGTGGGCTTAAACGAATTTACGTTTTACCAAGGTAGTATTTGCTCTTAAAGTACGAATACTTTCTCATTCTAAATTCGCGCATCTCATACGTTTCTCGACATTCATAGCCATATTTGCCGAGCTGTTTTCCTAAAATTTCAAGTTAATCAAAAAAAAAAAAACGTAAAGCTAGACCTCTAAAAATCAATATCGTCAGATTTAACTGAAAATATTTGATTTGTATAGGTATGCTGAGTCCAAGAAACAGAAAAAAAAAAATGATGGGAAAAAACACTTTCAATTCTGCGAGAGCCAATCGATTCAGAATAGTCGAATTAGTATTTTCTGAAATTTTCAGGTAGATCGAAAAATGTCTGATGGCCCGAGAAACTGCTAGGTTCATATATAAAAGGGAATGAAAGGTCGCAAATTCGATTTTGAAAGTTTACCGGCATATGATTTTTTAAATTTAAACAGGTGGTGAAGTTTTTCATTTCATGTTTATTTTCTAGTAGGAAAGGAAAGATTTAATTCTCATTCTTGAGAGCGATCCAGCTTAAGTTTGTATATCGACAGAAACAGCATTAGGTATAGACTGTCGTTACCAATATTTTTTCAAAATGAAAACATGTGTTAATACCATTTTCGAGTAGTCTCGTATACAGGAAGTAGGAAGTACCTATAAAAGGACAAATAGTTAAGTACCTGAGTGGTTTTAAGGGTTTCAATTCGATTGAAATGACATGTGTGAATGTTTACAACACGATGGATCACCAATTATACAAGGCGATATGAGCAGTGCTAACTAAATACTAAAATACCATATTTTTTACTGCGTAATATGTTGATTGATGAATCAAAGTGATGTTTCAAAGTCAGTTTGGAACAACTGGAAAACACTGAAGCTTAGTTTTGTATTCAGTTGACCACAAAAAACCGCCACGTTATTCTACAGAACTTCTATATCAAGAAACAAAATTGATGGACATAAAACAACTATACTTTTTGAGCCTGACAACACATCAGTTCGTGAATAAACAAGAATTGATTAGAAAAAATCATCAACAAAATACCTTTATCAAATTCCGTTTGTTCACAAATCAATAAGACAGTTATCTAGGACCAGAAAATCTGAGAAAATACATCCTCGAAAACCCTAGACAAAAAATTCATGAAATAATAGAAACATAAAATAACAGAAATATCATATTTCCAAACTTCTATACTTTTTAAATCTTTCAACTGTATACAGGGTGTCAATTTGAAAACATCCCACCCTTAATATCTTCCTTCCAGTAAACAATATGAGTAATCGAAAAAACAGGTCAATTTTATTGTCAAGGGGGACACTTTCACGGACTATTTGTAGCCCTCGTGGTTCAACCCCCTAGGAGGGGTAGATGTTACCCTTAGAATTTTAAATTGGAAGGGGGGGTCAAGTGGCACATCATTTTGATGGGCGTTCAATTCTTGTTCCAATGGTACCCTGACTTATTATTTTTTGATGAGCATTTTCCGAAAAATTGCGTTCTAAACTAACAGAAGTAATTATTAGAACGCCTATACTGAGATGCATGGTTTGGCCAGAACTGGTTAGAATATTAGGTGGTACCGTTCCAACCCTTCATTAGGGGTAACATTAGCCATTAGCTCCAAACACTTTACATAAAAAAGTAGTCTAATAGTAAAACGTAGATGGTAGTAAAGTTGTGTTTATTAAATGCTGAATTTTTAAGTGTCATCGCAGAAATTGTACAGATAGCCTTCCTTTTTTGCTACTTCTGCTGTAAAAAGTTTCTGTTTTCCGGCAAAAAATTGGTTAGCAAATTTGAACTATGTGGTAGTATTGTGAATACCGTTGTACCTGTTGGGCTGTTTAGGAATTACTTTAATAAGTGTATAAAAGTGTAAAAATGGTTTACATTCTTCAAGACAGAATTGAAATGATTGTAATTTATGGCGAAGTTGGAAAGTGCGCACGAAGGGCGGCATGTCTTTTTAACGAAAGACATCCAAATTGTAATGTAAGTAACCGGTATGTGCTTGATTTGGTGAATAAGTTTTACGAAACTGGTTCAGTGACAAATAAAAAAAGAAATAACCCCAGAGTACTAAATGAAGCAGCTCAAATTGAAGTTTTGGGAACATTTGCTGCAGAGCCCACGAGCTCCTTACGATCAGTATCAGAACAGACGGGAATGTCACGCGAGACTATAAGAAAAGCATTGAAAATGCATAAATTTCATCCATATAAAATGCAGATTCTTCAAGAGCTCCACGAGGATGATTATGATAGAAGAATAGAGTTTTGTGAAATCATGTCTCATCGAGTCAATACCATCCCTAATCTTCTGTTAAACATCTGTTTCAGCGATGAGTGTTCATTTTTTCTGAATGGCACTGTTAGTAGACAAAATTGTCGCTATTGGAGTGACGAAAACCCACATATTTTTCGGGAAGGGCATACACAACACCCACAAAAAGTTAATGTTTGGGCTGGTATTCTTGGAAATGCCATTCTTGGTCCATTATTTCTGGAAGAAAACTTGACTGGCAATCTGTACCTTGATATGCTTGAAGAGACTATCGATCCTCTTATAACTCACGAGCTAGAAACTCAAATTGATGCAGAAGGTAATGAACTTTTGCAGGAGGATCTGTTACATTACCAGCAGGACGGTGCTCCACCTCATTATTTTCTTCCCGTCCGACAGTGGTTAAACGAGAGATTTCCGGGTAGATGGATTGGCAGAAGGGGAGCAGTTGAATGGCCTCCGAGATCACCGGATTTAACACCCTTAGATTTCTTTCTTTGGGGGCATCTTGAATCCGTTGTTTATAAAACACAACCTTCTGATATTGACGAACTTAAAAGACGAATTACAGCAGCATGCCGGTCAATTCCTAGTGAAGTTTTCCGTAATGTTAGAGGGGAGTTCGAAAACAGACTGTATTACTGTTTAGAGCAAAATGGAGCTAATAAGATAAGCGTAAGTAGATTTTATGTTGGAAATGTCTTTCTCGCAAATTAAATTTTATTGTGTAGAAGGAAAATAACCACCAAATAAAAAATCCCATGCGTAATAAATTTATTCCTGTCATTCAAGGGTTGGAGCGGTGCCACCTACTCTTCTAACCATTTTTATTAAAGGGAGTCAATACAATAATGCATCTCAGTATAGGCGTTCTAATAATTACTTCTGTTAGTTTAGAACGCAATTTTTCGGAAAATGCTCATCACAAAATAATAAGTCAGGGTACCATTGGAACAAGAATTGAACGCCCATCAAAATGATGTGCCACTTGACCCCCCTTCCCATTTAAAATTCTAAGGGTAACATCTACCCCTCCTAGGGGGTTGAACCACGAGGGCTACAAATAGTCCGTGAAAGTGTCCCCCTTGACAATAAAATTGACCTGTTTTTTCGATTACTCATATTGTTTACTGGAAGGAAGATATTAAGGGTGGGAAGTTTTCAAATTGACACCCTGTATGTCTATATTTTACGTATACTCATATTTTTTTTTCATATTTTATCTGTATTGTGTATATTTAAAATTATAACTCTTATTTTATGAATCATATCTACATCTACATTTTTAAATATAAACACTGTAAATTTTAATATTTTAACATATAAACATTTTTAAATATTTACATAGGTATATTTTATTTCATATTGAAAATCAGTAGACTCTAAATTTGTACATAAGTAGGTATATAGATAGGTATATAGATTATTTTAAAATTTGTTCTACTGGATTGTGATATTATCACAACCTGTATTTATTGCATATTTATATTTTTATATCCTTATACTGGTTCACCACATATTTATCACATATTTTACACATAGTTTACATATGAACCTTTGTTGATTACCTACATCCACAAACAAGCAGTATTAACTGCTTCGTGGTATATTCATTATTCATAACCATAATGTATACGTTGATGTCAACTCTGTATCTTTGCTTGTGAATAAATTATTATTATTATTATTATGAAGGAGCGGCAAAATTTTGCAATCAATTTTCACCCATTTCCCAGCATTTTAGCGCAAAATGAGAATATAGGTTTTGTGGTACTGTACTTCTCCTTTCAAAATCTGTTTTAGGAATTGAAATCGGACTAACACTGGAGCATCCAGGAAAGCTGCAAAAAAAATTCAATTGCAATTGTGCCTTAACTAAGAATCCGACACACATAAAGTCCACATGATTCAATACTTTCTTGAGAAAGGCCAATCCTACTTCTTGAAAAATGGCGGAGTTATCAATTTTTCAAGAAATCGCAAAATTTTCCGGTTTTTTCAGTTTTTCTCCGTTACTAATTATCTGGACCGGGTCGTTAAACATCCCATTTTGTTCGTATTTCAATTATCCACAATTATTTTCATTATGGAACAACCAGATTATTCAGTTAGTGTTCACTTTATAAGCAAAACAATTTTTAAAAAAACAGGTTTTTGTTGTTATTTAAATGTTTATAACAAATTAATAAATTACAGTTGCGAGTCGAAAACATAACAGAATATAAAAACAGTCTTCCATGTTTTGGCATAGTCAGGTTTCTACTAGTATTTTTGTTAAAAACTCACTCATTGCACTATTGCTTGGTGTATCTGAGAGTTTTGCAATTTCGTACTTCACGATACTGACGTGTTTATTTCTGGAGTTGTATTTGTTTTTTGATAATGGAATCTTTGTTAGAAAGTATCATGGATAATGAAGGACACTCTGTCTCACTTAATTTTTGCAGTTGTTACAAATAATTTAACTGCATTTTTAAGTAAATTTCTGTTGTGAATTGTTGGATATCAAGATTGGCTGCGATATATTTTTAGTTGATGTTGATATAGTTACAGATAAAAAAAAAATATTCTGTACTGTCAAGTTTAATAAAACACAATTTCATTTCGAAGTCTTGTTCTTTTTACTAATAAAAACAACAGGTTATGGGCCCAGACACCCTAACTGTATTATAATTGCAACACTAACGAAGTTTGAGTAAAAGGAAATCATAGAAGTTGACAGTTTCATTTCGAAGTCAAAATACGAAGTAGTTATGAGTCAAAACTCGTATAGAATACAGGTACTATCCAAAGAAAATTTTGATACCTGGAAAATCCAAGCAAAAGCTCTACTTGTGAAAAACGATGAATGGGGATACGTAGATGGAACGCTAAGAAAACCAGCCGATGAAGCTGAAACTGACATTTGGAAAAAGAATGATGCACATACTATGTCAGATCTCATTCTAGCAATAGGACCTTCCGAACTTAGACATATCAAGAATTGTAGAACATCGAAAGAAATTTGGGACAAACTGCACGAAGTGTACAAGTCACAAGGTCCAGCAAGGAAAGCCATGTTATTGAAGAAGCTCATTCATTACAAAATGCATCAAAGTAATGACATGAGAGAGCATCTTGCCAACTTTTTCGAAATAATTGACAAACTAGAAGAGATGAATTTGAAAATCAACGAAGAGTTAGTCGCCATTTTACTATTGTATAGTATTCCAGAATCTTATGAGTCATTCAGAATTGCGATTGAATCCCGAGAAACATTACCATCACCCGAAGCATTAAAAATAAAATTGTTGGAGGAATTCGAAGCTCGAAAAAGAAATATTGAAGAAAGAACGTCAGAAGCAATGTTCATATCCAAAAATCAGACGAAGAAAACGCACGAGAAAAGAAACGAAGATAATCATACGAAGAAACAAGAATTTTTCAAGTATACCTGTCACCGATGTGGAAGATACGGCCACCGCATCAGAGATTGTAGATCAAAGACGTGGAATAAAAAGCCAAATAATGATTCAACAAGCGAAACTTCAAAACGTGCAGAGACAGATGAAATTGCTCTCAACATATCCGAAAGTTCAAGAAGTTCTTGGTGTTTAGATTCTGGTGCGTCATCTCATATGTGTTCAGATGAAAGTAAATTCAACACAATGGATAAAACTGCATCAACGTTTTTGAACCTGGCAAACAGTGGATCCACGAGAATTGAAGGAATAGGTACCGTTAATTTGATTGTAAACGAAAAGCAATCATTCAATCTACAAAAAACCTTATTTGTACCCGACCTCCGATCAAATCTGATGTCAGTATCCAAAATCACAGATAATGGGTTTGATGTAATATTTACCAAAAACGAAGCTGTCATTGTGAATGAAGTAACCGGACAAAAAGTTCTTGAAGCTAAACGGAATGATAATTTGTATTTCATCGAAGAAATGGTTGAAAACGCAAGATATACAAAGATAAACTCGTTTGAAAAATGGCATATCAAATATGGCCATTTAAATGAAAGGGATTTAAAGAATGTAGCTATTCAGAAAAAGGCTCTTGGATTGAACATAAATAGAAACGAAGAACTACATCCATGTGAAGTATGTATTCAAGCGAAACATACCCAAAAACCTTTTATTTCTTCCACTTCAAGAAGCGAACATCTATTGGAAATAATTCACACAGATATATGCGGTCCAATGAGAGAAACTTCACTTGGTGGTTCAAAGTATTTTGTAACCTTCATAGACGACAAGTCGAGATGGTGCGTAGTTTACATCCTTAAAGAAAGAAGCGAGTTGTTTGAAAAGTTCATCATCTTCAAAAATCTGGTGGAAAACCAGGCTGGTAACAAAATAAAAATAGTTCGATCTGATAATGGAGGAGAATATCGAAGCAGTCGATTTGAGGAATATTTAGAAAGCAATGGTATTCAACATCAATTTTCGATACCTTATACTCCTCAACAAAATGGCATAGCCGAAAGAAAGAACAGGACATTGGTTGAGATGGCAAGGTGTTTGCTGATACAATCAGGACTCCCACGTAGTTTTTGGGCGGAAGCTATCTTAACGTCAGTACACATCAGAAATAGGTGTCCATCCCGAAGTTTGAATGGAGATTTGCCTTATAAAATATGGACAAATAAAATCCCGAATGTAAACTATTTTCGAATGTTTGGAAAAAAAGTGTTCATCTTAGACAAATCCGAGAAAAAAGGAAAATTTGATGTCAGGTCAACAGAAGGCATTTTTGTTGGTTATGCTACCGATTCGAAGGCTTATCGACTCTGGGATCCAAAAACAAAGAAAATCGTGCGAAGTAGAGATGTGAAATTCCTGGGAATACAAAATAATTTTAACCATGACGATAAAAATATTAGTGACACATTATTTATTGATATCAATATTTCAAATAAAGTCATTCAAACAGAACATAATTCCGATGAAAATATCAATCACCAAAAAACTTCTGAAACAATAGATATTCAGATGGAATCTGACAACGAAGAACCACAAATTGATGATGC
Organism: Chrysolina oricalcia; assembly: GCA_944452925.2. Lineage (NCBI taxonomy): Eukaryota > Metazoa > Arthropoda > Insecta > Coleoptera > Chrysomelidae > Chrysolina > Chrysolina oricalcia. The sequence continues at coordinate 2,889,271 of OX101817.2, forward strand.
TGTTGCAGAAAGTTCAGGAAATCCCAACCAAACAGTTCTAAAACGAGGTCCAGGTCGTCCATCAAAAATCAAATCTGGCAGAGCTGGCAGACCTAGGAAACAATACCAATATACATCGATTCAAAACTCATTGAACAAGGAAAATTCAACTTTTGGAGAAGAGTTTGCTGGTATGTTAGAGAGTTCTGATCCAATAACAGTGAGTCAGGCCCTTTCCTCTCCAGAAGCAGATGAATGGATTCGAGCAATGAGAAAAGAACACGAAGCTCTCATAAAAAATAAAACGTGGATTTTAGTTGATCGCCCAAAGAATAGAAAAGTTATTGGTTCAAAATGGGTATTCCGAAGAAAATATAAATCAGATGATTCCATTGAAAGTTATAAAGCAAGATTGGTAGCCAAAGGTTTCACACAAGAAAAAGAAGTGGATTTTCACGAAACTTTTGCCCCGGTAACCAGAATGGAATCTATAAGAATCATCATGTCACTTTCAGTTCAGTTGAATTTAGCCATTCATCAACTTGATTTTGTTAGTGCATACCTGAATGGTGAACTCGAAGAGGAAATTTATATGGCACTTCCAGAAAAATACGATGAAATTTGTGATAAGACTCAGAGCAATAAGGTGTGTTTGTTAAAAAAATCTTTATATGGTCTGAAGCAGTCTGGAAGAGAATGGTATAAGAAATTGGATTCGAAGCTGAGAGAACTTGAATTAAAACCGATTAGTGTCGAACCTTGTGTATATTTTCTAATCAAGGGAAGTGAAATTTTAATAATTGCCATTTATGTTGATGATTTCATCGTTGCTTGCAATAGCGAGACAAAACTCCGAAACGTCAAAGCCGAACTGTCAAAGTCGTTCGACATGAAAGATCTTGGTGAAATTAACTATTGTTTGGGTATCGAATTCTCACAAGAAACTGATCTGAGTCGAGTTAAAATGAGTCAGAAGAGATACATCAACGAATTATTGAAAAACTTCAACATGAGTGCATGCAATCCTTGTTCTACGCCGATGAATATGTCACAAAAACTATCCAAGGAAATGTGTCCAAAAACCGAAGAAAATAAAAATGAAATGGCAATGATTCCCTATCGGAGTCTTGTTGGAAAACTAATGTACCTTGCAATTTCAACGAGACCAGATTTAGCATACGCTGTGAGTGTTTTGAGTCAATTTAACGAAAATTATGGACTAGAATACTGGACAGCAGCAAAGCGAGTGTTACGCTATTTGAAGAAAACTCAAAACGTTGAACTAGTTTTCGAGCAGAGTAATGATCCTTTACTTGGCTTCGCTGATGCAGATTGGGGAGCAAATCCGGATGACAGAAGATCCTATACAGGATATATTTTCATTTTGTCGAATGCTGCAATAAGTTGGTCATCCCGCAAACAAAAAACAGTGGCCCTATCGAGTACGGAGGCAGAATACATGGCACTGTCAGAAGCATCCAAAGAAGCAGTTTTCTTGAGAAGATTCCTGAACGAAATCGTTGGTCAACTAGAGACAACAACTATTTTCAATGATAATCAAGGTGCTGGATCCATGGTGAAAAATCCAGTTTATCATGGACGAACAAAGCATGTGGATATAAGACACCACTTCATCAGAGAAATAGTTGAAAAACAAGAGGTACGAGTCGAATATCTTTCGACAAATGAAATGCCTGCTGACATTCTAACAAAAGCTTTATCAAACTTGAAACACCAGAAGTTCTGTTCATTACTTGGACTCAAAGCAAATTATAATGAAAATCGAAGTCAATTTTAAGGGGGCGTGTTGGATATCAAGATTGGCTGCGATATATTTTTAGTTGATGTTGATATAGTTACATATAAAAAAAAAAATATTCTGTACTGTCAAGTTTAATAAAACACAATTTCATTTCGAAGTCTTGTTCTTTTTACTAAGAAAAACAACATGAATCTCCTTTGAAAAACCCTTCACCCTATACATTCTCTTGTCAGCTGCGTAATGTGACACTGTCTCCCGAACAGTACTGTCAGTTTCATGACTCCTTTGAAACATCTCGCATTCCTTCTCTTCTTCATCTGTACCGTCCGATCGGAAGATCCCAATCTTCATAAAAAATCACCCAGCGAAGAAAAAAACGCCAGATGCTGTGCTCAGCATCTGAGTGGCTGCAAAAATTCCATCGAACCGACTAACTTCGAAGTGAGGGCCCTCCTCATTAAGTGCCCAAAGATCGAAAAGACCACTGAGGAACACAAAAGAAGTGCCAAAGAAGATCCTCGGTGTAAATCGAATCAGAAAGGGGTCACTAACTGTAAGAAGAAGATCAAGTTGACCATAAAGGTGAAGAACACTGGGATTACCAACTGCAAGAACCAATACATAGTTATAGATCATGTGTTTGATTCTGTAACGCAGCAAAAGCAGAAACTGATGAATCCTTACGTGTTGAAAATCCGGCAGAAACCTGTTCTGCAGATATACGGGTTGGGATTTGAGAGCATGGTGAATTCACAGGCCAAAGAAAAAGTTCATAGTAAGCAAGAGACGGGTAAGTTGCTCCACTGAAGTGTAAAAATAATATTAATGGGTGAATTTGTGTTGTATGGACTCCGTCTTGTTTTCCAAAAAAATGGGGGGTAAAAGTAATTTTAGTGGACACCATCTCCAAAAAAAGTTTGGCGTTACTTACGTAGTTTTATCTTCTGTACAGGAATTTGAAGAAAATTTGTGGGGATCTCCAATACTTTTCGAGTCCTTTTTGAATCTAGAAAATCCACCATTTTCAAACACGAATTTTTCAATAAAAAATCGCACAAAATGCCCCCTTGTTTGTGCCGACACTTTTTTTAACGCCAATTAACTTATATTTCACAATTACAAGCACCAAAACCAAAAGTTTCACATAAAAAATTGATCTAAAACATAACCTAAAAAAAAACTTCCAGTGATTTAGACGAGGTTCCAATAAGGCTTATTAAAAGTTGTTTAAATGAGAAAACTCCCTTTCTGACAAGAATTTTAAATCACTCGGTTCTGTCAGGAAAGTTTCCAGAAGAATCAAAGCTTCATAACGGTCCCTATAATCAAAAAGGGTGATTCGTAGCCAGTTAAGATTTATAGGGCCATCTCCATTTTGAGACAGTTTTGAAAAATTATTGGAAAAGCGGTATATACTGTTCTAATGAATTATCTTGAAGAATAGAAAATAATAACCCCCTGATTGTCATTTTCATTGATTTGTCTCGTACTTTAGATACGCATGATCTTGAATTTTTTTCGACAAAATTTGATCACTTTGGAATAAGAGGACCTGTAAACGAATGGATTCTATCCTTCACTAAAAATAGGCAATTCATTGTTAATGTTGGAAAAAGTTATTCTGAAAGATTTGATGTTGGTCTTGGAACTCCGCAAGGGAGCATTCTAGGGACTCCGCTATTCCTTCTGTGCATGAAAGACCTTCCCTCCCATATATCGGAGAGAAGATTGTTGATGTATGCTGATGACACAACCGTCCTTGTGTCGGCAAAACCCATAGATAAGAAAACAAAAATGGTTTTAGAGCCATAGTCTACTTGGTGCAAAAGAAATCATCTGATAATTCAGAAAAAGCTATATGAATGCAATTTACTGGCCCTTCCCAATAACTTTTTTCTTTGAAATATAAAGAAAAAAGTTATTCCCAATAACTTTTTTCTTTATTCGATAAATCCATTCTAATTTGTATTTTCCTGGGTAGGATTGTCACGCTGGTAGCTATAGCTGCCTCCGTGGCGACGTTAGTTGTTGCCTTGTATACACAAGTTCTTTTAACCGAAGCCACAAATGTGTGGTTCGCTTCCTGTTGTTGACTTCTTTTGTTTCTATTTTTACATTCAAGTGTTGTACATCTTCGCACTTGATTTTACCGTACTGATGAGAGCTTAAGCTCGAAGCACGTGTCTACGGTTGCACAACAATTTGAGGGTTATACCCAATAACTTTTTTCTTTATATATATATATATATATATATATATATATATATATATATATATATATATATATATAAATATGCTGAATACTTGTTTCAAGGAGCAATAAATGTTCCAGTGACTGTAAAACAGTCGAAAACAATCCTTTAGGAACTCACTATACCTTTGTATAGATTGTATGGCATATGTCCGACAGAAAACAACTACTTCTCTGGCTAATACCTCGACAGATATTGAATTATATCTGTCAGACATATGTGCAAAGGTCCTTACTTCGAAGGAAGAACTTTGCAAGAGCTCTCAGAGACAGACAGCAGGACACCGCCTGATCCAAACAAGGAACCAACTGCATATAACTGGTATAGTGAGTTCCTAAAGGATTGTTTTCGACTGTTTTACAGTCACTGGAACATTTATTGCTCCTTGAAACAAGTATTCAGCATATACCATTTCGTATCCGAAATGTCCTTCTGGAGCGCTCTCTAATCTGTTGCCGTGGTGGATCCTGTAAGCGATTGCAGTGTTCATCCCGGCGAACGATGACGGGCACCGGGCCCCCGCGTGTATACAACCGTTATAACCTGGACTGCACTGATGAGGGACTACATCCCGAAACCGGTCTGCAGTTGGTTCCTTGTTTGAATCAGGCGGTGTCCTGCTGTCTGTCTCTGAGAGCTCTTGCAAAGTTCTTCCTTCGAAGTAAGGATCTTTGCACATATGTCTGACAGATATAATTCAATATCTGTCGAGGTATTAGCCAGAGAAGTAGTTGTTTTCTCTCGGACATATGCCATACAATCTATACAAAGGTATAGTGAGTTGTTCCTAAAGGATTGTTTTCGACTGTTTTACAGTCACTGGAATATATATATATATATATATTTATATATATATATATATATATATATATATATATAAGTGAAAATAGAGTATATTTCGTTTTAATTTTAATTAAAACGAAATATACTCTATTTTCACTTAGATTCTGCTTGCGTTCCTCATAACGTATTAGAAACTTGATTGAACCTTGGGTTGGTCAGAACAACGAATTGTTGGCTGCCTGTCAATTTGTGGACAAACCTCTACTTTTGGATTCCTTGGTTCGTGTCAAATTAAGTTTCAACTAGTGACTGTAGATGTCATGAATAACTTCCTGTTATGTATATATATATATATATATATATATATATATATATATATATATATATATATATATATATATATATATATATATATATATATATATATATATATATATATATATATATATATTATTTTTTTTTATTTTTAGGTTTCACTGGATGCAAGGTGAATCCTTACAAAAGCCCCACATGCGGCACAGTAAAGTACAAGGACGAACCAGTACCATTCAGCACCGGCTTTTGTTGTTCCTGCGACAGAAACAAAAGCCAATCTGATAAGATGCAGAGAACCTTGAATCCTTCAGAAGACAACAGGATGGCTTTGTCACCCGAATTACCCAAGAAAAGTAGAAATGCCTTCGATATTGATGGAATTATGGGTGATAATTTCGATTTATACGGTAAGATGGTGTGTCAGTCATCAAGTGCCATTTTATTCATCTAACAGAATATCGAAAACATATAGTCATATGGAAATGAAACCCACACCGAAATAAATTTGGTGTAAATATTACAAAAATTGTACTTTAGCTTAGTAGGAAAAGTTGAGTTTAGCAGACTCCAACTAAAGAAAAAATGGTGTCACTAACCTAGTTTTATGAGGGGATCTTCTATACTTTTTCAGTAATACCCTTTTGAATCTTGAAAATTCATCATTTTAGAACACGAAATTTTCAGTCAAAAATCTAATAAAATGCCTCCACAAAATAGGGCTATTAAAATTTGGTCACATGTGATGCAAAGTTTATTTGGTTTTGCCCCTGTATAAGGTAACTTCATAAAATATCTATTTTTGAAAAGGAAGTTTGTGTCTTAAAGTAATAAATATTAATATCAAGAAAATAATTTAATTGAAAAAAGTCAAATTTGCTATTAACACGTTGACTGCCGTGCTCATTTTTTCATTTTTGGTATCATTGCCGAAGCAAAATCGAAAATTTTGTCCCAGAAACCATTATGGACTCTACAGCCTACAGCCTACAGCCTACAGAAGATAGTATATCGTTGAATTTTTCGGAAATTGAGACTTGAGTTCAAAAAATTTTAAAAATTCAGCTCGGTCTTGTAGACCGAGTCGGCGCTCTTCAATAAGTGTACACCCTTGCACGCCGCGTCGGTCCGCCAGCTCGGTCCTTTCGGGTTTGGCCTCGGTCTTCCGATATAGACAATACTTATGTATACTTGTCTCGACCTGCGGTTTTCTGAATACAGCTATGGTGAATGCCTGGATAATGTTCAAGGAAGTCACAAACAATGACATGAAAATTTTGGAATTCCGAAAATTAGTAACTTATAGCTTGTGTTCTTCGCACTCGAGTACGGAAATCAACACACCTAGTACGTCGACTCGGAAACGGGTGATGCATGAAATTTCTCAAAGGCCGTATGAAAAACGGAGACCTTGCTCTAAGTGTTACGAGAGAGTGAAGAACGAATCAGGATGGAGAGCAGCCCGAAATTTGAAAAGAATACGCACCTTCTGTAAAGGATGTCCTGAAGAACTTGTATTTTGCCTGGATTGTTACAACAAATTTCACAAAAATATATAGTTTACTTATTTCTGGATCACTTATACTAGATTGTAATTGCTCGCAAAAAACTATGTTACATTTCATTTACTGAATAAACGTTTATTTTACAGTATTCATCTTCCAAAAATTCGTTGTTTTTACTGATTTGTCTGCCACGCCGACTCGGTCTGTGCGTCGAATGAGAACAATTTGCAACGCAAATTTGTTACTGAAGCCGTCTCGGTCTGTTTTCGCGATATTATCGACAATAATTTAGACCGATGGCTTCAAGAACAGTTCAATTGGCTCGGTCCCATAGACCGAGTTGGCCTGGTGTATCAACCTCAACCTCGGTCTATGAGACCGAGGTGGCTCACCAGAATAATTTTTCCTCGGTCTCATAGACCGACATGGCAGTCAACGTGTTAAAAAAAATTGTGATATGAAAATTAAATACATAAAAAATTCCACCTTTTTAGTTAATTAAAAAATATTTTTGGTATTTGAGTATTCAATTGAGAACAATTCAAAAAATAAAATCAAAAATTACATTCCTTTTCATTGCGTTCAATACAAACAATAATTGTTCTTCAATGGAGTTTCTGGTGCTAAGGAGCCTTATGTCTGAAATATAGTTTTGGATCACCGTTTCCAAATGATTATCATTACGGAAAGGTCTTTGTTTGTAAACTCTTTGTTTTAGGTAACAACACAAGAAAAAATTAAGTGGGATTAAATCCGGAGACCAGTATTCTCCATAAAATTAATTTACAAAAAATCAAAATCTTCTCATGCAGCTGAAAGTTTGCACAAGGGCAAAACATTGCATTTAGGAAAACTTTTTCAAATTACTTTTTTCAATATTTTGAGAAATAACCCTACTTTACATGGTGGTTCTTCGGGTTGTAAGGCCGACGTATGTTTATAGAAGATATTGACGTTTCGCCAACACGAGTGGTTAGCATTTTCAAGAGATATTTTCAAGTTTCTGATTTCTCAATTCGCTGTCAAGCATTTGATTGATATGAAAAAGATCGTTCTTAGAAAACTGAAGAGTGTTTAGGTATGGTTTGTTGTTCGTTCGTAAATCTCTATTGTGTAATTGATGGCAAGGAACGAGTTTGTTTGCTAATACGTCAGGTGTTTTAGTGGCATTTTACTTAAATAGAAAACATATTTAATGGAATTCTCGTCTGTAAAACATTTTCAACCTTTCAATTTCTTTGATACAGGGTAATACGTGCTCGCTAAATGAAATGTTACATGCCAGTCGTACACAGGAATTTTGAACTTTTTGGATTCGAGCTGAGGTAACGAAATCAAGACAGAAACAACATCACTGTAGTTGAAAATGGATAAGATTAATGAATCACACAAAGATATCTTTAATTTTTTATTGAGATAATGTCTATTTGAGTTTTTCAATAATCCATAGGAACGTCGAATCATATTATTCACTTATTGGATAAATTTCAGTTTGTGATCAATCAGCAGTCCCAAAAGTTTAATTGATTCACTAAATGAAATGGACTGCCAATCAATCTGGATATATACATACTGTCTATGGCCCTCTGGCGATCTTTGATGCTACCAAAAATGATAGCTGAGGATTTAGTTGGATTAATGTTGAGAGAGTGATTTTCAGATATTTCCACTAAACTCCTAATTCCCTTACTTATCTATTAAGTTTTCTAATTCATCACTATAATACAAGAGAATGTAATCAGCATATGTTTGAATCTGGAAATGTTCGAGAGATTTTGAAAAGTCTGAGGTGTAAATGGTGAAAAGAAGGGGAGCGACACCAAGCTCTGTCGATTTTTTATTTTCAGTAACAACACATTGAGTTCTTCCATTCCAGGTATAATAAAAATATTGCATGAATGCGTTAGATCGATAAAATCAATATTAGAATTTGAGGTCAACGTGAGAGAGTTTCATCCAATTCTAAACGAGGGTTTTAGTTGACATTTGAAGTTCATCGATGACATATTTATTGTCATCAAGGCAGAACGATATTCATAATTGTCCAGATTGATCTACCCATCAACTTTCTAACTCTCCTCCAGGTAGAAGCGGTATTCTTCAAGCAGATCCATCAGCAATAAACGAAGCCGATATTACCGACCATAATGAAGACTATTCTCGACCTTTTCAGCTTGCAAATGATCAGAAATTAACAATCTTTGGTAAGTACATCATAAACGAATTATAAAATGTAATAAAATTGTATGAACGTTGAACTGTTGTGGAGTTATTGATATAGACGTTTGATGGTGTTACTTTACCTGACGTTAAATATGCGATCATAAAACTGTTATGGATTTCGACAGTAAAGGCAATCGATGCCGGGTTAAATGCTGGGGTTGTTCAACATTGGGGAAAATATGGGGGTTATTAGTTACAGAGCGGAAAGTTCCCTACGAGTAAAAGTCATACTGATTACCCGGTAAAAAAAATCCCGGATCATATTCCCCAGAAAAAAATTAACAAGAAGAAAAATCCCCAACTGAAAATGTATTCATACTTAAATTCAATAAAACGACTAGGAGACCACAGTTTTAAATTCTGCAAGACAGGTTGAAAAAATAGATCGAAGAGTATGTTCATGAAACACTTTTTGGCTGCTATTGCTCATAATATTAGATTTAAGGACCTTAATATGCAAGTTTCAGAATGAATTGGATTTTTTGGTATTAAGTTTTTTTTTGAGATGTTTATACAATAAATAGTACTGTGAATAATAAAAATTATAGAGTGTGCTGCACGTTAAGTGGCGACAATTCATTATTTCATAATAGGTCGGCCGATTTTCGAAAACTTTTTTAATTTAAAATACTACCTACTCCGAGAGCTTTAACATCCTGGTATAAATTATTTATTTATTGAGTAAATACCTTCCAGACAGAACAAGTTTTGGTATGAGGAAGTTGTACATATAATAATAATAAAAATGAACAATTGCAATTCAAACAAATATATCAAAAAAGATGCTCTCTCAATATGGCTACTCTTGCTCGGGGAATGATGCTACAGTAACGATTCATGGCTTATTTTTTTCTGTAAGAGTTGTTCTTCCATATTATCGAATAAGTATATAGCTCTTCTAAATGTTTTTTCCAAAATTTTTGAGAAAGTATTGAAAGAACAACTAATAAATTTCATCAATGATAATTCTGGTTTTGATAAATTTCAATACGCTTTCATTCCAAATTCAAATACTCAATCAGCGGTAACTGATTTCATGAATGATATTTTTGAAACTCTAGATGAAAGCAAATATGGCGTTGCCATTTTCTTAGATATAAAAAAGCTTTTGATACAGTAAATCAATCAATATTATTAGACTTTTTAAATAATTTAGGAGTAAGAGGCCACTCTTATAAACTTTTCGAAAATTATTTTGAAAATCGTATACAGTATGTTGTTATAGATGAAAATAAAAGTATTGAAAAACAATCTACCATTGGAGTTCCCCAAGGTTCAGTATTGGCTCCAATTTTTTATTTAATCCATGTAGATAGTATAAAGAAAATAAAATTGATAGGTAAACATTTTTCTTTTGCAGATGATACTGTACTTTACTATTCGGCCAAAAATACAGCAATTTTAGAAAATAATATTGAATAAGATATTCAACTGTTTGAAAAATGGATAGATGAAATGAATCTCACCATTAATTTAGAAAAAACTGTTTATATGATTTTCAAACAAAAAAATGTTACCAAAATAAAATTAAAAATAAAAATAAAGAACAAAATATTAAATAAAGTTGAAGAACACAAGTATTTAGGATTGATGATTGATAAGAATTTAAATTTTGAATGTCATGTGAATAAAATGAAAAAATCGAATATTCCTTTAATTGGAGCAATGAGAAGAATTGACTTTCTGAATAGTCAAATTCAGAATCTCATTTATAATGCCCATATTGTCTAACATATTAGATATTTAATAACAATATGGTCAGCTTGTAGTAAAAACCAAAAAGGTATCATTTATCGTTTGATGAATAAAGCAATAAAAGTAATTTTTAAAAAACAATGGGAAACTCCTTCTTCAAAATGGTACGAAGAAACCAGAAATTTCACATTAGATAAACTAATAAAATTTGAAAGAGCAAAATTTGCTCACAAAGTAACAAATAATTTACAAAAAAGTAATAGTCATTTAAAAAAAAAATCAAAATTACATGACCATAATATCAGAAATGCAAATAACTTCCATTTGAATAACGTTCATTCAAATAAAGGTAAAAACAATCCAGTATCTAGCTCTATAGAAAGTTACAATGAACTTTTAGATGATATAAAAAAATCAAAATCAATATATATTTTTTCGAAAAAACTCAAACAAAATTTGTTATCATACTGATGTTCATCAAACCATTATGCAAAGTTGTTATAATTGTTATATTTAATTGATTTTAAAATTATTGACACTTGTAATTATATATAATGTATTATTATCTTCCTTACACCAGAACTTGTTCTGTTTGGAAGATGTATTTATCAATTTAAAAAAAAAATTAATTTTAATGGTCAAAAAATGACACAATTTTTTACATGTTTTTTTAAAAAATATATTGCTTAGTTTTGTTTTTATATAAATGACTTTTATGAAAATGGATTCCTAGCATGATTTCAAGCATTCAGAAAAAAATTGAATACCTACGAACACTAGGAACCGAGATAATTTTTTTATTTCAAAAGAATCTGGAAGACGCAATAATTATCGTACAGCAGTCACCTTCATGGATATTAAAGTTGAATACCTATATTTTCAATAAAAAAATACTAGGAAATGACTAGTTCATTTGCAGTATTATTAACTGATGAATAAAGTGAGGCGTGCAGGCGCGGATCGCGATAGCTGTAGCGGGTGGCGGAGTGGGGATAGCACTGAAAACTTATTTCGTGCGTTCAAAGTGGCTTGTGCTTGAAAAATATTGAGTATCTCGGCTTGTTGTTCACGTACGTTTTCTTTTGCAATGTACACTAGTACTTGAAATTGAACCAATAACTTTTCTTTTCTTTTTCAATAACACTGTCAGGACGAAAGTGTCTTTAATGTCAACAGTATTTGTATCTCCACTGCGCCACCCGCTAAAATTGCATCGCTCCGCGCCTGCACGCCTCACTTTGTTCATCAATTAATATCACTTTTATAGAAAATATACAGTGTGACCCACTTAAGACCGGAGCACCCCTATAAAATCAACATTTTTCAACCGATTCGAATGATTTTTTTTCATTAGGTAGACATTCTAAAAGTCTACTAGGACACCAAATTTCATGAATAAATCTCCATTTCCAGGGCCAACTAATCTGATTTTTCAAGGTCAAAAATAAAAAAAATTGCTAGCGATTTTTTTAGAAAAATTCTAACTACACCACTGGATTCGCGACATTTTCAAATGGTTCTTATATAAATAACGTTGAAATGCGTCAATCAATAAAAAAGTTATGAGGCAATTAATTTTGAAAAATATGCCGTTTAATCAACCCACCAATTCAATTTCAAAACTTTTATCAGAACTTTGACTACACCACTGGATTCAGGAAGTCTCGAAATATCACTGACTGTAATTTCATCGAAATCTGTTGACAAATAAAAAAAAATTAGGAGATAAAATTGACATTTTCCTGAAATTCCATTAACATATTTTTACAATTTCCAACTTACTCAATTTTTTTTTAACAGGAAAAGTAACAAAAAGTCTACGTTTGAACAAAACATTTGCAAAATATTCCAATTTTCAGGGCATACTACGATTTTTTTTATGTTCTAATTGCTAAATTTCATTAGCGAATATTTTCGTGAAATTTCGACTCAGCCACTGGATTCAGCATTCTTCATTTAGGTGAATTCTAAAATTTTATTTGAAAATAACCATTGGCAACAAAGCTATATCATTATTAATTTTGATAACATGCCATTATTTTTGAATATTTCAGACAAATTCTGAGAATCGGCAATACTGTTAACACAAACGTGGAAGATCATTGAGGTTTCTGATAGAAATTCGCTTTCATAACACAAATTGTTCTCGAGTTATAACATCTAGAATGGTATTTTTGGAAAAAATTTAAAATCCATAACGTCGAGAAACCGGCTCCTCGAGATATCGATTATTGTATAATCAACCAAGAACTTTCGAATGAACTGAAAACTTTATTTTGATAGTTTCCAAATTTTACGATGGCTAACAAATGACATCGATAATACAACATTGAGTAATTTTGGTCCTGATCAATAAATTTCGAATTTTTGTTGCTTCAACCAAACCACCATTAAATTCAATACATTTTTCGTATCTCTTTCGAATATGTTTTACAGTAATTTTGAGTCCTTCTGGTGTTATTTCTCTACAAGCTTGACGTATTCTTTCACACAACTCCTGTCTAGTTCTTGGGCGGGATTTGTAGACTTTTGTACAAGAAGACCCCACAAGAAGAAGTCAAGTGGAGTCAAATCGGGGGACCTTGGTGGCCATCCAATCAATTCACTTCCTCGACCAATCCAGTGACGAGGAAACTGTTCATTCAGCCATTGTTTAATAATTCCAGCATTATGCACAGAGCATCCGTCTAATTGGAAATGTAAGATTATTCGCTCAACAATAGGAAGATCATGAATAGCATTCCATAGTTCAGTTCTGAGAAATTCCAGTAATTTGATGGCATTTATAGTTCCTTCGAAAAAAAAAATGGGCCAATAATTCGTTCATTCAATATTCCGCACAATACATTAACTTTTTCCGAATATTGTCTTTTGCAGTTTATAACCCAATTAGGGTTTTCGATTGCCCAAAATCTTGTGTTTTGAGATGAAACAACACCGTTAGTCGTGAAAGTGGCTTCATCGCTGAATAATATACATTCTAAAAATCGTCTGTTACTCAGGTATTCTCCTTGTGCCCACAAACAAAATTCAAGTCGTTTTTCTTGATCTCCGGTTTCCAAGGTATGCAAAAATTTGGGTTTGAATGGTTTCATTTTGTTTTTTCGTAGGCATCTCCGTATCTTTTCCCTTGGTAAATTCAAATCTAGGCTTGCCACTCTCAAACTGGCATTGGGATTATTCCTAAAGTAATCTAATACAACCTGTTCGTGTCCAATCCTTCTTCTCACATTATTCCTCAAAATATTCTTCGATACAGCGCCTGTTTCATTGAAACTTTTATTTTTTCTTTGCACTGTACTATTACTGATAGGGGGCGATCTGGATGTCGATCATTGAATATTCTGCACATTTCTCGTTCACTCCTATCATTGTATCCAGTAAGTCGCACAATTTCAATTTTTTCTGGCAAAGACAATTGTAAAGCCATAACGAAATTTAGTCCTATTGCAATTGAATATTGATCAATACCTTTCTCACATTCGAATTGAGACTCAATCTGTCATTGTCAGGGCTTACTTTTGTTTTATTCAAATAACTATTAAAAATAATAACGTCATCACAGCCTACCTTTCTCGAGTTCGATACATTTTAAAATTTTCAATTCAGTAATTGTATTTTGACACTAGCGAACGAAGAGGGAAACAAAATAACTTTGTGGAAGAAATCGGATAGCCTGTATGAGTAAATAATACCAGAACCCAAAAACTCTGACAGTATCTTTCACAAATTGTTTTAAATAAATTTTTATGATAAGCTGTCTTTTCGACTTCATTACTTTATTCCGAATGTGTACTCGTTCCTCGTTCCTAGATGTTATAACTCGGGAACAATTTGTGTTATGAATTTGAATTTCTACCAGTAATCTCAACGATCTTCTACGTTTGTGTTGACAGTGTTGACAGTATTCAAAAATAATGGCATGTTATCAAAAATAATAATGCTATAGCTTTGCTGCCAATGAATATTTTCAATTGAAATTTTAGAATTCACCTAAATGAAGAATGCTGAGTCAAGTGGCTGAGTCGAAATTTCACGAAAAAATTCGCTAACGAAATTTAGCAATTAGAACATAAAAAAAAATCGTAGTATACCCTGAAATTTGGAATATTTTGCAAATGTTTTGTTCAAACGTAGACTTTTTAATACTCTTCCTGTTAAAAAAAATTGAGTCGGTTGGAAATTCTAAAAATATGTTAAAGGAATTTTAGGAAAATGTCAATTTTATCTCCTAATTTTTTTTTATTTGTCAACAGATTTCGATGAAATTACAGTCAGTGATATTTCGAGACTTCCTGAATCCAGTGGTGTAGTCAAAGTTCTGATAAAAGTTTTGAAATTGAATTGGTGGGTTGATTAATCGGTATATTTTTCAAAATTAATTTCCTCATAACTTTTTTATTTATTGACGCATTTCACCGTTATTTACATAAGAACCATTTGAAAATGTCGCGAATCCAGTGGTGTAGTTAGAATTTTTCTAAAAAATCGCTAGTAATTTTAGATTTTTGACCTTGAAAAATCAGATTAGTTGGCCCTGGAAATGGAGATTTATTCATGAAATTTGCTGTCATAGTAGACTTTTAGAATGTCTACCTAATGAACAAAAAATCATTCGAATCGGTTGAAAAATGTTGATTTTATAAGGGTGCTCCGGTCTTAAGTGGGTCACACTGTAGATATTCAACCTCAAGATCCATGAAGGTGACTGCTGTACGATGATTATTGCGCCTTCCAGATTTTTTTGAAATAAAAAAATTATCTTGGCTCATAGTGATCGAAGGAATTCAATTTTTTTTAATGCGTGAAGTCATGCTAGAAATCTATTTTCATAAAAATCATTTCTATAAAAACAAAATTAAGAAATTTATTTAGAAAACTTCATATATTTTGAAAAATTATCAATGTCGATCAATTTTTTTTTGAAAAGGACTTTTTTGGCTTGCCATAGGCTACACAAAACTGTAAGTAACAATTTTCAATTACGGTTTTTCCGATATAGCTCGATAAGTATCAATGATATCAAAAAATTATAAGTTATTCAATTTATAGATCTTTTTAATACCTACAATTTCCTAATTCAACTTTTTTCGATAGGAGCTGTAGTTTTTTAATTATCAACAAAAAACCGCTTTTCGTAACTTTGCCAATTTTTTAGGTTATGTTAGGTAATCAGGATTGAGTCGCATGAAATAGAAACTCATACTGAATTTCAATCTCCTATACGCTCATATTTTTATTTTTCGGATATTAATTTTTGCACATTTAACATTGGGCCGCTTCCTCGATTCTTGGACTAATAATCGTTTTTCAGAAAACTCGGCACACTACATCCAAAAACGCGGCGGCCAAGACTGCAACGACAAATACACCCCTCCGAACCAGAACCCGGAAACCTACCACGACAGCGCCCACTGCCTGGAATTCTCGAACGTCTGGTACGGCGTGTACCACCTTCAGAAACCCACCCTGCACCACACCCTCTCCCTGCAAATCTTCGAAAAGTACCAGGACGCGGAGAGCACCTGCAAGTGGAGAGATCTCACGAGGACGGCGCCCATCGAGATCGGCACTGACGTCCTTGGTTTCGTCAATGAGCAATCCACCCTCATCGCCAACTATTCCGTGAGAAACACCTTCGATCGATCCTTTTCCCTGAACTACAAGCTCCACAAGCTGCTGATACCGGACATCAGCAACGTGGGGGATGTACGATCGTACCCGGAGCTGCGAGGAGGCGCAGGGGAGTACCTGGTGATCAAGGACAAGCAGGTGCAGGCCAATGGTAAGGTCTGCAACGTCGCAGGTGTGGGGTACGAAGCTTTTGCCAAGCAGCCGAACCGTTGCTCTGTTTCCAAAGGGTCCTGCCTCAAGAACCAGCCCAGCCACATGTGGAAGGAAGACCACGAGCTGGAGGTGGCCGGAAAGAGGGGAAACTACTTCTTGAAGAACTACGGGATGCTACCAGAAGGGGCTGTAGCCTCCAATGGTAACGACCAGAATAAAACGCTGATGATGTTTTTTACGGACTGTCACACCAGTCTGCTGGATGTGGAGTTCAAAGCTGATCGTAATACCGTTCTGAGGCCCAGCAGCTTGGCTGTCGTCACGGAGGTAAGCTGAAACCAACCAACCAACTAACAGTCTTATTTTTCAATATGAAAATCGATGCATTCTCCAAATTTCTCCAGTGACTTGGTGGTTATACGAGGGTTGCTATTTATGTATTGAGAATGAAGAACTAAAACAATAATTGGGGTGTAGAAACTTCTTTATTGTTTTTCAAAATACTCTCCTTTCAAATCTACACATTTTTGCATTCGATTAAACCAATTGGCAAAGCAGTTTTTCCACTCCGAAGTAGGTATCTCCATAACATGGTTTTTGAATGCATAAACAGCGATTTGTGGCGTCGAAAAGCGTTGACCACGTGATTTGTTCTTCACTTGAGGGAACAAATAGAAATCATTGGGTGCTAAATCAGGGCTGTACGGCGGATGACCCATCAATTCAACGTTTTGAGGGCACAATAGTGGGTTGTTTGAGCCGATGTGTGTGAGCTCGCATTGTCATGATGGAGAATTATCCTTCGTCGACGGTTCGTTTTCCTTATTTCATTGATGACTTTTGGCAAACAAATAGTAGAGTACCATTCAGAGTTTACCGTTCTACGTTGCTCTAAAGGCACGGTTGCCACATGACCGTTTATACCGAAGAAACAAGCCATCATTTGCTTCGAAGTGCTGCGAGCAAGAACAACTTTTGTTGGATTTGGTTCATTTTGAAAGACCCATACAGTCGACTGCTGTTTAGTTTCGGGCTCATAACAATAAATCCAAGATACGTCACCTGTGTATATGTTATAAACTGCATTTGATGCACCACGGTCATATTTTGTAATCATTTCCTTGCACCAATTTACACGAGTCTTTTTTTGATCGATTGTCAAATTGTGCGGAATCCAACGAAAACAAATCTTTCTGACTGCCAAATGTTCATGCAATATCTTATGTATTGTAGTAGATTTAAACTCTAGTTAACTGACTAAAATAATTTATTTAACGAAATACAATGATTCAATAACACAATACTCTAATTTACATAACAATCACTCTAGTATTTATATTCGACTTTCACTTCACTGACTGCCCGTCTGTCCGCTGCGTAGTTCTTTTTATATCCGACGTTAACTTCTCTGAATGCTCCAGAATTTTCCATCGAATCGCCCAGACTCACCGAATCGTCCAGATTCTTCTCAGTGCAAGCGCATTGACAGTCTCCCGCGGTTGGTCGCTAGCTATGCGTGAGAGTTCAGGACCGGCATCGCCCGCAGCTTCGCCACAGTATACTTGTCATACTACTGCCCAGGGATGCCTCGATCTCGCGATATTTCACATGACGATTCTGCTTTATCAGTTCGGACACAGCATCAATGTTTTCTCGCACAACAACCGATTCTGGACGTCCATCTTTAACTTCGTCCGCCAGCCAAGTACGGCTACGTTTGAATCCCCTAATATATCGATATACTGTGGCCTTGGATGGTGCTTCATCAGCAAAAATTGCAGTAAGTTGATCGGCACACTGCTGTTGAGATAATCCACGTCGAAAATGTTCACGATTTAGCTCCATTTTTTGGCCGAGATATTATTTTCAAATGTCTATTAACAATACATATAGCGTATGCATGACAAAAAGTTCTGATTACGTATACTGTCAAAAATGTCAAGCTTTGCGATAGCGCAGTTGGATCGCGCCTAGCAACACCAGTGTTGCCAATTCTCAATACATAAATAGCAACCCTCGTAAGCGGCATTTGGGTTTATTATGACCCCATGAAAGACTTATTGGAACAAATACTCAACGTCACTCACTGAGTCTCTTGAGATGACCATAAATGAAACACGGGATAATCTCGAGAGGAATGGCATTTTGGGGAATTTGCTGCGGTTATCGATTTCAGAATATTCTAATTTTACAGAAGCGTGCTCTGCGATATTTATGCAAAGCAAAGTATCGGGATTCATGTCGACCTCTGACAAAAATCAACATGCCATACCCATGACAGGTTTTATGTCAGGAATATATTTTCAAAGTTTCACTGCACAAGAAATAGTCCAACAATTCCTCATTACAGTGTGAAATTGCTTCTGAGGAGTATGTTTTCCAATTCTTCCGACCTCCCTGATGATCTTAGAAGAGTGAAATAGATTTTTGTCGACCAAAATGTATTGGAGCCCTAGCCAAATTGATGCAATCCACGCGTCAATGAAATGAGCGATTTTCTGTGAGTGATACTTCTGAATAACATTCTCCCTTATCTTATTCATAGATAAGAATCTCCAATGGAAACTGGACATTTAATAAATAATCATCTATATGAATGAAAATGCAAATTTTCATTTTCAGATTTTTTTTCTCTCAAGTTTTATAGGGCCTTTTACAATATCTATCAGATGTAGTTCAATGTCCAGTGTGGCTTTAGCCGGCGAAGTAGTTGTTTTCTGTTAGATATTACGAAAAAGTATCTTCAATTTATCGTATGCTTTTTCCATTTCCAGAGGAGTCATGTATTGATTCAATTTTCAATTGAGAATGTTTCTTTTTACAACATGAATCCCTTCCAAGAGAGGTTATCTTGCACGATAGAAAATAGCAACTAAAATTTCAACTTTCAGTCGCAGATGATTCCACAACGGACTTTATGAACATCCTGTTCATATTGCCAATAAAATCAACATGTTTAATCACCTTCTATCAAACATTAAGAGTATCAAATCACTTTTTCGGTTTAGAAAAGCTTAGTTAGCTTTTAGCTCCTGATGATGCTAACTTTGTTGGCGAAACGCGCGTCGACTGTGATTGTGACGTAGTTTTGCTGTTTGGGTAGTTTCTTTTTTCTTGAAGCTTACCCCATCCCAAAATTCTATAATTTAATTGTGATTGAACAAGTGAATAATATAATATTTCTAGATTATGGATATTCAAAACTTTTCTTCAATAACTTGAATTTCGACAAGAGATATCTCAATCTTTTCATTTCATACTGAATTTGTGAATCTCATAAATGTCTGTCAATCATTATACCCAAATATTTGATGTCTTTCAACAATTTTTTGAAGTTCATTCCAATTTGTCGCCTCATATATAATAACGGTGTTATCTGCAAAACAACGAATTTTTCCTTTACTTTCCATATTTAATAGGTCAGTAAGATAAATATTGAATAAAAGTGGACCTAATACTATACCCTGAGGAACACCATATTCAACTATTCCCGGATTGCTCAATTTTTCATTAATTTCTACATGTAAAATTCTGTTATTTCCCAACAGTGCTCTTATCGTATCATACTCACGTTTTTTAGGTATATGTGGACAGTTCAAGTCCCAAGAAGACATCCATCACGGCGAAAGTGTTCAACTCAGGCCTGGTCTCAGGAGTATTCCTCGTGAGCTTGACCAACTGCCCTTTGGACCTGCCGGCGAGTTTCAACAACATCATCTCAAAGCCCGCTCTCATCCCGCCTCAGCATCAACACGTCTACAACCTCGATATCGTCTGCTGTTTGCCGCAGCATAGTTTCTTCTGCTCCCTCCAAGTGCTGAACGAGAAGCAGGAGCTGATCGCCCTGAGGAAGATCCGTATTCAGAAAGAAGATAGGTGTATATGCATATGGCACTGCTCATGCGCGTGTTTTATCGAGGACGAAGGTCTCAAATGCAGGGCACTTTCTTTAGGTACTTTTCTGCCAACTATTTATGTTTATTTTTTCTTTTTCTAGAACACAGATCTCAATAAGTTTTAGCCCCAGTTTCTTCATATGAAACGGCAAAAAATGGAAGCGTAATCATAAAATGTCAGACCAAAGAAGCAACAGAAAATAATTTTTTTCATTCTGGCTAAGAATACACTGAAACAAAATTTTATCATTGAAATGACCAAAATAAAATTTTAAAAAAATTTGTAGAGAAAAGCTTATATTTAAATGCACTAAAAAGGAAAAACTAAATTTAAAGTGAATTGAACCCATCATTTTGTTACATTATAAAATTTTAAATGATATAAAAGCTTGTCGCGAGAAGAATCTATGTATTTCTTATTGTAAATTTAATTTAAAATTACCTCAAGACTTATTCTCGCGACAAGCTTTTATATCATTTAAAATTTTATAATGTAACAAAATGATGGGTTTAAATCGCTTTAAAATTCATTTTCTTGTTTTTAGTGCATACAAGCTTTTACCTAAAAAATTTTTTAAGTTCATTTATTTATTTCTTTTTTAGTTTTCTTTTGATATGTTTCTTAGTCTGTTCATTTCCTATACTATTCGTTGGTTAGATATTTTTCACTATTTTTACGGATTGTTCCAATTTTGTTTTCTCAAGTTTTCGCAACTTTTCTGAAAAGAGGAGAGGGAGCGAGCCCACCGGTAGACATTTTTTTGTCGTAATTTTTCACGTATGAAACCGTTGAAAATTTTTCCGAATTTCTACGCGTTCTCTATCTAGCTTTCGAGGGGGGAAGAGAAATACATTTTTTTGAAACCGCATCATTCAATGGTTAGATAATTTTCACTATTTTTAGGGGTTTTTTCGATTTCTATTTCGCGAGTTTTCCTATTTTTTTCATCATTATTTTTCATGTCCGAAACTATTGAAACATTTACCGAATTCATTTGCACTTTTGAGGGGGGACAGGGGGGTGAAATTTTTTTAAACCAATATGTTTTTGAAACCTATATTACAGACCATTTTTCAATTTATTGTCACATATCAATCGATTTCAAAGGCTACGAAGAAAACTCTACTAATAAAAATAAAATTAAATAATTTTGATAAATTAGAAAAATTGTTAGAAAATGAAAGGAATGATATTCTAAAATATTCTGATCCCAATAATTTTCCATAAAGGTTAAATAATCAAATCAAGGAATGTTACGAAATGTTTAATGAAAAATCACGAAACTCTCCAAAATTATAATGATTATATACATCTGCCGTTGTGGAGAAATTGTTGATCAGTCTGGGACACATGGCTTATCTTGCCTGTTCAGTAAGGGTCGCCAATCTAGACACAGGGAAGCTAATAATATCATAAGCAGAGTATTGGCTTCTGTCGACCTCCACCCAGTATTAGAACCACCTGGATTGAATGCTCGCACTGATGGAAAGCGTCCTGATGGTTTGTCTATGGCGCCGTTTTCATGTGGAAAGTGCCTTGTTTGGGATTTTACCACTGTGGATACGGTTGCACCATCACATGTGGCTCAGAATGCAGTTTCTGCAGGATCTGCAGCTGAAAAAGATGAAATGAATAAGAAGAACAAGTACAAAGCTCTTTCGAGCGATTACCATTTTATTCCAATCGCTGCAGAAACCTTGGGACCATTTGGACCAAATGCAAATAAGTTCATCGAAGACATATGTAGGCGGAGTCTAAAGGAAATATAAAGGAGGGCCAGTGGTTCAAGGAAAGACTTTCCATAAGCATTCAGAGGGGGAACGCAATTAGTGTCCTGGGAACATCTGATACCACAAACTGATCATTTTTTTCTTTTTTTTTAAATTTATTTTTCGCTCTACTTGATTTTGAATATTTTATTGTTCACTTTTGAAATATACTACATACATTATGAATTTCTATTCATCGAAAAATCCTATAACTCAAGTAATTAATTTTGGCTGCCTATCACAGAAAATTAAATAATCAACCTAACAAATAAACTCAAAAATGATTCTGCTCCTGGTCCAAATAGAATTAATAAATAAATTATTGAAGGTAACAGTTAAATACACTTCAAATAATATCCTTGAACATATTTTCAATTTATGTTTAGACACAGGTGTTTTCCCAAAAATCATTTGTTACTCTAATACATAAAGGAGTAGATAAAATGTTTTGTGATAATTATCGACATATATCTTTAATTAATAACATTGCCAAAATTTTGGGGAAATGTATTGAAATTACATTGACAGATTTTCTTGAGAATCATAATTTATTATTTTCAAACCAATTTCGAATTAGAGACAAATAGGGAACAGAGAATGCGATATTCAATGTCATTGAAGCTATTCATAAATAATAATAACTTTATTATTCCCAAGAAACATATGCTGCTTATATTAGGGAAACATCAAAATTAAATATTTTGAACAAAAAATATTTATATATATATATATATATATATATATACATAAATAGAAAGTTACTTATGACATCTACAGTCACTAGTTGAAACTTAATTTGACACGAACCAAGGAATCCAAAGTAGAGGTTTGTCTACAAATTGACAGGCAGCCAACAATTCGTTGTTCTGACCAACCCAAGGTTCAATCAAGTTTCTAGTACGTTATGAGGAACGCAAGCAGAATCTAAGTCTAGGTAAATTCCTGGTGAATACATATCTTGTCTGGTGCGAAGTCCCCTCGTAACAGTTTTGAGTTAATTTCAGTATAGGTAATTATTTGGTGTTAGCCACTCGACTTGTACGTTGCTTGCCAAAAATATTGTATTATTTAGCTTTACTTTTGTTATATTTTATAATGATTTATTGTATGAATTACTTTGGATTCCTTGGTTCGTGTCAAATTAAGTTTCAACTAGTGACTGTAGATGTCATAAGTAACTTTCTGTTATATCTGTCTTGCCTTCACGGTACTAATTCTTGAGTGGATTCGTTTTAATTCCGAGAGTTCCAACCTTTGACAGCTGTTTCGTGCTCACGCACTCGTCAGAAAGGATTTATGGAGCTTTCGAAATCAAAACGAATCCACTCAAGAATTAGTACCGTGAAGGCAAGACAGATATAACATAAAGTTACTTATGACATCTACAGTCACTAGTTGAAACTTAATTTGACACGAACCAAGGAATCCAAAGTAATTACACATACAATAAATCATTATAAAATATAACAAAGGTAAAGCTAAATAATACAATATTTTTGGCAAGCAACGTACAAGTCGAGTGGCTAACACCAAATAATTACCTATACTGAAATTAACTCAAAACTGTTAAGAACTGTTACGAGGGGACTTCGCACCAGACAAGATATGTATTCACCAGGAATTTACCTAGACACCATACATTCTCACCATGAATTTAACCTCTGCTTTGGATTCCTTGGTTCGTGTCAAATTAAGTTTCAACTAGTGACTGTAGATGTCATAAGTAACTTTCTGTTATATCTGTCTTGCCTTCACGGTACTAATTCTTGAGTGGATTCGTTTTTATTTCGAGAGCTCCATAAATCCATTCTGATGAGTGCGTGAGCACGAAACAGCTGTCAAAGGTTGGAACTCTCGGAATTAAAACGAAATATACTCTATTTTCACTTAGATTCTGCTTGCGTTCCTCATAACGTACTGGAAACTTGATTGAACCTTGGGTTGGTCAGAACAACGAATTGTTGGCTGCCTGTCAATTTGTAGACAAACCTCTACTTTGGATTCCTTGGTTCGTGTCAAATTAAGTTTCAACTAGTGACTATAGATGTCATAAGTAACTTTCTGTTAAATCTGTCTTGCCTTCACGGTACTAATTCTTGAGTGGATTCGTTTTGATTTCGAGAGCTCCATAAATCCTTGCGTGAGCACGAAACAGCTGTCAAAGTTTGGAAATCTCGGAATTAAAACGAAATATACTCTATTTTCACTTATACATAAATATATATATATAATAAATTGTCAAATCAGATTAATTTCTTATAATATTGTTTTAATAATACTTAAATAGTTATATGATCAAAAGAAAACTGAAGAAAGCTATTGACACAGTTTCACATACAAAATTATTATGGAAATTAGAACGTGGCATAAGAGGAATCTACTTAAAACTATTTGAAAGCTATTTATTTGAAATGGAACAAACTGTTCAGATTGATCATATCAAAAGTTACTCTAGAAAAGTGAAATGTGGTGTTCCCCAAGGGTCAGTTCTAAGACCTATTTTATATTTGATTTATATCTATGATTTCTTAAATGCGAAAATTAAAGGAAAGTTGTGTTCTGATGACGACGATACAGTTCATATAGTTAATGGAAATGCCTGGAAAGAAACAGTATCAAATGCTGAATTTGATTTATCGATTCAAAAAAATAGTCTTAATCACGAATTACTGACTTTGAATTTGAAAAAATCTCATTTTGTGAAGATCCATATTGTCATGCATAAAAAATGAAATTCATTGTAACTGTACCGAAAATATTTCTAAAGTTGATGTAATAAAGTATCTACCTAGGAGTTCACTTAGATTGCAACCTCAAGTGGCATAAACCAATGAATTGACGAAAAAACTTTATAAATTTATGTTGTCAAGAAACATAGTCAGTCGTATATTAATTATAAGTTTTTATTATAGTCTCTTTCAGTCTATCTCAACCTATGTCATAATAGGTTGGGGGGAGGACTATATATAAACAAGTTTTTAAACCACTTCCATCAATTCAAAAGTATATTTTGAAAATTATTTTTAAAAAGCCTTTTGATTATTCTTCTAAAATTATCTTTGAGCAATATAAAATTTTATCTGAACAGCTTACATGAGAAATAATTTACAAATTGATAACATATCCAACATAAATTGAAACAAAGAATAAAATAGATGGTTGGATATCAACTGAAAAGTTCTCTACATCTTTGAAGCAACAACACATAGGTTAAATTATTTATAACAAATTGATTTTTTCTTAAAAAAAAGTTTTTCGGCATTTAAAAATCAAATCAAATCCTTGTTGCTTGAGAAATAATTTAATACGATAATTTATTTATTTATTTATTTATTTATTCAGCAGAAACAAACAGGCAGAGCCTAATAACATGTTTCTTGATAATTCCACATACAATAAATCATTATAAAATATAACAAAAGTAAAGCTAAATAATACAATATTTTTGGCAAGCAACGTACAAGTCGAGTGGCTAACACCAAATAGTTACCTATACTGAAATTAACTCAAAACTGTTACGAGGGGACTTCGCACCAGACAAGATATGTATTCACCAGGAATTTACCTAGACACCATACATTCTCACCATGAATTTATAACGTTCTTTAAATTGGCTTTGTATTTAAGAATTGATACATCAAAAACACCATAACTTATTCTTTCAGAGTATATATTATATAACCTGCATACTCTATTGATTGGGGTATTGAATTTATTTATGTAAAAATAAATTTGTCGTGGTTGAACTCGGGTATGCGGTACATAAAGGGATACTCTACCAAGTAGAAACATACTATCTACCTGAGCATTCAATAATTTTGCAAGAAACATTAAGCTGATTATTATCCTTCTACGTTCAAGAGTTTCTAAGCAAAAGTCTTCTCTAATAGAACCGTAAGAAGTGTACCCTGGGGATACTCTGTATTTTTTGTAATGGAGAAATTTCAGGAATTTATTTTGAATTGTTTCCAACATTTGTTTAATTTTTTGTAGTCCCGGATCCCACACCATACAAGCGTATTCTATTTTGCTGCGAACCATTGTTATAAACAAGTGTTTTATAATAATAATAATAATAATAATAATAACGTTTATTCATAATTCAATGCTACATGTATAAAATAAAGGTATACCCATTTCTTAATTTTAAGAAACAACTGTAAAATTATGAAAGAGTATTTAGTCAATTATTAATCTATGATGGAATAGCATGATCAGTCAAACAGTTTCAAACTGGTATGAGACTGATCATGTATTTGTATTTACATATTTTTTTTTTTAAATGAAACATTCAGAACTACAAAGAAACAAAAAACATCAAAACAAAGAAGGAATCCTAATAAAGTCCATTTCTTTTTTCGAGAAAATATTTTTTTATTTTGATTTTAAATTCAGTGATATTTCTACAATTTTTTAAGTCTTCGGGTATTTCATTGAATTTTGAAAGACCTTCATGCGTGAATCTTTTCTGGCCAATTACAGAATTTGCAGAATCTAGATGGAACAAGTTATGTTGTCGTGTATGGTAATTGTGAATTTCTGAATTTCTAATTAATACAAAATTAGATTTAATCATTTTATTGATAATAAGGTAAGATGCTTTGAGAGTGTCCATTGCATAATGCTCCTCCAAAGAAAATGTGTTCGTCATTGAATAAAGTTGATTTGTTGGAGTGTCAAATGGTAGACGATACAGTACTTTCAAAGCTTTCCTGTATACAGCGGATATTTTATTGAAATTACTTTTAGAACACGTTCCCCATATATTAATTAAATATTTGATTCTACTGAGAATATGTGAATATAAAAATATATTAGCTATTTTGGGATTCAATTTGGGACATCTTCGCAGGGCTCCAATAATGGAAGATATTTTTTTAACCAGATTATCAATATGTTTCTCCCACCTTAACCTATCATCAATCCAAATGCCAAGATACTTCATCAGAGAAGTTTGTTTCAATTGTTCATTTTTTATTTTTATATTTAATTTAATATTTTGTTTATTTCTTTGTTGAAAAATCATATATTCAGTTTTTCTTGAATTAACAGAGAGAAGATTGGAATAAAGCCATTTTTCAAATTTTTGTAAGTCTTCATTTATCGTATTTTCTAGAATTAAAGGGTTTTCATTTGCATATAAAAGCACTGTATCGTCCGCGTATATGGTGTAATGACATGATAAGTTGATTTGGGATAAATTTTGTATATATAATAAGTATAAAATTGGACCTAAAACCGACCCTTGGGGAACACCTTTGTTAATATTCAATCTATCAGTTTCCACGTTATTAGTGTATGTCCTTATAGTTCTTTTTTCAAAATAGGATTTTAAAAGATCATTTACAATTCCTCTGATACCAATCGACTCTAAGTTCTTTAGAAGTATTGAGTGGTCAACTGTCTCAAAGGCTTTTTTAAGGTCCATGAATACAGCTACCACATAATTACCTTTATCAAGATTTTCTTGAATCAAGTCAATAACTTCTAAAACAGCTGCTTGCGATCCACTCTTTTCTTGAAAACCAAATTGATTCAGATCAAATTGATATGTTTTATTGATAAAATCAACAATTCTACTTTTCAAAATTTTTTCGAAAATTTTTGAAAAAATACTCAATAATGCTATGGGTCTGTAATTTTCAGGATCTTGAGCATCCCCTCTTTTATAAATAGGTCTAACTGATGCATGTTTCAGTTCGTCTGGAAAAACCCCTTTTGTGAAATATTTATTAATTAATTTAGTGAGTGGTCCTACCAAAATGTCTTTCAATTCAAAAATATCCCTAGTAATAAAATTATCAGGATCAGGGCATGTTCTTTTAAGAGTTCTAATTATTTCTAATATTTCAGTTTCGTCGGTTGGAAATAGAAGCATTGAGGAATTGTTATGAAGAGGAAAACTATTTTCAGTAGGCATGTTGTTATAGAACATTTTTAAGTCATTTGCTATATTTTCACCAATGTGGGAAAAGTGTAAATTCATTAAATCTGCTATTTCCACGTTATTGGTGATAATATTGCCATTCAATTGTAATGATTCAATATCCCTATTTTGATCAAATTTTGATTTTTTTCTCATACAATAATTCAATACATCCCACATTTTCTTTGGACTGCCTTGTGATTCTTCAAACTGTTTATTGACATATTGAGATTTTGCTCTTCTAATCATTGCATTTACCTTATTTCTTTGAATTTTGTATTCTACGAAAAGTTCTTGATCATTAATATTTTGTTTCATAATTTCGAATTTTTTATTCCTGATTTCAATTTCATGAATAATAGAGCTGGTGATCCAATCATTATTTTCACGAGTTCTATAATATGTTTTAATTATAGATTGATCTTTAGCTTCTTTAAGTAATTTCAATAAATCTTCAAAATTTTCACATTGATTTCTCTTTAAATCATCAGCAATAAGTTTGTGTCTGTGAATTCTTGTGTACTTCGTTTCAGAAAACCGATCAACTTATTCGATTCTTTCACAACCTTCTGAATGTGTCGATTGAACTTAAAGTCGCTTTGAAATATCAAGCCTAGGTCACATATTTCATTGACTCTTTCTAAAATAGTGTTTTGAATAGTATAAATGAAATTATGTTGATTTTTGTTCCGGCAGAACGTAATAACTTTACAGTTAGGTAGATTAAATAACAGTTTATTTTCCAAAGACCAATTCGATATGTTATCTAAATCGTTTTGAAGTTCAAAATAATCATTGAGATCTTAGTATGTTTTTCCCAATTTTTCACTTTTCATTTGGTCGTAGTTAGCCGTGGAAAATGGATATACAAAGGTTACGTAAACATAAAGGTAGGTATTTCCGAGTACTACAACTTGAGTCAAAGAAAATTTCGAATTATTTCATGCTCAACGAAATATGAGGGTGTGGCTGCTCAAAGTGGGACACACTATATATATATATATATATATATATATAAATTAAATAATATATAATTTTGATTTTTTAATAGGTACCTACTTAGTTTTTTGTTATTGGTTTTACGTATGCATATTATGATCAATATTTTGTGTGTATCCATTTAAGTTCATTTTGCTATTTTTGTTTCTTTCTATGTATTTATTACGGACATTCAGTATGTTTCTTAATGGTGATATAATATGATTGTTCTCATCATCGGTTTCACCTGATCATGGGCAAGTTTTCAACTTATTTGATTGTTTCCATGAGAAATTGATTTCTACTTACCATATATTGACACAGGGTATTTATTATTTTCAACAATAAATAAAATAAAATAAATATAAAAAAATCCGCTCAGATCACTCAGATTCGAGCTCAGGGGATAGCTTCCCGCAAGCTCTGGACATTTTCCAGGAGCGCTATGGAGAACCGGGCCTGTAATTGACTACAAGCCCTTATAACAATTTTGGGGAGTCATTTGATCCAGGATGAAACATATTCAGAACGATGCTGCTATATGAGAAAATAACCTTAGGCACTATGCCGTCAATTCTTGGTGGTGCAAATGACTGTAATAATAATAATAATTTTTCATCTGAAGATGTGCTCTTCCGACAAAATATTCCTGTATACGGCATCCCTCACGTTGGTAGATTGTGAAATAATAATCTCCTAGAACCTACTGCCGTACAAAAATAATGGGACCGGAATCCAGGATTTTTTTTTATTTTCGGAAATTGAAAACTTTTCCTGGCTTCCAGTACCATTATTTTTGTACGGTAGTAGGTTCTAGGAGATTATCATTTCATAATCTACCAACGTGAGGATCGCCGTACATGATTATTTTGTCGGAAAAACTTATCTTCATATGAAAAATTACTATTATTATTATTACAGTCATTTGCACCACCAAGAATTGACGGCATAGTGACCAAAGTTATATTTTCATATGAAGAGGTCAGGGGGAAAAAGATGAGGGTCCATTTTCTTGGATATTGAGATTAAGGTTATTTCTTGTACATTATTATACGCAGAATTTTGTAGTGAAATCATAGTAGGCATAAAAGATGAGGGTACAAAGTTATTGCAAAACCAAAATCAGTAAGTTTGGGGAAGAAAGATAAAGGTACCAGTGATTGTAGGGAAAACAGATGAGTGCAAGTTGGCTGCATTGTGGGTAACAGCTGTTTTGTTTTGTTTGTTGCTGCCATTGTGAGAGTTGGAATGGTGAAAGAATTGTTTGTATCATTCTGTAATTTTAGTGAGATAATGTTTAGTTAATTAATTATTTTATCACTCTGTGTTTTACAATGTCTGAGGAAGAAGATACAGTGATTAGGCCTCCTAGTTCTAAGAAACGTAAGTCGTTTGGAAGAATGACGGATGTTGGGGAGAAGTTGAGGTTATCCAGTCATGAGACTGGCCCAGACTGTCATTGTCAAAAACTCAAATGTTTCGAAAGTGTTACTCCTGAAATAAGAAAAGAAATAATTTCTAATTTCAACAAGATTGCGGCTTATGATGAACAGTCATTGTATCTGTGTGGACTAATTACATGTAAAAAAGTTGCCAGACACCGCCCCAGAAAAGTAGGAGATGAGGCTGATTTTCATTCATACTCATACAAATACAAGGTACGAGCAATAAAAAACAATGATCTTTGTGAAATTCCTGTCTGTTACAAAGCTTTCTTGTCACTTCATGGAATTACTGCAAAACGAGTGCAGACCTTGCAAGAAGGACTTAAAAGTACTGGTAAAGCTCCAATTGACAAACGTGGGAAACACGAGAATAGGCCTAACAAAGTTCCCACTCACGTTACTGACTCTATTATCGAGCATATTAAATCATTCAAAACAAGGTCATCGCATTACAGTTTGGTTAAATCTAATAGACGTTACTTGCCTGAAGAGTTAAATGTAAAAAAAAATGTATAATATGTACAAGTCAAAGTTCCCAGATCACAAAGTTTCATATGAAAAGTACAGGGAGATATTTATCTCCAAATTCAATATTTCCTTCGGATTCCCTCGGAGTGACACTTGCAGCTTCTGTAATGAGCTTTTAGTTCAGATGAATGCATTAAACGATAAAATTAAAAAAACTGAGTCAAGTTCGGATACGTACAAACAGTTAAATGAGGAACTTAAATCGTTTCAAACAAAAAAGGAATTGCATTTACGCAAAGCAAAAACCTTTTAT
The DNA here is from genome assembly GCA_944452925.2 of Chrysolina oricalcia. Lineage (NCBI taxonomy): Eukaryota > Metazoa > Arthropoda > Insecta > Coleoptera > Chrysomelidae > Chrysolina > Chrysolina oricalcia. Next base: position 2,920,365 of record OX101817.2, read on the forward strand.
GACCGGAAAAGAGCCGCTAGGTATGAAGCACAGCAGAATCCACAAAAAGAGGCAATTGCGATGGATTTTGAAAAAATCGACCGGTTCCAAATATACAAACCAACGATGTATATTACCGTCGGCAGTTAGCTTTCTACATGTTCAACATACACGTACTATCCACCTCAGAAGCTATTTTTTACACATATCCAGAAGTATGTGGTAAAAAAGGATCAGATGATGTTGCGTCAGTATTGTGTGATTTTATTTTCAATCATTTGGACCCTCGTGTAAATGAGATTACCATTTTTTGTGACTCATGCGGGGGACAGAACAAAAACTTTACCGTTTTCCGTTTCCTTCATTACATTGTCCATTTTACCAAAAGACTTAAATCAATCAAAGTTGTATTTCCTGTGCGGGGACATTCTTACCTTGAATGCGACAAGAACATGGGTTTGATCAACCAGAAAACTCGAGTCGAGCTTCCTAATGAATGGAACAGTGTTGTAGAAAATTCTAGATCAAAGCCTTCTCCATTTAAAGTTATTTCATGTGAAGACCAAACTGTATTTAAAGCTTGGACTAAGTTCCTTTCTGACATTTATGTCAAAAAATGCCCCTTTAAAAGTCGGCCAGTTCGAGAACTTTCTGTTGTTGATTACCATCCACGTATGGTTTTGCATCGATCATCTTTCAACGGGCCACAAACTGAAAGTGTAGTAATTAAAGCAAAACGAAAACGAAAGAGACGGTCTTTGGGAGAAGGATGTTTTGAAATGCCAACAATCTTGTACACGGAAAAAATACCAATTTCCAAACCAAAATTTCAAGACCTTCAGGTTCTCAAGAAATTCTGTTCCGAGGAAGCACATCATTACTTCGATACTCTTCCACATTCCAATTAGTGTTTCAACTATGGTTTTGTGTAAAAAAATGTTGCATTTCAATTTCATGTGTGAATAAATACAACTTTATTCCATTTTTGACAGCGCTTTGCATTATTTGTGGACCTTCATCTTTTTTCCCCAAATGGACCCTCATCTTTTTTTCCAGAAATTTTTTGTTTTTAATCAGTAAAAATGCCAAATGTACTATTAAACAAATTATGAAAAATGCCATTTCCAGATTTTAAGTTAGGGTATAAGTACTTCAAAACCGTACATCAGAAAATTAAATGTACTTTTACTGGGCACTTTACTATTAGTCTTTAAAGTTTATATTTTCTAATTTCCAAAATTAGGCTTATTGGAAATTCATCTTTTTTCCCCTGGCCTCTTCATATATCAGCACCGTTCTGAGGATGTTTCATGCTGTGTCAAACTACCCCCCCAAATTGTTATATGGGCTTGTAGTCTACAAGGGGCAGCCAAAGTGATAAATAAGACCAATATCAAGCCCCAGTTTTTTGCAGTGAGCTTTTTCTGGGATGCTCAACCCACTAACCCTTGCAACGATTAAGGCCATCCAATCTCTGTATAAAACACAAACATAAGTCACGCATAAGCTCTTCAGTAGGCGTGAATTCTTCCGATTACCTAACTCACCCCTTGAGTAATCTCGGACCTGCCCACTAAGATCGTGGGGTCGTATCAAGAGTTTCCCGCTTCCCCAAAAGCCAAATTGTGACATGCCTAAGTTTAAATTATATTTTCAGATAACTACCACGCGGCCGGCTTCCAAGGAGGCCTCCCCATCCCAGTCCACGTGGTCAAGTACACCCTTCTCGACGACATGATATCGGTGATGCTCTACATCCTCCTGTTCCTGTGCTTCACCCTTCTACTCATGGGCATAACCAAAGCCTTCCTGGGCTGCTGCTTGGTGCCGGTGGGGCTGTGGGGTCTGGACATGATAATGGACCTCCCGAAGAAAATGAACAGGTACCAAGAGACCAACATCAGGTGCAGGACGGTGGTGTACAACGAGAGAGGGTGGCCCGTCCACCCCGACACCGGGGAGAGGGTGAGGAATATCCCGCTGGCCGCGGAGTTCTGCACGAACGTCATCTTCTTCGTGGTTTGTCCGTTTGCCGTGTTCATCGCCATCTTCAAGAGGGTGTGTTCGGATTATAAGACGAGAAGGGATGGGGACTATGATGTTTGTTACTGCAAGGATGGGGCGGCTGTGCAGCGGAAGAGAAGCAGTTTGCAGAATTCGCTGGTGAAGAAGTCGACGCAGTCTGTAGGGAAGTAGGTGCAAAGATTTATGAATAAAGAGTTTTTTTAGAACAAAAAATATTTTTTTAAAAGTTAAGAATTGTAGTACTTTGTTATGGAATGCTTTGTGGAGACTGACAGATTGAATATTAACAAAGGCGTTCCCCAAGGGTCGGATTTAGGTCCAATTTTATTCTTATTAAATATACAAAATTTGTCCCTAATCAACTTAATAGTAATAATTTATTCATAATACCCCAAGAAACAGGTTTGTTTATGGTAGGGATACAAAATGATGATAATAATAACAATGTAATACAAAGCTACACAAAAAATAATATACAATTGATATAAATACAATTCATAAATAACTTAAAAAAAAGGAAAAGTTATCCATGTCAATTCAACATAGTTGGACGGAAAAATTAAATAAATTATGGAAAAAAAATCATTTTAGACTAATTGACGAAGAAAATAGGTTTTTATTATATTTTTAAAAGTCGCCACTTTTGTAATTTTTTTTTCATTTCATTTGGTAGTGAATAGTAGATATCTATACCATCATGGTATATCGATTTTTTTCCAAAATTACTTCTGAAATTGCTGAGACAGTTTGCTTGCCTTGTTTTGTGATCATGTATGTTATTGATTTCGATGAAATTTAAATTAGAAACTTTCTGTTTCAATCGAATAAAGTGAATAAATGAACAAATTTTTACTTTATAAAGGGAATTCAAATTTAGTAAACTCTTAGGTTTATACAGTGCATTCATGAAGTGTGGAAACGCTCTATTATCTTACGAGTTGATTATTTTCGGAGGAAAAGCTCGGACATGTGGATTTTGTATTTTAGTTTTCCACCTTTTTTAGAAAAAAAATATTTTTTTCATACCACCTTTCAAGACATGACGTCATCGATATTTTTTTTAAATTGAAATGGTATATTTTTATGTCAAAAATTGAATGCCCATATTTTTCTGAGTTCATCCATACCACATACGTCATATCTTACAGTTCGAATCACAGTATACCGAGTATAAAGAAAACCAGTGTGACATATGCAATGGTAACTAAGAACTTATTGTCTGGTTGCTAAGGGCATTCATATGTTTGCTTAGCCTACTTTTCAAGTGGAGCAATATACTCGTACTGAGTAGTTCTTAGGTTAGGTTAGGTTAGGTTAGGTCTTAGTACTTAGGTTGCAAAATGAATAATGAAATAAATGTTGAGAAATATGAACACTGGTTTCCTTTATACTCAGAATACTGTAATTCGAAGTGTAAGATACGACGTATGTGGTATGGTTGAACTCAGAAAAATATTGACTTTCAATTTTTGACATAAAAATATACCCTTTCAATTTAAAAAAAATATTGATGACGTCATATCTTGAAAGGTGGTAGGGGAAAAAATTATTTTTTTCTAAAAAAAGGTGGAAAACTAAATTACAAAATCGACCTGTCCGAGCTTTTCCTCCGAAAGTAATAAACTCGTAAGATAATAGAGCGTTTCCACACTTTATGAACGCACTGTATAAGTTTGCTGTTGGTTCTAAAAACGGTAAGTTGTAAATACATTTCAAAGATTTCTTTTGTAATTTTTTTAGAGGTTTCAAAGCTGAATTATTAGCGGTTCCTCAGATTGATTTCAAATACTGTAGGTTCGAATAAATAAGACAAAAGTACTTAAATATTTTTAAGGTATTTGATCGGCACAAATTTTGTTATTTTGAACAGTACACCAATGACTGGATTGATTTTTTTTCTCAGTTCATCAATATGATTGTTCCATGATAGTTTTTCGTCAATAAGAAGACCTAAAAATTTAGTAACTTTAGTATACTATATAGAGTTAGATCCAAATAATAGCGGATAAATGAAGTTGTTTGTGGTTTTTTTAGAAACAAACATAAATGTTGATTTATCAAAGTTTTTTTTTTATTGTATAAATAACTTCCAGTCAGAACAAGTTCTGGTATAAGGAAGTTTGAATGTACATCAATGATAAAATAAAGTAATCTAATTCTAATACATTATCAAATAATACAAATAATTCATAAAGTTTTGTACTATTCTTATGAACATCATTTCAATAGTAACATTTCTTTCAAATTTTTGAAAAATGAAATTATTGTTTTTGAATTTTTTATTTGTTCTGGTAATTTATTAAATGTTTCTATAGAGCTGAAAATTGGATTTGCTTTTCCTTTGTTGGAATGGAAATTGTCCAAGTGAAAGTGGTTCAAAATCCGAGTATTATGACTATGTAATTTGGAATTTTTCTGAATTGTTGTATTACTCTTTTGAATAATTTTGGTTAATTTGAATGCAAGTTCAGAGTGAGTTTAAAATGTTGTAACCATGTTGAAATTACATTTAGATCACTTTCCATATTTTCACGTATCTCTATGAGGTCAGTGGCAAAATATATTAACACGTTCACGACGACGTGTACCACCGGTGGTACATTCTGATTCTTCCCTGCAGCAGTCATGTACCACCGGTGGTACACTGGTTTGAATAATTTCTAGGCGTTCTGAAATTCAGCGTTTATGAGATAGGTGTTAGATATCCGGGTAGCGGCTGTAGGAATAGTAAACGAAGAATAGTGTATCATCGTTCGCTCACCCGTTCACGCATATAGGTATAAGGGAGGATCAAAACAAACATTCAAAAAAATGCTCTGAAACTTTTGCGATGGGGTGTCTCATACCACGTTTGGTATATCCAAACAAAGGCTAAAACATTAAAAAAAAACTCAAAATTGGTGATGGTAATCTTTATGTATCGTGAAAATACAAAATTAATATCTGAAATCGTGGCCACCGCTGGTACACGACGCCCCCAAGGCTGAGTTTGGTATCAGGGTCATCGTGTACCACCGGTGGTACATTAAAAAAAAATCTAAAAATATAAAAAAAAAACATACAAAAACAATATAAAAAACAAAAAATAAAAATTTGTCCCGGAAACTGATTTCCGGATTTACCGGTCGTCGCGAACGTGTTAATGTAGTATCACCAGCAAATAGTTTAATTTTTCCTTTCAATTTCAAATTTGTAATGGAGTTAATATAAATCAAAAATAAAACAGGTCCTAAAATTGATCCTTGCGGTATCTCACATATGATATCCATCAAAGACCTGCTAACACTATTAACTAACACGTACTGCTTCCTATTCATCAGATAATTTTGAAACCATTCATGAATTTTTCCTCTTATACCTATTGAGTATAATTTTGCAAATAAAATTTCGTGGTCAACCGTATCAAATGCCTTACACAAGTCAAGAGAGAAGGCCACATTTCTTGTTGCTGTCTATCTGAATCTGGATATGCGAAACAACATCCAGAACTGCCGCCTCTGCGTGTCTCTCAACATGCGGAAACCATATTGATTATGACTTAATAATTTGTTTTTCTCAAGAAAATTAAAAAGTCTGACATTCACTATTTTTTCCAAATTTTTTGAAAATGCTGGTAAAACTGATATAGGTCGGTAATTATTTACGTTATCTTTTCGACCGCTTTTAAATATTGGTGAAACTTTGGCAACCTTCATTTTTTCTGGGACACATCCTGATTTTAATGACTTGGATTTTATCTCAAGTAAAATAGGAGATAGCTCATTTTTTATAACTTTCACAATTCCTGCAGTAATTTCATCAAATCCAGAAGATTTATGTCCAAATTATCAATAATTTCCTCAATTTCATTAATATATATTGGTGCTGAAAACATAGACGGAACACTTGATTTATCTCCAATAACATCATTTTGAGTTTTGATTGCTGAAGATAGTTTTGGTCCAATGGTTACAAAATGCTTATTAATTTCCTCACATAAATCCTTAGGATCACTAACCTTTACTTTATTGGTGATAATGTGTTTAATTTCTTTTTTGGTGCTATTTGAATTATATTTATATTTTTTTTCTTATAAAAGAACTTATCGCGAATTTTAATAAGGTTTGCAACACGTAAATCCTCAAATTATTCATTTGGATTTTCATAACGAAAAAGGTTATTGCCAAATTCATGAAGTTCATTTTTTAATTTATCTATTTCATAAAACTTGATTTAATTCGCAACATGTTGGATTTTGTTTTTTTTAGGTCTACTATTGATACATGCTATATACATTTTGTGATCGCTTAATGCAGTATTGATTAATCACAAATCATGTAAATAAAGTGTTTTCAGATAGGTATAACGAAAAATATCTTCCATTATTGGAGCTCCGAGATGTCCCAAATTGAATACCAAAATAGGGGATATATACATTGAAGAGTAAAGTCACATTGATAAGCAAAATATCGAAAAACTTTATTGGAAAAAGTTGTTTGCAATTGAATGATATTTCCAATTATTCAGTTTGGTCTATCAATGACGAATTTTAATAACTGCTTAATGTTGGCCTCAATTTTTAATTGGAATTATCGTCAATAATTTTTTAGTAGTAAATTACCAAAATAGCATAAATTATCTGCCAAATGCATAGACTGATCTAAAAAATTCTTGAGTATGAGTCAAAAAACTGTAATGGAAAGATAATTAAATGAAACCGGGATCCTTAAAAAAATTAAATTGGTAATTGGTAGAATAAACTAGATAACTGGGAATATCATTCAATTGCAAACAACTTTTTCCAATAACATTTTTCTATATTTTGCATATTAATTTAACTTTCCCGTTTAGCCGCACGCCATTGGCAATAACCGATTTGCACGTCGTAGTCTAATTGAATGCACCAACTTTTATGAAGAATGAAATTTTTTGAGAAACTATCAATAAAAAGTTTTCCATATGGTTCCAACATTTTGGCGGACACTATATATACAAAGTTTGTCCCAAATCAACTTATCATGTCATTACGCACCATAAAGATATGCGGACGATACAGTGCTTTTATGTAAATGAAACTCTTTTGAAAAATGGATTTATTCCAATCATCTCTCTCTTAATTCGGAAAAAAACTGAATATACAATTTTTTAACAAAGTTTAAAACAGTATGCTAAATAGGCATGTAAATATAGTCTTTTCAGGTAGGTATAATAATAATAATACTTTATTGATCCCAAGAAACATTTCTGCTTATAGAGGGATGTGTAAAAATTATACACTGAATAATACAATACTTATGAAACACAAATTAAAGAAGGAATTAAACAATTGATGGAAATTAACAAGATATATCTCAAAGTTTCAAAACTGAAAATGATGGAATCAGAAAAGATTTTCTATTTGTTCAAAACTTAACTCATTAAGTATTTTTTTAAATTAATTTTGAATCGGATTTTACCATAATTTTTCAATTCATTGGGTAATCCATTATAAAATTTTATTCCGTTACATAGTATTGATTTTTGACCGATATTTGTCTTACTTTTATTCATTGTTATATTGTTGGAATATCTGGTTGAATAATTATGTTGATCACTATTGATTTGAAGGTACACACTTTCATTTTATATAATGAATGAATATCCAGAAGCATTTTTGGTTTATACAAATTAGCAGTTGACTCATTATAATCAAGTTTGAATATACATTTGATGATTTTATTCTGTAGCGTCTTTAGTGGCCTGAGCAAAGAATTTGTTGCTGCACCCCAAATAGAAATCATGTATTGCAATTTTGAATAAACTAACGAAAAATAAATGCTCTTGAGATGTTTAAGGGGTAAAAAATTTCTTATCTTGAAAAGAATTCCAATAATTGGAGAAATCTGTTTCCTTAAAACCTCTATATGTTTTGACCACGATATATTTTCATCTACATAAAGTCCCAGAAATTTTAATGTGGGAGAGTATTGTATACTTTCATTTCTTAATCTAATTGGATCTTTCAAGTCGATACTAGAAGATTTTTTTGCGATGAAAATAAACGAAGATTTTTCAAAATTCAATGTTAGTTTATGTGATATAAGCCATGATGTTATTTTTTCAAGATCGCTTGTCATATTACTTTTGAGTTCACTAAAATTTTTTTCAGTGTATATCATTGTTATGTCATCCGCAAACATTTTGATTTTTCCCGTCAAATCCAAATCAGCTAGGGAATTTATATATATAAGGAAAAGAATAGGTCCCAAAATTGATCCCTGTGGAACTCCACATAGAACAGTCTTTTGTGAACTACTCCTTTCCTCTAAATAAACAAACTGTTTCCTTCCAGATAGGTAATTTGTAAACCACAAATGTATATTTCCTCTGATACCTATTCTATACAAAATTGTCAACAAAATTTTGTGATCCACTGTATCAAAAGCTTTCCGAAGATCAAGTGACAATATACCACACTTTTTGTCAGAATCTAAATCTAGTTGAACTTGAGTTATAATATCTTGTAATGCTGATTCTGTATCACTAAATCTTCGAAAACCGTATTGACCATTAAACAATAAATTTGATTTTTCGAGATATTCCAACAACCTACAATGTACTGCTTTTTCTATAATTTTTGATAACACAGAAAGGATTGAGATATGCCTATAATTCGCCAATTGATCTTTTTTACCTGATTTAAATATTGGTTTAACTTTGGCAATTTTGGATTTGTCAGGTACTGTGCCTGTTAGGAAGGTTAAATTTTTCAATCTACTTATCAGTGGTGCAATTTCTGATTTCACCAATTTCACAATTTTGGGAGATATATTATCAAATCCTGGAGTTTTTCTCGAATCTAAATCACTTATTATTTCTTCTAATTCTTCAGACTCAAAAGGCTTGAAATACATGGAGCATAAATTTGAGTGCAATGGGAATTCTTTTCTTGATGGGAGACTTGCTGCCAAATTGGGACCCACATTAATGAAATAATTATTGAATTCTTCACAAATATCTTGCAGACTGCTAATTCTTTTCCCATTTTCATGATATGTTGAATTTCATTATTATATTTGGATTTGTTGTACAATATTTCATTCAGAGTCTTCCATATTGATTTTGGGGTAGCATCAGTGAATTTTTCTTCATAATATTTCTTTTTTGATTCAATAACACTCGTTTTCACTAATTTATTGAAATATTTATAGGAGTCAATGAAAAATTGGTTGGCCGGATTATTCTTTTTTTTGTAATAGAATTTATCACGAAGTTTAATTAATCTAGCATTTTTTTCATTAAACCAAGGTTTGGAGTTCTCTCTTGTTTTGATAACTTTTTTAATGGAACAATTATCAAAAACAGTTAGAATGTCATTGTAAATATCATTTGGGTCATCAAATGTTTCAATATTTTCATTCAATAATATCAATTCTTCTTTCAGTTTATTTTCGTCAAAAACAGTGATGGTCTTGTAGTTGATTTTTTTGTTAATGTATTTGTTATTTATATCAATATCTGCAACTATTAGTTTGTGAACACTTAAGGCACTGTTTATAATGGATATGTAGGAGTTTTTATCACTATTACTTAATACATGATCAATTAATGATGATCTGTTATTGAAGTCTCTGGTCGGGATATGGTCATTAAGAATTTTGAAATTATTGGAACTGCAAATGTCACTGTAAAGGTTAATTTGTTCATTATGTTTTAAAATATCCATGTTCATATCACCAAAAATGAAACAGTCTTGTTTATCATTACTCATAAATTGAAGTTTGTTGTCCAAAAAGTTAAAAAAAAAAGATGCCCCAAATTGAATCCCAAAATAGGTAATATATTTTCATATTCACATATTCTCAGTAGAATTAAATATTAATTAGTACCATTTGACACCCCAACAAATCAACTTTATTCAATTATGCAATTGCAATAGACACTCTCAAAGTGTTATTATTAGGTATCAAAATGATGAAATTTAATTTAATTTTACCAGTAATTAAGGAATTCACAATTACAATACACAACAACATAACTTGTTCCATCTAGAATCTGCAAACTCTGTAGGTAAGTTTGGCCAGAAAAGATTTACCAACGAAGCTCTTTCAAAATTCAATGAAAAAAAAACCTAAGACTTAAAAAATTGTAGAAATATCACTGATTTTAAAATCAAAAAAAAAAAATACTTTCTCTAAAACTCAATGAGTGATGTATCTCCTTTCTTGAATAAAAGAATTACTTTGGAGAATTTCAAAATGTCTGGAAATTTTCCTGTACTATAATTTAGGTTGATCAGGTCTGTTAAAGGTTCTATAATTATGTCCGATGTTTCTTTGATGATTTTCCTCATGTCAAGTCATAGACATATCAGCGCATGCAGAATTTTTCAAAGAATGAATGGTATCCGTAACTTCATATTAGGTAACTGGAAGCAAGAAAAAAGAAGAGGAAGGTACTGAAAGAGTTTTAGTAAAATTAAGTACGTCACTTTCAGGAATGTCGGATGTCGGGCAATGATTTTATAATACCTAAATGCTGCAACTTGAACGAAATAATCAATTAAATTGTTTGGAGTGATATATTATCATTGATTCGGGCAGTAGATTTTGTCTTAGCTTGTTTCAGACTTGTTTCCAGCAGAACAAATGTAATCATTATCATACATTCTTCATCATCTGGGTCTTTACTACTTTAATACTTGATAGAACCGATCTTTTAGCCTTCATTATCGAACCAATTGATAATCGGTTTATTCTGTGACTATTTTTTCTTCGTTGGAAAATGTTTTTCTACCAAACTATTATAGTTGTTGAGTAAAATAAATGCCAGATGATCAGAATCGAGTTCATCATCTTCAAAATTACCCCAGCTTATTTCCCACATTGCATTTCTTTATTTCTGTCTACCAGACGTTGTCATTTATTTTTGGTAATACTCAGTTTTTTGTTGATAATTGCATAAATATAATAATAAATAATAAAGTGGAACTCTGAAACTCACACTGAAGCTTTTTGGTCATTCAAAAACAAAAATAGACATATGACTTGTCGGTCATGCCTCGCTCACAAACACTCTTTCTACTCTGGATTAGATGAATTTTTTTGTGGAACCCAAAAGATGAAAAATATATGCACTCTCTCCTGAGTGTTCGATGAACTCGAAATTTCAATCCCATCCCCTATCAAAGCAACGAAATCCAACGATTTTCTATTTTCGTCGCCCACCACTAATTGGGCTAAGTCGTAATAATTTATTCACAAGTATCAGTGTTGAGTCTTCTGGCGCTTCAATTACCAAACATCATTTTTAAGTGTTTAAGTGGTTCCAGTCACAATAAGTGAACTTTTTTATCGGGCGATTATAAATGTACTTATTTGAACAGTAGTCAAAACAGGGGGAAGCGATTCCGAGTCTAATAGGTCCGAAATTGAATTCGAAATAGAGCGGAGCATAGGCGTAGAAGACCTTTATTTGCGAGAGGAGGTCTCATAAAATGTAATGGATCTTATAATAGATAAAGTCCCAAATCTTATTAAATAAAGACCTTTTTCGGCAACCATCCGGGAAGTGTTCACTTCCCGGACACTTTTTCTTTGGGAAAGTAGCACTTCCCGGACTAGGCCGGGAAGTGCTCGAATTTTAATACAAATATTAATATAAATAAGAATTAGAATGTTTCTGTTGGTACCTATCTTCTGTTCGAATTTCAATATATAATACAAATAAGATCTGAAATGTTCGAAATATTCAAATTTGGAATCGTTTCATCCGGTTAACAGATGGGTGAAAGTCGACCTCTCTTCGTCTCTTAGACTAAATGCGTCTCATTGATTTGTTATTCTACATGGTTGCCGAAGAAATAGTGTACGCAACACGTCCGAAAACAGTTTTTTTTGGACTCGCAGACTTCCAGGACTCGCTAACGCTCGTCCTAGAATTTGGTCTACTAGTCCAAAAAAACAGTATTTTCCGGACTTGTTACGTAAATTACTATTTTCGGTAAAGTTTTATATTTGACGAATAGTGACAATACTTGACATCAATTTCTTTCTTAAACTCAACTCACAACTTGATTTCGTTATATGTTTACAGTGGGTTCAAATATCTTCAACATTAAGATAAAATGTAAAATAATATTAGCAATAGGGAATATGCATAATTTTTTTTTATTTGTTTATTAAATTTTTTACTTCGTTACAACATAGTAAAAAATATAAATACGGTTGAAAGTCTTGGAATTATTTTTTTAAATAATATATAAAATACCGATTGAATTTGACCTATTTGAACACCTTCATTTTCGCGCGCTGTGGATGACGTCACATGGTGCTATCGGTGTTGTTCTTCTTCAGTGTTGTTCGTTGAGACGTACTCTGATTGCTCTACTTGCTTGAAGTTGATATTTTATAAAAGAGTAAGACAAATGCAGTACAAGTGTTAGAGAGAGAGAGATGAACATATGTGAAAGTGACCTCGATCAACCAGAGCAGTCTTCAATGAACAAGCCTTTCTATAGTTATGGCCATTGACACTATTGACAGTTATTAATTAGGTTAGGGATTTGCAGTTTTAATCGCTATTACGATAATGGAAAATGCTAAAAAAACCATTTAATAGGTATTGTCTAGTACCGGAATGCCAAAACACAATTATAAGTACACCAAGTAAAGTATTTTTTTCTGTTCCAAGAGATGCGAAAATACGTAAACAATGGTGTAAGGTTATATCACATTTACATTGTTGTGAAGATCATTTCAATGTGAGTACATTGTATTTCGATAGTTAACATGAAGTGAATTGATCAGAAGTAAGTTTTGTATGCATAAATGTTTTGTATATACTATTACCTACCTGCCTCTCCTAAATTACAAAAGGAAAACTATCATTTGATAAACTATTACTACTTATCAGTTCAGGTATTGTCGGATTGTACTTTGACAAAACCACTTTCAGACTTCAGTCATTGCTCTTGATAATTTACAATTGTCACAAGACCAAAATTGAACTGTGTAATGGAAAACACTACAAATATATAAATAAAAACAAATTTTCTATGAAAGACGACTAGCACAGTATGAATATCAACACAGATAAATTTCATAACGGGCCATGTGACGTCATTCTTCGTTTCGACCAATGGTGATGCGTTTCGCAAATTTGAATTCCGCGCGCTTACTATGCACTTTTTGATTGAAGCTTTATGGAGTTAAATACAAACTAAATGATAAACTGATGGTGTAGGTGTAATGTCAAGACAATAAAGTATCGGAGGTAAAAAAATCAAGTAAATTTAAATCACTTGCATATTCCCTGGATAGTAGTAATTATAGACTGGGAGATGGTGACTCATAATTTGAAACAAAACCTTCTTAAAAAAATTGAAACTTTCAATTAATTTGAAAATTGGTGATCTGGAAATATACAGCGAGTCTGCATAAGTTGGCTACATATGGGAAACTTTTTTATTATTGATTTTACGAAAAAAAATTATTCTTCATAAATAGTTCTGCATAGTCTAAAACTCATGATGCAACCATCAGATATTGAATTTTATCAATCTTATACGAGGTATGTCAAAAGATATGAATTTTACCCAAGAGTAAAGTAACTTTATATTTCACAATATCGAAAATTGTTATCATGAAAAGTTGTTCGGAATTAAAAACTATGCCTCAGTATGTAATTAAATCCTTCCAATTGGAAAAATAATTTCTTTACAATTTTATTTCAAATTATCAATAAGTATTACAGGTCGACAAGCATAAGGATGCCTCTGAGATGCGCAAACGATAGAAAGCGTGAGTAGATCTGCGACAAAGATCGACTACTGTTTACCGTTGGTTATCATCGGAATGTACAATCGGGAGAGACATTTTTCTGCAACACGTAGGAACGTAGGTTCTTATCTGAATTTTCATTAATTCCTAATGAACTGTTCGAATAATATAATTGTCTGTGATCACTGGACCGTTTATGAAAATTGCATAATTTTCCCGAAGCCATAAGTGTAAATTAAGTACGACTAGAAAAAGAATGCATCGCCACACAATATCAGAAATAGGTGAATAAATATAATAAAGAACACGAGGAACATACTTACAGAAGTTGACTAACAATATCACATGACCTCTGACCACTGCAAAATCAGCATTGTCCATGGTAACTTTTGATTTTTTGTTTCTCTTTTTATTTGGAGTTGAGAATTGTTCCATTTCACCTTTCTCAATTTTATTCATTTCTGAATTAATTTTCCTAATGCTTCTAACGCAAACTCCCGTTGCGGCAGCAACTCGTTCTTGAACCTTCACAAGAGTAATACTGGTTTCACCTATCATTGCTTCTGCCTGCATAAATTTGATGACATTACTGACAATTTCCCTACTTTGTCCACTCAGAATCTTATTTCTCACTTTACTCTTCGAAGGCATTTTCAAACACAACAAACTACACTATAACCTATCTAATAATATTTCAAAACTATACACAACATAAAGATTTCGAATTCAACACACAATCAGAATAACGCCACAATAATTTTATTCCACTGACTGTACACTCACGACGTTAACTGCTTGAATAATGCAGAGCGAGTGAGCTCCTGCCCCACTCCAGGGTTGTGTCTACTGCGCAACCAATTCTCGGAGGCATCCTTACGCTTGTCGATCAGTACATTTATCATTTTTATTTATTACAAACATGTCAACCTTTCCGTTCTGTTTCGAAATTGATAAGCAAATTTTCATGAAACAAAATTTTATAAATGATAAATGTTCGATATTGATAATTTGAGAAAAAATTTTAAAAAAATTATTTTTACAATTAGAAGGATGTAATTGCATATGGAAACATAGTTTTTGATTCCAACTAACTTTTTGAACTGAAAATTTTCGATATTGTGAAATATAAAGTCACTTTACTCTTGAGAAAATTTCATATTTTTTGACATACCTCGTATAAGATTGATAAAATTCAATATCTGATGATTGAATCTCGGGTTTTAGACTATGCAGAACTTTTTATGAAGAATAATTTTTTTTCGTAAAATCAAAAATAAAAAAGTTTCCCATATGTAGCCAACTTAAGCAGACTCACTGTATATAAATTGGACTAAAACCGTTTGTATATAAAATAGTTATTTTTGTATCTAGTGCGCGAAATGCTACTTTGGTGATCGAGAACTGATTTTTTTTAACGAGGCGCAGCCGAGTTAAAAAAAATAGTCGAGATTACCAAAGTATTTCGCGCATGAGGTGCAAACAAATTTTTATCTACAAACGTCAAAAATACTGTTCTAAAATAAGTAATAACTATGAAAAATAGTATTGAACTGACTTAAATAAATTTTCCAAATCAAGTAATTACTGTAACTATGGAAATAAAATGGCATTTGTTGACAATTATTTCAAAGTGACAGTTCTTGATAATTATTTTGGAGTGACTTTTTATTCGCGTCAATTTCGTGCGTGATATTTATTATTGTAAAAGAATGGAAATTTCGAGCGACGATGAACTAAGCAGTACCCCACCTAACTTGATAGATGCGGCCAAGATGCATATAACTCCTGGTGGAATTACTTATAGCTGTGAAATTGTCATCCAAAACTGTTGATGTACGGCCTGCTTGATTCATGACATTTTTATTGCGTCAAGAGAGTTTACTCAATTTTAACATAGATGGCAGGCAAATCATTACCGATCATGATGACTTGACATGTCGTTTTGACAAACGCATGCTGCGTCATGGACATAACCTCAAATTGAACCATGTCATGATTGTCATGTCGAAGTCGAGACTCACAAAAAAATGCTATACACCACCCTAACTTTTACGAATGACAGAAAAACACAAGAACAAATAAATAACAATAACCCAACAACTAAAAACGTCGCAAAACTACCGAACCGAGCGAAAAGTATTAAAAGAACAGAAAAATCACACGATAAATACCAATTAGGCTATCCAGAACACGTGACCACGGCTCTTTAAAAATGGCCGGCTGTAGGCACACATGAATGGTGTTTGTGTTTGGCACTAGCTTCTACTGCTAATAGTTTTGGTTAGTTGTGATTTGAAATGTTATTATGGCTGTTTTAACTAAAAGTGATTTATTTATTATCATTAGAACGAGTAAACAAAGACACTGCATCGATCTATAGAGACAAAAGGAGAGTGATAAAGTGCATGGATCCTTTTACTTTCACTCCTTGTGAAATGGACATATCTCTAGATCTTTTCACAACAGTAACGGCATTCGACATTATTACATATCTGCTGTTGACTCATAAACAAGAAAGCCAATGAAGGCCTACAAAAGTTTAACAGGCTATAAATATCTTGAAGCTGGATTTGCCCATGATTGTGAAGCAAGAAAAATGGATGAACATACTGTTGTTGTTGCCAAGGTAGGTACTGATTTTTCGTAATTTATGAACTGTTTATTAATGTTTCCAATTAATTTTCAGATGAGGCATTCACAGCGAATGGATATTCCTTTGTTGAAAGTATAGATTATTTAATAAATTGATGGTTCTCCTGATGAGACGATGTCTTGTGGCTGCTATGGAAGTGAAGTGTCCATATTCATTAAGGAATATTGATATGGGGCAGTATTCAAATTTAAAAACCTCAACTATTATAAGCGGTGGAATTGCAATTACCCTAAAACGTGACCATGCTTATTATTACCAAACTCATTTACAAATGAAACTAACTGAATGAAAATATTGCGATTTTGTGATTTGGTCACCCTAAGGATATATGTTCATGAGTAAATTTTCCCAGATGAATAATTCTGGATAGTTGATTTCCCAAAAGCGTACAATTTTCGTAAAGTAGTTGTGCTACCTAAGTTTCATAAAAGGAAGACATTTTTTAGAGTAAAGATGGTGTCTTTGTGAAAAGGTGAGGATGGCCGAGTTGTGCTGCAGTGTGAAAATGATATCTGTGAAATTCTATTGGACCCTATAGGACTGTCCGATGTACCAAAAAACCCCTGGATTGGTTCTCAGTGCATGAAGTTATGACTGTTTCCTCAACACTATTATTTGTAATATATGATTTCCTACACATTTATCTATTTTTATTTTCAAATCTTCATTGGATTGGTCGTTTTTTTTTACACACCGAGTGTCAGATATCGCAAAGTAATTTATTTTCACTTGTTACATATTTTTACCTACTAATTTGTTATTTTGTAACATGGAACTATGTATATTAGGGTATCCTACTTAATAAACATCTATCTATATAGTCTTTGATTTAATATACCACATTATCAAAATGTAGCTAGCTAGGAATTTTTAAAAACTTCACTAAGTCGCGATCTCCACGGCTTCCACAATTTACAACATAACACTTTGTAGGCATGTTTTTTATTCGGCAAAGTTTCATACAAAAATTTCACTCCAATAGATGAACATGAACAATAATCAGTCTCGTTCAATCAATAACAAATACAATGTGTGCCTTCAGGCGGCCATCTTGATTTTAGTTTGACAGCATCTTGGATAGCCTAATATGTTATACATCTTATGGTGGATTTATGCAGCAATCATAAGGAAGAATATTCGTCAATGATTGGTTGGAATATACGGACCAACCAATCATTGACAATTATTCTTCCTTATGACTGCTGCATAAATCCACCATTACTAATATGCAATGTAATTGACATATAAGTATATAACCTCAAAATAATGTTATCGTTCAAAAACTCAAAAAATGTATCTAGTAGGCACTTTGGATTGTTGGAAACTCCACTATATTCGACTTAAGCGTCATCCATTGACGAATGGAACAAACTCTATTGACGCAATTACAGGATCAAGAACTTTAGTTGAAACAAAAGCGAATCAGTAAACGCACCAGGAGTTATATGCATCTTGGATGCGGCCAATTCCGTAATTTCCAACCTTTTACCGGAGAAATCGAGGCGGCAGTATGAAAATGCATATCAGCAATTTAAAGAGTGGTGTGAAGCAAATAAAGCCAGAAAAATATCTCTCACAATTTGAAAGCCTTAATTATTGTTCTACATTAATAAATAAACGATTTCTTGTTTTTTGCTTGATTGAGGAGTTGAGGACCATATAGGTTAGAATATGAAAATCCCATATAGTTTACATGCAGTGTGCGAAATATATTTCGCACATTACTTCGCGCACGGTGTCATGGTAACGAATGAAAATGAAAAAAAGTGCCACTTCGCATACTGTTGTCAATGCGCGAACCTTGTCATTTTTTGACGTTTGTAGAAAAATGTTATTATGTACTCTGGTATAGGTTTGGATATGTTATGTTAAGAGGCCATGAGCATCATCATATTTGATGCGCTTTTTAGGGTAAAAGAGTCAATTGATAACTCAAAAACGGTTCGTCGTAACGATTTCAAACAATGACAGGATTCTAGAGGACGTTCGATTCAAAAATGTCCCAAAAATGTAGTTACTTCTGATCAATTTTTTGGTAGATAAACAAATAATTTCAAAAACTATTACGGCATAGAACAACGTTTTACCTTTCTTTTGATACCAAATTCATATCGATTGGATGAAAATTGCTTCAAATTTTAATGGAAGAGAAATACCATTGCAACTGCCTCGATTATCTTTGAAAAGCATCGTGAGGTGCTGCCGCAGACGTAGGTACATAGAATCGAACGTCTTCAAGAAGCCTGTCCTTTTTTAAAATCGATACGACGCGACGAACCGTTTTTGAGTTATTGACTCTTTTACCAAAAAAACCGTCCCAAATATGGACTCTCATGGACTCTCATAACTATTTCTCCATTTTATCTATATTTATTTAGTTGACAATGTCCAATCTATATATTTTTTCAATATTAGGTTTTCTTGAACACAGTGCGGCTTTTTTAGTCCCCTCTCTGTTAACTTTTGAACGGTTTGACTTACAGACATGGTTCGAAAACCGTTTTGAATAGAACGTACTACATTTTGAAATAAAATTTCAAATGGCAAGGGAGGTGAAGTGACACATCGTTGAAAAGAGAATTCAATTATCTTTTCTAATAACTGCATCATTGTCTTCAACTTTTTAATATATCTAAAAACGCTCACAATACTTTTTTATTCCATTTTAACCTTGAATAATTAGAAAAACCCTTAATATAACGCACGCCCTTGTGTCGTGTTCATCTCCTCCATTCATAGGGGGATGCTTTCGGATTTGGATGCGTGTTTATTATGAGTTTATACCGGAAGGTTTGTCCTTTTTTGTCGTTTAACCAAATTGGATTTTTATTTGTTAGGTTGGTACAAGTGGCAAGTCGGATGCCGGCGTAAAATCGGGGTGATATATTAGACGTGTGTTGGGTAAATTCTGTTCCGTATTTGAAATATGGCTGCTTTTTTCCGTTATCTGATGAAAGGGATTTCTTTTATTTGCCACGGTTGGTATGATGCTGGCGTTTTTGGTGATCTGTTTTGCTTCATGGAATGTACTGCGAATTTCAAATACAAATGTTTACAAAAATAACTATTCAATGTTTTTACAAAGCATATTGTCTTTTTACAAGTGGAAAATTTGCGTAGACGAGCAAAACAATTTTCATTATGGAGAAATTCAGAAAATGTTTGCCAACTTTATGAAGAACCTATAAATAAAAACGTATTTAATGCTTTAACTGCCTTCTGCGTCAATTCAGTGCATATAGTTTCGCCCCAATTCGCCGTATGCGACCAAAAGTTCCTAATATTCAAATCCACTATCGAAAGACATATTTTATCTCATTGTTTTTATGCAGTTGAAGAATATTTCCACCAACCATTTGTTGAATTTGAGCGAAAAAATTGATGAGGAAACAGTCACCGGTGGTCAATAACCGAAAAGATTATTTAAGATTATTTAAAATATCTGGATTGTTCATCGGTTTTAATTTTTATTACATTTTTAAATCTTTGAATGTACATGTATCACACTGTATAATACTGTTACTGGTATATATTTTATCTGCTTTTTTTTTCACTGCCAAAATTGCCTTGCCAAAAAAAATATTTTCTGTAACAATTATACAAGGTAATTTTTGAAAATACTGGTTTGTTTAACGGTTTAAAATTTTATATATTTTATATATGTTGTGTAAACTTTGAATGCACATATACCTAAACTGTAGTATAAAGTACTGACTGAAAACAATATTTATTTAACCAAGTTACAAAAAATATTGTTTTCAGTCAGTACTTTATACTACAGTTTAGGTATATTTTTTGTAACTTGGTTAAATAAATATTTTATGTTGTAAAGAGAAACATTCTCAATTGAAAATTGAACCAATACTTGAATCCCTTCCAAGAGAAGATATCTTGTACGATGGAAAGTAGTGACTAAATTCCAAATTTCAGTCGCAGATGATTCCACAACTGACTTTATGAACATCGTGTTAATATTTTCAATAAAATCAACAAAGATTTTATATTCTAACAGTGTGAAGTGCGAGAAATTATCAGTTGAAATTTTCTCGGATTTACTAAATACAGAAATTATCTGAGATCATTCATAGTTACAAATCCAATAAATCGATAACATAAGCCTCATTAATTATTGATATCTACAAGAATAAAGGCTATTTTGTTATTATGAACAGAAAGTACCTGATTACGTGATAAATCCATGGCATCAGGTAAAAAATTGTTACAATAATTATATCTCATACAAGATAAGTTAACGCCATATTTTAAGATAATAAAGAGTAAACTCTGATTGAATGAATAATAATAATAATAATATTTTTATTTCTTTGGTTGAAAAGTACAATTGAAAAATAAATGTCCAATAAACAAAGAAAATGTCAAAAGAAAAGACAGCAAACAACACACAATTTCTCATTACAAGACAGTCAAAAAATATATAACAACATACAAAAAAAAATGTAACACCAGAGTATTCGGTGATTCAGAACACAACACTTAGGAGTAAACAGTACAACCAAATCTGCTAAAGCTGAAGATCTCATGTTAGTCGATTAGTGAATTCTTGAATGGTGTAACAAGTCCTTTGAAGTAACATTTTTTTCAGCTGTCTTTTGAAAACATGAATATTTGGAGAATTCTTAAGAGTTATTGGAAGCATATTGTATAATTTACACCCACTGTACTCTACTCTTTTTTCATACAAGGAAGTTCTATGAGCCTTTGTTAGGATTAGATCTCTAGAACGAGTATTGTGGTTATGTAATGGACGATGGGAATGAAAAATGGATTTATTTTTGTAAACGTATGCACTAGCCTCTAATATATAAGTGCTGGCAACTGTAAGAATTTTCAGCTGTTTGAAAGCATCTCTACACGAGTCTCGGTACCCTAGCTTGGCAATTATTCTAACAGCGTATTTCTGGAGGAGAAATATCCTTTGGACAGAAGCACTCATACCCCTGTTGGGTATACCATATCGGAGGTGTGAATGGAAATTAGCATGGTACAATGTTAAGAGTATACTAGGGCTGCAGTGATTTGACATGAATCTAATAGAATAGCAGCTTCTCTTCAGTTTAGTACACAATGCATCAATATGATGATTCCATATTAATTTTTTGTCTAAAACAATTCCTAGCATATTTACATTTCTACTGGACTAATTGATTTTTCACTGTTTTCATAGAGTATCACATTCGATTCCCTTTGACCGCGTCTGCTAAACAATATGGTGTTAGTTTTAGATTTGTTGAGTTTCAAATTGTTTTTTTCAGCCCACAATATGATTTTATCATATATATCCTCAGCAGTTTTTTGGAGTGCATCCATGGTGTCTTCAACAATCAAAATATTTGTGTCGTCAGCATAACTTGTGAATAAAATACACAAGCCCCAACAAAACACTAGGTTGACTGCAGAGAGTATTCGCATGTACGGCGGTGGTTCAAACCACAGCGACTGCAGAATTTTTTCTGATGGCCCGAGAAAGTGCTAGGAATCGCACGTAAAAAGGTAAGACCTCGTTAATCCTTGGCTCGCACAAGTTTCGACTTTTGAGGGCTGCCGTTCGTAAGGGGACGACAGCTGGTTAACGGAAAAAACAATTTTAACAATTTAACAATTTAACAATTTTTAACAAGATGCATGCATTATTGTCAATAGGTAGGTACACATTTTTATAAATGGAAATTATATAGCGGGTTTTCCCTCAATTGGAAAAGCAACCGTAGACACGTATTTCTGGCTTTTTGGTAGTTGTCAGTAAGTTGTAGTCAAGTGAAAGGGTGATCAACACTTTGTTGGAAGTGAAAACAAACTATACCTAACAAATCGTAAATAAGTGGTGTAAATAGTTTCAGTCAAACTGCAAACATCACATCGAAAATTTAATTCGACAAAGAGGTAACCGGAAAAGAGCAATTTTTTCGACAAAAAACTGCACCAATCCACACATCGACATTTTCGAAATGAATTAGACTTCTGATTTCAAAACCAAGTACATCTTTAGATCCAGAAGGAAATTTTCTATAAGATGAAGTAATATTCGCGGGATTTCGCATTTTTTGAAATATATTCCCAGGCGGTCAAAGTCGAAAAATGCAAAATTCTATATTGAAGGAAATCGAATTTTGCGAAAAAATGTATTCATCGTTTTTCGAAAAATCACAAACTTCCCTTAGACGTTGTTGAGAACTCTCTCCGTGTTGTTTATGAACTTTAGGTTCAATTGGACTGTATAATCGTATTGTGTACTTCGAAAAGCCTTTATTTTCGCTTCAAAGTACATAAATCAAAGAGAAAACTCGCTTTGACAATCGCATTTATTAATTTCTCTCCAATTCTCGTTTCCATCGTTACCACACCAAATTTGAGCAATAGTCCAGCAGTATTAGGAATATAGACGATCTAACAGACGTAACTTGACAAGCTGATTCCGAATATCACATTAAAAATTGAATTCAATAAAAGGTAACTATAAAAGGGCAATTTTTTCGCCTCAGGGGTCTATTCTTGGACTTCATTTATACATAATTTTTGATAACTACATCATAACTTGCCTAAAAGATATTACAAATGTAAATATGCATGGTTTATTATGCCGATGACACTTATTTCTTAAATACGGAAACTACGTTGCATCGATCAGACAATGCGGTTACTGCTGAAGAGGTATACACTCGGTGTTTATTATGGTCCAAAAAAAAATTCCATCAATTTGAATAGGAGAACAACAGTGTCTATTATATTCCATTGATGGCACAATGAAATGTAACAATAAAGCATATAATTTCAGAATTCAAAACGATCTTGAGAGTAATCTTTGATCGAAACTTAAACTGGGAAACTCAGACAGATAATATCTGTGGTAAATTGAGATCAGCGGCCATTAAATACTCCTACAATTTACTTCCGGCAAAGCACTCGGTCAAGTTTTATCAAAGAAACTTGTATTACAATGGCTGAAGAATCTACAGTAACTTATCAGAAGAAGTGCGCCAAATATTTTCATTTTCAAAAATAGGCTCAAAGACTTCTTGACCCAAAAGAACTTTCACATACACACTTGAATTATTTTCTTAAGATGGTGTTGGGACTAATGTGTGTCTAGTTGTATACATTTACATATTTGTGGTTCGTCTTTACTCGTGTTTTGATCATGCTTTATTTTATATTACTTATTTTGTATGTTTCTTTTGTTCATGTACTTTTTTCTTTGGGAAGCATTCTTCACCGTGGTTGATCATAATATCAAGGAATTTGTTGGCATACCTAATCATTTGTATAATGATCATCTGGCATGTTCCACGAAACGTTTTCCAGAATTTCAGCGCATTCATTGCTACACCAAGGGTTCCACTTCCAAATAGTACAGTGCAAGAAATTGTCGAATTTACTAAATACAGAAATTCTCTGACGTCATTTATTAATGTAAATCCACTATATCGTTATCATAAGCGTCATTTATTGATTGATGTTTTCAAGTAGGTACCTATACCAATAGACTATTTTCTTAGTAAACATAGTAATTAAATAAACAAGTAGTGATTACCTGAGATAAATCCATATCTCCAGGTATAGAGTATTGTTACGTAGTTAATGTAATTATAGGTAAGATAGCTATATCTTGTAAGACAAATTAATGCAGTGTCTTCGAATATGACAGGTAACATCTGAATGAGTTATTGATATTAAAGAAAATATCATTATAATATAATTTCACTGAAATAGTGATGATACTGATATATGTGTATGAAAATAATGAACTGAGATACGAGTTGAAAATTATTAGAAACTGTATAAAAATAGAGAAAGTATATACAGTGTGTCCCAGTTGAAACTTGCTAATCTCCGAACTCATGAAAAAAATTTAAAATCGCTCAGAACCGTCGATTTTAATGTCAAGGGGGGACACTTTCGCCAAATACATTATCACTGAGTTGTCAAGCCCTACATCCCCAGCACCCCCTACTTTAGAATTTTCAATGGGACTACTATACATGGGATACATCATTTTGAAGGGAATTCAATCCCAAATACATCGGTGTACTGAAATTGAGGATCGATCAAGTGTTGTTGAAGTTTTAATGAAAACTGAGTTTTGTCAAGATATTTTTCATCACCTAAAATGTTATCATCGTAAGAAAGGTTCAAAATGTGAACTATTCAGTTCCATACAGAAGTATTACTACCTATTACAATTCAAACTTGTAAATCTAAAATTTGAATTTGCAGATTAATAATATTTCTAAATCATAATCTACCCCTATGAGACTAGTTGATCTCGATCCAGATTGTTTCTGATTCAGAAGGTCACGTGAAGGATTGGAACAGTGAAACGCAAATTAAAAAAACAATATAAAAAAAGGACAAATGTGTTTTTTAATAACTTCTAGTAATTATTTCAACATTATTGAATAATATTGTAAAAAAAGAAATGGTATAATTTTGTTTTCACGAAACTCCCAGGTTTTCTGAAAAATTCCCTCAAAAGCAGAGATTATGTGAGAGCAAGGAAGCATGTTGTTCGCTCATATATTGTTTTTGATTTATCCTGCAAAAAATACTCGATCTTTTCCTTTACTGGATACATTTCCTTCGGCTCAACATTTTTCCATTAGTAATTTTACTAAAAAAATTACATTAGACAAAAATACTCCTACGGTCTCGATAATTTTCATATCAGTTTTTCTAGCGACATTACTGACTGGGAAAATTATTTCGTTGAAAATAGTAATATATCCGATAAAAAAGGCTTCTGATTTGAATGAATGAATGAAATCTTTACTGGTAGGACCTCTCAATATTGATGACAAAAAAATTTATGAAACTGACTGTATCAAATATTTGGGTATAATGATTGACAGACATTTAAGATGGGATTCACAAATTCAGTATGTAATAAAAAAATTGAGATATCTCTTGTCGAAATTCAAGTTATTAAAAAAAGTTTTGAATATCCATTATCTAGAAATATTATATTATTCACTTGTTCAATCACAACTAAATTATGGAATTTTGGGATGGGGTGGAGTTAATGAAAACTTTCTGAAAAATTTAGAAACTCTTCAGAAATGGTTTTTGAAAATAATCTATGAAAAAAATTATACATATTCATCTGACGACTTATTCAAAATAAGCATGAAAATGGATATTAGACAATTATTTTGTTATAATATTATTTTACATATATTTAAAAAGAAAGAAGGTATTCATTTCAACTCTCATATTTATAATACACGAAACAAAAATACTACTTTGAAAAATCAAGTTCGCAAAACAATAGGTCAAAAATTTTTTACTTATATCATTCCCCATTTGTACGACTCATTGCCAAATGAAATTAAGAGCATCAAATCATTTTTTTCCTTGAAACAAAAACAAAAGCATGGATATTAAATAAAGAAAGACAATTTTTCCACAATTTCTGTTAACAAAATAGAAATCACAAACTGTCCATATTTGTTTTTTGTCATAATTATATATTATTATTATATAAATAACTTAATTTCCTTATTTTAATTCAGTCCTTACAACAAGTGAAACTTCGTAAGGCTTTTCCGGTTTATTTGCATCAAACAGACAATTGATTGTGGATTTTATACTGTACTTATTTATATATTATTGCAAATAAACTTATTATTATTATTATTATTATTATTATTATTATTATTATTATTATTATTATTATTATTATTATTATTATTATTATTATCCTAATATAAAGTACAAAAATTATTTCATTAAGCTTAGACTAACAATAAATAAAAATATAAATAACTTCAAAGTTATATGAATCAATTATAATGATAGTATATAATAATAATAGGCAAATACAGCAACTTCTAGGAAACTTTCACACAAGAAATATGTGCAAACATATATGAGTGTACATTACTCTTCCCTAATAACATCTATAAAGATGAGAAGAAAATTAAAAATAAACAATAGTGATAAAATGACATATGACTTATAAATTCATTTCAAAGCATGATGTTAAGAATCAGTTTTAATATTTGAAATTAGGACATTCTTAAAGCCATACAATGATTTCGATTCTTTGATGGATGTTGGTAGTTTATTGAACTCATTGAGGCCTTTATAAAAAAGTGATTTCATAGAAGAGGACATATTCTGCCTTGGTACGTGAAGATTATTGTTTCCTCTAGTATAATGTTCATATACAGGCCGTTTCTTTTATCATGTGGTAACATTGCTATATTCTAAACCGTAACAGATACGAAGATGATTAAATGGAAGAAAAGGTAACTATTGTGGAGAACAGTACAATGGTCAAAGAAAATTTACAGGGAGTCTCGCCCTTCCCGAGTTATACAGGGAAAACTAAAAATGCTGTTATTTGTTTTTTACGAATAGAATTGTTATTTCTGAAAATATAGAAAAATGGAAAAGGAAAGTTTTAATGTATTCTAAATGTACTATAACAATGTAACAATGAATCTTTGATTAAACTTTTCGTGTCAACACGGCCGCCATCAACATTTTTTTTTCAAATACGCACCTGTCTATTTCAGTACAAATATTGATAAAGCGATAAAATCGCAATTCAGTGGTATATCACACTTGATATTTTTATAACGTTTCATTTAAAATAACTAGCATCCTCAGTGACAACAATTTTTAATTACGGTCCTGTCGTTAGTTCTTTTGTAAATTATTTTGATTTCTTCAAAACCTATTCAACTATTGGCATACTTCAGACTTCACCCAATAATTTCGATAAGAAGATACCCCAACACAACGAACATTCGTATTTTTCCTTCTTGGGCATTTTTGTATTACAGAAATCCTTGTTTCAAGGCTGATTTCTTCTGAATCAATTATCATACTGAATATTTCTATATTTCTCAATCCTGGAAGTAACGAAAATATTAGTTTTTGGTCAAAATACGACTATTGTGTGATATGGTACAATTAAATAGCATCTCACTTCATTTACCATTTTTAAACAAGTAGGCTTTGCTTGGTTTCTATGGCAGGACAAATAAATTAGTTGTTGATACGTGTTAAGAACTGTCAGTCGTTTATACACTCAGTCATATAAAAGATGTATTCAAATGACGAAAGGACTGATATGCTATTTGCTTATGCAAAATCAAATAGAAATCCTCTTTTGGCAAAAAATATGTATGGTGAGCTATACCCAAATCGTCGTATTCCAAACATTCAAATGTTTAGACGATTAGAAAGAAATTTGAGAGACTGTGGTGCATTTGATAGAAATAAAACTAGAAAATGTGTTGTTACTGTAAGTAAGCGGAACCAAATAAATGTTTTAGGTAAGCAAATATTACTTCATAAAGATTAACAAAGTGACGAAAATATTTTTTTTCAATTTAGGATTGGTCAGTTACAAAAATATTTCTAATCAAGATTGTTCTTTACGAGAAATTGCCCACGAACTAGGGATTTCTGTAAAATCTACCAGAAATATTTTGAAAAAGAACAAATACAAATGCTACAGGATACGCAAAGTTCATCACCTCAATGAAATGGATTACGGAAGGAGAGTACGATTTGCGATATGGTTGAGACGTAGAAATAGGGAAGTTGGAAATATTTGTAATAAAATAATATGGACGGACGAATCAAAATTCACCAACAATGGTTGGTTTAACAGAAACATCCATTATAGGTGGAATAATACAAATGAACATTTACATAGAGAAACCAATTTCCAGGAAAGGGTCGGAATAAATGTTTGGTTGGGAATTTTGGGAACAAACATACTAGGTCCTTTCTTTTACGACGAGCATTTGAATGGTGGAATGTATTTACATTTTTTATCCAATGAGTTTGATGGCTACTTAGATGAATTGCCACTGAACATCCGCCGTGAAATACAATATTTTCAACAAGACGGTGCCCCTCCCCATAATGCAGCAATAGTAAGGGAACATTTAGATGCAATATTCCCAAGAAAATGGATTGGAAACAATGGACCAATTGCCTGGCCAGCTCGATCACCAGACCTGACTACTTTAGATTTTTTTATCTGGGGATACATAAAGGATAAAGTTTTTTCGACAACTAGTACAGATATCGACCATCTCAAACAAAAAATAAGAGATGCATGTAATAGCATTACACCCATCATGCTAGAAAATTGCCACAGAAATTGTATGGACAGACAACGTATGTGCATTCAACAAAGAGGTCGGCAATTCGAGCATTTAATGTAGGTTATCATGAAGAATTCATTTTTTGTATTGGTTTTATTTTCACTCAAAAATTCAATATGAAATAAATTGTTTTCTGTTTGTTTGATTTCTTCTACTCTTAAGTAAGTTTATTTCCGAGGTAAATTGCTATCGTTCGTCTCTGAAACTACAGATATCTTTTATTATAGTGTAAACATAATTTTAATAGATACATTTATTCAAAGCGTCACTGATAATTTTTATATCGGAGAGTTAGGTTTTGTGGAATTCATAAACGACCTAACGACAGGACCGTAATTAAAAATTGTTGTCACTGATGATGTTAGTTATTTTAAATGAAACGTTATAAAAATATCAAGTGTGATGTACCATTGAATTGTGATTTTATCGCTTTATCAAGATTTGTACTAAAACAGACAGGTCCGTATTTGAAAAGAAATGTTGATGGTGGCCGTGTTGACACGAAACGTTTAATTAAAGATTCATTGTTACATTTTTATAGTACATTTAGAATACATTAAAACTTTCATTTTCCATTTTTTTATATTTTCAGAAATAACAATTCTATTCGTAAAAAACAAATAACAGCAATTTTGGTTTTCCCTGTATAACTCGGGAAGGGCGAGACTCCCTGTAAATTTTCTTTGACCATTGTACTGTTCTCCACAATAGTTACCTTTTCTCCCATTTAATCGTCTTCGTATCTGTTACGGTTTAGAATATAGCAATGTTACCACATGATAAAAGAAACGGCCTGTATAGCAGAATTGTACGTGATGAATTCATCAAAATATGCAGGTAGTTGTTTATTCAATATTTTATAAATAATTATCATTGATCGCAGATAGAGTCGTTGCTTTACTGTCAACCATTGTAATGTTTCAAGCATCAGGGATATATTGGTGAGACGATTACACCTAAGGATGATACGCATCCCACGATTCTGAAATTTTTGTAATGATGATACTTTATTTGCATCAAATAAATACAAGATACTGGCACAATAGTCGAAGATTTTTACTGTTGAAAACGTGTATACTGCCGCCACTGATGGTAATGGTATTACCCAAGAATAATTACGAGTAGGTAAACTGGTTTATAATAACAATAAAATAATAAATCAATTCCTAGAAAATCAGCTCTAGCGGCTAGAAGGATTCTGACTTTATTGTCAAAGGGATGTTCAAGCAATACTAATATTTGCGGTAGATTATTCTTCAACGGAGAAAAATCCAACCAGTTCGTTTAGAATAAGTCCACCACAGACTTTGGAAATATTCGCCTTGGCCTCCACTCCTCAATGTTAGTGTTTTAAACAAAGGAATGATTTAATAGACCGTCAGAAAATGACAGATTTTGCTTACTGATTTTCTCGCGCACCTTTTTCATCCCTTTCAGTACGTCCTAATCTTATGGCTTTGGTTTTTTATTATTAGATTGTTTTCTATGTTATTGTGTTAAAATGCCATAAAAGACAGATTTAAAAAAATATTTTTTTTCTGCAAAAAGAAAATGAATCTTCCATATCCCTAGCACACGTCCGATCGCTAAATTTTCATTTTCTGATCGACACTGACATAATTTTCAGAGATTAAAATCCCAGAAAAGAGAAAATCAGTCATTATCTGATGGTCCATAAGCTTTAGATCCTTTAGAGGCAAGTGTGAACTAGCAATAACTATTTTTTGTGCCTTTTACCAATTTCTGTATGAAGGTTATCGGATTTTGTAAATATTTTTGTAAATCCGCCTCCATTATCAAAACTTGAAAAACTCTCTTTTCAAAAAGTAATAGTTTATGTTTTTTTCTCAGTGAAAAAATTCCTTTTTCCTCGATAAAAATAGAAATGCAATAATGTCAAGTTTTTATGAGAGTTGTACAAACATATACCGGGTGTCCTCGGAGGTTGGTTCACACCTATAACTTTTTTGTTCTTCAAGATAATGGAGTGAAATTTGAAGGATCTGTATACAACATGAAACTGCGTTTTTTGACGAATAACTCAAGCTTATTCAACCTCCGGTTTCACCAGATTGACTTAAATGTTTGAATTTTAAATGGGATACCCAGTATATTTTCACCTCTTTTTTCTCCACATGACATTCTGAATACAACCATGTATCATTTTTTTGTCACTTTTTGTAAACAATTTTTTTAATGTTATTCTCTACTCTAGAATGTTCTTTTTAGGAAAAATACAACTTCATTGTTTTCGATCAAAATGTACAATTCAATTTTGAAATTGAAATAACAATTTTTTTTCAAATGACTCGTCTAGTTAGGAAAAAAGACCATTTTATTGCGATTCATTTGATACCCCACACTAATAAAAGGTTTTAAGCAAAATTCCGTTAAAAAATTAAAAAACTACGTTAGATATTTCATAAAATAAAGCATCTTTTGGTATTAAAATAAAATTTAAACGCATTCAGTAACCTGTGCCAAACACAACTGATAAAATAAAATCATTAACTTCTTATTTTACCTCGCTTCTGCAAAAGCAACTTAGGTTTTATTGGGTAATAATAATAATAAATGTTGCTTATTGAACCAGAATTACATTCAATTCAAATGGCTATCGACCGAAGTTTTTCTATGCCCATATTGGGTAATTATTTAAAGAACATGCTATGCATGCAAGAAGCTATTTTTAGCTTGTATATTATTGATCATGTTTCATCAGTTGTATTGGTTACAGGTTGCTCCATGCATTTAAATCTTATTTTAATCTCTTAGGATCCTTCATTTTGAACAATTTCTAATGTAATCTTTTGAAGTTTTTGAACGGAAGTTTGGTTGAAACCTAATAATGTGCAGTATCAAATTATTCTCAAATGTGATTTCTTCTTCAACAAGCCTGCAAGATATTCAAGTAATTTGCTTTATGCAGAAACACAAATATTAGATATCAGACAATAGGGAATATGCATAATTTTAAAAAATTTGTTTAATCAATTTTTTACTTCGTTACAACATAGTAAAAAATATAAGTACGGTTGAAAGTCTTGGAATTAATTTTTTAAATAATATATAATATACCGATTGAATTTGACCTATTTGAACGCCTCCATTTTCGCGCGCTGTGGATGACGTCACATGGCGCTATCAGTGTTGTTCTTCTTCAGTGTCGTTCGTTGAGACGTACTCTGATTGCTCTACTTGCTTGAAGTTGATATTTTATAAAAGAGTAAGACAAGTGTTAAAGAGAGATGAACATATGTGAAAGTGATCTCGATCAACCAGAGCAGTCTTCAATGAACAAGCCTTTCTATAGTTATGGCCATTCAAGAAGACTAAAAACAAGGAGGGTTTAATAAGCTCTAGCTAATCAGAAACTTGTATCATCAACGCGTCATAGTGACGTACTTGGGTATGAGTACAGAGTCGAACTCGAATCAAGCAACAAAACTGTCAGCAGTAACTCTCATATACCAAGAGCTAGTCCGTCACTGTCTATAGAGAACGGCGGCCATGACATGTATAACTACGTCACATTTCGTCACAAATGTTCTTTCATCTCTTTCTACTAGTGTCCCCATTGTCTTATGGAATCAAACACTCCTTGTTTTTAGTCTTCTTGATGGCCATTGACACTATTGACAGTTATTAATTAGGTTAGGGATTTGCAGTTTTAATCGCTATTACCATAATGGAAAATGCTAAAAAACCATTTTATAGGTATTGTCTAGTACCGGAATGCCAAAACACAATTATAAGTATACCAAGTAAAGTATTTTTTTCTTTTCCAAGAGATGCGAAAATACGTAAACAATGGTGTAAGATTATGAGAAGAGGCGAAGTATCTCCAATATCACATTTACATTGTTGTGAAGATCATTTCAATGTAAGTACCTACATTGTATTTCGATAGTTAACATGAAGTGAATTGATCAGAAGTAAGTTTTGTATGCATACCTGTTTTGTATATACCTGCCTCACCTAAATTACAAAAGGAAAACTATCATTTGATAAACTATTACTACTTATCAGTTCAGGTATTGTCGGATTGTGCTTTGACAAAACCGCTTTCAGTCATTGCTCTTGATAATTTACAATTGTCACTAGACCAAAATCGAACTATGTTATGGAAAACACTACAAATATATAAAGAAAAACAAATTTTCTATGAAAGCCCACTAGCACAGTATGAATATCAACACAGATAAATTTCATAACGTGCCATGTGACGTCATTCTTCGTTTCGACCAATGGTGATGCGTTTCGCAAATTTGAATTCCGCGCGCTTTTATGCACTTTTTGATTGAAGCTTTATGGAATTAAATACAAACTAAATGATAAACTAATGGTTTAGGTGTAATTTCAAGATAATAAAATATATGAGGAGAAAAAATCAAGTAAATTTAAATCACTTGCATATTTCCTATTATATAGCATGCAAATAGGATGTCAGATATATAAAAACAAACATGAACATAACACTCCGAACCATCCATATGCAACAAGAACAAAACAGCAATATTACATACCACTGGCGTCTAAGTCCATCGGAAAGAAAAGCTACTTGTACGTAGCCCCAAAATTACTGAATTACTTACCAAAGGAAATTATAGATGAAACCTCTCTGAAACGCTTTAAAACGCGACTCATAATATTCATAAAGGAAAATGATAAAACTGATATTCATAAATTGATAGAAAATTGAAAAAAAAAATTAAACTGTGTTTCTCCTATATCTATTCCAATTCACTGAGCGTTTGACACTAAATTTTATTATATTTATTTATTTGTATTTTATTGTAAAAAAACAACTTTTTAACATGTTTAATTGTATTCCCGTATTGTCTATTTTACCTCACCAGACACAAAATTTATTTATTCATTTAAATTTTATTTTTATTTTATTGAAAAAAAATATTTGAACATGTATAATTGTTTTTTCGTATATATCCGTTTTCCATCACACCAGACACTTTAGTATTACTACATTTATATTTATTTACATTGTATTTGCCACAAACAAGTACGACTAGTACTTCTGTGGATATTTTCACGTTTATTCATAATTATTTTCTTAATTCTTCATCTTTGTATCGATTTTATCACGAATAAACGTCATTACTATTATTATAATCGTAATCACATGTTCTATGTTGCCATTTGAAAAAAAAACAGTAAGTAATACAAATGTTGATATGAAATTTTGCATAGCAGATACATTTTGATCAAAAACAGTAAAGTTCTATTTTTCTCAAAATTTAAGGACTGAAATTAGTGATTTAAAGATAACCATAGACCTCTAGAATAAAAAAAAATATTCAAAATAGAAGTAGAGTTCGGTTACAAAAAGTGACAAGTTATACATGGTGTATCATTTGAAAATGTCACTTCTGTGAAACCGGAAGGTGCATGAAGTTTAGTTACTTGTCAAAAGATGCAGTTGTATGTCTTATAAATATCCTTCAAATTTCATTCCATTATTTTCGAAAACAAAAAAGTTATAGACACCCGGTATACGTGTTTGATAGTTCCCGCAATTCTAATTATTTTTCAAATCAATCGTTTAGTGTGAATTTCATCTCTGGAATTATCCACCAGCCATCTCATGAAATTATTCTAGAAAAGGGATGTTAATCGGAGGGTTTTCAGATTACGAGCTATTATTATTGTATATTTTTGGGCAAGGTAGGCATACGTGGCTCCTCTGCCTATTTGTTTTCAACATGCTAGATACGTTCAAAAAATATTCTTTATATCTATAGTTGAATAGTTGTGATCAAACTCAGGACAAATTCCTGTTTTGATGGAGTCAAAACAAATATTTGATGAATATCCATTACTCTTGCCTCCCTGTACACACTAGAGTATCTAAAGTCACTTGCCAAGATTATGTTCAGAAACTACTTTTCCATTGTGATCAAAAGACTGGAACACCGAGGTGGAAAAATGTTATGAGAAATATGTGGGAAATAATATGAGGAAATATTTTAGGTCATGAATGTATTCATTTAACGTCCCTTCTTTCTTTTTTGATTTCGAAAGAATAACATATTTATGCCGTGACGAAATTTATTACCAATATCTCACAATTGACCTTTTGAAAAAAATGTTGACCGCCACTGCCTGTAACCCCAGCTATAAAATAAATTGTTGGGGTTGTAATCCTTTTAAGGCCAATATTAGTGCCTAAACCAACGACTAGCCGATGAATATAAAATAATCATAGAATAATAACAATATTAGGATGAAATTTCAACTAACTCTAAATAATGGGATACATTTTAATGATCTTGCAGTAATAAAGCAGGGTGAGAAAAACGGTATGTTAGGTATACAGAATAACCAGAAAGTATTGATGATGCTATAATATATCCGCAAAATTACAATAATACCGATGACCCTACTCTACATGTAGGTAAAACACTTTATATTCCAGGACAAGCAGGTCAACTTCGACTGTATTATTAAAAACACTGAATTTTTAGACAAAAATGAAACTGAATCCAAATTACATGGAATCAAGCGAGAACAACCTCAAAATTTACCACAACTGAAAATATTGGAGTTATTGGACTCTTTCCAAAAATGCGAATTTTGCTAGAAACTATTAAATCCAAATAATTATTAAGGGTTAGTAAAATATGATAGAAAAACATGTTTGACTCATCAAAACAAAAATAATGTTTATCAAAGAAATAGTATGAAATAAATGTCGATTTATTTCATAAGTCCGTCAATATCAAATTGTTTCTCTATACAATTTCAAAATCAACATGATTACTATTTTATATTTGCATTCTTATTACGGAATTTTCTTTGATAAATACTTTCGAATGTGAAATCCACGTAAACTTGAACAATTTTCATTTGAATTAACTATAGTATACAGATGAGAATAATTTGATATCAGAAGAAGATTTTTCTTCAAAGGTGTTGACACTTTATGTAAAAATTTGAAACAATGGTTTTGTTTAATGCAAATTTTACTTATTTTAACAAATAGATAGATACATCGCACAGATTTCTAGTATAAAAACCAATTTGCAACAGTCTCGATATATCAATTATCAAAGATGAGTCTCAAATTACGATTTTGGTCCACAAAAAATATTTTCTGTACCCCCCAAACCATTGGGTAAGTTTTGTGAAATATATGGGAAAATGAATAGGTACTTCATGGGCCAGTTAATTGTATAGGACTAGTTGTATATGGACCAGTTATATAGGACCAGTTGTCGTATCGAACCTCGAGGGACACCCATTTTCACATTTTGCTCACTCGATGTTATTATATTATATCTGATAGTCGCATATAACTGTTTTCCATATACAGGGTGTCCGGTAAACCTTGTACAATATTGAAACTGGTGATAGGCCAGGTCATGACTGTTCAGAATATCGGAAGTTCACCCCAGTAAAAATATCACCGTTTTAGAGATAATGGGCATATTAAGAATTTCTGGAAAATCGCTACCTAACCTTGGATTTTTGAGTGCCATGTATACAAATTGAGACGAATTCAAATATCTTTGCTGCTGAAGATTACTGATGCTTTCAGACGTACAAAACAGTTTTTCAGAAAACGATACAATTTTTCAAGAAATGAGGGTAAAATGCCAGATTTGAGTTTCACCAATTTTTTTAACAGCAGTTTGACATCATTGTTTGAAAAAAACATAATCAAGTGGAAGTGGATATCCATTACATTTTGCCCAGACTCTACCATGGTATAAAATATACGATAATTATTTTTGGAAGGAGTAGAATTTAGATTATATTAGAGTGTGATGTTATTCTGGGCTAAAATCAACTCCATTAGACTTTGTTAGTAATGTCTTTCATTTTTATCATATCGAGATGAAATTATTAATTAATTATAAGTGATAACGAATCAACTGCTTAGAAGCATTCAATGAGATGTAAAGACGTAAATACTAATTCAACGTTTTTTTAATCAACATACACTATAAACCACAATAACGATTATTCAACATCGCACTGAATAATATTACAAAAATGTTATTTTCCATTCACTCGTACGCAGAGACATCTTTTCAGCGATTCTCTGAGCGGCATTGTGCAATCGGATATCGTTCTGCATAAAGCGCTGCTGTAGCAGTAGCACTACCTCCACGTTCACCATAAATGTAGTGCATATGCGCATATTATCGGGGAGTATAACGCGTGTACGGACTGAAAAAGAAATAAATACCACTGAATGAAACAAGCGGAATAATTTCGAAAAACTACAACAGAAGTCACAAGTTGTTTTAACAAAATGTGACAGCCAACTACTAGATTTTTTCAATTATATTTACAGAAAATCCATTCATGCCCAATGCTGAACTATTGCTTCTTAAGGACACAAGACAGGAGTTAAAAAAGTTTTTAATTTTCGACAAGGATTCACCTCCTAAAAAATTTACCACATCAATTTATGAAGAGAACCTTATTTATTTTGTTTTAATTTCTTATTCATAATTCGTAATCGAATTGTCGAAAAACTACGGAAAAGAAATATTGCCTCCTTCAGATTTTGCTCGCCTATGGTTAGAGTTGGTTTTGACAAACTTCAAGAAATGACAATTTTCTATAAGGTAAATTTGTCATCATATCCTTAGCAGTTTCGTTGAGATTAACCTAACTGCTCCAGTCTTCCTATCCCGCTGACTCGTTTCGTGTGACAAAGCTTGGGAATTAATTTACTTCAAAAATAAAACAATTTTTCAAATTTATTTAACCAATAATTGAAAATATCAAATTGCCAACTCATAACAAAAACTATTTCAGATTTTACCGTGTCTAGCCTCAACTTTCTCAATTCTCTATGAATTAAGGTTGAGGCAGATTTGTCGAAAACGTGTTAGAATCAGACAAAGTATGCGACTAAAAATTATTCGGAATTTCAAAAGTGAAATAATTGCGAAACTATGCAAGTCCTTCAGTTTGTATCCAAATATCCATTCACCATATTCAAGCCATTGGTATCCTAAACAATTTTTTTTTCAAAAACTGCGGATCTGATACAAAATCCATCTACTCTCAAAAAAAATTACCGAAATATCTGCGTAATATTTCGTTCTCCAGAACAATTTTTTGTGGAAGACATTTTTGTAACGCCCTGTGTACTCGACAGTATTTTCAAAAGGTATTCGAAATTTTGTATTTGAAATTAAAAATGTGACCATTGTACTTACTTCCAGGAGTGAATTCTCTAAAAATCAGTTGATTTTGTCTGATACGCAAACATATTGTATATAATTGTGTCATTGTATATTTTAAATTATTTATGTACATATTGTTGATATTTAGTTTTAATATATTCGTTTAAAAAAAAGCAATTTGTGTTTATTTTGATTTTCTGGTAGAGAGGAATGATAGTTTTTTGTTTATTTTTAGCAAAAACTGTAATGTTTTGGTAAGTGCTATTAGTTGAATATACTGTGTTTTCAAATGGAAATAACTTTTTCTGGTCTGAGAAAAAAAATTGGGTGCAATGAAAATAAATGTTTAATATATCATGTGGAAAAGAAAACGTATGAGAAGACAAAAATAATAATGAGGTACCTACCTGTAAGAACTAAAGAAAGAGGTAAGTGTGCATATTTCGAATATAACAATGGCGTTGATAATAATAATAAAACTCCATTATTCCATTCGGATCGTGTGAGTGATATAGGAGTCCAAAACAAAGTACAATAAAATGAGTAGAACTAACGATGGAATATACTAATGGTTGCAGGATCAATAATATGTGTTACCAAAATACACAATTTGTATACTTAGTTGACATTGAAATAAATATCACCAGTAACATTACAAAAATGTTATTTTCCATTCACTCGTACGCAGAGACATCTTTTCAGCGATTCTCTGAGCGGCATTGTGCAATCGGATATCGTTCTGCATAAAGCGCTGCTGTAGCAGTAGCACTACCTCC
Organism: Chrysolina oricalcia; assembly: GCA_944452925.2. Lineage (NCBI taxonomy): Eukaryota > Metazoa > Arthropoda > Insecta > Coleoptera > Chrysomelidae > Chrysolina > Chrysolina oricalcia. The sequence continues at coordinate 2,958,837 of OX101817.2, forward strand.
ACGTTCACCATAAATGTAGTGCATATGCGCATATTATCGGGGAGTATAACGCGTGTACGGACTGAAAAAGAAATAAATACCACTGAATGAAACAAGCGGAATAATTTCGAAAAACTACAACAGAAGTCACAAGTTGTTTTAACAAAATGTGACAGCCAACTACTAGATTTTTTCAATTATATTTACAGAAAATCCATTCATGCCCAATGCTGAACTATTGCTTCTTAAGGACACAAGACAGGAGTTAAAAAAGTTTTTAATTTTCGACAAGGATTCACCTCCTAAAAAATTTTGCACTCATTTGGTTACACCCTGTATATCTGTCGGTCTCTGAAACTTCGTTGGAATCTGGATGTTGAACAATTGCGACATTAGTCACAATAATTCGTTTTAATGGGTGCCATGTCGGATAATCGACATTTCATTTCAATAATTTTATTATATAGGCTTAATTAAATGAAAAGTTTATTTTATTGACATACTATTTAATGCTACCAAGCATTCTTTATTATCAATAATCATTTCCACATTTTATCTTGATAAAATCAAAATTAAATAAGTTTTGTATAAAAGTTGATGAAAACCTAGAATAAAACCACACCTAATTCAATGGAAATCACTTCCTCTAAAAATAATTATAGTTTGTTGAATACCATGATAGAGTCTGGACAAAATGAGCATTCTTTTGAAATGAATGTCCACTTCCAAATGGTTATGTTTCTTTCAGACAGTAATGTCAAACTTTAAAAAAAAATTGGTGAAACTCGAATCTGTCAATTTTATTTTTGAAAAAATAGACCACACATTCATAAATATAGAGTGCATATACTGTCATGATGCTTTTCGATTTGAACAAACCTCGAAAGGATTGACCATACTCAAGTTTGAAAATTATTCTCATTACTCGTTTTTGGATTAAAAAATGTCTAATATATTACTATGATTTCCCCAAAATATAATTCCAAATTTTGCTGACGATTCAAAATTTCAAAAATACATGATTCTCATTGAAACTTCGTTGAGATAGTTACTGATAATCCTAATGGAGTAGCATATTTGGTTTAATTTCTTCCCTATATTTATAATATGTTTGCCAACGTAGATGTTCATTTATATGAATGTCCAAAAATTTGGTTGAGTTTTGTACGTCCATTTTTTTATTTAGTAATTCAATTGTTTTTGGAATTCCAATTATTTGTTGTGATGTTCGGAATAAAATGATGTTAGTTTTGTCTACATTTAAGATTAAATTGTTTTTTGTGAACCAAAATGTTCAGTTCTACTCATCAAAGTGTTTGCTTTATTCAATAAATTTGGGTAGTTTGTGCTTGAAACCAACAGATTGGTGTCATCAGCATAATGAGTGATAAGGCATACATTATTTTCATTATTCAAAATTTCTAGAATATCATTCATGAAGATTATGAATAAAATAGACCCAGCAAAGATGATCAGCAATTAACAGCAAAGAGATAGCTGGTTTTTTAGATGCCATATCGCATAATATAAGATTTGAATCTGTATAATAGGTAATATGTGATATAATAGCTAAATAGGTATTATTCGAAGGGTTCTTTTCCGGTTTTTTTTTCTGGGGGTTTTCATCATTATTTTTTTGATACTCGCAGTTCAAGTCTGAAATCAATGAAATATTATATTCCAGTCATTAGCAAAGTATTTTTCTTTTCAAATCAGCCTATCAACTTGAAACAATTACACATACGCTCCATAAAACCCAGGACAAAATTTCCTTTCAACAAAGCTGCCATAGCCCAGGCCACATAAAATTGAGTCGCTAAAACATCTGAGGACCAATAAAAATGTATATAATCAATAGCTTAGCGCGATATACCGCGGTAACTTTTCGTTATTAAGGTTGATACTGTAACAGTCACTCCCTAATGGATTCCGACAACTACTAAGGAGTTTTTGACTACCTCGGGTGTAGCCAATTACCGATCGATCCCGTCCCCGCCAATCAGTGCTCACCGTGGCTCCGCCTACAGTACCTACAGATATAAATATCCGAACCTCTCTTCTCCTCACATTTTAACGCTGGTCACTGAGTTATTTTACAGTTTGTGTTCAGTGTTAACCGAGACTTTCAAGTGTTCTGTGTTTTGTGATTTGTTAATGCATTGTCACGCTAGCATCAAGATGTATCAGACGGAGCAGAATAATTCGCCTGTTGTTCTGGACGTGATTCCACCCCATTATAACATTCATCATGGACAGCCCAGTCCTCCGCAGTCGCCAGGGAGGTTTAGAGGTTAGTACTTAGTTTTGTTCGTTTGATTTGCTCCGTTAATACAAGAACAAACAGTGCTATGACAGGTGTTTTGTGGTTCTTTCGAGTGGGTACCAGAATTCCGTCGTTTTTGTGAGGACCGGCGAAGTTTTTTTAATGGTTCTTTACAGTTTTCTTGTTCTGAAATATTTTACCTCCAAACCCACATAATAGGTAGGTATCTAGTATTGGTTTTGATATGAAATTGCAACAAGAAAGGTCATTTTCAGAACTTGTTTTTCGTTAATTTTTCGGTGTTTACCTATACGTATGAGTTTGTTCTGTGATGTTTCAAAATTTGATTTTCATTAATTTCTGTCAAATCTTAATTCATGTCAACGACAAGCCCCCGAAATTCCACAAGTTAGGTTACAAACGTTAATTTTAATATCATTGAGAGTTTGTCGCGAAAATGAAGTAATTAACTCACCTCAGACATAAGCATATGGAGTCGGGTGCATGCATGCAAGAGTGTATCTCATTGGAAGAAAGTATTTTTTTTACTTTTAAGGCCATTAGATTTTCGAAAAAAGTTATTTTGGATGTTGATAATGATAAATGAGATTTAACAAGTATAAAATTAATTTTTGGTTAACTAGTTAAGTAAGATGGTTCTCAAAATCGAATACATAGACGATAGCGTCAATGACTTTTTGATGATTTTGTTTGACAACCATCCAAGATACACAGGCAGCACAGTTTCCGAAAATAATTTACCTACATAATGAGCAACTCTCCAATCCATGCATTTTGCATACCTATATGCATTTGCATTTCTATAAGTATATCTTTAATTTAAGATTTAAGATACGAGATAAAGTTGATTCAACCACCTGCCTATTATCCTTCATTATCAAACTATGATGATTATTTCTCCTGTATACGTACAAAGTCAGCAACCCCTTGGGGGTGGAAACTCAGCCCGGGAAAAGAACCATTCAAAATATTAGTGTCTTAAATCAGAATATGCTCTGTTCTCACAAAAATCACTGTTTTCGTCATTTATGTAGATTTTTGGTTTCCAAAACGTTTTTACGATGAAATGCGTAAAGGTAATACATTTTTAAAAAACGTGCACTGCTTGATGTGTAGAGTAAAAACTTTGAAAATAGATGATTCTACTGTTTACCATCTGATTTAGAGGGTAAACTTTTTGTATTTTGAATGAATTTGTTTGATATTACCTACTTGCATTTTTCATTATAAAGTTCATTCATGCAACATTCAAAACCTTTCATTATGGTCCTAGGGCCCTAGTAAAACTTCATTGTGTCACCAAAATGCGATGACAAGATGAATCAAGAAGTGGAAAAACGCGAAAAATGGAGATAAAGCTCCTATAAAAATAATTTTTTCTCATAGTTATTTATTGTATAAGTGTTTTAGATATCATTTTATTTGCGCAAGAATGTTTAAACGCGAGAGCGAAGCTCGAGCGTTTAAATTTCTTAAGCAAATAAAATGTATCTAAAACACGCATGCAATACAACGTTTTATTCACAAATCACATTCATTTAGAATCAGAATCGCGGAAATTTTTCATCACAAAATGATTTGACGTTTTGCTCTGACAGCGGCTGTCACCTCCTCAAAAATCATTGAAATAACATACAAAAATATCGGGAGGTGTTGAATGGTTGCATTATTCCACTAGTGGAATAAATTAATTTCATTATTCCACTAGTGGATAAAGTGGTACTTTATACGGTTCATAAGTGTGGATAAAACTTCAATTATAAGGTGATTGTGGATAAAATATTATATTTATTTATAACTAATTTATAAAGGAAAAAAGTCTAAAAGTTGTGACCAGTATTAATTACTGCCGTTGTTAGATGTACAAACAGCAACAATCGTCAAAAAAATTAACAATTTTTTTGGATATTTCATTTTTATCAAAGATTATAATAAACAACATAATAAACTTTAATCGTGTGATATTGTTAAGTAGGTATATTAGAGGGGCCCCAGGAAGCCAACATTTGATAGATTGATTATTTGAACTTTTATTTCGTTATTCATGAAATAATGTCAATTAATAATAATATAACTTTTAAATAATAGGCTCACACATTTTTTTTAATGGAGATTCATTCTTTTAAGTGTCCACATAATTTATTCAAAACTTTACCTCTTTACGGAACTTTTTTCAAAATATCTGAAATAGTGATAGTTAAAAATAAAAGGTAGATAAAAATAGGTACCTTTTTTCCCATCTTGTTTAGTTAATAACAATCGCACTCTTTTACGAGTAGTAAAATCCTTGAAATTCATTTTTCTAGTGGTCATTCCGAATCTATTCTCTCATATTTTTAGGATCTATGTCTATTTTTCTACTTGTTGATCAGATAAAAAGAGATATGCCAATATAATGTAAAAGCGAATAATACTGCAGTAGGCCCTGAATACTAGATTGCCTGCCGTTCCGAACGGATCAAAGCGCCGGTAGCTTGTTTCACAGCCCACTCGAAAGTCTAGACGTCTCTGTTACTATTAGCGCTACTAATGCCCTCTCAAGTCCGTACTTCCGGGCCGTGTACTCAAGCGTGTTTTACTTTTGCAGATTGCTCGAGTCCGGTAAATCAAGACGCGACCGTCAACACCCCGACCAGCCCCTCGTCCATAAACGACCCGAACATTCGCAGATACAGGACGGCCTTCACGCGGGAGCAGCTCACGAAGCTGGAAAAGGAGTTCTACAAGGAAAACTACGTTTCCAGGCCCAGGAGACAGGAGCTCGCGACTCAGCTGAACCTGCCGGAGAGCACGATCAAGGTTTGTATTTTTTAATAGTCCAAGGTCTGATAAGCTGAATTCGCTGAAAAGGTGGAATATTGTTCAAACTTGCTGAAAGTTTTGGTTGGAGCTGGTTTTGGTTTAGAAAAGGGGCAGATGAAAGTCTGCAAAGTTATGTCCGTCGGAAGTCCGAATAATGGCAGCCGCCAAAGGCCAGACGATGTTTTTTTTTCAATTTTTTGCTAGGATTCGGATAAAACTCGATAAACAACTGACAGAAACCAGTTACTCCGTGCTAATGCCATAACGGACATTGGAGTACAACTGACTATTATTATATTTTGCGTTTATTATATTCTTTCAAGAACATTGCATCAGTTAGAGAAGTAATTGATTTCTGTCATTTCTCATAGAAGGGCCATTCATACAGCAGTGTGAATATTTCAAAATATTCATTGATTTTCAAATAATTTTGCAGAACAATAATTATTCCAGTTTTCGTACTTTTTTTTTGTTGTCAGTCAGAGTTCTACTGCCCAAACGTTTCGCTTCGATCAACCATCATCAACCTTATTCTTTGAAATAGGTATTCACATTTATGTCCGTTTCATTACGTTTTAGATCATTTTCGTGCCCATCTTCACACAGTTTTTTCAAAGATATTCACCAATTATCAAAATTTGTCGGCGCCCCTATAAAACATACATTTCGCAACCGATTGGAATGATTTTTTTATTAGGCGGCTGGCGGGCATTCAAAGAGTCCACATCGAATTTCATGAGCCTTAATTTTTAGGGCCAACTATTCTTATTTTTCAAGGTCACAAATCTAAAGAAATTATTAACGATTTAAAAAAAAAATGGCACGCCAGAAATTACTCGGGAAGCGCCTCGAAGTATCCGGATTAGAATTTCATCGAAATCATTTACTAAAAACTAAAGATAATAATAACATTGTAAAAGCAAGGCGTATAATGGAATTAGAGGAAAATCTTATTTAAATTAATTTTATTCTAATTTTTTTTTTCATCAATAGATTTTGATGAAGTTTTATTCAATTTTATTTCGAGACTTCCTGAATCCTGTGGTTTTATTTGAATTTTGATACAAGTTCAGAAATTGAAGTGGTGGGTTGATTAAAAAGAATACTTTTCAAATTGTATTCATTTTTTATTGATTAACGCACTCCAACGTAAACTTATCATAAACTGAATGAAAATGTCGTGAATCCAGTAGTGAAGGCAAAGACTCGTTCATGAAATTTTGTGACCTAGTATTTTGCACGTGAAATGTCAAAGTAATAAGAAAAATCATTCTAACCTGTTGAAAAATTTATAAATATGTTAGGGCGCTTCCATTTTAACTGAATTATACTGTATTTCCAATTTCACAATACTTCAATTCAGACATACTCTAAGATCTGAAACGTAATGCAACCTTCATATGATTATGCAAAAGATCTTGTTGATATCGTAAAATTCATGTCTTCCGGTATGACTTAAAAATCCATTTTTTTTATATACCGCTACGTGAATGGCCCTTCTGTTAGTAAGCTTTTTTCTCATTTGAACCAATACTGTATTTATTATCGTTTTCAATATCCTCATGGTGAACATCCTTATCTTGCGAGAAATAATAATAATAAATATACTTTATTGTCCAATGATGAGAACTTGTTGACATTAGCAAAACAAATTAAAAATATTGCGCTAAAAAATAAGTCGATCTTACAATCAGCAGATTGTCAGGCTACTATAATGATAAAACGTATACACTTCTTCGTCCCAAGACGAAAGTCTTGTTGAGAAAGCTATAAATATTTAACTTGGTATTCATATACAAGTACATAGGTTTGCAATAAAAATAAAATAGATGAGACAGTAAGTAATTCAACCGACAGATTATTGTATTAAAATTCTTCTAAATATAATAAGGTCTCCTACTCAGTAGGGTTTTTTTGTTTCTTCTAAAACACTCGATTTCTGCATTAGATGTTGAATTTACGAATTGGACCAAATACGGCCGGATTATTGGGTAAAATTGGTTAGTATTTGTGACAGCTTTTATGTACTTACGTGACAGATATTGTATTTTTAACAACAACTATAATAAACATTTCAAAACCCAAGGAAATCATTCAGAAATAAGCATTTAGTCCCAACATCAGAGTCTTCGAACTCGAATGGCAAACTTTAACTCTGTTATAAATGTATGCGAATCCTGATAGAGAGGATGTTTCAATGTATGAGAAAGATCGCATGGGCTAACTTTTCATCAGCTTTACAACCAAAACCGGCCATTAACCAGAACGTTTCAAGAAGTCGTGGGCAGATATTCCGGGCCATTAGAATTTATGATCGAAATCCCCCGGGGATATATCAATTAGCACATTACTGCTTCAAATGAAACGTTAATACAGCTTTTAAGAAGTCAAAGCGGCCGCCTTGCCGCTAATTCAAACGCTATAAAAACCGCTCTTGAGAAATTATCGAACCTAGTAGTCTAATGGCCAGATAAGTCGGTATCATATGTTTTACAACGTGTTAACTACTTAAAGGCGGCGCGTCAAAAACAGTTGAACATTGTCCGCGGTTTACTGAACGTATTAGCGCCACAGGCTGGTCCAAAACAGTTTTTATCGCTGAAAATAAGAAAAAACGTAACAGACAAGGACTAGGTGGAAAGTGTTGTTGAAGTTTCAACTTTAGGGAAAAAATAATTAAACAAAAAAACACTCTAAATGGTGAAATAGGGATGACGTTTAGGGGTTGAAAACGTTTTTTGCGATTTGCGGCGAAACATGGCCTCTTAGCAAAAAATGGTCAAGGAAAAAGTTGTAGGTATTAAAAAAATATAAAACTTTTGTATTCAACAGTTTTTGACGTAACCTCAAATTAACCGTCAAAATGGCGAAAAATCGATTTTTTCAGTATTTACTTAATTTTTTTTTCGCGTTTAAATAATTTAATTTACATGAAAATTCGTAAAAATATCTATTTTTTCGTTTCGAGTAAGCATGATTTTTTCGCAATTTAGAAGACGACTTGTTTTCGAGTTATTCCACAAACAATTTTCTTGATTTTTTCATCATGAATTTCTCAATATTTTCAATAATTTTCGACTTTCTCCATTATTTTCATTTCAAAAAGTAGTGTATATTGAATTCTTTATAATACATACACAAGCTTGACGAGTTAAATTAATATAGTGTTAAAAGGAAAATTTAATTTTATCCAGAACTGTTATTTATATAACAGGTCAAAAACATGTTTTTTAAAAATTGGTCTTGAACGAACTTCTTTGATAGTCAATGGTTATAGAATGGTTATAGAATTTATGTAATGTGGCCCTTTCTCTGAATTTTTCAATCTAGGAACAATGTAATTGGATTTCTGCCTGGTGGAATACTCATGTTTTCATTTTCCACCTGATTCTTGCCTACACGGAGAAAACTCGAATAAAATGTTTACTTGAAAAAAAGTCAATAGGGGGTACTAAATATTCACCTAGGGTGGGGATATGAGATACTCATAGCATTGTTTATATAGAAGTAAGATAGTTAGTCAATGCCTGTGTAATTGGTGTTGGACGCAAACGCGACTGCCATCTAGCATGATTCGTTACAAACATGAATATTTGACGTCATTTTAATGCAGGTTCCTTCAAAAAACCCTGATTTTAGTGCTGTCCCATTGTTTCAATCAAGTTACGACATAACTTGGAGGCCAGATCACTGAAGTTACGACATGACTTGGATGCGAGCTCACTATCGCTATCTACATGTCGCATCCATTTCGATCCAATTATAATCCCATAAGGATCTTCTATATAAACAATGCTCATAGTAAGCGAAACAATGTTTCTGAAAGTGTGTTCCCACCAAAACTCATCAGAATACTTTAGAATCGAAATATTGTCCAATTTTCAAATATTTCCAGTGTTATTGGATGAAAATTTGTGAGTATGTGACAATTATACTTTAAACTTTTCAGAATCATGCAATAATCTAATATGTCGTGGATTATTATTGTCATAAATAGGAGAAAATCATACATACTTACATTTGATTATTTTGCATATTTTGAAATGGTTTAAAGTATATTTTTCTATGATGCAATTTTCATCCACCTCCAGTACTCGAAACTGACCATATAGGCTACTCAGAGAAAACGATTCAAGTAAGTAAATAATACACCAATGACAAGAGAACTGCTTATTTACTGGGTATTGAAAATAATACCAAGGATAGGTCAAAAAGAAAGTAGAGGCTGAAAAATTATAGATTGAGTTCACTTGGGGTTACTGATCAACGTACTAATTATAATGCACCTATATATATTCTACCCATAAGTGAACAATTCATTTGGCATTAGTAAAGTGGACAATAAAGGGTATTAATCTGAAATATATCAAAATAGGTTAGTAGTGGTAAGTGTTCATTTCCAGGAACACAATTTTGTCAGTGGAAATTAACTAGTTCATTTGTCCCAAATAGTATTCAAGTTTTTTTTGTGGATATTCAAGTTTCACCAATGGTTAGTGATTTTTTTCTCCGTGTATTACCCTTTTTCGCAAAAATTATAGCAACCAGTCTAAACTACTTTTTTGTTTGCAGGTCTGGTTTCAAAACCGCAGGATGAAGGACAAGCGCCAACGCATGGCTATCGCCTGGCCCTACGCCGCCGTATACACAGACCCCGCCTTCGCCGCCTCGCTGATCCAAGCGGCGGCCTCCACGCTGCACTACCCTCCGCCGCCTCCCATGTACCCCGCCTACGCTCGCTACCAGCCCTACCCCGGCTATGGCATGGCTCCCCCGGCGGGGATTCCCATGCAGCACCACATGGGATTACCCCCCGGCATGCACCAGGGTATTCCCCAGACGCAGAACCTCAACCTGAACTTGCCGTTCGACTTCCACCAGGCCTACCACCACAGCCAGCAGCCGAGGATATCGCCCACGTCTTCCGTGCAGTCCGAGCTCAGTCTGAGCCCCCCCGCGCACGAGGGGCTGCTCATCCCCGCGCAGACCCCCTCGCAGGAGCTGGTCCCGGAGAAGCCCAAGCTGTTCAAGCCCTACAAATCCGAGGCGTAAGGGTTGGTTTAGTTATAGGGTTTAGTTGTAGGATCTCGATACCAAAGTTAGGTTTTAGTATCAAGGCGCGCTGTTTTGATTGGTTGTTAGCGAATTTCGGCTCCTGTGGCACCAGCTGTGATAGGAGGTGTCGAGTACACAGAGCGTCACAAGAAAGTTTTGCTACTATAGGCGCGTTGATACGATTTTTTGTAGGAGCGGGTATTTAACACGTTCGGTACCAAGCACAGCGAATTGTCGTAATTTTTGAGATTTTTTTTTTAATTTAGGGTTTTAGTTAATTAATATAAGAATGTTACACAGAACCTTCAACCAACTTAAACCCCAATTCAAGAGAAATTTCTAGGAGGCCAGAGCTTACAATTCCCCATCTAAAATATATAAAAAGTGTGTGCGTTAGTGATTCACATAGCCAAAACCGAAATTAAGTCGGTGTATCTTTTTAGATGCACGATGTTTTAACTAGTGTATCGAAAAAGATACCATGGCACTGAACGTGTTAATAGCTGAATTGAGATTACAAATTGGGGATTCTTTAGACAATAAAATACAGTTGTGGGGGGAAGGATCTGTTCAGCAGTACCCAACCCCTTATCGACGCTGATGTGCCACTACGGGGTGGTGGACTTCTTGTAGAGACATCATCAATTGGCATTTTGAGACAATCCAGACTGATTGATTATATTATTGAAATTTGCTCAGGTATTTTTTATTTGAATTACTTCTCTTACACCACATCTCATTTTAGAAAGCGTTGGTACCAAGTACTTATTAGAACTTATTGAATAAAACAGTTGGAAATAAATTAGGGGTTCTTTACATAACAAAATACAGTTTTAGGGGGAAGGTACTGTCCCACAGAACCCCTCACAGTATCGACGCTGGTATGCAACTATGGGGTGGTGGGCTTCTTATTGATACTGCAGTTGGCAATTTGATACAAAACAGACTGACAAAGTCATTATATTATTAAAATATATTCAGAATTTCGATTTGAATCACCATACACCACAGATCTCATTTTATAAAGATTTAGTAAGTACTATATTACAGTGAGATCCTGAAGTACCGGGTAAATTCATTTTCTATTTTTAATTTTTGGACATTGGTTATGCGAAAAATTAATTTTCAATTGTTTAATTATTAACGACGTCTAGCGAACTAAAATAATGCATACACGTCTGATCTTTTTGTGATATTTAAATGTCACAAAAAGATCCGATTTTACTTTTTTGACAAAAAAATAACTACTAGACTAGTCAATCGTGACAGGTGACAGACTTTTTGTTTGTATGAAATATAATTACGTTTTTCTTGAGTATCCAAGTTCAAAAAGTTCAATATTTTTCAATAGAGAATTGAAAACCCTTTTAAAGGCGGTATCACACGATACCCCTCATCATTTAACTTTTTTATTGGGTAGCTATTACCCGTAGGGGGTTGAAGGGTTAGGTGAATAATTCTACTGAGAAAGTGTAGTTTCATGCAAAAAAATTGACCCGTTTCAGGATTCTTCATTTGCATTTATAATTACTTGGAAAATTAATTTATCGCTTACTTCAGGATTCCACTGTATATTGGTATTATACATTGAGTGTACCAAATAAAATATCAAATTTACAGAAGGCCCAAAGCAATTAAATAGATAAATATATGAAGAACACATTTGCTGCCCTATGAATAGTTTCAGTTCACTTGATTTAGGTATGTCAGAGTTGAAAGATCCTAAAAAAATTTGAGATTAATATATTTCCAACACAGCGTACTGATTCTATGTAATAAAATTTGAAAAAATCGTCCTGCAGACATTGGTCTGACATAGACGCCCAAAACCTGAAGGGGCTTCCCATATTTTGAATGATGGGCATCTTGAACCCTTGAGTATTTTTTATTGTTCAAGATCTTCACCAGTTAAACTACATAAATTAATTATCTCTACTCAATTTGGTATTCTCATCATGCACTATTTTATTTGAAGCGGAATGTTTTGTTAACCGTTGATACCACATCAATTTATGAAGAGAACCTTATTTATTTTGTTTTAATTTCTTATTCATAATTCGTAATCGAATTGTCGAAAAACTACGGAAAAGAAATATTGCCTCCTTCAGATTTTGCTCGCCTATGGTTAGAGTTGGTTTTGACAAACTTCAAGAAATGACAATTTTCTATAAGGTAGATTTGTCATCATATCCTTAGCAGTTTCGTTGAGATTAACCTAACTGCTCCAGTCTTCCTATCCCGTTGACTCGGTGTTTCGTGTGACAAAGCTTCGAAATTAATTTACTTCAAAAATATAACAATTTTTCAAATTTATTTAACCAATAATTGAAAATATCAAATTGCCAACTCATAACAAAAACTATTTCAGAGTTTACCGTGTCTAGCCTCAACTTTCTCAATTCTCTATGAATTAAGGTTGAGGCAGATTTGTCGAAAACGTGTTAGAATCAGACAAAGTATGCGACTAAAAATTATTCGGAATTTCAAAAGTGAAATAATTGCGAAACTATGCAAGTCCTTCAGTTTGTATCCAAATGTCCATTCACCATATTCAAGCCATTGGTATCCTAAACAATTTTTTTTTCAAAAACTGCGGATCTGATACAAAATCCATCTACTCTCAAAAAAAATTACCGAAATATCTGCGTAATATTTCGTTCTCCAGAACAATTTTTTGTGGAAGACATTTTTGTAACGCCCTGTGTACTCGACAGTATTTTCAAAAGGTATTCGAAATTTTGTATTTGAAATTAAAAATGTGACCATTGTACTTACTTCCAGGAGTGAATTATCTAAAAATCAGTTGATTTTGTCTGATACGCAAACATATTGTATATAATTGTGTCATTGTATATTTTAAATTATTTATGTACATATTGTTGATATTTAGTTTTAATATATTCGTTTAAAAAAACAATTTGTGTTTATTTTGATTTTCTGGTAGAGAGGAATGATAGTTTTTTGTTTATTTTTAGCAAAAACTGTAATGTTTTGGTAAGTGCTATTAGTTGAATATAGTACTGTGTTTTCAAATGGAAATAACTTTTTCTGGTCTGAGAAAAAAAATTGGGTGCAATGAAAATAAATGTTTAATATATCATGTGGAAAAGAAAACGTATGAGAAGACAAAAATAATAATGAGGTGCCTACCTGTAAGAACTAAAGAAAGAGGTAAGTGTGCATATTTCGAATATAACATTGGCGTTGATAATAATAATAAAACACCATTATTCCATTCGGATCGTGTGAATGATATAGGAGTCCAAAACAAAGTACATTAAAATGAGTAGAACTAACGATGGAATATACTAATGGTTGCAGGATCAATAATATGTGTTACCAAAATACACAATTTGTATACTTAGTTGACATTGAAATAAATATCACCAGTAACATAATGAAAACCCACAAACTTTGAGATTAAATTCAATTAATAATAATAATAATATAACTTTATTCAGATAAATAATACAATAATTCGAACTAAATTTAAAATATGCAGTGAATAAAGCATTTAGGGATAAGTGCAAAGCACTTGTTTCCCAAAATTTATAGACATAAAAAAATGATATTGTAAAATGTGTAAAACTATGAACTAAAACTATAGATTGTTAAATGTGATAAAATACGATATCAATAAAATTCAATATATAATATAATTAAAAATGTCCCTAAACAAGTCAAAGTTTAAAGACATGTACATACAAATATTCGAATACATACATATAAAAGACAATACACACCTATATATACATATATAAACAAATAAATACCCGTGAGTTATTAGGGTTGACACATATTATTATTATAAGTATTTCCGAGAGGGAGCGGACACTGTTACGAGTATTATTTAGACATCAGTAATATATCAGTTATCAAGAACTAATTCCAAGAACATTTTCTTTCTGTGTAATATCGAATGCAGATGTTATAATATTGTTTATGGGACAATAGATTCTTGATAATATATTCGAACATAAAAAAGGTCATTGTGAGTTTACTGGAATGGAGAAAGGGGGAATTTTTTTAACATAATCTCGAATAATAAATCATACAAGCAGGGTTTGAGTGATTAGCGCATTAGCGACAATAACAATTTATCTGTTGTCCACATAATCTGCAATTTTTTGTCGTGTTTCACTACGAATAAATGACTTCAGTTCTTTTTTCAGCAGCATTAGGCTACCAATTCTGTGTATATATGGAGGGATGGTGTTATACATTTTGGGAGCTAAGTATCGATAAGACCGTTGCCCAACCAATTTTTGTGTTTGGGGAACTTTGTGGAGATGCTTTTTTCGAGTGGGATAAGAATGAGATGGCAAGATGAATGTGTTTTTATTTTTGTGGTATGTTAGGATTGTATTATAATAATAAAGCTGTCGGAGATCGAAAACATTAGCCTCATTGTAGAGTCTATCTGAGGGATATTTATATTCTTTAGAGAGAATCAGTTTCAGTAGTCTTTTCTGCAATATTTCTAGAGGGCGCATATGAGTCTTCAGTGCGCCTTCCCAGCCTACTATACCATATCGTAAGTGACTTTCAAACAAAGCATGATACAGAATTTTCAGCTGATGAAATGTAAGTATATCTTTCAGATATTTAAATTTGTAGATTATCGAACGTAGTTTGTTGCAAACAAAGTTGATATGAGAGTCCCATCTGAGGTGAGTGTCTATATATACACCTAGGTATTTAACTTTTTGTTGGGGTAAAATTGTATTTTGTTGTTCGTTTGTAGTGAATGTGAGGCAATTAAACGATGGAGAGTTGGATCGGTAGGAGCTAAATGGTAGATAAAACGTTTTGTCAAGGTTCACGGTGAGTAAGTAGTATTCCAGCCAATTTTTGATCGAGGGTAAGTCGCTCTGTACGATGTTTTTCAGTTGTTCCCAATCGTCTGCTTTATAAAATATTGCAGTATCATCGGCAAATCCCAGTATTTTTCCATTGCTTTCTACAGAGAACATCCCATTGATATAAATGAAGAGAAGAGGGCCAAGTACGGTCCCCTGCGGCACTCCATATTCTATTGCCCTTCGTTCACTGATCGTATCATCCACTCTGACGCACTGAAATGTATTGGTGAGGTAACTTCCAAAAAGTTTGAGACACTGGTTCCTTATACCAATATCTTCCAGTGTTTGCAAGAGCAGACTATGACTCACAGTGTCGAATGCTTTAGACAAATCCATAAAGACGCAGAGGCACGGTTTTTTTTCATCTAGAGCTGACGATATTTTTGTAGTAAGAGCCAGTAGAGCATCTTGAGTGGAAAGATTTTCTCTGAAACCATAGGTACTGTTTGAGGTACTTGCACTTTACGATATTTACAAAATTGTAACATACAGGACGATTATTCTCAATGTTTCGTTAACGTGATTTGAATTTTAATTATGCTATACAGTGCGTCCAAGAAAAGGTTGTCACCCAGGGGGAATTTTGGATGAATGGGAAAAACTGAATCTTTTTATTTCTGATTTAATTTTCTGGTTTTCTCGTCAGGACTGAAACAATATAAAACTTTTTCACTTGTCACAAAAACTATTTAGAAGTTTAGTTGTGACGATGTCCGTTTTACTGTCCGACGTTTCATTGTCGAACATCCATATATAATCAACTTAATTTTTTTGGATACGGCCCTTTTTAATAAATACAGATTTTTAAGTCATTATATTGACTCCAAATTCAGAGATGTATGAAACAAAAACATATAGAGTATTTCTTTTATTACGTTTTTGGATTATTCGATTAGTGGGCATGTAGATAATTGATACAATTTGGCTCAGTTTTGTGCATTTTCCTGATTTTCAGGGGATTTTTTTGAAATTTTTCTTAATATAGGTACTGATTCGACCATTCTGAGCCATTGGCGTTCTCATAATTACTCAATTTTTTTTAATGATTGTCGGACTCAGCTTAAACAAATCACATATTTTTGAAATTAGCGCGTGAAATTTTACACCTCTAGTCCTAATTTGAAATGGTTCTGCCAATTTTGTATTTTTTGTAATTTTTCCAACTTATTTCGAGTGTTTTCTTCCCGCAATTTATTTTTTGTTTGATTGTCGGACTCCGTTTTGTAAAATGCAATCTTTTTGGTATATACACACCGACTTTCAAATTGATTCCGATTCAACTAAAATTTTCATACGCTTTTTACCAAACCTCTGTAATTTTGAATTTTAGACTTTTTATTCCCTTTACCGGTTAAATATTATATCTCAGCATAAACAAATCATATATTTTCGGAATCAACGTGAAATTTTACGTATGTAGTGCGAATTTCAAATGGTTCTGCAAATTTTCGAATTTTTCTTGATTTTTTTTCTTTGGGTAACTTGAAAATTTCAGAATACACTAATTCGACCATTCTGATTGGTGTTAGCAGAATTACTCTATCTAAGAATGGCTTTTTTCGGCCAATTTTCTTTTCAAATTTTCATTTCGTGATTCGGTATCAGTTCATCGAGATACGTGTTTGTATCCCCTACAACTTTTTTCGAGTATTTAATTTTCTAATCGATCAGCTTGAAATTTCCAGAATAGGTATACTAATTCGACCATTTTTAATTGATTGGCGTTCACAGAATTGTTCTATCTTTAACCGCCCTCGAATATAAAAGTTCGAATCGAGTTGAAAGTGTTTTTTCCAGCATTTTTTTCATTTCTTTACTCAATTTTGTAAAATGCATTATTTTTCATATACGCACACCGACTTTCAAATTGATTCCGATTCAAATACACTTTTTACGGAACCTCTGTATTTTCGAACTTTCGACCTTTTATTCCCTCTACCGGGTAAATATTATATCTGAGTATGAAAAAATCCCATTTTTTCGGAATCAGCGTAAAATTTTACGAATATATTGTGAATTTCAAATGGTTCTGCCAATTTTGTATTTTTCTTTATCTTTTTCGAGTATTTTGTCTGTCTCTTCAATCAGCTTGAATTTTTTAGAATATGCTGATTCGACCATTCTCAATCGATTGGCGTTCACAGAATTGTATATCTCTAACAGTTCTCGAATTGAAAAGTTCGAATCGAATTGAAAAGTTCAAATCGAATTGAATACTTCGAATCGAATTGAATACTTCGAATCGAATTGAAAGTGGTTTTTTCTGTATTTTTTTTCAATTCGAGGTTTGTGATCATTTTCGAGAAATAATTTTTTTCGTACATGCACACCAACTTTCAAATTGATTCCGATTCAATTAAAGATATCATACGCTTTTTACGGAACCTCTGATGTCATTTCGAAATTTTGACCTTTTAATCCGTTTACCGATTAAATATTATATCTAGCATAAACAAACCAAATATTTTCGGAATCAGCGTGAAATTTTTTATTTTTCGTGATTTTTAGGGTTCTACTACACAACTTTGAACTTTTTTAGAAACATTTTTTTCTTTGAGTTACTTGAAAATTTCAAAATACACTATTTCGACCATTCTGAATCGATTGGTGTTAGCAGAATTACTCTATCTCTGAATGTTTTTTTTTCGGCCAATATCAGTTCATCGAGATACGTGATGTATTCGAAAAACTATTCAGTACACCATTTAATGTGATTTAATATTATTCAGAACTGTCAAAATAAAGTTCAAATGTAGTTTTATATTCATGGTTCACTAGATAAATTCAGTCTGCTATTATTCTACAGTACCTACATTTTGAATGAAACTATTTTACTATTCTTAGGCGTGATTTACTTTGGTAATAATTTTCTCATTGTAGGAGGGAAGGGACAATTTTCAAGTAGAGTGGACAGGTTTCTAGGTAATACTTTCCATTTTGTTAACTTACTATCACAATGAATCAATATTTATATTCCATTATCTAAAACAGATATCCATTCATTCTCATTTACGCTAGTGCTAATTTAATTTCCATAAATAAATGTTATATCTCTTATCTTCAATATATTCATGCCTTGGCAAATGACCATAGCAAACAAATTTCCTTGAAGGGATAATCCTATTCAGGTATATCGAGGTGTCCGGACTTTTACGAAATGAACAGTGCGATCATTAAATCTATAGCTGATATTATTGCTCAACCCTTAGCTGCATTAATTAACGAATGTTTCTCTCAAGGTATTTTCCCTGACGTGCTGAAAATAGCAGTAGTTCTTCCTTTACTTAAAAAAGGTGAACCTCAAATGGTAGAAAACTTTCGTCCAATTTCTATAATTACTGTTATAGCTAAACTCATAGAATATCTAGTTAAGAAAAGATTAATTTCATACCTGGAGGCAAACTCTCTGCTGTGTCCTGGTCAATTTGGTTTCAGGACGAATAGTTCAACAACTAAAGCGATTTCGAATGTTATCTCTTCTGTAGTTGAAGGCTTAGAATTGGGGGAACATTCGTTTTTAACGCTATGCGACCTCACCAAAGCGTTTGATTGCGTGTCGCACCAAATTTTACTCAAAAAGCTTTTTTATTATGGTATTCGTGGGATTCCTCTAGACTTTTTCAAGACATATTTGTGGGAGAGCACAATGCGTTTTGACGGACAATGTGAAATCAAACTTGGACGAAATTATACATGGGGTGCCTCAGGGTTCTATCTTGGGGCCGACTCTTTTCATTTTATACATAAATGACCTTTTTTATCATATTTTGCCCAAAAAAAGTATTATTTTTGCTGATGACACAACTTTAATTGACCGAAAGAGGGATATGGTGGAATTGATCGAATCCGCCAAAAACACTTTGGAAGTAGCAGGGGAATGGTTCGGCACCAACAAGCTTTTGCTGAATTCGGAGATAAACCAGAACCTCATTATATCTGCCAATGCAAATGTATCAGATGGACATAATGTCAAGTTGCTTGGCATATATATTGACGATAGACTTAACTGGAACTATCATGTGGAGAAACTGGCGAATAAATTAGCTAGTGCTACTTTTATGATTCGTAGACTAAAGAACCTAGTAGGTACTGATACCCTCAGGTCCAGCTACTTTGGACTTTTCCATAGTCATTTGACCTATGGAATCATTTTGTGGGGAAATTCTAGCCACTCAAATAAAATTTTCATTTTGCAAAAAAGGGTCATTCGAATTTTAGCAGGAGCGGGTTACAGGGATCATTGTCGTGCCCTCTTCTTTCAACTTCAGATCATGCCATTTCCTTGTGCTTATATGTACTACTCTCTCCTTGAAATACATAAAAATAGAGCGGATTTTGCTCTTCAATCAGATGTACATCAGTATCATACTAGATCAGGAAATTTACTGAGAACTCCTAGATACAGGCTCTCAATGTCTCAAAAAAACTCTCTAAATATTCACTTATATAACAAGCTACCAGAAGCAATAAGAAAGCTGAATTTCCACATGTTCAAAAATAAAGTTAAATCTTTTTTGTTGAAGTACTGTTTTTACTCGGAAAATGAGTTTCTCATCTACGACTACAAGATCGAGGACTGGTGAAAAACTCTCAACCACCTGGGCGTGAATGCCTGAAATCTAGTATATCTAAGTGAATGTATTTCATCTTCTTTGTTTTACTTTTTAACTTCAGTTTTTATTGTAGATTGACTTGTGCTTAGTATAGTGTCTCAATTATTTCAATTACACTGGATTTTTTATTGTCTTTTTAAATATGTACTGTCTTTTTTAATCATAATTTTAACTAGGTGATATTATTTTAATTATAGATATTTCTAAAAAATATTTCCTCAAAGACCTGCTACAAATGTAATAAAATTATGTAACGTAGTCAATAAACTCTACTCTACTCTACTCTACTCTACTCTATCCTTAATATAAGCCGAATTACATTACATTATACAAGGGGTGTTCACAATGAACTGTTCTGGTCCATCCTAAAGGATCGCCCTTTGACTCAATGTAGCTAAACTAGAGCAATAATTCTTCATAAGTATAAGATTATTTCTATACTTTTTGGGAAATACCGGAATACAGTGGACGAAACAGGAAAATTTTTCGGGTAACTTGAAAACAAGAATATGAAATTAAATAACGGCCTTCCTCAAGGATCGGTACTGGACCCCTGATCTTATCAAACTCTTAAAATCCGACGTGCCAATAATGGCAGTAAAAATGTTTGGAAATACAGATGGCAGAGAGATATCTGCCAGAAATTGAAGAACATAGCCTAACCTAACAGCTGATTTAGACTTATTAGGAAAATATTTCCGAAAGTGCTTGGCACAAGTAAGACATTGGTGAGCTGCTTCCCTTTCAATAACAAAATGATCAACCAATATGGTTCTTAGACAGTTTATTTGTTATATTGCGAATCATCTATGAGAAATTGAATTGATTGAAAGCTGTTTTTGGGTCAGTGTTGTACAAAACCTCGTTTTACCCTGTAAGGAACCAAATATGTATCATAAATTTGTAATTTCACCCAGTATTCGCATAGTGAATACTTACCAGAAATTTAGCTTTTTGCGGCCCCTTGTATGTTGTTGAAATTATTCGTAACCCAAAGTTCATTAGTTTATTGGGTTTTAATCTCTTTGTTATAAAATATTTACCATCATCTTGTATAATTAGGCAGTTTTCCTTGTAATTCCTATTATTATAAATACACCTATTCAGCACTTAATAACTTTAATCCTAATCCGATTAGCAAATATTAACATTAATGAATTTATTCTTAGAAACACAAATGGTCAACCTAACAACATTTTAGTGTTTTCCAAAATAAAGGCCTGTAAATCCATGGATTTATTTTCATTTGGCGAGAATATCCAACATTCGTCATGTGATTGATATATCGCAGCAAATGGAAAACTATTTTATTATTAATTTTACGAAACCTGTAACAATAAAGGGGTGGGTACATAAAGGCATTAGTGAATTGATGGAAAAGCTATTTTATACATACTATTTTTTTGAAATTAATGTTATAAACTTATTACTTAATTATGTATTATTTTTTCTACTCCTATGTTAGTAAACATTGTTTTACAAACAGTTCACTCTATAAGTAAATCCATTCTTACGCACAACTGTGCGTAAAGAATAAAAACGCACAACTGTGCGTCATGATATGATGGCTAGTATAATAGGTAACAATCAAGTTGCCTCTTGAACCACTCAAATCGTGACATTTATCTGTCTTGCGTTTTAAATATTTGACAGTGACATTGTCACTTTTTGAGATTTGAAGTTCAAATCGATACTTCATAAATTATAATCCGATCTTTAATTTTATATCTACAAATATGAGCAACTCCGATAATGAAATGAGCGCAACGCCACCGGAAATTGTTCTTCAGGCTGCTTCTGCTATGGAGAATATTCTGCCGCAAAAATCAAAGGATAGATATGAAAAAGCCTATCAAAAATTTATGGAATGGAGTATGGATAACCACGTGAGTACGTACTCCGAAAATGTATTGCTCGCCTATTTTAATATATTGACCAAAACATTTAAACCCTCCTCGCTCTGTTCATCATTTCTATGCTATATAGTACAAAATTGTATTTTCTTAGATTTAATTTGTTGTTGTTGGAAATTAAACCATAAACTGCGTTAGTTACCTTCATTTTTTTATTACTTAAAGCTTAATCAAACGCACCATCCAGTATATAAGAGTCGTAGAAAAAGTATAGTACGTATTACGTGTTGTAAAGCAATTACGCACTCATGTAATTACCGCACTCACCGCTACGCGGCTCGTGCGCAATTTTTCCATTCGTGCGTAATATGCTTTTTACAACACTTGATACGTAATATACTATTACAGCAGTGTATGCAAGTTAATAATTGTGAAATAAATCTTTTGTAAAGTACAGATTTTTTAATATATCAGAAAATTCTAAATAATGGAGGGTACGCTTTTCTGGGTCCACTGCTCCCGATTATAAGATTTTTTCACACAGATCTATAAAAAAATCCTCTAAATTTTAACTTTCAAACCATTCCGGAATATCTTCAAATACGTTCTTTTATAGCAGAGTTTGCGAAGCAAAAAATTATAATTATGGAAATATTGGCAAAACAGTTTATGTGCGCATCCTGGGTTTAGATGTAATACATGAAGTACAATTGGTCATTAAAATAATTATAAGGCAATGTTGCCAATTTGCATTTTTAAAAATAATTAATAAGAACTTATTAAATTGAAAACAAAAATAAAAATGTACGACTACATTAGTCATTTCTAAGCATTTAAAATAATTTAATTTTTTTTCAAGAACAGGACAAATTTTCCTACCAAAAGCATATCCTCCTTTTCTTCATAAACATTTTCAATATTGTCAAAAACATAAGTACATATTTTACTATTGGATAAAATTCATATTTTCTGATATTGTACCTCGTATACGTCGGAAATTTCGATACCTGATGGTTGTGTTTTTGGTTTTTGACCATGCAGAAATTTTATGAATAATAAGTTTTTTTCCTAAAACTATAACAAAAGAAAAATTTAAAAAACAACTAAATTCTTTTTTCCATGGTATAATTGGTATATGAAAGTTATTGGATATCTGAATGTACTCTTTAATTCTAAACAACTTTTTACCTCACAATATTTGATAGTAAAAAATAAAGGTAAATACTTTCTTACTCTTTTGCATGGATTTCATATTTTTAAGAAACTTCGGATACGACTAAAAAAAATTGATGGTTGTATTTCAGGTTTTAGACCATGTTTCGTAAAGAGTAACTTTTTTCCGAAAAATTTTTAATAAAAGGGTATTTCATATGCTGCGAACTTAAGTGGACACACTGTATATTTTTATTTCCAAAAAGTTGCAGATAAGAATTGTCCAAGATGGTTGAGGCGTAAAACGTCACAATTGAAATAAAGCCTTAACCTTAGCTTTTGAAAAAAAAATATTTAAATTTTTAAAAGTTCTATGTTCTTCTTACACCTCATATTATTTTTCACTTTTTAGATCAATAATTTATAATAAAAGCTTGTTTTAAAAAAAGATTTCTCACATCCATTTAACAATAAGTATCATATTTGTACTATATTTTTTATTTCCATCTCTTTATCGGAAAATACAGGTCAATAGCCTCCTTTGATTAACTTTTGAGTATTCTTTTGGGCTTTGGGGACATTCTGAAGGAATTCCACATCATGGAATGATAAGTAATATTTTATTGGTCGTATTTCACAGACACAAGATTTTTATGTTTTTTCCCATTTACCTACTATGCACCCATCCTAATCTTTTAACTGCCAATTCAAACATAATAAAACCGTAATTTTTCGCAAATTCAGGCAACGTTGCACAGTTCCAGAGCAACCATTTCTTTTGTTATAACAATCTAACGGATCGTCGGTCTTTGCTAAATTGCCAATAATCAAGTTATGGGCCTTTGCATAATTTTTAACGGCACCTTAATGCTTTAGGAATTAGGTAAATTTGGGCAAATAAAAAATGGTAACGGAATAGTAAAAAATTCAAATTGCTTTGTATAGTGTTACAGGACTGAAAATATAATGGTTGTAAAAGAAGAAAAGTGCAGTTGTTTTTATGAAAAATTCACAACGCATGTATCAATTTCAAATCAAATCAGTTTATTAAACAGCTAGACCAACCTATAGAGGTTTTTTCCCGCAAACTAAAAGACGCAAATGGCCTATAGATACAAATTTTTATAAGATAGTTCGTTGATGAAAACCCCAGCAATAGTGAAAAAAAAATACAACTTTTTTGGTTTTTTGGAAATATCTCAAAGATTATTCAAGGAATCGGTTCACAGTAAATTGAACTTTCGTAGAGATTTATAAAACCTACAAAATGGATTTTCATTCGACTGGATCGGTGTATTTTCAACTGAGAAAATCCGAAAACACCTCGATAAAGACACCAATTTTCCCACCTTTCAGGTTTAAATCCAAAATATACAAATTGTAGATATTGATCTCTACTTCCAAATACCGTTTACAGAATTTGAATAAGATGATTTTCCTCAAATTGGCGCATTTAGAAAGATTTGCCCTTAAATTGTTTAAAACGCGATTGTGCAAAAACTACAGATATAGGACATAAACCATTTTGCGCACAGTTGAAGCCCATGTTATTATCTATCAGTTTCCGCAATATTGTTTGTCCAGTCAGATTTATGAAAATTATGAATTTTTAAAAAATGATCTCTTTTTCGAGGTTTTGCCGGATTTTCTCATAGTGAAAAGTGCATACCAATCTGGTCGTGTGAAAACCCATTTTGAAGGTTTTATTATTCTTTACAAAAGTTCTGTAAAACGATCCCTCCAATACTTTTTGAGATATTCGCAAAATAATAAATGAGTTATCATTTTTGTCACCATTTCTCTTTTAAAAAATGCCACAAAACGATTTTGCTGGGGTGGAAACCCGGGTTTTCATTTAGGAACTATCTTATAAAATGTAGTATAGGCCGTTTGCGTCTTTTAATTTGTGTGAAAAGAGCCTCTTATTTTTATATTCCTACAGCTTTGCCTAAGCCTTTATTGAATATAAATCATATTATATGTCAGTTTAGATATGGCTATTAGGGAAATGTGTACCACACTAAATATTTTTTCCATCAGATTACATGATCCCATATGGGTAATGCGTTGCTATGCATATACATGTAAAGTTACATACCTGTAAAGTCATAACTTGACTTCAAATGTGAATTAAAAATATTCAAAAAAATAGTAATTTCCGTCAACCGATTGCACCCCTACGCGCAACCTTCGGAAGTCTTCGAGAGACTTGTATGAGCTAGGGAAGACGTAGCCCTTACCTTTTAACGTGTGATGCCATGCACGAGACCGGTGGATCGAACCCACGACCCCACGCTTGCGAGGCGTACGCTTTTACCAGCCGACCACCACGGCCCATTTCCATATATTCCATGGATTATCACTTGTATAATTATGTAATATTCTCCATTATTCCAGATTCAATGGTGAATTATATATGTTTGTTTAGGTATGTATTTTTACCATTATATTCAAGTAGTGCCAATTGACATACATGATTCAGTAAGAATTATTGGATATATATATATATATATATATATATATATATATATATATATATATATATATATATATATATATATATATATATTCATGTATTTGTGAGGAATATCAATCTTTGTTGTAAATTAAACTTGGATTAACATGCATTTTTACATAACTCGAATGTGATTTTCCATATCTTCCCTGATAATCACTTGTATTTTCATGTGATTTTCCCCTTAATTACAGATTTACCGGAAATTGTTACATTTCTGTTAAGGTGTCTTCACCATTGTTTTCAAGTAGTGTCAACCAACTTCACATATAGGCTTATAATAACTTAATAGTACAGAGGGGGGAAGGGTTCTGCAAAAAAGACATAAAATCGGAATTAAAAATACTTTATTCATCATAACATTGTGATATATTGTTATATATTGAAGGAAAATTACTCAAAGTATCAAATCATTCAAATATGGTACTACTAACAATTATTTAACAAAATATTGAAGTACAACTATGAAATTAACAAAATTAGCTGATCTCATAAGATTGCCCACTCACCGATATCATGTTCAGGAATCGAATTGAGATGATATTTATCCACTTGAGATTGAAACTCGAATAAATACTCAAAATTATCCTACAGTTGGGTCTGCTACAACGGAAGTTTCGATTCGATTTCCTATGAAAATTTTGGTGTTATTCATAATATTATGGAACGGACAATGACAAAACGAACAAGTGACTATCATGTCATGATGAATGTTTTATATTTTTTCTCTGAACCCATTTACTCTCCTGATATATAATCCGATGACAATTTGGCACTCACTCACACTCACACAAACAAACCTACTTTTGCTAGATGCCCAACGATGTTCATCCTACCAACATTAACTGTCAATGAGGATTGGGCCGAATGCCGGTAGGTGCGCATGGCGATAGCGTTACGGAAAATTACATTTAGACAAAAGATTATTCACATATTACCAGGAACATTCTGTAAATTGGCGTCATTCCACTGTAACAATACGTCGTTTTACTGATTATTACATTCATTTACAGTCATGTAAACCAGAGGAAATTACATGTAATAAAGCATTGAATTACATGCTCACTGTAAAACAAGAGAGAAATGGAGGACATTTACCTAATTTTACATTAAAATTTTGAGTTACTTGCACAATCAAGTTATAATACTAGGAGCAGTATGTATATATTACATTTTGGCATGTATTTTTCCATCCACTTTTTACTATGCAAAATCTTCAGATGTTTGATCAGATTTCCTGCTTTAAGTCCACTGTCTTATGGCAATTCTTCACATCCTATAGAAACACTTGTGAGTTATTTTTAATTTTCCTTCGTTTAAGGAATATAATGCATTGTAAGTTTCTGAATTGTCCCTCTCCCCCTTTCCCCTTCAAGCTATTTCGTATTCTTCATGGTAATTTGCACTCCTCATGTTTATTTAATTTTTATTATCTTAAAGGATTCTAAACAGGATCAGAAATTGTTGGTTCAAACAAAACGAACGGGGAATTATCGAAACACAACCGATTCGGATTATAAGTACCTATTTCGATTTACAATTATTACTATTGAAAAGGGTTTTCCGGGTATAGTAATTTAGTATTCGCTCATAATCTCTAATTATTTAATACCTCTGTAAACAATTCGGGATAAACTGTAAACTCAGTGTGAATATGGAGATTTGTTTATCTGAATTAACTGTAAATTTTCATCGTTAACAACTACTGAGGTATGGAAAACCAGGAAATTAAAAGTCCATCTGTAGATTTATTCAGAAATTTTCAAAAGATGCGCAACCACTGTCACCTACTAAATAATAATATTAAATAAAAATATGAATAAAGTATTGATTGAAAGTTTGATTTGTCTGAACATGAAAAATGAAAATCTGTACAAGTGTAGAATGGCAATTGAATCAATTTGCCCCGACGATATGTTACTGCGTTTACATCTTGGATTAATTATAATAAAATATTTAATCAAACAAAATATAATAATTTGATACACAAACTAGTTTAAACTATGAGCAGCTGTAGAAGATTGCAGCATCATCGGCAAACCCCAAAACATCTCCCATGCTCCTCAATGAAAACACCCTGTTTAAATAAATGTTGAAGAGAGTTGGACCCAAGACGATTCCTTGTAGAATTCCATACCAATTGAATCACCTAATTTTGTCAGTGAAGTATCATTCTCTGAATCTGCCTATCTCCTTTATCAAAACTTGCTGACCACTCTATTTTGATTAGGTTTGGAGATGTTTTATGACCAAGTCAAATTAAATCTGTCAAGGAATTATTTAGGTTGACATATGCTATCTTAGCAAATAGTCTCACCAGACTATATAATTTTTTATGTTATTCAACCTCAAATAGTATTCTTGATTTATTTTTTATTATAATATAATTATTTATAATTATACAACCATACTTGTATAAATAAAACCAAAGTGAAAATAGAAGAGTCAAAATGATGAGTCAGTCATATTATAAAATATTAAAATATGTATAAATGAAACCAAAGTTATAAAAAAACAGGTAAGACGACAGCATAATACAAATTACATATTAAAAGTAAAAATAAATCACAGTAATGGAACATCTAAATATTCTTGAAACTAATGGTAACATTTTTCGATCAGAATTTACTTTATTTTATTGAAAAATATTTTGTCACATTCTGAATTCTAAATTGAAATCGGCAGGTTGTTGTAGAAACTTAATGCATTGTAGAGAGGAGAGTTTCTGAATTTTGTGGTTTTGTTAAATTGTAATTTTTTTGTTAAAATTGTTATTTCTGTCAACCGATTGCACCCCTACGCGCAACCCTCGGAAGTATTCGAGAGACTTGTGTAAGCTAGGGAAGACGCAGCCCTTACCTTTTAACGTGTGCTTTGTTATTCTCAAGCGACCACCATGAAGTGAGTGGTATATAAACATATGAAGAAGCATTGGAAAATATTTCAAATTGCTTCTAATGAATTTCACACATTTCAGAATATATGTCGAAGGGGCAGTTATAACAATTTCTCTTTTATGAATACTGTCACTGTCATCAGCCTTAAAATGCATTTCTGCCCCACAAATACTCTACTAAAATCTTTTCCACAACCCCATAACATTATGTTGAATATAGGAGAGTAGACTATTGCAAAGTAAATGTATAACGAAGCGTGGCTACATAGATTTTCATCTGCTTAATTGCAGAGAATGCTGAATTTGTTTACATATGTGTTCAATATGAAGATCCCAATCAACCTCTCATCTAGGAATGTTCCTAAGAATTTCACCTCATGCTACATAACTATTTCCTCAATATAGATATTTCAACAGGGATATTATCCTTTCTTTTATAAAATTTCATTTATCCAGACTTTGTTGTATCCAAAATCAGTTGATTTCTGTCACACCATGATGTGAATGTATCAATTATTTTGTCATCAGCAAACATGTGACAATCAGTAACGTGTTGGGGCAAGTCATTAACTAATAACACAAAAAATAAGGGTCCCAAGACTGAACTTTGCGGAAATCCTATAATTTTTTATATTTTGCATATAGTTTATTTGACTCACTTGATTTGATGTATATTATCCGGGATGAATTTATTTCATTATTATAACCACTTCCGTCCAACCAATTGCGTTGAAATTTGGTACACATGTAACTTCGATAACAATGCAATATTATATTAACATCTCTTTCTTGAAAAAAGTTGTAAAAAGTTGCAGAAATAAAATCGAAAAAAAAATTAAAAACATCGGACAGTCGCATAATTTATTCGCAAAAAATGTTACACCTGTCTCCTGAAGGCTAGATAGAGAACGCGTGAGACGTGGAAACTCGCGTAAATAAAATCGGAAAATCTCGTAAAAATTGTGAAAATCATCTGATCACCGCACAATTCAATTTCAAATTATTTCACCCCCTGCCCACCCTTAGACTAGATAGAAAACGTTTACAAATTCAGGAAAATTTCCTAGAGTTTTGAACGTGGAAAATTACGGTAAAAAAGTGCCAGTCGGAATTCTCTAAAAAAGGACGATAACTCACGAAAATAAAATTGAAAAAATCCGGTAAAATTATGAAAAACATTGGGCAATTACTTTCGTAGTAAGCCTTCATTCATAAACAAGTGAATTGAAACAGAACAAATAATATTAAGTATATGTAGGTATTGTATTAAAAACAAGGAACTCTTAACAATTTATTTAATATCTGTGCTTCATTTCAAGTGTAATGAAGTTTCATGCCTCGAGCTCTTGAGAAAATATTTGAATTTCCAAGCTCTTTGTTTTCCACACAATACATATTATTTTTAATTTTCAGTTCACTATTTAATAAATAAAAGTTTATTTATATTTTTTTACGTTTATTTTATTTCCACTAATGTTTTAAGTAAGTCTCCTATACGATGCACATGTAACTATTGGTTTTTTCTGTGGAGCCATCTTTATCATTATCCAAGACTGTAGCAGATCATTTACAAGATTATTTTAAATTTGTAATTATTTTGATAAAATAAACAATATTATTATCATCTTGCAATTGAGAAAATATGGGATCCGCAGTCCTGATATGGAAAATCCAATATATGTGTAGTACAGAAGTGATGGTAGATTAGATTTGCTTCAGTTGACAGCTTAATTTCCCCCACCAACCAACCGCCTTTGTCTGTCTTGCAACCGCCAGTTCCAAAAACCCGATAATATATCATCATTGTGTAAGGTATATGTACACCAAACACCCCGTAACTAAAGTGATTAGTTCCAATGGTAACAAATATTACCCCAAACTGACCAGAAATGTGGTTTATTTTGAGCATAAAGCCATTGTGACCGGTCAGCCACCTCCTGTTTTCCAAGGCCTGAACTCTGCTAATGGCTTCAGTTTATTGACGGACAATAAAAGGAATGAAACAATTTTTACGAAATTCGTACTGAACCCTTAACATTTACCGCTATAAGAGTATAATGATGGCGGTAAAGATGGTTTTTGGGACTCCGAGATTTGCCTAGTAGGTGCCATAAATGGAGGTAGATGCAACAAATCTCTGTTATGGTGAACAGCAAGCCTTTCTTTCCAACATCTAATTCTTGACTGTTATACCATAAATTCTATTTCTCCACAACCATCAAAGAATGTAGTAATTCCCAAATTATTTTTAATAATAGAACATATTATACATTCTTACTCTTGAGTAAGAATATCTATTCTGAAACACTTCTTGTGTATTTCGCATGTATTTTCATTTCTTAACAAGGTATTCTGTAATCAAACGACATAGATTGCCGTAGATTTTAAAACTGTCAGTGACAGATGCAAATGGTGGCATCGTTATAATTTTTGTCAGAAAAGCTTCAATTTAATTGAAATAATGAGTAAAAAATCGAATGAATTATCTGGTCGTGGAAAAAATATAATCTGTTAGTGTCGAATTTTTTCATTCTAACCTTGTTTTTTTTTCTTTGGTGCTTTGGCATCGACTGCTATGGTCATTAGCCATGTGTTCTGGGTAGGCCTTGTTACTAACTTCATACGCCACCTTAGGAGCAGCACTGTTAAGCAACAGTGAATCTTGCAGGACTCACGTTTTCATTACAAACTTTCTGAAAAAAATTGCTTATATAGGACAAGGGACAACAGCAATCTAAAATTGGACCAACACATATGCAGTATGCTTTGGTCCATACTGTTCAAATTCGAACATATGAAAAATATATGTATTAAATTTAACCAAAAACAAAAAAAATATGACCATGCATCTACGAACAATATGCTATAGTGTGCTGAGAAGGGGCATTGAACACTCGTATTCAACCCCTCCAGGTTTCACAGAAAAGTTTTCTGAAATTAATTTCAGGAAAACATTCAAGATACTGAACCAGTATGTTATTTCATGGAGCAAAGATTTTTCGATATACCAGCTCTTTCATTTTAATACCATAATCAAGTACCTCAGTAAAAAACATCAGTATTCTCTATACCTACACATTTGAGTATAGGCTTTATCCATTTATTAATGTATATGGTGTTTCCATAGTTACTAAGTATTTTATAACTTCAACTTGTTTTTTCTTTCATTTTATTTTTACAATTAATACAAGATTTATTTAGGGAAATTCGGAAAAAAAATTTCATTCATTTGAGGCATATCCAATGTAGGTTTCATTTATATGAAAATTAATTACCACACCAAATTTTAAAAATGGAACCCAGCCTCCAGTATCATCTGTAAAGCTGGATACACTACGTAGTATATTTGCTAAAAACGGACTGTTCAAATATACATTGAATAGCAATGGCCCGAGGTCCGTTCCTTGAGGCGCACCTCAAACTTTAGCCTGCGTCTATCTAAAAACCAGTCTTTATTTTTGTTTGCTATTTTCTGTTGGCTAGATAGGATTTAAAGAGGTCACGTTTTGTGCCCCTCACTCGCAAGTTTAAAATTCTTTTCAATAGTACCCAATTTTGTCAAAAAGTGGTATTGTCAAAAAGACTCAATCAGGAATTTCATAGATTACTATCTTTTATTAGGTCATCATGTTTCCGGCAATACCTACTAAGCATATCAGACAATAAGTATTCCCTGGAAAGTCCTAAAACACATTTTTTATAATTGACAGTAAATGCTCAAAATGGTTTCCGTTAATCTCCAACCAGTGATGCTGGTTGAGTTTTATAGACTGCAGATTTCAGATGACCTACAGGAAAAAATCTAAGGGACTCAAATCGGGAGAGCTTAGAGGTCTCCAGATACGAGGATGTATTGATATCTAGTTAGCCTAGACCAGTTCCCTGCATAAACAAAATATTGCGTTACCATAGCAACGAACAATAACTTATTAGAAGTGACAGTGTAAAGTTTAACGTCAAAAAAGTAAACCAGAGTTACGCAATAAATTGAAAGAAAAAATATGTCCACCGAAATTGTGAAAATCGAAAAATTGGAGTATCGAGCCATCATCAAGTACCTGTATTTAAAAGGGTTAAGAGGTAAGCAGATTTACGAAGATATGCCTAATACCCTTGGTGATCAATGTCCTTCGTATGCGACGGTAAAAAATTGGACTGCAAGCTTCAAATGAGGTAAATTTTCCATTGAAGATGATGACCGATCTGGAAGGCCAGTTTCTGTGTCAGTCCCCGAAAATATCGATGCAGTTCATGACATGATTTTAACAGACCGTCGAATTGGGCTAAAACGGATAACTGAAGCACTAAATATTTCAGACGAACGCGTTCATCATATAGTTCACGTCAATTTGGACATGAGAAAAATTGCTGTAAAATGGATCCCCCAATGTTTGAATGTTGACCAAAAGCGTGCAAGGGTAGTAGCATCGCGTTCGATCTGTGCTCGATGTGAAAACGATGAAGACTTCTTAAACCAAATTGTTACTATGGATGAGACTTGGGTCGACACTTTTTTCATTCCCTAATTAACTCTTATATCACAATTACAAGCACCAAAACCAAACGTTTTACGGAAAAAATTAACCTTCGTATATTACACTATTTTTAACCTCATTCTCCATTGGCGTTCGTTCTAGAGATGTGGGAAGGGTTATGTGTACTTTATAAGAAGGTTGATTTTTTTGTATAAAACGTTTGGTTTTAGAGCTTGTAATTGTGAACTATGAGTTGATTAGGGTCTCAAAAAAGTGTCAACAAAAAGAAGGAGGCATTTTCTTCGATTTTTTATCGAAAAAATCGTGTTTGAAAATGGTCGATTTTCAAGATTCAAAAGGTCATAACTCGAAAAGTATAAGAGACCCCCACGAAATTTTTTCGGATTCGTGCTCAGGAGATAAAACTACGTAGGTAACACCACTTTTCTTTTTGTTTCGAGAATGAGCCCGATAAGCTTACCTTTACCAATTCGACAGGGACCCATTTCTCATTTAATGTGTGCGGAGCCCTTTCACACACATGCATGATAAGTTTTCTTATGACTGATATAATTTACTATAAGCTTTCCTCATTTCCAATTCTTCTCTCTAGAATAACCCCATTTATTGTCGTACATCTAAACTTCGTTCCAAACATTCCCCTAAGTTTATTCCCATCAAGACCGTGAAACAAATCATTAAAAGTTAACCATAGGAAAATGCCGAATAATGTAAAGGTGGACCGGAGTTTCCCGGCCATTATAAATATTTCCGCCTGGTCGCATATAAGAATCAAGGCGGCGTTATATCCGCGAGGCCTCGCCACCCGTGTCACAGCCTACGGTGATTTCCCAGAGGTTGGATAAACTTCGATTTAACAATATATCGGTACAGTGTCTCCAGAAGCGCCTCTAGGCAAGAACATTACCGTGCGCAGACACGTAACAAAGGAATATCGGCTTTATGCACAACTCGATTGGTGTCAAATCGGTGAGGCGAGGAGGAGGAAGAAGAGTGGTTCTGTTGGTCAGGATTTCTTTGAATTTTTCAGTTGTTCTGCAATTTATGATCCTGAAATTTCGACGAATGATAGTTGAAAATGCAGAATGTGTACCAGAAGGGAACTATTAATAATGGACCATTTGCTCCATTGATTTTAAATAATGTCTCGGACGAGTTTATTGGCCTATTCGTGC
Source organism: Chrysolina oricalcia (assembly GCA_944452925.2). Taxonomy (NCBI): domain Eukaryota; kingdom Metazoa; phylum Arthropoda; class Insecta; order Coleoptera; family Chrysomelidae; genus Chrysolina; species Chrysolina oricalcia. Next base: position 2,992,519 of record OX101817.2, read on the forward strand.
ATGGCAAAATTAAATTACTAAAAAATTATGTATTTTCGGAGATTGTGAGACAAAGAAACTATTTTGTGCCCAACTAATATCAATCAGATACTATTTTCAAAATGGCAATATCGTCTTTTGTTTATAAACTAGTGAAATATAATAATAATAATAATGTATTTTATTTGCAGCTAATTATCAGTTACATTCATATTTCATTATTTCATTTTCAACATTCAGGGTGATTCAAAAGTACTTTGACAAACTTCAGGAGGTGATTCCTCACAATATTCTAATAGGAATTGCCCAAACAAATATATGTCCGGAAACGCTTCGTTTCCAAGATACAGGGTGTTGAAGTTTTGTTTTTTTCAAATAACTCTTGAAATACTGAACTTAATTATGCGAAACTTGATAATAGGAGGTTTTTGAGGAGTCGAATTCGAACCTGATGTTATTATTGCTCGTACTCGTAGGGGGCGCCACCAACACGTCTTTTTCTTTTTTGAAGATTCATAACTTTTTTGAGTGTTCTTCTAGCACATTTTTCAGTAAAAATATCGATTCCTCTATCATATCTACGTAAAATAATAATTAACTTGAAATTTTCAAGTCCTAATATCTAGAAAACGGTTGCTTACAGCGACTTTTATCAAGGGTAGCTTTTTTAAGTAGATATGATAGAGGAATCGATTTTTTTACTGAAAAATGTGCTAGAAGTACGCTCAAAAAAGTTATGAATCTTCAAAAAAGAAAAAGACGTGTAGGTGGCGCCCCCTACGACTAAGAGAAATAATAACATCAGGTTCGAATTCGACACCTCAAAAACCTCTTATTACCAAGTTTCGTTTAATTAAGTTCAGTATTTCAAGAGTTATTTGAAAAAAACCAAAATAAAAATAAAACTTCAACACCCTGTATCTTGGAAACGAAGCGTTTCCGGACATATATTTATTTGGGCAATTCATATTAGAATATTGTGAGGAATCACCTACTGAAGTTTGTCAAAGTACTTTTGAATCACCCTGTATAAGGTAGCTACAAATGGAGCGAAATTCAGATCCACAATGTGGGGAGCCACACTGCAGTCTGCTCTTCCATTCCATATAACGTTGTTTATCTAGTAACATCAAACAGAGAGTATAATTGAAGTTCTTATATGCGTATACAAGATGTTGGCTTTATTTGGTTAGTAGATATTTAATTATGATGCTGCGGTTCTTTTATAATAATGCGAATCTTTGGTTAAAGTCAGATTCAAAAAGGTAGTAAATTTGAATTTCTTTTTCATCTTCCTTTTCTGTTTCTGGCTTCACTGAATGAACTCTTCACAGAATCAATTTTCGTCCCACAACCTGTTTATTTATACCATTATAGACTTTTCACAATCTCGTCAAGCCCTGAATTTAGCTCAACAAACAGAAGTTCATTTAACTTATTAAATACTAATTTTTTAATAATTGTTTTATTTTAGTATTTTCTCCTTCAATGTAATAAAGACTGACTTTGAGAATGAGATATTTTATAGACGGTCATGTCAAATAATGACAGATTTTGCTGACTGATTTTCTCTTTTCTGGGATTTTAACCACTGAAAATCATATCAAAAAAAGAAAATTTAGAGATCGGCAAATTCATTTTCCTGTTGCAGAAAAAACTAGTTTTTTTAATCTCTCGTTCATGACATTTCAACACAATAACATATATAACAATCTAATAGTGAAAAACCAAAGCCATAAGGTTTGGACGTACTAAAAGGTTGAAATAAGGGCGCAATCTTGTGAAAAAATACTTGGTTGCGCTGATACATTTTCTCGCTTATGACAATCTACAGAATGAAATTTGATATCGTTGTTGTGCATGTTCTCATTACACCTGTTATGCTTATGCCTTTGAATTTTTTATAGATTTGCCCTTGTAGGTACTATCCAGGTTAGTTCTGCTACCCCGTGAGTGATGGCCGGTCCATTCACTGCACGGTCTTTGGCTTATATTCCCAGTTCTTTCCCTACTTATCAATTTACATCAATGTTTATAAAACTTTCAAACAATCCACTGAATGAATTAACGCTTTTTTGTATTGGGATTATTCCATGTGTCTCTACTATACAGTGAGGATACTAGCGGTCCCAAGGTGGATCCTTGGGGTACCCCTGACGAGCTACCGTGAAAACCAGTAAAAACAACTTCCATAATTTCTCTCGGGTTACCTGTTTCAACAGTTGAACGATCCAATTCTACATAATTCCATTCCCTACAGATCTTCTCGCTGTAGCAGCAGCTCCGGCCTCATAAATAAATCAGCAATATATCAGAGTTAATTGGCATTGATTTTCTATTATCCGGCATAACGGTGCGGGCGTCTGCCCGAATTCGAGCGAATGAAGAGAATCGCCGGCCCCCCTAATCCCGTCTAATCTTATATCTATTACATTGTTGACTGGCGAGGATTAATACGATAGGGAATTCGGACAATTTGTCACGCACTCCGTTGACTGGCCCTGGCCGAATCCTCGACGGATGATAACGCATTTATCTGAATTACCAGCGGATATCTGCGTTATCGGCTGAGCGTTCGCCGTTTCGTCGGCATATGTTCGGACTGCTTTTTAATTGGTTGGCGTTGTCGGCTGATTGTTTCAGGGTGTTTACCGTGCTTTCGATTGTCTTTTCCGGCAACCATCTACCTTCCTATTCGAGCAGTGTTCGGAAAATTTCATCTTTTCAATGAATGATGGACTAAGAATGAATAAATAGCTATTTACATACCAAGGAAGGAAAATCATGCTTTTCCTCCCGCGGATAGTTTGATGCCCGAAGCGAAGCGGAGGGCATTAATATCCGCGGGAGGAAAAGCATTTTCGTCAGCAAAAAACAAAACATGTCAGCAAAATGTCGTCAGCAAAAAATGCCGTCAGCAAAAAATGTCGTCAGCAAAACATGTCTGCAAAACATGTCGTCAGCAAAAATGCCGTCAAAATGTCGTTAGCAAAAAAATGTCGTCAGCAAAAAATGCCGTCAGCAAAAATGCCGCCAGCAAAAAATGCCGTCAGCAAAAAATGCCGTCAGCAAAAAATGTCGTCAGCAAAAAATGTCACCAAAAAATATTTTCAGTTTTTTTTTTAACTTTTTTTTTCAAATTTTTTTCCAACAAATTTTTTACGCGCTGGTAGCTATAGCTGCCTCCGTGGCGACGTTAGTTGTTGCCTTGTGAGTACAAGGTCTTCTAACCGATGCCACAAATGTGTGGTTGGCTTCCTGTTGCTGACTTCCTTTGTTTCTATTTGTACATCCAAGTGTTGTACATCTTCGCACTTGATTTTACCGTACTGATGAGAGCTTAAGCTCGAAACACGTGTCTACGGTTGCACAACATTTTGAGGGATATACCCAATAACTTTTCTACTTATAAAATTTCATAGTTAACAAACATTTATCATAAAAAAATACGAATTAACCAGAATAAAAAATTTAAAATCTATAAAAAGACAGAAATGAACAATCATACTATCATAAAAATGAATACCAAACAGCAAAAATATAGATAAAATTTGTAAAGAAACAGTAATAATAACGAAAATTAAAATTAAAATTCATCGAGAGTGTAGCAGTTTTTTTACACGAGGGCAGTTTTTAGTCTCGATTTGAAAACATCTATATTTGGTGCATTTTTGATTTAATCGTTATTAAAAAGTTTTGGCCCAAGATAAAGATAGCTTTTTTGGTATAAAGTAGTTCGGTGCGTATTGGGTAAGAGTGAATCTCTAGAACTAGTCAAGTACTGATGCTGATTAGTTACGAAGTTCTTATTTTTCTTACACGCGTAGATGCAAAATCCGTAAATATAAATGCCAGCTGCAGTAGGTATTTTTCATTCTTTGAATTTATTTCTACATGATTGTCTCCATCCAATTTGTCCAACGTTTCTGACTGCATATACTTTTGCAAAATAAAAATTATTTTCGCATAAGACTCAACATTCCATAAATGACAATGTATGGTACCAACACGTGTGTTGACATAAACCCCAATGCATGAAATTGTTTACGAATTTCATTGCAAAGTGTTCAATAAGGGCATCAGTCCATGTGAGTTTGTGATCTAATGTAAGACCCAGCATTTTTGTTGTAGAGCAAGATTGAACCTGCAAGTCGTCATTCTCATGGATTTATAAATTTTCTTGGAAATAATGCATAGTGAATTTTATCAACGTCGTTTTAAATATGTTAAGTATCAAATATCACTTTTTCAAGAACTGTTTTGTCAGTTTTGTAAGACCTGCTGAAAATTGGTATCTGTATAGGCGATTACATGAATTTCTGAAAGATTATTGAAGTAATTCATCAGATCATTAGCATTTAGCAGTAAAGGCCCGAGTATAGAGCATTGAGGGACTCCCTGTCCAATAGTTGCCGGTTGGCTTATAGAATTCTGAATCAGTACCCTTTGGAGCCTGCCTTCCAAGTATGATTTCATTAAATTCAACGCAATTTTTCAACAACTGGAGTTTATAGTCAACACAGTCAACATAGTCGAAATCAATGAATAAGTAGTCCACAGATTTGAAGTTTTCCATCGAAAGCATTTTTCACGTGCTCATTGAAATCTATAGTGCTGTATCAGTGAATTTGTTTCAGGTGAACCCATGGTTCTACATATTGAGCATGAAAATCTTGGATATACCAGAAAGGAGACTGATTTATCTGTCGTTACCTATCATAAATATTTGAGTCAACTTTTTTGAAAATTGGCAAGACAAGAGCAGTTTTCAATTTATCTGGAAAAATTCCTTGTTCCATAGACAAATTCACGTTATTGGTTCAAATAATTGATAAGAACTTTTTTAAATAGATTACTTGGAATTTCTTCTTCGCTGGTTGCGTTGGATTTTTTTTTTCTGTATCCACAGTAGTATGACTTCCTCAATGTTCATCTTAACATTTTTTTGATGACTTATATTTAGTGACAACAAATTCTTCAATTTAAATTTAAAACATGGAATCATCCTATTTTCAAGGACTCCTACTGTCGGTTCTAGCGAAATAGAAGCATAGAAAATCGGAGTGACAATGCCGTCGGCCAACTGCGATCTCTCAGTCTTTTATGGGCCTGTCAACATTTGGTTACGGCGACAGGACGTTTTAATTTTGACCGATGGTGTCTGTAGCGAATGCATTGTCGATTCCCTCTCTGAGAGTCAAAATATTGAGCACTTATTTATACTAAAAGTGGCACAAACATTTCGACAGGGAGACAAACTTTTTGTCAGGGAACACGATTTATTTGGCGGAAAACAAGACTAGCTGAAACGAATGGAGACGCAGTTTTGTATGGAATGTTAAAGCGTGCATAGGGATCACTGTACGGTGCTCCTCAAAGGACCATTCTCGGACCAATCTTCGATTTTGAATGCGATAAGCGTGCAATCTTTAATTTTTTATGAAATTAAGAGATACTTGAAAGAGGTTCCTGAAATATTTTCTGACGTAACCAGTTATGAAAAGACTACATAATCAAGACTATTTTTTAGACTAATGTAATATTTGCCAAAATGAGTGAACAAAGTTATCGAATTTTGCATATTGCGAGAGTCAAATAAAATTTGAATTACACTAAAATATCCCATTTTGTTGGATTGAATTCGAAACCAATCGGTGAAGTAAATTGAAAAACGTGCGAGTGATTAATACATATTTGTTATTAATATATTCCCTAGTTCGCACAAGTATCTCGAAGACTTCTGAGAGTTTCAAAGTTGACGAAAATAACGATTTTTTACCATTATTTATAGGTTCTGAATGTTGGTCGTAGTTGATAATAATTATCAAATTGAATGAATTGATGAGAAACTAAATTCTATACAAAGTAATGAGTCGCTTCAAAAAAAAAAAGAAAAGGTGGAAGAATCACATAATCTGAGATTTGAAATATATTTCAAAGATTCAATATATCTGTTGTAACACTAGTTGAATAAATTGCACCCTTCAAAGAGAAATTATTTTCATGTCTAATGAAAAAAATCAAAACAACTCTCTTGTGTTGACATTATTCCAGAACCTCAGGTGCAAGAAAAAAGTGTGATTTGTAATATACTTGATTTTATTCTAAAATGTGTGAAGGTGAAATGGGGTAAATGATTAAAATGATAGATAGATAAATATTTATTCGTCATTGAAGTTTACTCCGGATATAAAAAATTATCAGACTAGTCACTGTCATTCACTCTGCCTTGTTCACAAAACTAACTCACATTTCATCGACAACATTTATAATATTTTCAGAAATAATTTATGAGTACTACTGTTATTTATGATATGAGTCAATGTTTTATTTCATAAATTTCGGTATCATTTATACATTGTTTCATAAGTAGTAATTTACAATTTTTTTATATAGAAATTTTTTTAACATTTCTATGTCTACCTAAAATTCTAATTAAATGTCGAGTAGTAAAATTGTGCAAATTTTAAATAAAGCTGAACATTTCATTTGTTTTTGCAACGTTCCATAATAATTTTGATAGTTAATTTTGAGTTTGGATAGTTCTTACACTTGGTAATGGAAACTTTTCTTTTAATTTTATTTCTTACTTCTGATGATTGTTGTTGTACAATAGTGTTATTGCACAGAACTATTCAATGCATTTTTCTCGTTCTTTGTAACGTTGTTGTAAACAAGGGGTGGAAGGAGACTGTGAATCCTCATCTGAAATGGCATAAAGACCTATTAATATCAATCATTTCATAGCACCAGGAATAGAATATAATGAACAAACCATTATTTGATGGTTAAAGATCGGCCATGGGTACAGATTCTAGTAAGAATCTCTCTATCTCCACAGTGGACAGTGGACACAGTGGACAGACCAGATTTTTACCAACACGTCTTGATAGGAATAACTAAAAAGGAACTTCAACAATGATTTATCTCACAACTTTGGATCCGCTCAAAATCGGTTTGACTTGACTGGATCCGATACACCTAATCGATATATACCGTGTTCGGATTGGAAGTCAATTCCATAAAATATAGGATTGGACCCTGGATTGGACCCAACCGATCGCTTCGAAGAGAAGTGAAATTACGAGATAAACGAGTTTGAAATTGACAAATGAAAGGTAAAAGTTGCCAAATTCAGATTAGTGTTTATATTGACAATTGTCTTTCTCAAAATGGAGAGCAAAATAATAATTAAGAAAAGAAACATATGGTCCAAAGAAGAGACCAGTTTTTTCATTCAGCTGATTAAGGAAAAACATATTTTGGGACTCATGAATGGGAAAAGGATCTGGGTTCAAATGAAAATCCACGGAACAACGATTCGTGATTTAATTCACAGAACACAAGAAATTTAAGGTTACGAAATTCGACATTTTGCTGTGAAGTTAGCTTTTTTCAATCGGATTGAAGAATAGGATTCTTCGATCCACTTAAATATTGCGATATAAACTGAAGTGTGGTTTCACTCGAATCAATGCTATTGAATTTGAAGCGGGTAGAGATCTTCCAAATAAACGTAGTCATTATATCGTAATATCACAGCAAAAATATTGGCTTTCAACAGTTTCTATCCAAAACCAAATTGAGTTCTGTTTCTCATTAGAACAGTTTGAACTCAGCGTTGTTCTAAGCCTTTGTCTTGACTTCTCAAGTAGGGAAGATTCTTGAAGATTGTTTTCAAAATCTCTTTTATTAAAATAGTTTGAACAAATCCTGGAAAAATCAATAGGTACCCATACTACAGAAATTGATGCATTGCTGCTTTACTGTTTTTGGGGAATATATGGAACGACAATTTATCATCATGGTATGATGTACGAGTATTGTTACAATATTAAACAAGTAATTAACAACTAGCACTACAAAATACAAGAATTAGGCATAAAATTTTATTATGATTTATCTGAGCCACGGGCTTTAGTAACTTTATTTATTCGCAAATTGACGTAAATATAACCACAGTTCAGGATAGCCACCTTAATTTCCCTCCAATGACGTATTCTTTCCCTTTCCTCAGTCTTCCCCTTGTCCGAATGCTCACTTATTTCATAACCCCTTCCTATTACAATAACCCTGGTGAATACGTCTAAATGACAATTCTCTGATTATTCATCTGACAGGAGTACCTTGTAACGTCAAAATATTACTAACAAATGCAGGACAGCACGTTCGTTCGTTACCTTTTCCATCCATTTGATAATAATAATAATAATGTTTATTTATCGAAAATTCACAAACTTCGTATACAATGCTTATGAGTAGTGCTTAACTGATGAATAAATAAACTCATCACTGAAGAAACAATCGCAGAAGATTGCTCCTTGTGCGTGATATAGCCTCTAAAAATAATAAATTCAAAATACAAAATACAAATCACAAAATACAAAAATACAAAATACAAAAAATACAGTAAGGTAAATGTACCTAAATCAGACAGTTTTAGCAGTTCTGCCAAAGTATTGGATCGTATTATATTTGTTTTGAACGTTTTGTTGAATTAAATAACACTTACATGCTCAATGGCCTTTTGAAAATTATGTATTTATTTCATACTTCCCCAAGTTTGAAGATAAAATAAAAAAAGTGGATTATTTATCTAGAACGGCATCTGAACCCAAATTCGACATATAATTCCCATGTTCTGACATAAATTCGACAGTCATTTGACCTATTTTCGACATATTCTATTTTAGGTTTTGAGAAAAAACAAGTACTTACAATAAGCAAAATAGAAACCAAAATTTCATTAAAAAAAACAAATTACATTGTATATTCCCGGAATTTGTCCATTTCCGGAACTTTGAAGATACTTCTGTTGTTGACTTCTGAGGGCACCTCAATTTCCTCAACAATTTCATCATAATCCATTTCCATTTATTTATACCGCTTGACGTCATTGTACTTATAAAATTGCCTGGTCTATTCTGGAGCAAGGTATGATTTCATCGCCCCCCAGCATCAAAATTATTGATTTTTGGGGTTTGTCACCCAGTCAATTTCTATTCGAAATAACTTGAACTGCATCATATAGAAAAATCAGAAAATTCCACCGACATTTTTTAGTTTTGTGCCCTTCGGGCGGAGGGGGATATAATAATAAAAAACTGCTATTTCCCTCATTCATGCACATTTCAACATTCTACGATACGTTTAAAAGCAATAATGAAAAATTTTTTTTTCGTTTCGTAAAAGGAATTGGAGGGCAGAAGGGAGGGGGTAAGAATTTTTTTTAATAAAACAGCGCAATATTGTGCAACATTAGCAACAATGAAACAAATGAATATATTGTTACCTGATTCAAAAATAAATAGTCTAATCTGCGCAAGGGGTGATTTCAACGCCCCCTAGCAGCAAAACTGTTGATTCTTTCTGATTGGCGCAACGGTAACATTGTTTGAGAATTACATGGACTGCATCATTCCAAAAATTCAAAAAAAATCCACTTGGCCCCAAATTCCAAAGGGAGTTTGCGCGGTCCTTTTCCACTAATTTTTCCAATAAGGGTGGTTTTTGGAACACCAAAAGTTGAAGCCGCAGTTGCGGTTGGTGTCCCACTCTTGATGGCATTTAAAGCAGCTTTCAAATTTTCTTTGCTGTATTCACCATATTCTTTTATTGACATCTAAAGACAATAGTTATAAGAAAATCATCTATATAAATACTTAAGTATTGCTTACTCAAAGTACTTAAAGTAAGAAACACTTGAGTAAGTAATTATTATTTGACATTATTTTACCATAAGACGAAAATATGTACATTATGTGCCTATTTTCGTCATCACTGTCGAATTTAGGTTGGCACATGAGTATGAAAATAAAAAAAGAAAGTAAATTGATTCTTTTTAAAAATAATGATGAATAGAGAGAGATGGCACAAAATAAATAAAACGAACTATGTACCTATTTTCGATAGAACATGTCGAAATTAAAACCATAGGTTGTCCGGTTGTCCCTAAATTCGTCATTGAGTTTTTTTCTATTTAGAGAAGTCAAATATCGAAAAAATATAATGAAATACCTAATTTAATATAAAATTTGTACTATACATTAATTGGAACATTTATTTGACTGACGCAAGCATATTATTTGCAAGTTTGAAATATGGTTGATCGTCTCTTACGTTAGAGAAAACGTTGCACTATAGTCGCAATCACTGTTAGAGCAGCACTGACGATTTTTTAGTTTTCTGATTCTAATTACTATCTGTCACAAATATTCGGGGGATTTTTAAATATACCCGCCAAAGGTTTAGACCAATCATATCTTCAGATTTCATTAATCTTACAGCGACGGGATTCTTATTTTGTAACGTTTTATAAAAATATGTCGAATTTTGGGAAGGTGTCTGATTCAGGTACAGTTACCTTAGTAATAAAAGGCAGTCTCTGGGTAAAAATTGCATTCTGAGCGAACATATAACATTCATATAACACATTTAAAATGTCACAAGCGACTAAGACAGTTTCATTCAGGTAAGTATCACATATCAGGTATAAAATATCACAGTTGGTTAAGTAGTCAGATCCAGGATATCACATGAAGTGAATAACACAAAATCGGTTTAGAGTCACAATCGGTGAGTATCATGAGAAATATACATTTTTCACTAGCATTACTTGACTAATACACTCTAGATTTAGATATTATACATATTGGTGTAGTATTTTGGGTTAAATGATTCTTTGGAATATATCTCTGTCATTGCTTTTGAGCCAAATTTTCACTCGTTTCTTAAATATTACGTAATTTTGGCTAGTTTTTATGGTTTCAGGTATCAAGTCCCAAGTTTTTGGACCTAGATAACTGCAGTGCCTCTGTCCTACTGTTTTCATACATTTCGGAGTCACAATACTATGTTTTCCTCTTCTGGTATTATATGGGTGATCTGGTGTAGTTTTTATTTCATTTTTATATAATCTTTGTAGCATTTTTTGACAATACAGCTGTCTAGTATCGAAAATGTTACTTTCTTTGTATACATTGTCGCTTGGGTAGGTGCTTCCTTTACCTAGGATTATTTTGAGAATTTTCTTTTGCACAATATTGAGGCAGTTTAAAACCCTTTATCGGCTGATTCTGATCAAACCAAGCGCTATTTCATGGACCATGTAACCATATTATTATGGTATCATCACATCCAAAAGCATTTGTTCTTAGTTCCTACGATTCACAGGCAACAAAACCATACGATAACAAACAAGCTTGGGAGGGGGGACAAAGGCACAAATCGATTTGGCGTTACCTCTTATTGCCAGTTAAACTTTTTATGATTTGTGCTCGTAAATTTTTTTGCTAAGGTTGCGTTTACATGTAAATATTGATATTATGAATACGTTGTAAAATTATGCAATTTTTTTTAGGCCATTTCGATGACTTGCCCGATAAGGGATACAAAGAATTATGTAGCCATATGGTGACAAGAACCGATAAAGTGTTAAATGAGTGTCATTTACACCTCATGTAAATCCCATTTCATATGTCGGTCGATCGTTATGATCGATGAACTGTCAAATTCTTTTTTATATGCAAGTATTTATGATTTCAAAGTGTATTTTTATACAAATATGTCCCATTATTGTATGTGGAAGCCACCATTCCATTACACTGCATTACACGACGTACCTACATTGTAGACATCTTTTAGCATCTGGTGGTTTTCATTCGAATCAGGAATTATAAAATATGATAATTTGATAATTTAATAATACAAATCTGATCCTGATCACTGGAAAAAGTCAATAACTTGAACTTGACCTTGCTTTTTAATTATTTTACCTTGACTAAGATGTTTTATGCCCTTCATCAAAACATACGGAAATTAGATTATTCTTGCCTAGTCATAAAAAACAAGATTTTAACGCACCTCGTTTCAGATCTTCTTGGAACCGAATCTACGAAATACAATACTTTCGCTCCAGCAGTCATAATCATAAACTCCCTTCAGTACTGGTCGCTGTAAAACACCCTTTGTCGACGGTACCTCTACCCCCAACCCCTTACAGGAAATATTGTTATAATACCATCAGCATTACAAGTTGTGACTTTTATAATATAAGTGGATGAAATTTCTGACAATCGCTAATATTCTTTAAACCCCTTACTAAGTGTCTTCAGTAGCCAAAATATAGGGTCGCCAGATAGGTCTAAGGTTCTTTTGAATCCGCCGACAATTCAGTTGTAAAATTTTATATTGGCCCAGTAAACATAGAAGTAGGTACCAAAAACGAAAAAGGGGATTCTAAAAATGTTATCCTATTCCAGCACATTTTAAAAGATACCTACAAACAACTTTTCTTCCTCACAAACTGCGTTTCAATATTACTGAATTTTTTCTCTTTCATTATTCAAAACACATTACATTTTCTGACGAGAAATTTACTACTGAAAAAGTATGGAACAGAGTACTCATGAAATTCACAAAATAATCATTCAAAATTTTAAATTTACATATACAAATACGTTTGTATTCAAGGAATAACTTAATCCAGAATTAACTGAGAGATGCATATTGATTAAGAGTACTTCAGGGCTCTATAGTGGGACCTGTAGTAACCTCTGTATAGAAATTAAACACTACCCACGATTTTTTAGGTTAAAATGTTAACATAGGTACTGTTCGTGTTATCAGAAATAAGTATCGTTTTAATAAACAAAAATATATTTTATTGATTATCTTTTGTTGAACGATGAAAAAACTCTAGTATACTTTTTTATATCTTACCATTCTTTTTTTATGTTAAAAAAGGAAAAGGAAAATTCTTTAATGTTCGGAGAACATTGTGAGAGCTGAGGGAAAGTAAGTGTGAATTGGTGTTCTTCCTGAATTTCCGCAAACTGCGGAAATAATGATGAGAATTTCACGCAACTGTCAAAAAACCAATGAAATTGTTCCTGATGACAAACCACATCCAATGAGGTTGAAGCTTTGTTGATTATTTTCTCCTGTAGCGAATTAATATACGATTATACCACTGTCGATATCCATGGTAACGGAAATTCTGACGCATAACTGACGTTTGAATATCGTTTCGCTTTCGGAATATTAATCGGTAATTCGAATAAGAAATGGAATCCAATAGATGGAGAACTGCTACAAATATCAAAATTAATTTGGCAATTGCACAGAATACACCAAAAAATACAAGGAAATCTAAAGAGTATGCTTGAAAACAATATATGGACTTTTGCCGAAATAGGAATTATGTTGTCGAAAAGGAAACTACCCCAGTGGAAATTATGAATATATTGAAAGATGAAGAAGCAGGATGGCAGTGAATATAGAGAAACTGTTATAAAATTCAACTGGATTCCTATTGTATAGGATTATGGCAATGAGCACCGTCCTGGTAGGACAGGAACCTTGCTTCTTTCTTGCCACGTGCTCATTGTGAACAATGCAGATTTCTTTATTTGTACTTTTAATGTTCAAAATTTCAATTGTAATGAATTGTAATTATCTATGTATCTGAATGAGTTGAAATAAATAATTCTGGTTCCAATTATTATTACAGAAAAAGAGCAAAATTTGTGAAATTCTCATATAAAATACAACTCGTGTCGATAAAATTTTCCTGATTATTCTCCTCCTTCACAATTACTCGTTATCATAAAATTTTAGGTAATACAACTCGTGCTACGCACTTGTTGTATTTCCAAATTTTATGATAACTCGTCGAGTGAAGTCGAAGAATAATCGGAAATTTTATCGGCACTTGTTGTATTATGGATGATTATTTCACTTATGCTAAAATAGTGTGATATGATTGGTTGAAAGAACCCCGCACAAACCTTATGGAAATTGGCCCTCTGTCGAATTGGCTATAACTTTGAGAAAATGAAGTTCTCGGCATCCCGAACAAAAGTCTCCACGGGCACAAAAAGATCCGATGAGTAGTTTCGGAGGTATGGGACCTACAAGTCCAAGACTTTTAATGATGTTGCACCTGTAAGTAGACTTAGCTGGGAGTCAAAATAACCGTGAACTTGAGCTAAGGCTGTTGGAAAATAGTATTTTTGAATCCTACCGTTTAAAAGCAAGTGATGGAAATGTCGGAAAATCGGGGAAAACCTGAAAAAACGTGGAAAACTCGCTTAAAATCTACATTTTTCGCTGTCGAGATGTAAACAGTCTAGAATTTTTCAAAAAAATATTTTATTTTCAGAACTTCAAACCTCTCGCTAAATAATATAGTGTGGGAGAATCGGAAAATCCAAGAAAATACAGAAAAGCTTGGAAAACGTATTTATTCAAGAAGAAGAAAATGCCTGTACACACGTTGTGTCAGACTCGGATGCAGGTTGCTAAACCGAGACAATTGACTACATTTATCTCACAACTTTGGATCCGCTCAAAATGGGTTTGACTTGACTGGATCCGATACACCTAATCGATATATACAGTGTTCGGATTGGATTGAATCACTCAAGTCAATTCCAAAAAATATAGGATTGGACCCAACCGATCGCCTTGAAGAGAAGTGAAATTACGAGATAAACGAGTTTGAAATTGTCAAATGACAGGTAAAAGTCAAATTCAGATTAGTGTTTATATTGACAATTGTCTTTCTTAGAATGGAGAGCAAAATAATAATTAAGAAATGAAATGTATGGTCCAAAGAACAGATAAGTTTTTTCATTCAGCTGATTGAGGAAAAACATATTTTGGGACTCATGGATGAAAACCACAGATCCACAGAACAACGATTCGTGATTTAATTCGCAGAACACAAGAAATTTAAGGTTACGAAATTCGACATTTTGCTGTGAAGTTAGCTTTTTTCAATCGGATTGAAGAATAGGATTCTTCGATCCATTTAAATATTGCGATATAAACTGAAGGGTGGTTTCACTCGACTCAATGCTATTGAATTTGAAGCGGATAGAGATCGTCCAGATAAACGTAGTCATTACGTTTGAAAATTGTATTTGAATTTTTTTGTTTATCAATAAGTACACGAGTCCGGCACAACGTGCGTAAAGACATTTTTTCTACAAACGTCAAAAAATGACAAGGTTCGCGCATTGACAACAGTACGCGAAGTGGCTTTCAAATTGTGAGAGATATTTTTCTGGCTTTATTTGCTTCACACCACTCTTTAAATTGCTGATATGTATTTTCATACTGCCGCCTCGATTTCTCCGGTAAAAGGTTGGAAATTACGGAATTGGCCGCATCTATCAAGTTAGGTGGGGTACTGCTTAGTTCATCGTCGCTCGAAATTTCCATTCTGTTACAATAATAAATATCACGCACGAAATTGACGCGAATAAAAAGTCACTCCAAAATAATTATCAAGAACTGTCACTTTGAAATAATTGTCAACAAATGCCATTTTATTTCCATAGTTACAGTAATTACTTGATTTGGAAAAATTATTTAAGCCAGTTCAATACTATTTTTCATAGTTATTACTTATTTTAGAACAATATTTTTGACGTTTGTAGAAAAAATTTTGTTTGCATCTCATGCGAGAAATACTTTGGTAATCTCGACTATTTTTTTTAACTCGATCACCAAAGTAGCATTTCGCGCACTAGATACAAAAATAACTATTTTTCCTCCCGTGTAAAAAAAATTAAATGAGTTTTCCAAGCTTCTCAGTAGTTTCATTGATTTTCTGATTTTCCCACACTTTGGTATCAAGCCGTAAAGTTCTGAAAAAGAATTCTTTTTTTGAAAAAATCTAGACATTTTACATCTCGACAGCGAAAAATGTAGATTTTAAGTTTTCCACGATTTTTCAGGTTTTCCCCGATTTTTCGACATTTCCATCACTTACTTTTAAACGGTAGGATTCAAAAATAATATTTTTCAACAGCCTTAGCTCAAGTTGACGTTTATTTTGACTCCCAGCTAAGTCTACTTACAGGTGCAACATTATTAAAAGTCTTGGACTTGTAGGTACCATACCTCCGAAACTACTCATAGGATCTTATTGTGCCCGTGGGGACTTTTGTTCGGGATGCCGAGAACTTCGTTTTCCCAAAGTTACAGCCAATTCGACAGAGATTCCCATAAGGTGTGTGCGGGGTTCTTTTTGTGTTGATAAATGAAAACATCATGTTTTCGATTTTGTAGTTCGGCTCTTGATTGGCTACTGGATATGTATATGATGTGTTTTCGATTTTGTAGTTCGATTCCTGATTGGTTGTTATCAAAACAAAAACTTACCACTAGCAAGCTGCTATAATGACACAACACCAAACTTTGACCAAAACTAAATAAGCACTCACTATTAATTCATATCAACTTCATAATTTTCGACAAATTTTGCAGACTCGTTGATTAATCAAATCACTAAATCAAAATGTTATCAAAACATAACCTCGAGCGAGAAGCAGTAGACTAGACATGCAATGACGAAACTACGAATGACGCGCTCTGTCATTGGTAACTGAAATAGAGGGATGTTTGAAATATCAAGTAAATGTTTTGTTAGTTGCATAATTTCAGAACTAAATGCGGGATTAATGTTCCTCGTTAAATTGAATAGTAAATAAATAAAAATGGTTTCGATTTTATTCATGAAATAATCTTAACAAATACAACTCGTGTTATCGGCGATTATCGTTAATTCCTTCTCGGTTTCGAATCAAATTATGTTGCTTTAGGCAACCACACTCGCGCAAGCGCTCGTGTGGTTGCCAAGCAACATAATTTGATTCTCAAATTCAAAGGAATTGCTATTTCGATAATCACCGATACACATGTGGTATTACCTACGATAATTTATTGATATTTATGAATATAGGAGGAAATATAGTCTAAAAAATCCCACATCTCTTGTAGACCATACCCAGAAGAACAATCATAATTTCAATTTTGAGAACACAAAAGTGCTGGGCAATCAAAACTATCTTTTCAAGCGTACCTTCCAAGAGATGATTGGGATCGTGAAATATGATTCAGTCAAATATAGGAAAGATACTGAAAATCTAAACAGCGCCTATCTAAATTTCCAATTTCGAGGAAACTTTTATTCAATTTTAGTCATGTCTAGATATTTTTATTTCCATGTTAAGTGTTATATACTTTATTTTGTCGAAGGAAAACCAAAACCCTTCACGTAAGTCTACCTAATAAATATTTTATTGGATTTGGATGTTATTGTTAGTTAGTTTATTTCAGACACAAACGTTTACACGTTATTTCATATTGAAACATTCAAGTGAAGTTTTTTCTAAATTTTACATTTATATACATGTAAGTTTTATCCATAATTTTATATTTTAGAGCCCTAAGGATGGCAAAATATATTGCCGAAACGTTGGCCTGTTGAAAAATACTAACTACAACAACCATATTCAATAATTACATAGATGGTCTAAACTTTATCACTATCTGTATTATGTTTTTACATAATTCTCAAAGCTGAAACGATGTAAGAGCTATATAGTCTTCAACCAGATTAAATTAAATCAATCAAATAAACATATAGTACTTGCTTAGTTGCTAGTGGAAAACAGTTCCTACACACAGAAGAGTATTATACCTTTCCAAATCAGCCAACAGAAGCATCAATATCTACATTCTGTCCCCGATTTTTAGTGCAAGATTTGCATTGAATAACATTTTTGGATGGTGGATCAGGAAGATAATGGCCCAAGAACTGATTCTCGAGGTATACTATTTTCATTTTGTTGGATTCTGTAGCAAGCATACAATTTGTTTCAGATCAGATAGTATATTAAACTTCAAGGAATAATTTTATTATGAATAAGTGTTTCTCTGCGTTGGCCACAAGGTCTAATGTTTCTAATAATGAAAGCATGATATGATTGAAACTCTTCGTTTGGACTTTGAATTCTTGTAAACACAATATTATTTGATAACAATTCAAACAAACTCTTCTATTCAACAGTTCATTATCAAATTGGCCAGACAACGCCGAATAGCAACAAATGTGTAGGATCTAACTATCGAAAAGAGCAGAGGAATCGACATACTTTAAGCCACTATAGGGGTTGTTACAGAATTTTGTACTAAAAAGGAACACAGCGAGAAGACGAGGGGATGATCTGAGTTACATAATTTCACTCCTGATTTTGTGTTTATAGCGGACAGGATTTAGAATCCCGTCGAAATTTTCGGGAAACGCCTATGGTTTCAACGTTCTGAATGTCACGGTAGCGAATAGCTAGTCGTTCCGGTAATATTTATATACAATCCCAATAAATAAATAAAATTTACAGCTTGACATTATCTTGTTCGTTGAACTAGTTTTATGAATTTATTGTGCTTTACTACCTATGCGATGATGTTAAAATTTACCAAATTATGACTTCTACCAATAAAGTTAACGAGAGTTACAGATTGAATAATAAGGAATCATTCGGGGAAAATATTTATGATCTTGTGTATCTTTCGGCATAAAATCACATTATTCATTAATATGTATTGCAATTTTGTAAACCGTGTGTCGGTTTCAAAACTTGCCAATAATTCTGTAACTGTTGGATAATCGGGATGCAGCGATTGTGTCATAACAAAGAAAGTCCCAAACCAGAGGTTTATACACAACTACATAATATACAACAAAATCAAAATAGATTAATGAAATACATATATGTATCAATCCATCCTGCGCAAGCAAATAAATAAGGGTGTAATTATTTTGCAGGTCTGCAGGTCAGCAAAATGATCTCAATGCAAAAACCTTGCAGATCGGCCGAAGTCCTTGTGGGTCGGACCAAGTTGAGATGAAACCGGACCATATAAATACATTTAATACAAAAAAAACATTCAATTACTTGCAAATATGAGATATTGCTGTTAATATTATTTAAGTTGGGAAAATACTTTGCTGGTCGGTCAAAATGCTTGCAGGTTGAACCTATTCGAGATTACACTGACCATATCAAAACGTTTTTGACAATATTCCCAAATTTGGATATTGCTATAACAATATTCTGGTTGAGGAAAAATGTCCTAGGATCTTATGGCAAAATCTCATATTTAGGAGTGAGGTATATATTTTTTTGTCAAATATGTATTGAAATGATCTAGTTTTATCTCAAATCGGTCCAACCTGCAAGAAATTAGGCCGACCTGCAACTTAAATATTATCATGGCAAAATTTTATATTTAGGTGAGGGATACGACATTTTTCTGTCAAAAATGTATTGATATGTTCTAGTTTCATCTCAAATCGCTCTAACCTGCAAGAATTTCGGCCGACCTACAAGGTTTTTTCTCAACTTGAATATTACTTTGGCAAAATATCATATGTAGGAGGAGGGTATGAAATTTTTTTGTTAAAGAGTATTGAAATAATCTTGTTTCATCTCAAATCGGTCCTACCTGCAAGGATTTCGGACGACCTGCAAGGTTTTTTCTCAACTTGAATATTATTATGGCAAAATTTTATATTTAGAGGTATAACATTTTTCTGTCAAAAATGTATTGATTTGAAAAAATATTATATTCAGGGGTATAACATGTTTTTGTCAAAAATGTATTGATAGCTTCTAGTTTCTTCTCAAATCGGTCCAACCTGCAAGGATTTCGACCGACCTAAAAGGTTTTTTCTCAACTTGAATATTACTTTGGCAAAATCTCATATTTAGGGGAGGGGATGAAATTTTTTTGTTAAAGAGTATTGAAATAGTATAGTTTCAACTCAAATCGGTACAAACTGCAAGGATTTCAGCATACCTGCAAGGTTTTTTTCTCAACTCAAATATTATTATGGCAAAATCTCATATTTAGGAGGGGTTTACCTATATAATTTTTTGTCAAAAGTTTATTGAAATAATCTTGTTTCATCTCAAATCGGTCCTACCTGCAAGGATTTCGGCCGACCTGCAAGGTTTTTTCTCAACTTGAATATTATTATGGCAAAATTTTGTATTTAGAGGTATAACATTTTTCTGTCAAAAATGTATTGATATGAAAAAATATTATATTCAGGGGTATAACATTTTTCTGTCAAAAATGTATTGATATCTTCTAGTTTCTCCTCAAATCGGTCCAACCTGCAAGGATTTCGACTGACCTACAAGGTTTTTTCTCAACTTGAATATTACTTTGGCAAAATCTCATATTTAGGGGAGGTGATGAAATTTTTTTGTTAGAGTATTGAAATAGTATAGTTTCAACTCAAATCGGTACAAACTGCAAGGATTTCAGCATACCTGCAAGGTTTTTTTCTCAACTCAAATATTATTATGGCAAAATCTCATATTTAGGAGGGGTTTACCTATATAATTTTTTGTCAAAAGTTTATTGAAATAATCTTGTTTCATCTCAAATCGGTCCTACCTGCAAGGATTTCGGCCGACCTGCAAGGTTTTTTCTCAACTTGAATATTATTATGGCAAAATTTTGTATTTAGAGGTATAACATTTTTCTGTCAAAAATGTATTGATATGAAAAAATATTATATTCAGGGGTATAACATTTTTCTGTCAAAAATGTATTGATATCTTCTAGTTTCTTCTCAAATTGGTCCAACCTGCAAGGATTTCTGCCGACCTGCAAGGTTCTTTCTCAACTTGAATATTACTTTGGCAAAATTTCATATTTAGGGGAGGGGATGAAATTTTTTTGTTAAAGAGTATTGAAAAAGTATAGTATCAACTCAAATCGGTACAAACTGCAAGGATTTCAGCATACCTGCAAGGTTTTTTTCTCAACTGAAATATTATTATGGCAAAATCTCATATTTAGGAGGGGGTTACCTATATAATTTTTTGTCAAAAGTTTATTGAAATAATCTTGTTTCATCTCAAATCGGTCCAACCTGCAAGGATTTTGGCCGACCTGCAAGGTTTTTTCTCAACTTGAATATTACTTTGGCAAAATCTCATATTTAGGGGAGGGGATGAAATTTTTTTGTTGAAGAGTAATGAAATGGTCTAGTTTCATCTCAAATCGGTCCAAACTGCAAGGAGTTCAGCAGACCTGCAAGGTTTTTTCTCAACTTGAATATTACTTTGGCAAAATCTCATATTTAGGGGAGGGGATGAAATTTTTTTGTTGAATAGTAATGAAATGGTCTAGTTTCATCTCAAATCGGTCCAAACTGCAAGGAGTTCAGCAGACCTGCAAGGTTTTTTCTCAACTCAAATATAATTATTGCAAAATCTCATATTTGGGAGGGGGTACCTATACAATTTTTCGACAAAAGTTTATTGAAATGGTTTTGTTTCATCTCAAATTGGTCTTACCTGCAAGGATTTCGGCCGACCTGCAAGATTTTTTCTCAACTTGAATATTATTATGGCAAAATTTTATATAAGGTATAACATTTTTCTGTCAAAAATGTATTGATATGAAAAAATATTATATTCAGGGGTATAACATTTTTCTGTCAAAAATGTATTGATATCTTCTAGTTTCTTCTCAAATCGGTCCAACCTGCAAGGATTTCTGCCGACCTGCAAGGTTCTTTCTCAACTTGAATGTTACTTTGGCAAAATTTCATATTTAGGGGAGGGGATGAAATTTTTTTGTTAAAGAGTATTGAAAAAGTATAGTTTCAACTCAAATCGGTAAAAACTGCAAGGATTTCAGCATGCCTGCAAGGTTTTTTTCTCAACTCAAATATTATTATGGCAAAATCTCATATTTAGGAGGGGGTTACCTATATAATTTTTTGTCAAAAGTGTATTGAAATATTCTCGTTTCATCTCAAATCGGTCCTACCTGCAAGGATTTCGGCCGACCTGCAAGGTTTTTTCTCAACTTGAATATTATTATGGTAAAATTTTATATTTAGAGGTATAACATTTTTCTGTCAAAAATGTATTGATATGAAAAAATATTATATTCAGGGGTATAACATGTTTCTGTCAAAAATGTATTGATATCTTCTAGTTTCTTCTCAAATCGGTCCAACCTGCAAGGATTTCGGCCGACCTACAAGGTTTTTTCTCAACTTGAATATTACTTTGGCAAAATCTCATATTTAGGGGAGGGGATGAAATTTTTTTGTTGAAGAGTAATGAAATGGTCTAGTTTCATCTCAAATCGGTCCAAACTGCAAGGAGTTCAGCAGATCTGCAAGGTTTTTTTCTCAACTCAAATATTATTATAGCAAAATCTCATATTTGGGAGGGGGGTACCTATACAATTTTTCGACAAAAGTTTATTGAAATGGTTTTGATTCATCTCAAATTGGTCTTACCTGCAAGGATTTCGGCCGACCTGCAAGGTTTTTTCTCAACCTAAATATATGGCAAAATCTCATATTTAGGAGTGGGGGTATACACTCTTTTGTCAAAAATCAATTGATATGGTCTAGTATCATCTCAGATGGGTCCAATCTTAAATAATATTTGTAGCAAAATCTTATATTTAGGACAGAGTTTGTTGTTGAAAGTGTATTGAAATGGACTAGATTCATATCAAATCGGTCCAACAACCATCAAGGTTTTGACTCAAATTACAAATTAATATTGCAAAATCTCATATGTGAGAGTAGATTTTTTTCAAAAATATTTTGATATGCTCCAGTTTCATCTTGAATATGTCCATCGAGAAATCAATGAAATGCATACTTCAAACCCCTGTATAATACAAACCGTGGCATTCGCGAGGTAGATACTGTGGAACTTTTTGATCAAAATGACTCGTCTACATTATGTCAGAAAATAAAAAAAATTCACGGATGATTTTAGAAGTCATTTCAAAATTATTCCGAAACATCCCTTCTCCATATTATTTGGACCATCGCAGCAACTTTATTTGGATTCAGATTAATGAGCACAGACGTTGACACATTTGTATATATATCAACTACATAGTTTCAAAACATCAGCTGAATATATTGGTGGAGCCTGACTATACAAAGGGATACATTTTTCCGAAATCGAAAATATATTTTTGATCGCCCCGTATCTTCCAAATACTTGAAGTTGGATGGTTGGTTCGAATGCAAAATATGATCGCCCTCTCATGTACTCAATAAGATTAGTGCGGGATCCTTTGTACAACCTGCAAGGATTTCGGCTGACCTGCAAAGTGTCTGCACTGAGAACATTTTGCTGACCTGCAGACCTGCAAAATAGATTCTCCCAATAAATGAATAATGGTCACCTTCAAATATCCTTGAAATTTTATTATTATTTAGAGTCATAGTAAATGTACATTTAATTTATCTCCTTAGGCACTAATCTAGACACCCGCTGTATGCCCCAAACCCCAAAAACCGGCCGGACCCTCCAAGCGACTGCAATCAATTCCGAAACTATTCGGCTAAACGAACACCAAATTACCCCCGAAACCAATAAAATCCAATCAAAGCGATAAATAAATCGACTAAACGCGCGTCAAATAGGATTAATAGGGTGTAAGTAACATAACCTCACATCCATCCACATGCGCGCACATAATGGGCCAATTTAGTCCTTTTCAATTGTGGGTGGCTGCGGAATTCTACCGCATCTGTCATCGAACATTACTGGCGATTGTTTGGCGATGGACAGTGGTCAGAGAGCTGACAATTAAAGTGATAGAGATATAGGTATTTAGCCTTTCGAAAAGTTGTTACATTGTCTGTCTATATAGTTGATTTATTCATTGTGGGATTTAGAGCACATTCCATTCGAAACCGTTAACTTTGATAGATTTGTTGTGGAGAATCACAGGGTCTCTTACTGATATCCATTTTGAAAAACTATAATCAATTTTTGCTGATATGCAACGAATTAGAATTACTAATAATACATTTCGAATCTTCGAATCAGACAGTACAACAGATCACAAGTAAAAATACAAAACTCGTACAGCAGCTAAAAAGTTTTAGAATATGGGGTACCACAAGGAACGGTGTTCGGACCAGTTCTCTTCACAATATATAACTATTCTTGGTGTAAACTGAAGAAGAGTCATATGGTCGCAATTATAAAAAAAGATAGTATCTGACCTTCCCCTCATCAAAAGATGGTTTGATAATAAACTACTATCAATTAATGTACAAAAAACGTTTTATGTGCCTCTTGCAGTTTCAGTTAAAACCTTTCTAATTACAGTAAAATCAGTTTGCAAGATACGAGGGTGGTTTGACAAGTCCGTGCAAAAATAAAAACTACTAGCGTATTTGGGGTAAATCTTTTTTATTTTTCAACATAGTCCCCTTTTAGGTTTATACACTTCGTCCAACGATGTTCCAGCTTGTTTATCTCTTCTGAATAATAGGATTTGTCCATGTCTGCAAAATATCGATTAGTGTCTGCAATCACCTCCTCGTTTGAATGAAATCTTTGTCCAGCCAGCCATTTCTTCAAATTGAGGAACAAATAGTAGTCCGATGGAGCAAAGTCTGGAGAATAGGGGGGATGTGAAACGAGTTGGAATCCTATTTCCATTAATTTTGCGACCACAACTGCTGAGGTGTGTGCTGGTGCGTTGTCGTGATGGAAAATAACTTTCTTGTGGGCCAATCGCGGGCGTTTTTCTTGCAGCTCGGTTTTCAAACGGTCCAATAACGATGAATAATATTTACCTGAAATAGTTTTACCATTTTCCAGATAGTCGATGAGGATTATCCCTTGCGAATCCCAAAAGACAGTCGCCATAACCTTTCCGGCCGAACGAACGGTCTTCTCCTTTTTTGGTGCAGATTCTCCCTTGGTAACCCATTGTTTAGATTGTTGTTTGGTCTCAGGAGTGTAATAACGTATCCATGTTTCATCCACAGTGACGAAACGACGCTTAAAGTCCTACGGATTCTTTTGGAACAGCTGCAAACCATCCTGGCAACACTTCACACGATTTCGTTTTTGTTCAAGCGTGAGCAATTGCGGCACCCATCTTGCGGATAGCTTTCTCATGTCCAAATATTTTTTCAAATTATTGTGTACCCGTTTAGTTGAGATGCACACAGCACTAGCAATCTCACGCCTCTTAACTCTTCTGTCATCCATCAACATATCATGGACTTTATCAATGATTCCTGGAGTCGTAACCTCCACAGGCCGTCCAAAACGTTCCGCGTCACTTTGCCAATATGGCTGTTGCGAAAGTTTTTAAACCACTTATAAACGGTTCTAATCGAAGGTGAAGAGTCAGCATAAGTTTCTTCAAGCTTCTCTTTAGTCTCCTGAGGTGTTTTGCCTTTCATAAAGTAATGTTTAATTACCACACGAAATTCTTTTTCGTCCATTTCTTAAAAATCGCTCGACTTCTTTGATTTACACGAATGCCTCGCACAAAGAAATAAACCAATATGGCTGAAACTTGGGGTGCATTCATTCAAGAGATGATACTAACCAAACATGACCTCGATACGCTCCGGTGGTACCATCTATCGGTCTTTGCACGGACTTGTCAAACCAACCTCGTAATATTCAAATAAATTGTTCGAATTCTATGAAATATTTAGGACTAAAGATATACAGTCACCTGAAATGGGGCCAACAAATTAACTTTCTTCTTAAGAAACTAAGATGCGTGGTGTATAAGATAAAGCAAGTTTTAAGAATACTCGAAGTGATTTTACTGAAATTAAAAGAGGTGTAGGTACCACAAAAGGAGTGTATTATTTCCGTTACTCTTCATGAATTATATAAATGATCTTTTGGAACTATTTGAAGACTCAAACACTACAGTTGTTAGTTATGCGGACGATTCTCATGCTACCAGTTGATAATTATATTCCTTTGGAAAATAGAGTATTAAAAAATATTCTTCTGACCACCGCAAATGTTTTCAAAACAACCCACAAAAATATTCCATTCCGGGGTCTATTCATATAGGGAATGGAGAAGAATTATTATACTTTTCTACAGATACAAAAATGCTACGAAAATATATAGATATGACAAGCCAAACTGTGAAAAGTATATTGACTTTCTGGCAGAAAAACTAGCATCCCATTGATTTGCAATCAGAGTTTTGAAAAGAAACCTGAATTTTGAGTTTCTAAAAACTGCATTTTCTGCATTTTCTGAAGTATGGATTCTTAATATGGGGTGGAAGTTCTCCATTACATCGTATTTTCATCATGCAGAAAAGAATCATGAAAACAATGTTATGATTATGAAATAAGTACACAGACTCCTGTCGAGGTATTTTTAAGTGTCACAAAATGCTCACCGTATATATGCCATCTATATTTATGTATGTGTAGTTTTTGTTAATGATGTTGAACCAAAATATGAATATGACACATACAAACATGAGTACCACACCAGGCATAAATCTAATTTCATTACACCCAAGCACAGATTGAAAAATATCGAGAAGGGACCGCACTATGCATCAGATCATTAAACTAAGAGCAAATAGCAAATTATAAGCACATACATTGTCTCACTGAAGTTTTCCAACCAACAAAAATTTATCGTTTTTTTTTCTTTGTAAAATAATAATTTTTGTAATATCATTTTGAATGATTAAAATCTATATCTATAAATACAGAAAGTAACTTGTGACATCTTCTGTCGTTGCCTTTCGGTATTAACTTTGAGTGGATTCGATTTGATTTCGAGAGCTTCCAGAAATCCTTTCTGATGAGTGCGTGAGCACGAAACAGCTGTCAAAGGTTGGAACTCTCGGAATCAAATCGAAAAATACTCGATTTTCATCTATAAATACATGTATCCACATTCCGAAATATCTACAGTAAAATCTACAGTAAAACACGTAAATATCAAAATATTTAAAATCAACAATTTAAACAATCAATAGATTTTTGAGTTTACAATCCTACAAACTAAACAATGATTCAAAAGTATGACCAATTACACATTCGATATTATCAGTGAATAAATAAAATTTAAAGAATTAAAAAAGCTTTTATATCAGGATAAGTATATGAGCGTATGATCTCTGGGGAAGTATTTTTCAAATGGGTGAATGAGTAGAATGTTTGACATTCCTGGATATTTTTCGGTAAGGTATTGAACAGTTTTGGACCTAAGTAATGATAACTTTTTTGAAAAATTACATTTACTCCCCTATTGATATTTTATTTATTTTCTATAGTTTCGTGTTCATTTAGTTCCTATTATTTTAACTGTAAGTTAAATTTACAAATTTTAGTATTGAAGACAATTTCTATTCATATATATTTAAATGAAAAATATGGAAATGTCTTGAGGATGCAGTCAAAATACTGGACTGTTTTAAAGAATACTCTTTGGTCGATTTGGTCGAGCTTTCGGAAATGTTTCAGAATCAGAATCAGAAATATTTATTCAGAAAAATAAGTTTACAGGTCGTCCTCGGCAACGAGGTACAAATTAGGTGTATTTCTGTTGAGTTTAAAGCGATTGTCGCTACCTAAGCAAGCTTGTGTTGTAGCGAGCAACCAAATAAACTCAACACAGCAGATAACATATAAATATATTCAACTTAGATCATTAAAAAAGGGAGAGAAGTGTAGAAAGATGAAAATAGAGATAATGAAAGAAAGAGAAAGATAGATAAAAGAAAAAAAGAAAAGAAAGAGAGAATTTCCTTTATGAAGACATTAAACTTGAGGTTTCACCTAGGTATATATATTTATGTACTATTTGTAATTTGTACTTATGACTTGCGTTTCTCAACTGTTTCAAATTGAAAGCATCAATAAAAATCTGTCTATCTAAAAATCTATCTACCTAGTAACACCAGTGTTGCCACGTCGCTGTACACAATAAACAACTTCCTACAACGAAAATATCTCTCCTCATACCATGCAAAACCGAGCCTGCGAAAAAAAACGAGAAAATTAGATTTTTCAGCCTTCATACACTCTCCCGAACGCTGAAAATTCCTAATTTCATCCGTGAAACTCGCCGGAAAAGTATGCCATCATAAGGAAAAATAAAACGAACCATCCGACTGATTTGTTGCCGAGAGGTATTTCTGGAAGCTGGAAAACAGGGATGAAAGAGGGTGAAATACGGGCGTTTGGGGGGCTCAGGGGCGCGGAAGGGAAGCCAGCAGCGTTTATATGCATGTAATCTAGTCCGTGAAATAAATAGCTGTAATAAATTGTGAGATACGCGAAGATCCCATCTGAGCGCGTAGCAGGGTCGTAGGGTCTTGCCCGTGAAGAACAACTAGAGGGAAATACTCGACACTGGATGATTATGTGAAATAATTTTCAAATGAAAATTCGACTAAATTACTGAGAAGTTCGAATAATTGATGTGTCGAACTAAAAACTCGTTCTTTCAAATAATACTTACGTCAAAAATGTGTAATTTTTGATGACTTTTGAATGTCAAAAGAAGGGAATTTTTGAACAAGGTGAATTTCGAACATTTTGTTGTTCTCTTTCTTCTTTGGACCGGATTTTCTTTAAATTTTCACAAATTAGGGCCTGGAACTCATTGGATACCTGTACGTCTATTATTAAACTAACCCCATACCAAGTTTTATGAACTTTCAATTTAATTTGAAGTTTAAGTGATTTTCTTAATGTGGGGGCTGTACTATCAACTCGATTTTAACCAATCATTTCGAAAGCGGTGACGGATAGAATAATTCTGCGAAAGCCAATCGATTCAGATTCAAGTCGATCGAAGAAAAAAAATTTTTGGCCTCAAAATATTTGTAAGGGGTGGACCCCTAAAACTCACCAAAAATGCAAAATCGTCAGATCCACTTAAAAATTCGCACTATACAGGGTGTCAATTTGAAAACTTCCCACCCTTAATATCTTCCTTCCAGTAAACAATATGAGTAATCGAAAAAAACAGGTCAATTTTATTGTCAAGGGGGACACTTTCAAGGACTATTTGTAGCCCTCGTGGTTCAACCCCCTAGGAGGGGTAGATGTTACCCTTAGAATTTTAAATGGGAAGGGGGGTCAAGTGGCACATCATTTTGATGGGCGTTCAATTCTTGTTCCAATGGTACCCTGACTTATTATTTTTTGATGAGCATTTTCCGAAAAATTGCGTTCTAAACTAACAGAAGTAATTATTAGAACGCCTATACTGAGATGCATGGTTTGGCCAGAACTGGTTAGAATATTAGGTGGTACCGTTCCAACCCTTTATTAGGGGTAACATTAGCCATTAGCTCCAAACACTTTACATAAAAAAGTAGTCTAATAGTAAAACGTAGATGGTAGTAAAGTTGTGTTTATTAAATGCTGAATTTTTAAGTGTCATCGCAGAAATTGTACAGATAGCCTTCCTTTTTTGCTACTTCTGCTGTAAAAAGTTTCTGTTTTCCGGCAAAAAATTGGTTAGCAAATTTGAACTATGTGGTAGTATTGTGAATACCGTTGTACCTGTTGGGCTGTTTAGGAATTACTTTAATAAGTGTATAAAAGTGTAAAAATGGTTTACATTCTTCAAGACAGAATTGAAATGATTGTAATTTATGGCGAAGTTGGAAAGTGCGCACGAAGGGCGGCATGTCTTTTTAACGAAAGACATCCAAATTGTAATGTAAGTCACCGGTATGTGCTTGATTTGGTGAATAAGTTTTACGAAACTGGTTCAGTGACAAATAAAAAAAGAAATAACCCCAGAGTACTAAATGAAGCAGCTCAAATTGAAGTTTTGGGAACATTTGCTGCAGAGCCCACGAGCTCCTTACGATCAGTATCAGAACAGACGGGAATGTCACGCGAGACTATAAGAAAAGCATTGAAAATGCATAAATTTCATCCATATAAAATGCAGATTCTTCAAGAGCTCCACGAGGATGATTATGATAGAAGAATAGAGTTTTGTGAAATCATGTCTCATCGAGTCAATACCATCCCTAATCTTCTGTTAAACATCTGGTTCAGCGATGAGTGTTCATTTTATCTGAATGGCAATGTTAATAGACAAAATTGTCGCTATTGGAGTGACGAAAACCCACATATTTTTCGGGAAGGGCATACACAACACCCACAAAAAGTTAATGTTTGGGCTGGTATTCTTGGAAATGCCATTCTTGGTCCATTATTTCTGGAAGAAAACTTGACTGGCAATCTGTACCTTGATATGCTTGAAGAGACTATCGATCCTCTTATAACTCACGAGCTAGAAACTCAAATTGATGCAGAAGGTAATGAACTTTTGCAGGAGGATCTGTTACATTTCCAGCAGGACGGTGCTCCACCTCATTAATTTCTTCCCGTCCGACAGTGGTTAAACGAGAGATTTCCGGGTAGATGGATTGGCAGAAGGGGAGCAGTTGAATGGCCTCCGAGATCACCGGATTTAACACCCTTAGATTTCTTTCTTTGGGGGCATCTTAAATCCGTTGTTTATAAAACACAACCTTCTGATATTGACGAACTTAAAAGACGAATTACAGCAGCATGCCGGTCAATTCCTAGTGAAGTTTTCGGTAATGTTAGAGGGGAGTTTGAAAACAGACTGTATTACTGTTTAGAGCAAAATGGACAACATTTCGAACAGCTAATAAGATAAGCGTAAGTAGATTTTATGTTGGAAATGTCTTTCTCGCAAATTAATTTTTTTTGTGTAGAAGGAAAATAACCACCAAATAAAAAATCCCATGCGTAATAAATTTATTCCTGTCATTCAAGGGTTGGAGCGGTGCCACCTACTCTTCTAACCATTTTTATTAAAGGGAGTCAATACAATAATGCATCTCAGTATAGGCGTTCTAATAATTACTTCTGTTAGTTTAGAACGCAATTTTTCGGAAAATGCTCATCACAAAATAATAAGTCAGGGTACCATTGGAACAAGAATTGAACGCCCATCAAAATGATGTGCCACTTGACCCCCCTTCCCATTTAAAATTCTAAGGGTAACATCTACCCCTCCTAGGGGGTTGAACCACGAGGGCTACAAATAGTCCGTGAAAGTGTCCCCCTTGACAATAAAATTTACCTGTTTTTTCGATTACTCATATTGTTTACTGGAAGGAAGATATTAAGGGTGGGAAGTTTTCAAATTGACACCCTGTATACGTAAAATTTCACGCTTATTCCGAAAATATGTAATTTATAATGTTCAGACATAAGATTTAGCTGGAAAAGGGAATGAAAGGTGGAAAATTTGAAATCTTTAATTGTATAGAGACTTACTTTACTCATTTTCACAGGTTACTCTCTCTTCTGTTTTGCAAACGAAAATTCTATTTTATTTATTTATTTCGAAAAGATTACAAACATGTTACAGAAACCTAATTACATGTAACTTCAACTTATACCTAAAGTTTTAAACATTTCACTACCAAAAGT
The DNA here is from genome assembly GCA_944452925.2 of Chrysolina oricalcia. NCBI lineage: Eukaryota > Metazoa > Arthropoda > Insecta > Coleoptera > Chrysomelidae > Chrysolina > Chrysolina oricalcia. The sequence continues at coordinate 3,023,588 of OX101817.2, forward strand.
CATGATAGACCAAATAACTAAAGTAAGATTCTTAGTTTAACAAATAAATATAGCATTTGAAAAGAAAACCTTATAATGATATTTGAATAAAGGTGATAATTAGTTAATATTTTTCTTCATAGCAGTAGAGTCAAAGTTCTAACATCACCTTGCGTAAGCCAATTTTGAAAGAGGTTTAGCTCATACTAAAAATATCCATGTGTACTAGTCTTTCAGAGAATTTATTAAATAGTGCACAAATATTGTTGATCAAATCTTCTTTATATTTCCTTATATGAAATAATATGTGGTTAGGGCGTAAATTTGGGTTAGGGACATGAACAAATGACTATAATTTCATGATGAATGTTTCATATTTTTTTCTCAGTACCTATTTACTCACCTGATATATAATCCGAAGACATTTTGGCACCCACATACTCACTTACATAAAACACAAAAGACGGCTTGTTTGTTTTTAAAACTTACCTTCGCCAGATGCCCAACGATGTTCATATTACCAACATGAACTGTGAATGAGGATTGGGCCGAATGCCGGTAGGTGCGCATGGCGATAGCGTTATGGAGAATTACTTCTAAACAAAGGAGAATTTACACTTTACCTGTAATATTCTGTAAATTGGCGTCATTTCGCTGTAAAAATACGTTGTTTTACTGATTGTCACATTCATTTACAGTCATCACGTAAACCAGCGGAAATTACATGTAATAAAGCATTGAATTACATACTCACTGTAAAACACGGGAGATATGGAGGACATTTACCTAATTTTACATTAAAATTTTAAATTACCTGTGCAATCAAGTTATAATACTAGCAGAATTATGTATATATTACATTTTGACATGTATTTTCCACCCACTTTTTATTGTGTACCTTTTAAAAAACGCGGTCTCTGTGACCGCATCGCACATAAATTAATCCTCTGTGATTGAGGGTAAAGCTAATTTCGGGTTATAACTCGAAATTAACACTAATTTCGAGTTGTAACTTGAAATTAAGAAAAAAAAATCGTATGTCCCTTCTACGCCTTTGTAATTTTCAGCTCGACCCGAAACTACATTCTTCCGTTACCTCCATGCACGGGCAAGCCCCAACGCTCCAACTACACCCCAACAGTCTCCCCGCTCCCCGTCGCTCTTTCCCCTAGCGATTTTCCCGGGCCAATGGCGGTGCGCGCCGCCGTTTTCCGCGACCAATGAGCGTCGAGGACGCGCGAATAAAAATACCCCGGCAACATTATCGGCCATGATAGCGGGCCCGACTCGCTCAGACTGATTCCTTTCATAAATCCGGGAGAAACGCGCCCGGAACTTATTAATAAGTGCGCTCATTGTTGCCCCGAACGAGCGATGGCTTTCGTAATTGCCGGCTGTACGTTGTTTTCGGGGAATTACAAGGGGGTCGGTTCGTATTGATCGAAGAGACGGATTGACAACTTTACAATTCAAAAGGAATACAAAGACAAATATATAATTCGCATTCGAGACGTTCACTTGTTCAGTTGTTCCTTATGGTATCTGATCCTCGATCTGATCATAAGGCCGTATATTGCATAATCTAATAACTGAATATGCACAAAATATTTAAATAAAACCTCTAATTATGGAAGGCTGTATAGTAGAAAAACCTTCGAAATATTCTGCAACTATAAGGGAGAAAGGGGTAATGGCGGTCAGAGGGCAATGACAGTCACTTTCATAACTCAAAACTAAACGTGTCAGTAAAATCAGAGTAGATGGTAACCCTTCCGGCGGTATCCTAATGCTTGCCTACGATTGCCCATCCATTTGTCGCAACACGTTCGAGAGAAAGTCAGTTGGTTTTTTCCACTATTGATGTGAATTTACGAGTGCACAACTTTAAAGGTAATTACTAAATGTACTACTTCTTTTATTAACTTAATATTTTAAAGTATATTGTTTGGACATTACAGTGATAATTGGATTTGCATAGTTTTTCCTGACATATTTTAATCGTTGAATTAAATGCGGGTAATGGCGGTCGCCATTAGCTCTACGTTGTATCGTTTGAAGCCCTTTGAACATTTTCATTAATTGTGTTGGCTTTATAGAAGCCAAAAATAAGACATAGGACTATTGAGAAGGTCAAATGGTAGTCAGAAAGTTCGAAATGGGCTTATTGATGAAGGTGAATCTATGAGTAACGTTGCAAAAACCATGCAAATTCCATTTTCAACTCTGAAAGCTAGAATGAATAAAGAAAAATAAAGAAAACACTGATCCAAAACCTGGGAGAATATATTCTCCACCAAAGGAGAAAAGGAAATTGCAGGACAAATAATATTCATGTCGAATACTTTTTATGGTTTTAAATGTTGATGTTGTTGAAATTGTTATTTCCGTCAACCTGTTGCACCCCTACGCGCAACCATCAGAAGTCTTCGAGAGAATTGTGCGAGCTAGAGAAGACGCAGCCCCTACCCTTTAACGTGTGATGCCTTGCATGAGACCGGTCACCAAGCTGGGAATCGAACCCATGACCCTACGCTTGAGAGGCTAACGCTCTACCAGCCGATCACCACGGCCCATAATGCTGGTCAAATTGCACAAAATCAATCACAATTTCATTACTGCATCTCAGATGGCAGGATGTGATTGCATACAGCGTAGGTTCTTAGACCAGACCGCAATTTCCCGCAAGCCGACCGCCATTACCCGGACATGCGGACATTGCCGGTCAAAACAGCTTTTTCTTTAAATTGCAAGTACTTCCTAAATATTCTATCAAAGCCTTTGAAATGTTACAATATATGTAAATTATTTTTCTATTAGTTGATTTTAATACATATGTCGTCTTTAATTTTGGATTTAAAAACATTTTCCCCTAAGTGACCGCCAAAACCCAATTATCCCCTACTGCACTATAATCGATTGGAATAGTACACTAAACATGGACTGCCAGTTTGAAACATTCTATAATCAATTGCTGAAAAACTTCAACTATGCCTTTCCTATAAATACAAACGGTAAAACATAAAAGAAACAAACCGTGGATTACATTGGATATAAAAGAATCTGCGTCTAACCTGCAGTTATTGCATACTATGAAGAAATCTACAAAAGCATAGTATATTCTGTAACAAGGTTAGAATGAAAATTCGATGAGAGTGGAAAGTTTCGAGCGCGAGCCGAAGGCGAGCTTGAGGAACCACGAGCATCACGAATTTTCATTCTAATCGAGTAGCAGACTATACTTTCTCCACGATCAAAGATATTAAATATATATTTTTGAATGAAAACGAACAAAAGATAATTTATATTACAGAACTCAATCACAATACATTATATTAGGTAAACACTCAATAATTCAAGAAACATTCTACTTTGTATTGATTGTTGAAGATTTCCATTTTTCCGATAATTCACCAAAAAACGCAATCAAAATATTTTCTGAAAAGGAAACCGTTTGCTTTGTTTGTTTCCAATCCATGAACAGTTTGTAATATTTTTCATATTCATTCTTTGATTTTTGGTAGTAAACTTTCCAGTATATTATTTGCACTCTTTGTAATTTCAGGTGGTGTATTTTCACACTCTGATTCCGAATCACTGGATACATTCATGATACTTTTTATATTTTCGACTGGAAACGTGACAGCAATAATTTTGACACTCAAATTTTGCCACTACGATGACAATCAGCTGCGTCAAGGCTAATGTTATTATTGCTAACCAGTGTGAGAATATTATTCTATCACAAGAGAGAGAATGTAAATACATTTAAATTGCATGGGGGCAGAGGTGTTGCAGAATATTTCTTCAATCTCAAGAGAGAGAATGGACCTTTACATTTACGGAAAATAAATTACAAAACTCGTTTAAATCGATAGTTGTTAGTCTGAAAAGTCCATTTAACAAAAAGTTCCATTATTTTTCTTTCATTTAAAAAAAATATCAAGTGTGCCGCTGACGTCACGTTCATCGGAAATACCTCCCACCATAATCCACGTTCCGCTAGCCATGCAATACCGTTCTCCTTAAAAATATAACTTCTAGCATGATATAAGCCGTTGAGAAATAATCAATACATTGTCACTTGATCAACTAAGATAAAAATCCACATATTAGCTATTTTTTATTGTACTTGTAACTTTCAAATTTTCTGAACGGATCATCCTTTTGATGAAGAACGAGCATTGACAACACAGCAAATCGTAATGACAGTTCTCAATTCTCAAAAGTTATATGGATATGTGAGGTTAATGTTTATTTTATTTACATTCAACAATCAACATTCAACTGATAAATTCGATAATAGTGTAGTGAGGTGTTATCATAAACGATTTGGTGTGAATTTATTTGTGTAATTGTTCACGGTCTTTCTTGCAATGACAAATTTAAAATCATTCCTTGAACTCTGCTTTGAATACTATAATAACATAACGTAAAGTACTCACTTGGAAATGTTCCTCACAAAAACATATATTTCCGCTTTTCACAAAAGGTTTATTCACTGTTTCGAACCACATTTTCCGACGCGCTTCAAATTTTGGTGCAAAAAAAATTGATTATTGGAATTCGCACTGGTGTTGAGACAACCGGGTACAAAGCACCTTTTCGACATGTTCAGCTATTGCAGGGATACAGGTACTGGATACCGGAATTAATAACATATTTTAGAACACAAACAACAAAAGCTCTCAAAACTTTCAAAACTGCGTTAACCTCAAAAAATAAATCAAGGTAGTGTTCGTTGAAGTCTAGATCTGATGGAACTGCTTCACTTGTATCAAATGGGTAGGCAAATGAGTTAGACAGAGACAAACTATTCTTATTGATCGCACCGTGAAACAGACGAAAGAACCCATCTGGTATCAAATGAAAACTGTCATACGACACATTATATTTGAATGAGAATTTGGTGCACAACTTTAACAACGTTGCCAAGTTTAGTTTTGATGAATGTGACGTCACGAGCCCACTTTTCTTCTGATAATAGTTAAACAAGCTGTCAGAAAAAATAACTAAAAAATCCCGAGTGATATTAGCGTATTTCTTTCTAATTTCAGTGTTACTTCATATCTCTTGGAAAGGTCCATTCCAGCATTCTGTAATCAAATTTGATTTCAGAATTGGCAAATTCTGTGATGATCGTGGAGAAAAGTGGTTCAGTGATTATACCATACTTGAAATACAAGAATATGTACCGCAATGTCTTGAGAAAGGCGAAAGAACTCTTTTACAGGTCCAGAATGGAAAATGCTAATAACCCCGTAAAAGGCACCTCTGCTGGAGAGTAATGAATGACCTTAGAGGCGAATGGCAAATCAAATGTTCACACAACAACCTCAATGATTCCGGACACTCTCAACTCGCACTACTGTCACCTCTGAGCGCATAACTATAGTCAAGATACGTAGAAACCCTGGTGTGATCTCTTATAGTTGTGAAACCGACATACAAAAATGTTAAGGTACGGCCTACTTGATTCGTGATATTTTTACTGCGTTGATACCGTTTCACCTCTTTAGCAGACAAGTGTCATGTTATGTAATTTTCAACATTGAATTTTATTTGTGGTGATATTCATTAACCATAATTTGTAAACATTCAAATTTCAATCAAATAATTATGACTCAGTACTTCGGAATGTTGGAAACTCGACTATTTTCGACTTATACGCCATCCATCAACGAATGAAGCCAACGGTATCAGTGCAATTACAGTCTCAACAACTTTGTTGAAACAAAGGCGAATCAGTGATAACACTATGGTTTCTATACATCTTGACTATAATAATATAACTACGCCACTTGTCTTGATCTTCTTGAAAATATTCGTCCTGCTTGAATCCCACTCAACAAACACAAGCACTCTCGAAACAAAATCTATTATGAATAGGATAAGAAAGAAAAATACATCCGGAATTGATGAAATAACAGAAAAGTTTTACCAATATCTTTCTGATTCAGCACTACCAGTACTAGTACTAGTAAATCGAATAAATAAATCGTTTAAAATTGGGGAGTTTCCAGCCTTTCCAAAAACCTAACTATTTATAAAGGAGGAGGGACTCTGCTGACCCAAATAACTATCGTGCTATCCATAGAAATTATATGTATTTATATTTCTATGGTCATATCCTCAGATCAATATGTTTAATTATTGATCTGAGGTCCTATCGCACTTATAACCTCTTTCGCAAAAATAATTGAGAAACTCGTTAAAATCCGAGTGCTCGAATACTTAAGATGAACTTTCCCTATATATTGAGCTGAATTAAGTCATATTCAACTGAGATTGGATAAACTTAACAATTTCTTATGTTTTTCTGAACACTGGATAACTAAAAATAACAATTACGGGGAAGTTCACTTAAGAGGATATAAAGTAGGAGCAATGTATTGTCGTGAACATCATATTCGAGGTGGTGTACTTATTTTACTAAAAGATAACATTAAGTGTAATGAATTAGAGTCTATTAAAAAGTTGTCTATTGAATGTCAAGTAGAGATATGTGCAATTAGCTATCGTACAAATACAATGAAAGTCACTATTATAACCGCATATAGACCACCACGAGGTGACCCTAAAGTTTTTTTTAAATTGTGTGTCGCAGGCATTAGAAATAGCAGAGAGTAGATCGAACTTCACTATCTTGTGCGGAGATTTCAATATAAATTACCTAGTACCAGAAGACAGTAACACTAAACTACTCAGTGACCTTTTCAAGTCTTTCCAACTCAATATAAACTTCATAGGCCCCACTAGGATTTTTACAAATATAAATGGTCACACAAGCCGCTCATGCATTGACTACATGACATCTACCTTTTCAGATCACTATTATGAATGCAGGTTAGAACAACCAAATATAGCAGACCATCTGTCGCATATTCTTATGTTTCAAACAAGTAGTAAGTACATTAAGGATGAAAATGAAAAAAACAAAATATCTAAGCGTCAGTTAAATCCTGAAAATATAAATGAATTTAAAACAAGGTTAAATAATATAAACTGGTTCCCAAAATTATATGATATGGTGATTGATGCCAGCTTTTCGTATTTCTTGGAATCTGTTTCCTGGTGCCTTAATGTATCATGCCCAGTAAAATGTATTACTGTTAAAAGTGCTTCTAAATCCTGGATTACACAGAATATTATACAGGACGGTAAAAATTTGAGAGAAATGTTTAGATGTATTAAAGCTTCCCATGAAGCAAATACCGGAAGTCTAACTGTATATCAAAACAGTTTAAAAGAACACAAAAAAAACATCAAACAGGCTAAAATCAATTATTTCAACAATAAAATACACAACGCAAGCAATAAAACCAAGACTACATGGAATATTATAAATAATGAACTAGGAAGGAAAAGTAGATCATCTGAAAAAATTATCAGTCTAATAAACAATGATAAAGAAATTACAGACCAGAAGGAAATAGCAGAATTGTTTGCTTACAATTTCTCAAATGCTGCTAAATTTGCAACTCAAACAAATTTTGGGCAAAACATTTCACTGCCTTGTACAGTCTCAAGGAATTACAATATAATTTATGCTTTCCAAAATGATCCTATAAATGAACCAGAGGTGCTAAACACACTAAAAATATTAAAAAATAAAAAGTCTACTGGACTAGATGAGTTGTCAATAGAAACAATAAAAAAAGTTATCGATGTATTAATTACCCCTCTGACTTATCTATTGAATCAGTCTTATTTGCAAGGATATTTTCCCAATGAATTCAAAAAGGCATTAGTAATACCTGTATTCAAGAAAGGAAACCGCTCTGAAGTAGAAAATTATAGACAAATCTCGTTGCTCTGCTCACTGGCTAAACTGTTTGAAAAAATAGTCTCTATCAGGATTACTAACTATTTGGAGATAAATAATATACTGTGCAAAGACCAACATGGATTTAGAAAAAGTAAATCAACTGAAACTGCAACATATCACTTACTAAATCATATTTATAAAGAGGTGGATTCCAATAATTACGTAATTTCTTTATTTTTTGATTTAACGAGAGCGTTTGATACAGTTTCTCCTGAATTTTTAATTGCAAAATTATCCCAACTTAGCTTCCCAAACAACTTGGTGAAATGGATTGAATCTTACCTCGAAGGACGTACCATGACTGTAAAATGTGAAAACTTTAGATCAAGTTGCAATGATGTTAAGCTTGGAGTCCCACAGGGGTCAGTGCTTGGGCCATTGCTTTTTTTGTTGTATGCTAATGATTTGTCAGAATATCTGGAAGATTGTCACCTCACTATGTTTGCGGACGACACCACTATCACAGTTACAGGGGGAAATATTGATGAACTGCTTATCAAGGTAAAATGCATTATCGACGGATTTAGCTCCTGGTGTCAACGAAACAGATTAATTTTAAACTCCACGAAAACAGTATTGGTCAATTTCTATAATAGGAGAAGTAATGTTCCAGATGACTTAGAAATTATTGACGAAATCAAGAAGAGTAGTGAGGTTAAATTTTTAGGAACTTACTTGGATGAAAACTTATCATGGGATCAACAAATAAAAGATGTTTGCAACAAACTAAACAAAACATTCTTTGCTCTCAGACAAATGAAATCATGCATGAATACAGCAGGTCTACTTGAAATTTATTTTGCAATGGCATATTCACATATATCACTCAATATCACAGCATGGGGTTCCAGTAATGAATTTAACAGAGTATTTGTAGCACAAAAGCGCATTGTTAGACTGATTTTCAGTATGGAACACAGAGACAGCTGTAAACCAGTATTCATTAGAGAAAAATTATTATCCGCTCCATCTATATATATTTTCAAATGTATAGGATTAGCTAGATCTAACATAGAAAATTTTGAAACAAATAGAACGACGCACAGCTACAATACCCGTCATGGTGATCTTTTGCGTATTCCGAGTCATAGGTCAACAAAATATAAAAAGTCCCCTATATACAATGCTATGAATCTGTATAATAAATTACCAGAACAGATCAAGCAAATTACCTCTGAAAAAATGTTTCTTGGCAGAGTAAAGCAATTGCTGCTGCAAAAGTGTTACTATAGTTGTGATGAATTCCTGGATGATGATTTACGATGAACACTGATTTTAAATCTTTTTTTCTTTTATTCTAACTTCTATTTATTCTGATCTTTGACGTTTGGCTATATTTTTTACTAGGCCATCAGCTATATGCACGACTTTTATATATATTATTATATACGACATTAATTTTCATATTTTATATTTTATTGTACTTATTGTATTGTATTTTATTCATATATATCAGTGTGTAATAATATTTTTTATATCTATAAATTATTGACGTACCATATGTACAGGTTGTACCACAGTGGCAAATAAATATTATTATTATTATTATTATTATTATTATTATTCATGGGAGTTATAAACTTATAAACAATTCAGACAATGGAAATCCGAAATAATAGTAATCAAGAATTGAGGGTGTTATTACAGTTAAAACCTCAAAAGCGTAAAAATATGAAGAACATGATACGGTTTCGTATGAGGCAAAAAAGCTACACCTGAGCTATCCTCGCATCAGGACGTTCAATTCCACCCTGCTACCGAGAAAGTATTTAAGGTGTTCGTGCCAGTCCGTTTAAGAGTAATTTACAACTTAATAAAGGCAGAGCCACTATACCACCGACCGTCTAAATTAACTGATCGTCTCGATTTATTGGGGGTGAATAACAGCCAATATGTCTATCACGACGTGGCCGTTAGCCATATAAACACGACGCTACCCTTAAAACACCTGAAATTAAAATGCGCGGGCCTTTATTGGATACCTGCGAAATTAGTAGCTGTGGCTGTAAATTAGTCGGGAGGGGCGGATGGGGGATGTTCAGGCGTGCAAGGGTGGCCGCTCGGAGTTTCACCTGACGGGATGGTGAGTAAAAAAGTACTCAAAGTAAGAAAATGCACGAGACAAGTTAAAAAAATCGGGTATCTACGTGTTCACGAGTGATGACTGCAATATATAGGCCAAACAGGTCGCAGTTCCAACCAGAGATTTTAGGAGCATTTGAGAAGTTACTGACCAAATAAACAAGATTCAAACTAATGCCAATAACCTCATAGAAAATATTCACAATTATTAATAATGTTATTAGTAATTTCCTAAATGCCCCTTGGCTTCTCTCTACCTACCTATGTAACTTCTAGTATTTAAGAGGATGTCATTCTTTACCAAGGTTAGTTTATAACTCGCTCAGAAGTTAACACAGTGTGTCGAAACAATAAGCAATAAATGTTAGTGTAGTGTAAATTGTGATGTAGTAATTTTACTCGACCCATTCATTTAAAACAATTTCAATTTTTACTTGCATATTCAATTTCAGCGGCATGTTTAACCCTTTATCGGCCGGTTCTGATCAAACCAAGCGCTATTTCATGGACCATGTAACCATATGGTATCAACACATTTAAAAACATTTGTTCTTGGTTCTCCGTAGTCCTTCGATTCACAGGCAACGGAAACATACGATAACAAACAAGCTTGGGAGGGGAAACAAAGGCACAAATCGATTTGGCGCTACCTCTAACTGGCAGTTAAACTCTTTATGATTTGTGCTCGTACATTTTTTTGCTAAGGTTGCGTGTACATGTAAATATTGATATTATGAAATTATGCTAATTTTTATAGGCCATTTTGATGACTTGCCCGATAAGGGATACAAAGAATTATGTAGCCATATGGGGACAAGTACCGATAAAGGGTTAAATAATTCAATGGATATGTATTCCAATTGCTGACTGACTGAAAATGACATTTACTAATCTTTCAAATGACACATTGGTTGCTACGTAATAAAAGGCCAAAACAATGTACAGTGAGATGCAAGAGTTAATACATGTGTACTCAAATTATTTCAATGTCATATCTATGATTACAACTGCATTTCACTAAAATAAATAATCATAACAGTGTGCCTCACTTCTCATGGAAACACCCCCGTATCTTCCGTAACAATAGAGGTAAAATGATGAAACTCTCAGGACTGATGGAAATGCTCAAAATGCACCTACAACCTGAATGGGGTTGGCCTAAGTGATATACACTGCCCGCCACTCGCGATGGAACAACCCATTTTTACGGTAAAACATACTAGGGGGCAGAATAGGCTCAAAATTCCTACAGATTCGTGCCCAGGGCCACCAACTTACTACAGAGACTCGTTTTCCCTGAAAAAAATCAGTCCTGAAAAATCCGAATTTGTCTCACTTCTCATGGAAACACCCCCGTATCTTCCGTAATTTTTTACGTAGAACCATGAAATTCAGGATCGATAGATACACTGGAAATGAACTCACTGCACGGGAATGGTCAATCTACGTAATATACACTGCACGCCAGCAGCGAAGGAACCACCCATTTTCCATCGCTGCTGGCGTGCAGTGCACATCATGTAGGATGACCCGTTTTGTGCAGTGAGTTCATTTCTAGTGTATCTATCGATTCTGGAAATTTCAGGGTTCTACGTATAAAATTACGGAAAATACGGGGGTGTTTCCATGAGAAGTGAGACAAATTCGGATTTTTCAGGACTGACATTTTTTCAGAGAAAAAGTGTATTTGTAGTAAGTTGGTGGTCCTGATCACAAATCTGAAGGAATTTTTAGCCTATTTTGCCCCCTAGTATGTTTTACCGTAAAAATGTGTTGTTCCGTCGATATTGGTGGGCAGTGTATATCACGTAGGCCAACCCCATTCAGGTGGTAGGTGCATTTTGAGCATTTCCATCAGTCCTGGGAGTTTCATCATTTTATCTCTATTGTTACGGAAGATACGGGGGTGTTTCCATGAGAAGTGAGACACACCGTATATCTAGGAATTGATGCAAAAACGGCATAAAATTATAGCAAAGCAGAGATATTGAACACAATAACTGGTAAATGTTTGTAGTTTGAAATCCGTAATAAAATGCATTTATTAATGATCAAAGAGTTCTATTTTTTGAATGTTTTTTGTTAAATGTTCATTTTTAAACAATCGTACTAAAAGCCTAAACGTAGATATAATTTTTAATGCCTCCCAGTAAATTTTGCTCTAAAGGTACTTTTGTCTTGAGTCAATTTCATAATAAAAAAGTTTCTCATATGAAACAAACAGAAAATAAGTTGTGAAAAAAAAGAAAACCTGGCTTTTCGCTGTAGATAAGTGTAATTGGATTTCTGATCGTGGTTTTCAACTATAATCAGCTTTTCTCAATAACAATTTTTGAATTTGTCAAAAATAAAGACACTTCACTCTTCAGAAAATTTCATATTTTTTGTCAACCCTCTATACGAGGGTTAAAAAAGTTGATATCCGATGGTCGTATCTTAGGTTTGAGACCATGCATGCAGAACTTTTTATGAAGAATATTCTGACATTCCACAAACTCATAATTATTCAAATGCTTTTTATTCCTGGCTACAATTTGATTTCGAAGAGTAAGCTGCTTTCTTATTAGAAATTCACTCTTATCCATTAATTTTCCATCAAATTCCAGTGGGCTGCTTTTTCAATTCAATTTTTATTTCATCCATTGAGCTGTGAAGATATCAGACAAGTCAGGTATAACAAATATGTATAATACACGTACAACATAAAAGATAAAAAACAAACCAAGTTCGAGTTTATCGAAAACTGTCATAAAACTCATTTATATTATAGTGACAGAGGTCAAGGAGAAGTAATTTTGTTCTTTTCTTGACTTTATGTTGATTATCCAACAATTTAAAGTCAACGGGAAGGGCATTGTATAGTTTGAGTCCTATATGTCGGATGATTTTTGGGACATTGTTAGGCGAACGTTCGGTATGTGAAAGCTGTTTTTTGATCTTGTATATATGACAAAAGTTCCAGTACATACAGCGTGCCCCTAGACCAGTGGGACAGTTAAATATCTCTTGAACCAATAGGAATTTTCAAAATATTATTATTTCACATCATATTGCACTATGCGAACTAACTTCAGGAATGATTATTTTTCATACGAGGGGCACAAGAAAAGCTCACAAAATCGAACATCAATTTTTTTAAACGGAACACCCCATATATTTCAACACATCTGAATTCTCATTCATTTAGGCTAATTATTATTTTTTTATTTTTGAAAATCCGACAAGGCGATGCCAAGTTATACCAGTTTTTCTTTAAATGCAGACATTTTTGAAGACAAACCCATCATTCATACTACCAAGAATTTATGAAATCATTTAAGGCTCTTTTGGTAGTCGGTAGCATATTCTATCATATGAAATACTCATCTCCTTCGAAAGTTATACAGGGTGGTCAGAAAAATGATATGATTTTCACGAAATTCAAACTTTCCTCTCATCAATTTTTCAAATGTGTTGAAATATATGGGGTGTTCCATTTAAAAAAACTGATGTTCGATTTAGTGAGCTTTTCTTGCGCCCCTCGTATAAAAAATAATCATTCCTGAGTTAGTTCTCATACTGCAATATGATGTGAAATAATAATATTTTGAAAATTCCTATTGATTCAAGAGATATTTAACTGTCCCACTGGTCTAGGGACACCATGCAAACGTTGAATTTCTCCGAAGTAGAAGAGTAGGAGCCTGCAAATGTCTAGGATTGATTTGAGAGATCTCAGTTGAAAACATTTGGTACTCAGAGTATTGGCTAAAGATTCACCATGTGATTTGAAAGATAGATGTTGATCAAGTCTAACACCTAAGAATTTGGAGCATTCAACATTCTCGATAGTGTGATCATCTATTATTATTTCTACTGTAGGGATGTTTTTGTTCTGCCTGGTATGAAAAGTTTTAGTAATTTGGTTTAGTAGTGTTTATAAAGAAGTAGTTATCATATGACCACTTAGAGAGTGTTTGAACACTAGTTTCGATTTTATTTTGAATTTGTATCTCAGATTTACCTGTGAATAATAGAGTAGAATCCTCTGCATACAAACAAGTGAAAGCATTCGGGAGGATCAGGGGTAACAGTATGAACAAATTAGGCCCTAACACTGAGCCCTGCGGGACTCCAATTCCGATTGGGAGTTTACTAGAAAAATAGTTAGTTTTTTTATTGTTATCGACATAATTTATTTTTATTATCTGAAATCGTCCCTCGAGATAGGAAGCGAACCATTCGTGAGGTTTACCACGGATTCCGTATTTATATAATTTATCTAATAAAATGTCAAAGGCACGGCTTTCAAGTTGTGTTGTCAATTTATTTCCATGTAGGGGGAGTTGGACTGCGAATATTTTTTATAGGATAGATCTCATAAACAATGGTGAATCTCTTCCTAAATTTTTTCGCAAGAATTTAGCAATACACTGCATGTTTATTAAATTATTTATCAGTTCAAAACCATCAGTCGCCACAGATTCAAACCCTACTAAACAGCTAAATTTTGACGAAACCTGTTTCCGATTTCTCCCATGATCGCACCAATAACGACAGTAGTAATCAACAATCATTTGAAGGGCAATCAAACAGAAGTTATGGCATTGACTTCGAAGAAGAATCAGAGAATAATAGCAGGTCTACATCGGGAAGGTATTCGTACAAAAGGGCAATAATTCGGCCAGTGTCGACAGGTTTATAGCCCAAATGTCGGCAAAACAGGCGCATTTTCGAGTAAACATGAGACTGTGACGAAGCGATTCGGTGATGGTTCATGAAAATTGGTCAATAAAATGCTAAACATGTCATATGATTTGTTACAGTAGCTGTTATGCGTTTCAAACTCTTTGGTCGTTGGGCTATTCACTAGAAAAGTCAAAATAGTTCTCAACAGCATTGTTTCTTGCGGTGGAAATAGACAGTTGGATATTTCTTGGTAGGTAGGTACCTACTCAGAATATAAAATTCGTATAAAATAGTTATTTTTGTATTAGGTGCGTAAAATGAGTGTTTTTTTAATAGCACATGAAAGTGTTAATTTTTGGCCGAGACCGCAGGTAGAGGCCAAAAATTCTCTCGAATGTGCCATAAAAACACGTATATTATATACGAAATTCAAACAACATTTTTTGTACAACTGTGAATGTGAATTTACATCGTCCGATATATATTAAAAATAAATACTTCCAATACATATTGACGTGGTTTTTTTGTCCCTTTTAAACGACTGGTGTCTTGAAAATATTATTCAATGTTTTCAGTGTAAAATCGTATTCAAAAATGTTTCCTGTCGGAAAAAAATAAGTCCAAAATAACTAAATGATACTTCTCTTTTCCATACATATCATCTTTAATGTTACCAATATTTCCCAAACAACTTCACAGCATCCAGTGGTCTTTCTGTGTCGTTACTATAGAAACGTTTTGTTGGCACGCTGCGTGTTTGACTGTTTGACTGTGTTTGCTGGTAGTTGCTTCAATTTCAAGTTATTTCCAAGAAGATGGATGTTGATTATGATACTGGTAGTGATACCCCATTAGATACATCTGAGAAAGTAAATGCAATAGTATCTAATATGTTACCGGCCAAATCCAAGTTAATATATGAGAAAATATATGACCAATTTCGTGAATGGTACGACAAGAAACATGTGAAAAGGTTTCTGAAAATTTGCTTGTATGCTATTTTGAGGAAAAATCGAAAATTATAAAACCTTTTAGGTACGTTTTACTATATAAAGAGTGCTCATTACAGGGTCATTACAGGGTCCATCTACGAGCCCTAACAACTATATGTTGGAACAAGCAGTTACTTTGGGTATAAAATGCCAGGTTACCTAAATTTTTTATTCTAATTGTTTTTAATTTTAAATATCAAATTAGCAACATTTTTTATGTTGTATGGAAGTATTTTCACGGTTTAATTATATATTGCATATATTTCATGCTGATTACTATTTAATTAATTATTTGATAATCGAGAAATGCTGACAACTAAATATTGGAACATGCTTTGCTGTTCCTCACGTTTATTGAGTTTTATCGACGCAAAGAGGCTTTGACATGAAAAATACCAGTAAGTGTGTTGTTAACAAAGATTATCACGAGTCATTCGAGTATTAATATTTAAAATGAGTAGGTATTATCAGTTTTATTACGAGTAAAATACAATAATGTTACGTTGAAATCCTACTGATCCCGAAGTGCGAGAAACTATTATTAATCAGTGCTATAAAGGGAAAACAATGTGTGAAATTTCCAGCGACTTGACTATAACAACTACTGTGTTTAATGCAATTAAAAAATATAGTGAAACTGCCATAATTAATGTTCGCAGTAAAAGCTCAGGCCGTCCAAAAGCTATATTAAGGCATTTCAATAGAATATGTTAGTCTGGAAGAAAAAATACACTACCAGAAGTAACTGCAAGGTGGATAGGCAAACTGGGATAGATGTTTCCAGAGAATGCTGCTTCCAATATATCGACAAGAGCGGTCTTAGTTTTTATAAGGTATGTTGATAGGTACTTCTTTGCGGTAATTTTTTTTATTTTTTGAGTTACAGGCTAAAGAAAAGCCATTGTTGACGGAAACTCAAGGAAGGAAACGGTACATTTGAGCCAAATCAAAGCTTTCGTGGACCATACATGACTGGAACAAAGTTATCTATAGCGACGAATACAAATTTGATGTATGTGTGGGAGATTACCTAGAGTGGGAGATTACCGAAAGCGCGTGATTCGGGAAAAAACAAGAAGCATTCCATAAGGACTGCCTCAAAAGGACTGTAAAGTTTCCACAGGGCATCATGGTGTGGGGTTGTATGCCAGCCAAAGGGTTGTGAACATTACACTTCATTGAAGCCTCAGTAAACGCAGACAAATACCAAGATATCCTTGAACATTCGCTGTTACCAAGTGCAGCAGAGTTATATCCATCTGCAGATTTTATTTTTCAACAGGAGGGAGACTCTATGCCGTACTGCTGAATTAACAAAAAAAATTATGGGAGAGCATGACACTAAGGTTTTGTTATATCCCTCTAGCAGCCCGGATCATAATCCAATAGAAACACTTTGATACAAAATGAAACAATGCCTAATTTTTTCATTTTACGCCAATTGTCTCTATTGGATTAAGATCGTTAGCTTACTTTACCACAACTACGTGCTAAATTGCAATAAATATGGGATAGTTTCACCTCTGAACTCTTTGAAGGCCTAGTTAATACAATGCCTAATAGAGTTCAGGTTGTTATTCGAGCTAAGGGCAATGTTACGCCTTATTAATTTTTATTTTAATATGTTAAAAACCATTTGTTCCAATATTTAGTTGTCAGCATTTTTCGATTATCAAACAATTAACTAAATAGTAATCTACATTAGAGATCCCATGCATGCTGACGGGCGAATTTGAATCACTCTGTATATTTAAATTTCATTCTCCAATGTAATGAACGATGTCGAAACAAAGAATTTTGTTAATACTAATGAAAGGCTCTGTTTGCAGTATTATTATTATTCCATCAAGTACTCAGTAACCTAATCTTGTTCGAGTTTTTGTAGAAAGTTTCAAATTATTCAAGTACACAGAGACTGTAACTTGTGCATTAACGAAGAATATTTCGAGTCTATAAATCTTTACAGCACGATATTCAGTAGCGACAAATTATGATGCTATAAAATGAAAGTGGACAATAAAGATATAAAATCATAAATGCTTTCATTTTTCGCACCGTAACCAAAACTGCTTCTCGGGAAAAAGTGTGAGAAAGAAAGAATAATTCGTCATGATAACTGTGTTGAAGGTGTTACATTTTGATATATGACCGAAATATACCTTACAAATCATGGTTGTTATACTCAAATGAAAAGAGGAATATTATATTACACTTCATTATTAAAGCAGAATGGAACTAATTCCGTTACTACTGAAAAATAATGATCGGATGAAACGCAAATAGAATTTGAGTCGTTTATGGTCAAGATGGCCCATAAAAGAATTCAACACATACATTACGAATAAAGTAAAAATGAAGAAAGCAGAAACGAAAAGAAATCCTTGGATGACGAATTATCTATTGAAGAAAACTACAGAAAAAAGTAATTTATACAAAATATGGAAAAACAATCCATCAGGGGGTCTATTCTCGAGTTCATGCAAAATCATTTTCAAACGTTTGAAGTAACATAGAGCGATACAAACACCGCACGTTGGAAAGAGATATAACATTGAATTCGTATACGTTGAAACTCGAGAATAGACCCCCAGAATACAATAAAATAACATTCAGAAAATCAAAAAATGATCTTTTATCGGAAAGAAATTGAAAATAATAGCAACAACGCAAGTGATTTATGGAAAGTTGTGGGGAAAATAACTAGTAAAACAGAGAAAAAATAGTACAAGAAATAATCTGCACTGAAGATGTCGCAATAAGCAAAGAAAAGAAATTTATTTTAAATTGTTTTGTTGAATATTTTTCAAATATTGTCCCTTCCAAAAACCAACAGATGTAACTCATTTTTCTTGGAAGAACTAACAAAATCAGAAATCATACAAACAATAGAAAACCTTAAAAATAAAAGTCTCCAGGTGTTGATGGTATCAAATCTGAAACTTTGAAGTTGATCTCACAATATACAGGCCGTTTCTTTTATCATGTGCTAACATTGCTATATTCTAAACCGTCACAGATACGAAGATGATTAAATGGGAGAAAAGGTAACTATTGTGGAGAACAGTACAATGATCAAAAAAAATTTACAGGGAGTCTTGCCCTTCCCGAGTTATACAGGGAAAACCAAAAATGCTGTTATTTGTTTTTTACGAATAGAACTGTTATTTCTGAAAATATAAAAAAATTTATAAGGAAAGTTTTAATGTATTCTAAATGTACCATAAAAATGTAAGAATGAATCTTTTATTAAACGTTTCGTGTCAACACGGCCACCATCAACATTTCTTTTGCAAATACGGACCTGTCTATTTTAGTACAAATATTGATAAAGCGATAAAATCGCAATTCAGTGGTATATCACACTTGATATTTTTATAACGTTTCATTTAAAATAACTAGCATCCTCAGTGACAACAATTTTTAATTACGGTCCTGTCGTTAGTTCTTTTGTAAATTATTTTGATTTCTTCAAAACCTATTCAACTATTGGCATACTTCAGACTTCATCCAATAATTTCGATAAGAAGATACCCCAACACAACGAACATTCGTATTTTTCCTTCTTGGGCATTTTTGTATTACAGAAATCCTTGTTTCAAGGCTGATTTCTTCTTAATCAATTATCATACTGAATATTTCTATAATTCTCAATCCTGGAAGTAACGAAAATATTAGTTTTTGGTCAAAATACGACTATTGTGTATTTTTAAACAAGTAGGCTTTGCTTGGTTTCTATGGCAGGACAAATAAATGAGTTGTTGATACGTGTTAAGAACTGTCAGTCGTTTATACACTCAGTCATATCAAAGATGTATTCAAATGACGAAAGGACTGATATGCTATTTGCTTATGCAAAATCAAATAGAAATCCTCTTTTGGCAAAAAATATGTATGGTGAGCTATACCCAAATCGTCGTATTCCAAACATTCAAATGTTTAGACGATTAGAAAGAAATTTGATAGACTGTGTGGTGCATTTGATAGAAATAAAACTAGAAAATGTGTTGTTACTGGAAGTATGCGGAACCAAATAAATGTTTTAGGTAAGCAAATATTACTTCATAAAGATTAACAAAGTGACGAAAATATTTTTTTTTCAATTTAGGATTGGTCAGTTACAAAAATATTTCTAATCAAGATTGTTCTTTACGAGAAATTGCCCACGAACTAGGGATTTCTGTAAAATCTACCAGAAATATTTTGAAAAAGAACAAATACAAATGCTACAGGATACGCAAAGTTCATCACCTCAATGAAAGGGATTACGGAAGGAGAGTACGATTTGCGATGTGGTTGAGACGTAGAAATAGGGAAGTTGGAAATATTTGTAATAAAATAATATGGACGGACGAATCAAAATTCACCAACAATGGTTGGTTTAACAGAAACATCCATTATAGGTGGAATAATACAAATGAACATTTACATAGAGAAACCAATTTCCAGGAAAGGTTCGGAATAAATGTTTGGTTGGGAATTTTGGGAACAAACATACTAGGTCGTTTCTTTTACGACGAGCATTTGAATGGTGGAATGTATTTACATTTTTTATCCAATGAGTTTGATGGCTACTTAGATGAATTGCCACTGAACATCCGCCGTGAAATACAATATTTTCAACAAGACGGTGCCCCTCCCCATAATGCAGCAATAGTAAGGGAACATTTAGATGCAATATTCCCAAGAAAATGGATTGGAAACAATGGACCAATTGCCTGGCCAGCTCGATACCCAGACCTGACTCCTTTAGATTTTTTTGTCTGGGGAGACATAAAGGATAAAGTTTTTTCGACAACTAGTACAGATATCGACCATCTCAAACAAAAAATAAGAGATGCATGTAATAGCATTACACCCATCATGCTAGAAAATTGCCACAGAAATTGTATGGACAGACAACTTATAAGCATTCAACAAAGAGGTCGGCAATTCGAGCATTTAATGTAGGTTATCATGAAGAATTCATTTTCTGTATTGGTTTTATTTTCACTCAAAAATTCAATATGAAATAAATTGTTTTCTGTTTGTTTCATTTCTTCTACTCTTAAGTAAGTTTATTTCCGAGGTAAATTGCTATCGTTCGTCTCTGAAACTACAGATATCATTTATTATAGTGTAAACATAATTTTAATAGATACATTTATTCAAAGCGTCACTGATAATTTTTATATCGGAGAGTTAGGTTTTGTGGAATCCATAAACGACCTAACGACAGGACCGTAATTAAAAATTGTTGTCACTGATGATGTTAGTTATTTTAAATGAAACGTTATAAAAATATCAAGTGTGATGTACCACTGAATTGTGATTTTATCGCTTTATCAATATTTGTACTAAAACAGACAGGTCCGTATTTGAAAAGAAATGTTGATGGTGGCCGTGTTGACACGAAACGTTTAATCAAAGATTCATTGTTACATTTTTATAGTACATTTAGAATACATTAAAACTTTCCTTTTCCATTTTTTTATATTTTCAGAAATAACAATAACTCGGGAAGGGCGAGACTCCCTGTAAATTTTCTTTGACCATTGTACTGTTCTCCACAATAGTTACCTTTTCTCCCATTTAATCGTCTTCGTATCTGTTACGGTTTAGAATATAGCAATGTTACCACATGATAAAAGAAACGGCCTGTATATCAGAACCCCTAGCATTTATTATAAACTGGGCATTTCGTACTGGAAATTGTCCAAACGCTTTCAAAACCGCCATAATAACACCAGTCTTCAAGAAAGGAAACAGACTTGAAGTAGATAAGTACCGACCAATATCTCTGATATCTAATATTGCGAAAATCTTCGAAATAATATTGAAAATGCGAATAGATGAATATCTCAATAAATACAATATATTATCAGAAAGACAATTCGGTTTCAGAGAACGCAAATCAACGCAAGATCCGATAAATTACCTGACATCAAAAGTAAGTGAATACATTGACAAGAAGTCTCCAGCCCTATGCATTTTTGTTGACCTTACGAAAGCATTTGATACTGTCAGTCACTCTCAACTTCTCGAAATATTAGAAGGACTTGGATTTAGAGGAATATCTTATGATTTATTCATAGACGAAAATAGACGATGAAATCAGTGAAAAAAAGAACAGTAAAGTATGGTGTTCCCCAAGGTACTGTTCTGGGTCCGATTCTCTTCAATATATATCTGAACGATCTCTCTAAACTACAGATGGAAGGAGACGTGATTAGTTTCGCAGACGACACTGCAATCATATACAAAGCTGATTCCTGGGAAACGCTCAAAACCTCTTCAGAACTAGATTTCAAAATTATTATGGAATGGTTCGATAGTCGTTTGCTTTCCATTAATGTTGATAAAACTGTTTACGTTCCATCCACCTCGTACATAACAGCCTAAACATTTCTACTAGACATGAAAATTTCAAGATACAATCAAATGTAAGTGTAAAATAATATCTAGGTATTTATGTTGACTGATGCAATTTAAAATGAGACATCCATATTACAGGAAGACTCGTCGCTCCAAATGATCTTGTTGAAAAAATCTGGATCTGCGTGATGTTTTTGCAACATTTGCCGGC
Organism: Chrysolina oricalcia; assembly: GCA_944452925.2. Taxonomy (NCBI): domain Eukaryota; kingdom Metazoa; phylum Arthropoda; class Insecta; order Coleoptera; family Chrysomelidae; genus Chrysolina; species Chrysolina oricalcia. The sequence goes on from OX101817.2 coordinate 3,045,696, forward strand.
AAATTTGAGCTCGTGCTGGGTAATCTCTGGGTAGCAATCTTCACTTGTTCTTTGACAAATGACCCTACAAAAGTCGGTGGAGAGCAGCTCCTCGCAAGTAATGAGTAATATTACTTGAGTACCTTTTGGATTTGGGGTAAACTTTATGAAAAAAAATCTAGTATCTAAACTAAAACTTTCCATAAAAATATTTCTCACAGCCCCCCTCTAAAATGTTTAAAATGTTCGGAAAATGTTTTTAATGTAGACATTAGGATAATCCTTTAGCAATATTTTACAAAAAAAAATTATTAGAAAAGTGTAAAATTATACCACTCGCACAGAAAAAATACTGAGAGAGACAAAACTTTGATGTTTTCATAAAAAAACAAATATCTCGAAAACGGTAAAACTTTTATATTGGGGATTTTTTCATAGCAGATAGGGTTTGACGTGGTCTTTACGGGACACCCTGTATATAAAGTTGGTGTTATCGACGATCCATCTAACTTTAATGCTATTTCACTCATACCCATTTAAGCAAAAATTAGTGAAAAACTAATTCTAATTCTACTTGATCAAGCAATCCAGACTTCTGCATTTAACCTATACAATAGTTATAATCGTCGGCAAGTCTCCAACAGAAAACAACTACTGCACCCTACGACCACTGAATTATATCTGTTAGAATGTTAGATTATTGGCAAAGTATTCTACAAGAACTAATTCGCAATTTTATCCCAATCTCAACGCCAAAACATGTCTCTACCCACATGGGGGAATACCTACGGACTGGTTTCACGGTTTTGCCGATCATCAGGGCAGGGCAGCTTACCCAACTCAATCGAAAAACATCTTGACCTCGAGATTCAATATTTAGGGGTGATTATAGATAGACAGCTCAAATTTAAAAAAAACGTGCAAATAATTTAATCAAAATTATTTCATATAAGATCAATTACCTACTTGTAGGTATAGATATGCTGCTTTTCTGTCAAGATTGGCCAAAACTATTCTGTTTAACACCCTAATATTACCTCATTTCACCTACTGTTCCACAATACTTCATCTGCTAATAGACTGGGAGATGCTGACAAATTTAAGGAGACGATTTTCTCGTTCATGCCTTTGAGACCAGTTAAAGATATAAAAATTCTGACCAAAATAGTGATTTACATTTATTACTTTTTAAGACTGAAATTTCAATGTGTAGTTTTAAGTGTATTAGTTTATACAACGAAATAAATAAATTATATATACAAAGTCTAAAGATCGTCGTTTAATAAATTTCATGTTATATGTGAAACTATGGAAATAATTTTTTATCATTGTATACTTCCATCCTAGTCGACAACATTGCAATGTGAATAGAAGAGAGTATATTTAATGACGAACAAATCTAAAATCCACTACATATTACTGTAGGATTTTTGTCAGTTGTCTAGAGGAAATGAGTTCAAAAGGCTGCCGGATAGTTTAAGAACAGGAAAACACAGTTTATTGATAATTATCTACAATACTGGTGAATTAGGGAAAACATCAAACTTCGTATACATCTTTGAAGTAGGTAATCATGAACAGAAAACAGCCACTGAACGTCTTCGCGTCTTTTTTGGGGTGATTATAATCGTCGTCGTCTCAATGAATAAAACAAATCGCGGCTCGATATGTCTTATTTGACTCTTCTCTGTGAGGTCGTCTTTTCTCACTTCTTTGGTTGAATCATCTTTTTCGTTACAAAGGACACGTCTTGACCCGTAACTAACTGTAACGACTTTAATTGAACTCTCTGGCCCCGTCTTTTTGGCTGAGAGATACTTTTCGTCTCAAACGTCTACGCGTCTTACTAAACGTCAGTGCCCACCCACATCTGTCACCTGACATCGACATCTCAGAAAGTGTGTATGATGTACAGTAAGTTTAATTATAAAATCAACGAAATGAAATTATTAAACAAAAAGTAAAAAGTAAAAGTAACTATTGGGTGTTCCAAAAATGCGGAGCCCACATTACTGACATGTCTAATTGAAAATATGCCGTCAAATCAGATCTCAATGAAGACCCTCCAGTCGCAACCCTTGCATTTTCATAAATAGACAGTAACATGTGTAAAGTCCATTAAAACATAATCTAATAAAATACGACTGGCAGATCCTTGTCCATTGTGTAATCCTTTGTTGTGACAATCCGTATAATACAACACGCAGTAATATGTTAAGCCGCATCACAAAGAGGGCTTGTGACGGTTATCTACCCTATTCATTTTTATTTGATATCGGTCCGAAGGCCATAAAGGCATATGAAAAGCAATATGCTCGAATATTTCGAGTGAATGGTCCATCTACGTTTGATAATTGCAGAGATAGGCTGATGTGATGTGAAATAGCCTGTTTCGATGGAGGAGTTATGATTTCGATAAATTTTGTGATGAATAAATCAGAATGATAATCTGGCGGAGGCACTAAAAGCTGATGGGGAAGTTGATGAAGAAGACGCTAAAGAAAACTAAGCCAGAATATGCTACGTATCGGGATGTATCCGCCTCCGTTTTCTAGTCTGCAATGACAAGCATGATCTTCAGAAATGTCTAGTCAAGTTAAGTCAAAGTCAAGTCAAAAAATACTTTATTGTCGAACATGTAGAGTAGAGTAGTTTATTTGACCACTTTATATACAAAGTACATTTATGGCTTTATGGCAAGTCACATGTATACATATATATATATATATATATATATACATATACAAACATGATCTTCAGAATTGTCTAGTCAAGTTAAGTCAAAGTCAAGTCAAAAAATGCTTTATTGTCGAACATGTAGAGTAGAGTAGTTTATTTGACCACTTTATATACAAAGTACATTTATGACTTTATGGCAAGTCACATGTATACATATATATATATATATATATATATATATATTTAAATATATATATATATAGTAGGAAGTTTTCGTGACTGATTATAATATGAAGTAGTAAATTCGTGAGGTTGCAGTCAATTGGTGAGCTAATTAGAAATACTCTTTGAAATTTGTCGAGCTTTCGACAATGTTTATTGTCTTCTACAAAATGTATGGTTTACAGTTGGTATAAATATAAATATAGATGGCTATATATATATATATATATATATATATATATACAAACATGATCTTCAGAATTGTCTAGTCAAAGTCAAGTCAAAAAATGCTTTATTGTCGAACATGTAGAGTAGAGTAGTTTATTTGACCACTTTATATACAAAGTACATTTATGGCTTTATGGCAAGTCACATGTATACACATATATATATATATATATATATATATTTAAATATATATATAGTAGGAAGTTTTCGTGACTGATTATAATATGAAGTAGTAAATTCGTGAGGTTGCAGTCAATTGGTGAGCTAATTGATACACATCAATGAAAATGAAGAATCATGAACAAAAAAACAGATGTAAATAATCTCAGTCAAATTTATACCTTTCTCCTCAAATTGAATAAATAATCTATTTCACCATGTATCAGAAATTTCCTTCTTGATTAGTTATTAAATTTAAATTGTCATCATCATTGTCATTCATCTTATGTCATGTTTTCTATCCGGTTGGTCCCAATTTCATTTTAATTATCATGTTAGTAAGTAGCCATCTATATTTATATTTATACCAACTGTAAACCATACATTTTGTAGTCGTCCTGAAGAAGACAATAAACATTGTCGAAAGCTCGACAAATTTCAAAGAGTATTTCTAATTAGCTCACCAATTGACTGCAACCTCACGAATTTACTACGTGTTTCGAGCTTAAGCTCTCATCAGTACGGTAAAATAAAGTGCGAAGATGTACAACACTTGGATGTAAAAATGGAAACAAAGGAAGTCAACAACAGGAAGCCAACCACACATTTGTGGCTTCGGTTAGAAGACCTTGAGATATCAAGGCAACAACTGACGTCGCATCGGAGACAGCTATAGCTACCAGCTAATATTATAAAATTAATTTTGTAGTGTAATTATGTATTCCAATATTTTATTATGAATAATTTAATACAAACTACTTTTTGTTGTAAAAATAATGAAAAAAGTCGAAAATTATTGAAAATATTGAGAAAATCATGATTCAGGATGATTTTTTTCTCAATTTTAAGCGGTTCAACAATATATAAACCACCAAGTTACATAGACCTTTTGAAAGTAAACATTTCAACAAATAAAATGATCACTTATGTACCTTCGAAATATTAAAAAAGACCAGAACAATTGTTCGTGGAACATAAGGATATTTTTTCTAAAAATATACAGAACTCGAAAACTAGTCTTCTGAATTGAGAAAAAAACATTCTCATTCGATACCACAAATTTTCACTTATAATATAACAAGAGCTAAAATTATTTCCAGGAATAATTTAACCTTGCATGGTATTCGGTAAGAAAATTTGGAAAAAAATTATTAATCCAATCTGACATTTTAAATTCATTTCACTACTTGTCAAGTCCACCATGTTTCGTTAAATAAAAAATATTACCAACTTTAGTTACACCAAATGCTAAACTTCAGATGGATATTAGATCAGTCTATCGCCCTTTCATAATTTTGGGTTGCTAAAGGTAGTAGAAATGTATTTTTTGTTAAAGTAATCCATAACATTTCTAATGTAAAAAATATAATATTAACATGGTTTGTTGCGGTAGGTGGCCGTGATATAGGCGGCCATGCTTTTGACAGATGAGGTTTATATTGGTAAATTACATTGAGTTACTGTATAGTAAACCAGCAAACAAACATATTCTTATGTAAAACATTTCTTGTAAGCATTTGCGTTAAACAATTTGAGAAAAATGAAAGGCTTTGAAAAGTACAATTTATGTAAATACTGCAAAGAATTGAGTCAAGTGCAAATATGTCATCCAAAATTAATATATTTAACGAATTTAATGGAAGATTGCGACCAGGAAGCGTTAGAGTCGAATGGTTTGTTTACGAAAATCAAAGAAAGTCTGCTGCAGATGTCAAGTAAATATGGCCTTTTGCATAATAGAGATTTGAGCAAAATTGTTTCAAAATATTACATATATGTCTTAAAACATAGACATCTCATTAATTCGTCACCTTCATATTCACCATTAAGAAGAGCAGCAACATTTAAATCTTACTATGTTTGTAGATCCTACGTTATTTGAAATATAAATTGTTAATGCATAATAATTAAACAAATTTGTGTTTTCTGTTTAATGACACTTTATAGCGAATAATAAATAATAATGTTAATAGTCACAGGTATATCTACAATATTTAATGGTTGTAGATCATATACATATACCTCAGTAAAAATATCACCGTTTTCGAGATAATGGGCATTTTAAAAATTTCTGGAAAATCGCTACCTAACCTTGGATTTTTGAGTGCCGTGTATACAAATTGAGACGAATTCAAATATCCTTGCTGCTGAAGATTACTGATGAGTGATGCTTTCAGACGTACAGAACAGTTTTTCAGAAAGAGAAATATTTTCCAATTAATGAGGGTAAAATGACAGATTTGAGATTCATCAATTTAAAAAAAAAAGTTTGACATTATTGTCTGGATGAAACATAACCAATTGGAAGTGGATATTCATTTCAAAAGAATGCTCATTTTGCCCAGACTCTACCATGGTATAAAACAAACTATAATTATTTTTATTGAATTAGGCGTGGTATCATTCAAGGCTTCCATCAACTTTTATACTCACGCCCAAAACTTATTTTATTTCGATTTCATCAAGATAAAATTTGGAAATGATTATTAATAATGAAGAATAGACTGCTTTGTAGCATACAATAGTATGTCAATAAAATTAAGTTTTCATGTAACTAAGTCTAATAAAATTATCGAAATGAAATGTCGATTATCCGACATGGCACCTACTAATACGAATTCTTGTGATAAATGTCGCAATTGTCCAACATCCAGATTCCAACGAAGTTTCAAAGACCGACAGATATACAGGGTGTAACCAAATAAATGCAACATTTTTTTTTTAGGAGGTGAATCCTTGTCGAAAATTAAAAACTTTTTCTAACTCCTGTGTTGTGTCCGTAGAAGCAATAGTTTCCTAATGGAAAAAAATACAGCAGTAGGTGGCTGTCACATTTTGTTTGAACAACTTGTGACTTCTGTCGTAGTTTTTTTAAATTATTCCACATGTTTCATTCAGTGGTATTTATTTCTTTGTCATGACATATACACGTTATACTTCCCGAGACTATGCGCATATGCACTACATTTATGGTGAATGTGGAGGTAGTGCTACTGCTGCAGCAGCGCTTTATGCAGAACGATATCCGATTGCACAATGCCGCTCAGATAATCGCTGATTTGAGGGCTATCACCTATAACGCATTTGAATAGGTTATTCTTGAAAAGATGTCGTCTCTGCGTACGAGTGGATGGAAAATAACATTTTTGTAATATTATTCAGTGCGATGTTGAATAATCGAAATTCTATTCCTTCCAAAAATAAGTATGTTTTATACCATGGTAGAGTTTGGACAAAATGGGCATTCTTTTGTAATAAATATCTACTTCCACTTGGTTATGTTTTTTTCAAACAATAATGTCAAACTGTTGTTAAAAAAATTGGTGAAACTCAAATCTGGCATTTTACCCTCATTTCTCGAAAAATTGTATTGTTTTCTGAAAAACTGTTTTGTACGTCTGAAAGCATCACTCATCAGTAATCGTCAGCAGCAAAGATATTTGAATTGGTCTCAATTTGTAGACATGGCACTCAAAAATCCAAGGTGAGGTAGTGAATTTCAAGAAATTAAAAAAATGCTCATTATCTCGAAAACGGTGATATTTTTACTGAGGTGAAATTCCGATATTCTGAACAGTCATGACCTGGTCTATCACCAGTTTCAATATTGTACAAGGTTTACCGGACACCCTGTATATGTTTACATTTTCAACTGTCAAAAAATTTCCAGTTAAATATCGTGGCGCCACGAAAAAAATTCCGGAATTTTTTTTAGTTGCCATGGTAGCTAGTCAAAATTAAGGAATCTTATTGGTTAAAAAGTAGAGGTTTGAAATTTTCATGTAAATTGATTAATTTATTCGAGAGAAAAAAATTAAATACTAAAAAATCGGTTTTTCGCCATTTCAACGGATAATTTGAGGTTATGTCGAAAAGTGTTCCATGAAAAAGTTTTCGACTACTTTATAATCTACAACTTTTCAATTAAACATTTTTCGCTAAGAGGTCTCGTTTCGCCGCAAATCTCAAAAACCGTTTTTAACCCCTAAACTGCATCCCCATTTCATCATTTTGTGTGTTGTGGTGTTTAATTTTTGTTTTTCCTGAAAGTTGAAACCTCAACAACATTCTCCAACTGGTTTTTGCCTGTTACTTTTTTTCTTATTTTAGCGTTTAGAATTTCTTTTGGCACCACCCTAGACAGTTACCTAAATAAATGGATTTTTTGGAGCATCTGGAGACTCTGGAGAATCAATGCATACTATTTTACCGAAAAGCAGATTTTAACAATTCCCAAACCTTTTTAGGAATTTTCATTGAGTAGTTGTTCAAGTGTCATAAACTTATTGTATTTACTTGAATCTCTTCAAGTTGATTAAAAATTAAAATACCTTCATTATGGAAGATTTTCAAAAAAATATTCCGTCTACGCTCAGTAGGAACTGCGCTTGAAAAGAGCCATAAAAGCGAAGAATTGAACTAACGCACAGTTATGCTCTATAATACCCCATTGTGTCATTTACAACCTTCACCCAATTATGTCGATTTTTCGAGTGATTGTCCTTGGCCCCGTTTCATTTTTGAAAGTATACCGAATCATCTTTTGTAAACGTCCATTATTGAGCCATGAATGTTTTCGTTCAGAATGTGATTTATACGAACTTCTGTCAAAATATTTTACAACACTCGTCTTTTCTTTTGAATATGGTTCAGTAGGACAAGCGTGCCGGAGATTTGTCGTTTTTGTTTTCGATACTGAGAAGGCCCTGATAACAGTTGAAATGGAAAATAATGGGGGTTTTGTCAAGACAAATGCGCGTGAAGGTTGTTGATGTTGAAGATAAGTTTCGAGCGAAAGTGTTTGTCCTGCTTCGACGAAGAATTCTTTCAAGACTGATCTTCATAAATGCGTATCACTCAAAATGTCAATGTCATCCACCCAGTTAGCATATTATTTGTAATTTTCAAAGTTTGTTAAATAATTTTAAACAATAAAATTTTACCTGCATTCAATCTGGTTTCAGATCTGACTAGTATTCCAGTCTACAACAACCATTTTGGTGAATTTCTCTTCAATGGCACCGAAAATTATCATCCAGGGCTCATTCAATTCAAAATGACCTCTAGAAACTTTTTGAAAAATTTGAAGGTGCGCCGGCAAAAATTGCAAAAGTTATAAACAATTTAGTTAAAAAAAAGGACGGGGTTTGGTTTGTTGCAAATATCTCGGAAACCATTGAAGGTATCCACAATTTGAAAAAAGATCCTGAATGAGGAGGAAATCTCACCTCCCGGAACTCTGCCACCAATATTTAGAATTTCCTCGTATCATTGTTAATAAAATATCTCATAAACAAATGGAGATAGGATAAAGACACTTCAGGTCTTTTTAGGTAGGAGTACAGCTTTTCACCAAAGCTGTACTCCTATGATTTATCAACTTTTTTAGCAATAGGGAATATGCAAGTGATTTAAATTTACTTGATTTATTTACCTCCGATACTTTATTGTCTTGACATTACTCCCACACCATTAGTTTATCACTTAGTTTGTATTTAACTCCATAAAACTTTAATCAACAAGTGCATAATAAGCGCGCGGAATTCTAATTTGCGAAACGCATCACCATTGGTCGAAACGAAGAATGACGTCACATGGCACGTTATGAAATTTATCTGTGTTGATATTCATACTGTGCTAGTGTCTTTCATAGAAAATTTGTTTTTATTTATATATTTGTAGTGCGATTTTGGTCTGGTGACAATTGTAAATTATCAAGAGCAATGACTGGAAGTGGTTTTGTCAAAGCACAATCCGACAATACCTGAATTGATGAGTAGTAATAGTTTATCAAATGATAGTTTTCCTTTTGTAATTTAGGTGAGGCAGGTATAAACCGAGTTATCTCCCGCTTGATATACAAAACATTTATGCATATAAAACTTACTTCTGATCAATTCACTTCATGTTAACTATCGAAATACAATGTAGGTACTCACATTGAAATGATCTTCACAACAAAGTAAATGTGATATTGGAGATACTTCGCCTCTTCTCATAACCTTACACCATTGTTTACGTATTTTCGCATCTCTTGGAACAGAAAAAAATACTTTATTTGGTGTACTTATAATTGTGTTTTGGCATTCCCTTACTAAATGAAGCGAAGTTTTGTATAAATTCTCTTTATTGCAAAGCGCTTTCGACTTTCGTCATCTTCAGTGCTTTCTGAAAGTAAATACTCAGTTGAGAGGACCGAAATTGAGTTTAAGAAAGAGGTTAAAATTTCGGTCCTCTCAACTGAGTATTTACTTTCAGGAAGCACTGAAGATGACGAAAGTCGAAAGCGCTTTGCAATAAAGAGAATTTATACACTTTTATACAAAACTTCGCTTCATTTATTTAACAAGTGTATTCAGCTTCACGCATTTATTCCTTTACTAGACAATACCTATAAAATGTTTTTTTAGCATTTTCCATTATCGTAATATCGATTAAAACTGCAAATCCATAACCTAATTAATAACTGTCAATAGTGTCAATGGCCATAACTATAGAAAGGCTTGTTCATTGAAGACTGCTCTGGTTGATCGAGGTCACTTTCACATATGTTCATCTCTCTCTAACACTTGTATTGCATATGTCTTACTGTTTTATAAAATATCAACTTCAAGCAAGTAGAGCAATCAGAGTACGTCTCAACCATTGTTTATATATAAACAATGTCTCAACGAACGACACTGAAGAAGAACAACACTGATCGCGCCATGTGACGTCATCCACAGCGCGCGAAAATGGAGGCGTTCAAATAGGTCAAATTCAATCGGTATTTTATATATTATTTTAAAAATTAATTCCAAGACTTTCAATCGTATTTATATTTTTTACTATGTTTTAACGAAGTAAAAAATTGATTGAAAAAATAAAAAAAATTATGCATATTCCCTATTGTTTATAAAAATATCCCCAAATTCTGATTTTTACGAATTTCATACTTGAAAAACTCATTAACTATTTGAAATAGGACAAGGACACTTCAGGTCTTTTTTGTTCTTCTTTTAATAATAAACAAAGTGTAGCTTATTTTAATAATGCAAATCGAAGCAGGATTAAAAAATTGTGGGGTTTGCAGTTATTTATAGAAAAGAGTTAATAAAAGTTTTGAATGAGGATATTGACATACTTAGATACAAGATATATCCTGCTCAGAGCAAAATTTATTAAAGATTCAGTCAATCTAGGAGAATTTTGGCCTACGTTGGTATTCTTATGAGTAACGTCAAGGAGACCCTATTTCTAGTGTTTCTGGAAGGCATGTGGAAACCCACTAAAGCTAGAAAATGGATAACATGTTTTTGAGAATTTCAATATCAAGTCCGTTATTATTCCCCGTTTCTCTAATGTCAAAATATTGATAGAAAGTCTTACTGAATTAACATTTTCAATATTAAAAACACCATTTACCTTAAAGTTAAAAAATCTGAACCTACTTTGGATTCTCTCAAGTCTTACCTTGTATAAGTTATAACGTGAATTCCAGATAACAGTGGCAAAGCTCATCAGTGTAGGCAAAATACTTTGACTGAATAGCCTTTATGAGTTCTGAAATTCTTGCACTCCCTGCTAATAAAACCATTTTGCTAAATTTTTAACGATATATATTCACAATTTAGACACATGATTTATTTTCGAAAATTGGCATTCTGATTCGAAAAACAAGTACATTTTCGAATTCAGAAGGATATTTTTTATAAGATGAACAGTAATACTCGCGGAATAACGCATTTTTGAAACACTCTCAGGCGATCAAAGTCGAAAAATGCAATTTCTAACGAACATTTTTATTTTCCATTTTTCGAAAAATCGGAAACTTCCGTCAGACGTATTTCGATTAGCTGATTCCGCATATCACCTCAAAAATTAAATTCGACGAAGGGGTAACTGGAAAAGGGCAATTTTTTCGACGAAAAATTGCACCCATCCGCAAAATCCATATTTCCTCAATGAATTAGCATTCTAATTCTTAAAACAACTACATTTTCGGATCCAGAAGGAAATTTTCTATAGGATGAAGTAATACTAGCGAGATTACGCATTTTTTGAATACTCCCAGGCGATCCAAGTGCTTTTAGAGCATTTCTTAAAGATGAGGAACAATCGGTTCGAACTGCAATACCACAAAATATCAGAGCTCTCGAAGAAATTTAATTTTTGTGTTGTTTCATGAAAAAGAGATTTACCTAACATGTGCTTTTAACAGTAGCCAATGCTCAATTAATTCCATTGAACTGGGTAAGCCGATTGCCTGAAAATTACTACGAGTGGATCTGAATCTGCAGAAATCCCATAGGTTTTGCCAAATTTTTGTTGAATTTGTATATTTTTAATTTCAGATATTCTTCAGTTGCATTGGCCCTCTCTTGCCTAGTAGCCGAATCAAATTGTATGTTCATATCCCTGATATTAGGAAACTTTCAGTTACCAGCTTGTGAGCTTTCACATATCGTACTAGATGGCGGTTTAAGATTCTTTATCACTATGGACATTGTTTAAATAGAACAATGCTATGGGCAATTATTTAACGATTCACAAATCATTATTCAAATGAAAAAGTAAAAAAAAAAATATTATATCTGTAAATAGTTGCATTTCTAGTATTGCTCTACGGATTTCAAAACGATTTGACAATAACCATTGTTATTCAACAGTCTTCAAAAATTGCTAGTTTTTATATATATATAGGGTGTTTCTAAATTCAATACAAATATTTCCAAGGTGTATTCTTGAGGTCAAAATAAGACGTTTTTTTCCATAAATGTGTGTCTTTAAATCCACCCCCTCCAAGCTACAGACATAGCAAGTTGCTTGAAAAAAATTAGTAATTCAACCGTTCAACAAAGGTCAAACTAGCAAGTAAATCAAAGTGCTATGTTGCATTTTAAAAGTCAAAAGCGTCCAAATGGGAAACAAATTAAAAACTCATAGCCCACAAAGTATTTTAATTTGTTACTTATTTCCCCTTTCATTTAGGTACTAGCGATTTTCTAGAAAACCATAAGCTGACTCAAAAAAATGCAAGAGGCCAAAACTTTAGGTTATTTCATGGACAACACATTGGTGATATTTGAATTTGAATGTTTTGGGCGGAAATAGAAAATTTTGGCCATAAAAACTATAGGCAACCCTCATTCACCTCTTCAAATCAGAGTTATCTTATTTTTGAAAAAATAAATGAATAAAGCGTCCAAAAAACCGAGAGTCTGTAAATTTTCCGAACATTTGTTGCATAATTGTAGACGCCATTCAAAATTCACGATTTTTTTCTGGCAACTTGCGATGTCTGTAGCTGGAGGTGGTGAATTTTAGGACACGTTTGTGGAAAAAAAGTCTTGTTTTGACCCTAGAAATACGCCCTTGAAATATTTGTATTGTATAGTAAATACAATGTCACCTTATAAATAAAATAAAATTAACTTGAAAAAATACAAACAGTCTGATTAAAAATTCACACGTATAAATAAAAAGTTACATAAAGAATTCATACATAAAAATATACTAATTTTTCATTTAGTAATTCTTCAATCGTCTTTTGAATGTATTTATCGAACCACTCTCTTTAATTTCTTGTGGTAGGCCATTAAAACAATCTACTCCTTTATAAAATAAAGAATCATGTGTACTTTTTTTGTTTGTAATATGAAAAAAGTGTGTTGGATAAACTCATAAAAAACGAACAGAAGTTAAGTATTACGGGGACTTTATAATTAATAAGTAATTCACGTGGTTTCGATGTCGTTCTTCAGACAACGGTCTAACGTCAAGCGTGACATTTTACGCTACCTGTTGAAGTAACTACCGAGAGTACCGATAATATAATCAATAAAATCCAGGACCTATTATTGGCCGAGAGCTTACAGCGAATGTTTGATATTACTGTTTTTTATATAAACCTCGTAAATGGTTTTCTTCTGAAATATAGTCGCTATTGTATCCAAACTGAAAACTTTGCTCGGCAAGTTTTTGAATCTGTTACCTACCCACAGAATAACCTACGTCACACATCTAAAGAAATTATTTTTTACTTTTAAGTGCATTTAAATGAAAGATTGTTTCTAAAAATATTATTTTACCTAATTTTATTTCTAAACATATCTATGAATTTTTTTCCTGAATTTCAGACTTTTCCCTCAAGAAAATATGACGTATCTGAGAAACGGCTGAATCAAAAGATGAAGTGTAATTAAATCATTTTAATGAGAATTTGATTTCGAGAGCAAAAATTAGATAAAATACAGAGTATTCCTTACGAAAACTAGTAAATTTAGGTCATATCTCAAAAATTAAAAGTATGAGAAGAAATCCGGTTTCACATTTGAATTCCTCAGATAAAAGTCAACAAAAAAGATTTTTGCGCGATATAAAAAATTTTACAAATAAAAAAGTTATAGACCCCATCCCAATATGCAAACTTTTCAAAAACCCCTCGTAGCTCGAAAACAAATCAAGATGCGGTTCACCTTTCACCTATTCTGGAACATCGAGTTTCGCGAGTGGGTGTCAGTTATATTTCCCCATTTTTCTCGAAATTTCAACTTTTTTCCGAGAATTTCGACTTTTTTCTCGAATTTCCGACTTAAATCTATAAAAAAAGTATCCCAAAAACGGCTGAACTAAAATAACAAGAATAATGAAATTACTTTATTTCGAGAGCAAAAATAAAATACAGGGTTTTCTTTTAAAAACTGTTATCTCAAAAATTAGAAATATGAGAAGAAATCCAGTTTTCCGATTGAATTCCTCAGAAAAAAGTCTACAAAAAATAAGCTTTGCGTGCGAAATCAAAATTTTCACAAATAAAACAGTTATAGAACCCATCCCAAAATTAACGCAAACTTTTCAAAACCCCTCGTCTTGACAAAGCAAGATGCAGTTTTCACCTTTCAAATTTTCTTGAACATCGAGTTTCGCGAGTAGGGGGTCAGTTTTTAACCATTTTTCTCGAAATTTCTACTTTTTTCAGAAAATTTCAACTTTTTTCTCGAATTTCCGACTTTTCCCCTCAAAAACTATATCTCAAAACCCGCTGAGCTAAAATAACGAGAGTAATGAAATAACTTTATTGAGAATTTTATTCCGAGAGCAAAAATTGAATAAAATACAGGGTGTTCTTTAAAAATCTGGTAACTTTAGGTTATATCTCAAAAATCTAAAGTACGAGAAGAAATCCGGTTTTACATTTGAATTCCTCAGAAAAAACTGTACAAAAGGGCTCTGTATGCGAAATCCAAATTTTCACAAATAAAAAAATTATAGACCCCATACATCCAAAAATGCAAACTTTTCAAAACCCCTCGTAGCTCGAAAACGTCTTGACAAAGCAAGATGCGGTTTTCACCTTTCAACTTTTCTTGAACATCGAGTTTCGCGAGTGGGGGTCAGTTTTTCCCCATTTTTCTCGAAATTTCTACTTTTTTCCGAAAATTTCGAATTTTTTCTCGAATTTTCCGACTTTTCCCTCAAAAAAATATATCTATAAGACCGCTGAACTAAAATAACAAGAATAAAGAAATAACTTTATTGAGAATTTTATTCCGAGAACAAAAATTAAATAAAATACAGGGTGTTCTTTAAAATACTGTTAACTTTAGGTCATATCTCAAAAATCTAAAGTACGAGAAGAAATCCGGTTTTACATTTGAATTCCTCAGAAAAAACTGTACAAAAGGGCTCTGTATGCGAAATCCAAATTTTCACAAATAAAAAAATTATAGACCCCATACATCCAAAAATGCAAACTTTTCAAAACCCCTCGTAGCTCGAAAACGTCTTGACAAAGCAAGATGCGGTTTTCACCTTTCAACTTTTCTTGAACATCGAGTTTCGCGAGTGGGGGTCAGTTTTTCCCCATTTTTCTCGAAATTTCTACTTTTTTCCGAAAATTTCGAATTTTTTCTCGAATTTTCCGACTTTTCCCTCAAAAAAATATATCTATAAGACCGCTGAACTAAAATAACAAGAATAAAGAAATAACTTTATTGAGAATTTTATTCCGAGAACAAAAATTAAATAAAATACAGGGTGTTCTTTAAAATACTGTTAACTTTAGGTCATATCTCAAAAATCTAAAGTACGAGAAGATATCCGGTTTTACATTTGAATTCCTCAGAAAAAACTGTACAAAAAAGCTCTGTATGCGAAATCCAAATTTTCACAAATAAAAAAATAATAAACCCCATCCCAAAATGCAAACTTTTCAAATACCCCTCGTAGCTCGAAAACGTTTTGAAAAATCAAGATGCGGTTTTCACCAATCACCTTTCTTGAAAATCGAGACTCGCAAGTGGGGATCAGTTTTTTCTTCTGGAAGTGTCTTTCTTAAAGTCTCCACAAGTACCCATTTTGAATCACCTTGTATTATGCATTCGGTAACGTGCCCGATGCAAAACGACCACGTAAACGTTTCGATAATTTCAATGTCACTGGGTCGCTTATTACAACCCTTCATGAAAAATTGATGGGCAGCTAGTTTCCACTTTCCAGTCTGACCTATTTGTTTGATTCTTTAAAAAATCGTTAGATGTCTCTCTCTCGATATGTAGATACTCAAGGGATGATTGACAATATGGATATTGCCGCGCGCCCACAATAAAATCTAATGATTGATTGTTGTCATGGAGACAGTCGCACGTAAAATGTGACCAATAAACAAACCCACATTATATTATATTAATTTCTGCATTTAATGATAAAACATTCGGTGATTTTTTTGTTGTGAAGCCGGCCGAAAGGGCAGTTTTAGTTTGAGTTTGCAACTGTTTTCTGTGATTCGGTTTATACAAGGTGAGAGTTTCATACAATGATAACATTTTGCCAAGTAATCTTCGTAATTTTTTCCAATAAGAATACCAAGTTTTATAAATCATTAATAATACTACCCTTCATAAACACTTATAAGGGTGCACCCAAAGACAAAACTAGTTTTAAATTAAGTACATACAGTTTTTTTTTGTTACAACTGTCTTGCTACGAATAATGTGAAATTGAACATAACATTTTTAGATGCTCTTTTTATGTTTTCACTCGATCGTTCTATTTGGGACTTGTTTGAACTGATTTGAACAGAATTGTTGCCAACTGTACAATTTTGACAGTATTTACACATGCTATTAATATTTTATAACAAATTTTAAAAGGTATGCCGTGAATAGTCATAATTATAAAATTGAGTAGTTCGCGGATGTATAAAAAAATTACCAACTTATACAGAGTGGCCCATTCGAACCTCTCTAAAACTGTTATTTATTATCCGATTCAGAAGTTTTTTTTTTTCAATAGATAGATCATTAATAGTTATAGTGGAGTGCCATAAATTCGAAATAAAAATATAAATTTCAAGGCCCACATCGATTTTTTTTCAAGGCCAAAAATCAAAAAAACATACTAGCGATTTTTTAAAATAAAATTTGACGACGCCACTGGATTTGTGATGCTTTCGAAAGGTTGTGCCTGAAATTTCAAGATAAAATTATTTTTTTAACAAAAATATAGCATAAGTAAAATATTCCTATCACTATCAAAATAATTCAAATAGTTGTATATTAAATAACAATTTTTTAAATAATAATAATACTCCTTCAGAACATAAAAACTTTATGTGCGATATAGTTATCTCTATTAGCACGATGCAGTTTGTTGTCAAAGAATAGAAATGCACATCTTTACATCAAATAACATAATTACCAATATTAATAACATAAATGAACCACTACAAAAGAATGTATTGACATGACATGCCAACTTCAAAAAGAGAGGCACTGAATGAGACGTAATGCACAAAATATTTTGCTGGGCATGTGCACAAAATATTTTGCCGGGCAGGTGCACAAAATATTTGCCGGGCAGGATTTTACGTCTTACGTCCATTTCAAAATGTGAAAAAAACGACGAAATGCTAACTTCAAAAAATCATACGAAGCTAACCTTGGATTTTTCTGTGAATTTTTCGGGCTGGAAGAATTCTTAAAGAGGCACTGAATGAGACGTTATGCACAAAATATTTTACCGGGCAGGTGCACAAAATATTTTGCCGGGCAGGATTTTACGTCTTACGGCCCTTTCAAAGTGAAAAAAACGACAAAATGCTAATTTCAAAAAATCATACGAAGCTAACCTTGGATTTTTCTGTGAATTTTTCGGGCTGGAAGGATTCTTAGAGAGGCACTGAATGAGACGTAATGTACAAAATATTTTGCCGGGCAGGTACACAAAATATTTTGCCGGGCAGGATTTTACGTCGTACGGCCCCCTTTCAAAATGTGAAAAAAACGACGAAATGCTGCGGCGCCCATTTTTAACATTATTCGGGCTGAGATGTTTGTAAACAAGGTCGGGTGTGTTGCTTTCAAGAAAGAGACAGAGAAGCCCTCTCTATATCTTTTATTGCTCGGAGGTGTATCGGCTAGCTCTCGTAGTGCGTCTAACCGAATGTTTCTGTCACTGTAAGTGACGATACGGAATATCTTGTTTTGCATTCTCTTCAGTTTCAAGAATTAAGTTACGGGGAGGCTGCAAAACACTGGGCAGGCACAGGTCAGTGCTGACCTTATATAGTAGGATCTTACTATCCATTGCCAGCTTGGAATTCCTTGCTATCAGTGTATATATGACCTCTTCAGTGCAGCTGCAGCCCGCTGAATAGTCAAGCTGACACGTTTATGGAGAATAAGCCGCCTGTCCAGCTGTACTTCTAGGTCCCGCACCGAGTTGGACCATAGAAATATATATTATATACTTTCTAGAATGCTAATCCCGCCAATTTTCTCAGAGAAAAGCATGCCGTGTATAAGTGACCCGTTTAAGATTGCGCATTCGTCATCAGAGTAGTTTGGGTAGATCGTTGCCAAGTTTGAAAATCATTTGGTGTTCCAATCAGAATAACTCTTCAGAAAAGAAAACATGTTATGACAAGAGGCATAAGATGTCCGGAGACTGCTCACTGCTAATATCCTATACAATAGGAAAGTTGGGTCGAAAATCCATCAGAAAACAACTACTTCCTGGCTAATGCCACGACGAACATTGAATTACATCTGATGAAATTTCCGTGCAGAGTTCCTACAAGGTTATCTCTGCAATTGCTTGGTTGCATGGGAATGTTCATCGAAACATTCGGACCACCTATATATCGATTTCGGAGTGTTGCTCCTCATCAGTATAGGGTAGGTCTAGCAGTCAATAACTAATGACTGCAACGAATGAATCGACGACCAAACCCATTTAAAGACCGAAACTGAGATCGCGCCCGCACAGTGGATTAACTCCAAACTGCGAGCGCCATCCTAGCGCCGGAAGCCCAACCAAGAATGCCCATGACCACGATCGTCAAGACCGTATATAAAACAGAAAAGAAAACTGTAGGTCACAATGAGCTTATGACAAGAGGCATAAGATGTCCGGAGGACTGCTCACTGCTAATATCCTATACAATTGGAAACCAACCAATTATTATTGAAAATTTCATCAGATGTAATTCAATGTTCGTCGTGGCATTAGCCAGGAAAGTAGTTGTTTTCTGATGGATTTTCGACCCAACTTTCCTATTGTATAGGATATTAGCAGTGAGCAGTCCTCCGGACATCTTATGCCTCTTGTTAGAATAACTCTTGTCTATGAATCAGAGTTTTGTGTCACAATGCAATAAAACCCATGTCATTTGAAAAAGAGAAATTTGTCAGCGCATTCAGGACCTTTTTAAACCGATAGAACATTTCAGAGACTGATTCCTATGAATTTTAGGCGCGAAAGAAACTTATTTAATACAATAATGTACCCTATCTTACTGTAATTATAATGACCGTGCAACAGTGCTTTCTCATCAACAGGAAGACTTGTCACTAAGATCTGTCACTCTTGCCAGAGAGCAGAGACGATTTTTAGAATTTCAGATTTTGTCTTGTCGTTTTGTGTAGTGTTGTTGCCGTTGGTTCTTTCATAATTCGTGAATTTGCATTTATCTTGTTCTTTTAAGATATTTTCTAATAAAACCGTTTCTTCCTACAGATAAAAAATTTACTGTTCAGTTTTGTACTGTGGGAGTTAAGAGAAAATACCTGAAATAATTTATTTTTGGTAGATAATGATATTTTAATGTACCTATGCTTTGCTCAAAGTAGCGGAGCTAGTTTCGTTGACCCTGAACTTGAAAGTCCTATCAACCGTAAATGCCATAAATGCTGCAAGACGGTATCAAACGCTTTCTGTATATCTAACAGGACCATTTAACTGTATTGAAAGCTTGTTAGAAGCCTTCCCTCACCTCGTGAACAATCCGGGACACCTGTGAGGACGTTGAGTGTTCTTTTCGGAATCCGAACTGCTCGTCTGGGACGAGTTTGAGCTTTTCTTAAGGTTCACAAACATTTTCAACAGGATTCTGTCCACCAGCTTGGCTACCGAAATCAACAATGAGATCGGACGGTATCAATCCTCGCTTCAGGTTCTCCCGTTTTGAGAATAGGGATAATCTCCGCCACTACGGGTAGTCCAGCCATTCGATGATACTGTTGATAAGAACTGCGTCAATCCCATCCATCCCTGGAGCCTTATTGTTCCTACAGAGCCTTCTGATTGTTTCATGTACCTCATCGAAATTGGCACCTAATTAATTTCGAGAAGGTTCTGTTTATGTTAATCTTTGGCGTTTGTCTGAATTCTTTTGCTTTTACCTAGAAACTCTTTTATGCTCCTGGGTGGCGTCTGCTGATGTCTGGAAGACGTCCTCAAAATATCCTCCGAACATTTCCGCCTTGCTGGAATCGGTCAATGTGTCTGTGTCCCTGAGTGAATGGGCCTGGGTTATCATATTATCTGGTAGTTGGCAAAATCCCCGATAGATGGCGCATCGGTCTGATCTAACTAAGAATTAATAAAGCATTTTGGATGCTTCAAATTGTGTATACAACTGATCAAGACTATGTAAAGCATACATAGTAAAATATTAAATAATTCAAAGCAACTATGTGTAGGGAGGGAAATCCCTCATCTGTTTTCACTGAATAAAATTGATGAAAATAAAATTGATGAAAATTGAAAAAGGGCCCATTTATCGGAAAAAAAGGCCAAGCGCCCCATTATAAATTCGTCTGTGAAACATCAAACTAAGTGAGCAAATATTTTTCTAAAAAGTAGATGGAGTTTACGTTAAATAATACGCCTATGTCAGGACTTAGTTATTCATTATTACTTCACATTTATCCATTTTCAGATTCACCCAGTAAAACCCAAAGGGAACCGTCACTATCCAGTTTGTGGTAAACGCCAAAATGACAGCTTTATTTTTATAAGTAAGGGTTTTTACAAGTATTTTACACTAAAAATCGCAATAGAACTTGCATCATGGCTCAATCCAAGGATAAGATGTCCGAAATCGACGAACATATCATGAAGAGGTTCGACATCCAGAAGAGACTGGGAAAAGGGGCTTACGGTATAGTATGGAAGGCTATCGACCGAAAAACCAAAGAAGTCGTGGCTGTTAAAAAGATCTTCGACGCTTTTAGAAACCAGACTGACGCACAGAGAACTTTCAGGGAAATAATGTTCTTGCAGTCGTTCAAAAACCATCCCAATATCGTTAAATTGCACAGTATTCACAGGTGAGTAGGTTACGTGTGTATCTACATAATTACCACTGTACATTTTTTCTTTATCTG
This sequence comes from Chrysolina oricalcia, assembly GCA_944452925.2. NCBI lineage: Eukaryota > Metazoa > Arthropoda > Insecta > Coleoptera > Chrysomelidae > Chrysolina > Chrysolina oricalcia. Next base: position 3,066,614 of record OX101817.2, read on the forward strand.
AACCTCGTAATTTTGGAAATAAGTTCCTTTCTTCAACGGCTGTTTTCAAAATCACGTCCACTTAAACCAAAGAAGAAGAAAGTCGATTGCCACCCTTAGCTCATCTCAATCTCATTCCAAATCATATAATATAAAGTTCTGGATTCATAACTTCCTTTTATAAAAAAATTCAAACAATTCGTTACGAAGGGTGTTGGTTGGTAAGCAGAGGTTAGTAGTAAATGTGCCTCAAGCAATATATATTCTGTAATTTCTTTACCTTCTCTGAATATTGCAGATTTTCCTCTTTGTGGGAATAAGAAGAATAATAATCGAAGAATGAATCCACGGAGTTAACTATCTTAATCCAAATAACCCTGTATATAGTCGAAAGGCATTCATTTCAGATATTTTTCAGAGCTGCCAACAACAGAGACATTTATTTAGGTTTCGAGTATATGGAAACGGATCTACACAACGTCATTAAGAGGGGCAACATCCTGAAAGACATCCACAAACGATACATTATGTACCAGTTGCTAAAGGCCATGAAGTACATCCATTCTGGCAATGTAATCCACAGGGATTTGAAACCAAGTAATGTTCTTTTGGACAGTTTATGTAGGTACGTCTAAATCATGAGTTTTTCGAATCTTGTATTTACCAAATTTATGGCTGGTTTTCCAAAACTTCTCATTCAATAATTAACAGTTGATGTACCTTTGGGGATATTTTGTGGCCATCTACAACTTCGCAGATAAAATGTCTAGGAACTCTGGTGTACCGACTTAAAATCTGTAGAGACTAACTGTAAGACTTTCACCTATAGGGAGGGTTAGTGCTGATGTCATCTGTCATGTTAGGACAAACAGCTTCATTCAAACAAACACCATTGAGAAAACATGTTTCTCTACGACTATTGTATCCTACGTTCATTACATATTGATTTTTAATTGAAGAATAAAGATGATGATGGCACTCGGCCAATCACAGGTTCAGAATTTTCAGAATCCACGGGAACTGAGAGATTTAACAAACAAATTTCTCAAGAAGGCTTTGCTTGATTGAACTTTTGTCACAGCTTGGCATCCGCGAATGTCAGATTGACTATTTTCTTAGTTTTAACTTTGATCTGTGTGACAAGTACCTGATATAAAAATATATAGAGCGGATTGGGAAAGCAGTGATAGTAAGGAAGATGAAATCTATCTTGCAACAAAGGTATGTCAAACAATTTTTACTTCCACACTCTCTCAGTTCTTGGTCAGACCCAAGTAGCACAAAGTCATAAAATTCACATAATGACTTCTTAAACCGTCTTAAAAACTACGTATTTGCGTTGTTTTACAACTAAAAAGCTAATGTACGTTTTATAACATTTAGGGGTCGCTATGGTGTCGTAGCGTGGATATTACTCGCATACAATCAATAATTCTCTAGAAAATGTTGTTAAGTGGTTTGTATGTTATTTAAATCTATGTGTCGTTGAGTAGTTTTGAAAAAAAGTCGTATTGTGGTTATTATGACTATGAATCTATGTAGTTGTAATGGATACATTTTTTAAACGTTTTAACAACTACATATCGAACTTATGTAATGTAGTTTTATCAAAAGAAGAACTTGGTCGTATCGACTACATTATGTAGGTATCTACAATTCGTTTTTGGTGGTTATGTACCTATCCATGGTAAAAATTCATAGTTTCATCATCTCAATAGACATCTCAAAAAAAATGCCAAAGCAAAAATGTAATCTAAACAACAACAACCAAGATTGCAAAATGATTCACAAATATAAATCCGTGATCAACGTAACCCCTTTCCAGTGAAATGGTTGTGGCATACTGTCGTCCCGACGTTCGTACGACTAGAGTACATACAACCTTGTGTCTCAAGACACTCGTAAATTATTCTGTGGTAGTATATACCGAAGTAATTATAACTTTTTGATACTAAGAGGATGGCATCCATGTTATTTGTTCGACTGATGTTAGAATTATGGCAGCCATATTGGAACAAATATTTTTTAAACCAAAAATATAGGACAAGGGGTCTTGTATTTAAAAAAACAGTGTAAATCGACTGAATAAGTATGAATTGAATGATTGTCACCATATTTTAACGATTTGTAAAAAAAATGTGAAATATATTTTTCCAGACATGAAAAATAATTTTAAAAAAGAGTTATTTCTCCTCGAGGCGCATGCATTTTGAGTAAGTAGAATTGAATTTTGTTCGTGAAAATAGTGTTGCCTATATAATTACGGTATTAGGACAATTTTACAACACAATAATAAATACCTAATCATTAATCACATTTTTTGTTTTGATTACTATTATTTCTGTCATGTTGTGGCTATGAAAATGTAATGGAGATTGAAATATGTATTATAATAGTATTATATTATATGTTTTAATATGGTCAACTTATTGTAATACATTGGTTTTTCATTTCATGACCTCCGTTCATAATGATATTATTACAGCACTATGACCACTTAACGACGTAATAATAGTATTCATTCTAACCCTTCTGCGACTGGCTTATGTAAGTCTATATTTGCGACTCATTGCGACCACTTTATAACGTCGATGTGAGTCATGGATTTTTGAGAAAGGTCTTCTAGACGTCTGTACAACCCATGTATGACCTCTGTGTGCTACTTGGGGAATTTCTCTAGTAGGTATTTCATTTACAAATTTTCGAGTGCCTGTTATAGCTTGGTTGGTAGAAGCGTGTACATGAAGTAAGTGTATAACGAAGGTAGTTATATAGGCGTGAGTTCCAATCCCACTCCTAGAAGTTATTTTTAAAATTATTTTCAATTAAGGCATTTATTCATTCATGAATGAACACTGATTATTTATGTATAATTGTTATTCTACCTTATATTACTATATAATATATACTTATTCTCATAAATAATATTTAGATTTCATTAAAACTCTGACTATTGTATAGTCGTAGAGAAAGTATAGTCTTCTACTCGAGTATAATAGCTATTATTTTCTCGGATAATTCCGAAACTCGCCTTCGGCTCGTTTCAGAATTTTTATCCTCGAGTATAATAGCTATCATTATACGCTCGTTGAAGAATATACTATTATTCCACTTGCTACCGATAATCGGTTTATAGACGAGGAAAGTGTGTCGTCACAAATGTCATTCTTGTCAAAAATTGATTCCAAACAAAGAATTTGAGGTGACTTCTCTGTTGATGATTTGCTGTTTTGCTTATCAGTTTGTGTTTGGTTGTTTGGATTTTGTTTTCTCAGGCAAAAGAAGTTGAAAAATCTTTATGGAAACATTATCGGACAAGCTGATTTAAATTCGAAGGAGGTTTGTTTGGAATCAGTTTTTGGCAAGAACTACATTTGTGACGTCATCACTTTCCTCGTCTATTGCCCTCGGGTTGTTTAAGAGTTGGATACATTGAATATCGAGTTGAATGAAGTTGATACTGGCGCGCTAGCATCGACCACACAATTTTGAGGAAATTCAGATTCTTTTGAAATATAATGATCATTGATCAGTTTGATATAGTCCTATATATGATAAAGTACGATTATTGAAATTCAGGATCACGAAAATTTACCAGTAGTATGAGAAAATCCTATGAGGACGCCATCTGGAACCGATTATCATAGCACCCCACGATTTTATTTTGTCATCACCAAAATCCAATAAGTCGGTACACCAGCGTTTCTGAAGATCTTAACACGCATTATTTCTGCATCTGAAACCTGTTATAATTCAATTAATACGTTTCCAGATGTAAAATAGCTGATTTTGGATTAGCTAGGTCATTATCACTAGGCATAGAAGGTACTATTGGCGACTGTGATCCAACTTTAACCGACTACGTAGCTACAAGATGGTACCGGGCACCAGAAATACTCATAGCGAATAGAAGGTATATGTATAATTATTTTCAGCAACATTATCTAATTTTAACCACACAATTTTGCAGATATACAAAAGGTATAGACTTGTGGAGTTTGGGATGTATCCTTGCAGAGATGACAGTTGGGAAGCCTATTTTTCCTGGTACTTCCACTGTCAATCAAGTGGAGAAAATCATGGCTACTATCCCAACGCCCTCTGCAGATGGTAATTTATTTTAGCTTACCCTGTTAAGATAAACGTTAATAATCATCAAAGTCAAAGTCAAAATATGCTTTATTAGGAAATTAATGATAAACTTATTGACAAAAAGCTTCTTTGTATTAAAGATAATGTTAAAAAATTTATGGAAATTAAATTAATACTTTAAAAAAGTATAATGGTGATACCCCCTACCACCGGCACATCATTTCTGATGAGAGGGAGCACCACCACTATATGCGCTCCGGGGCGACTTAACAAATAAAAAAGAAAAAATGGGGTGCATTTGCTATTTTAACTGCAGTGAAAAAAGCGGAAAATAACTACAGTACCACCATATGGTCCTTGGTGAATAAAGGAATGGAACAATACAACAATTAAACATAAATTTCATCAAGGACTTCTCCATCTCTGCCATTCCAGCCCAATCACCATTTCTTCAACAGATGATGAGTATGCACATGAAATCAGAAAAAAATGTTAATCGAAGTGTGAATGACATAATAGTTATTTATTGTATAAGTGTTTTAGATATCATTTTATTTGCGCAAGAATGTTTAAACGCGAGAGCGAAGCTCGAGCGTTTAAATTTCTTAAGCAAATAAAATGTATCTAAAACACGCATGCAATACAACGTTTTATTCACAATCACATTCATTTAGAATCAAAATCGCGGAAATTTTTCATCACAAAACGATTTGACGTTTTGCTCTGACAGCGGCTATCACCTCCCAAAAAATCATTGAAATAACATACAAAAATATCGGGAGGTGTTGAATGGTTGCTATGTATTTTCGATTGTTTATCGACTCCATTTGTAAAAATTTGTCAAGTTGGTGAAAATAAGTAAAATTGTATTTTCCATTATTCCACTAGTGGAATAAAGTAATTAATTTCATTATTCCACTAGTGGATAAAGTGGTACTTCATACGGTTCATAAGTGTGGATAAAACTTCAATTATAAGGTGATTGTGGATAAAAATGTTAAATCATCATAAAACTCTTGCAGATATACTCTCTCTGATAACAAACTTTTCACATCTTTTCTGAAACGTCAAAGTGTTTTTTAATATTTTATTGGAAGGTGATTAAACATCATATCCATTATAAATTATCGAGTTTTTGATAAGTGTACTTTTTGGAATTGGAAGTTTTAAATCATTACTCTGTATGAGGCGCCGTTTGGGTAAAAAGTGTTTTGTAAATATGTAAAATTTTGTCTCAATATATTTATTAGTTGTAGCAATATTTTTTATTTTGCTTTCCGATATATTTATTTTTCAAGCGTTGCAAATATATTAAAATGTGAATGTTCATTTATTTATAAATTCGATCTATTTTGTGTTGTCAAGAGATGGCGCAGCCGACGCGATTCAATACACTCTTTAATTTTTTCAGTTCTAAGGTATTTGACTTTAAAAAAACTAACGAAAAAGTATTCTGAGAATATATTCTGGCGGCTGCGATTTCATTCGGCCGCTTTATTGTCGAGAGTGTAATGAATCGCGTAGGTGGCGCCATCTCTTGACAACATGAAATAGATCGAATTTATAAATATATGAGAATTCACGTTCATATACAGTACGATGCAAATGTATGGAATAAATTCATTATTTCTGAACATAAACATATTTTGGAAAATTCCTCTAACACGTCGATTTTCTTTTCCGATTGGCCAATTTCTAAACCCCACCCAAAATATATAGGTTTATCCGCATTCGAATAAAAATGAGTTTAGTGAAATTTTTAAATGGGACACCCAGTGTATTTTTCCATATTTAGTTAGAGATCGTCATTACAAATCCAGTCATACCAGGTCTGATGGGATTAGGTCCAACGGCTGCGGAGATATGGGCAAAAAACTTCTCTATATGCTCAATGAGTGCGACAGAGACTTTTGACCTTCCGAATCGTGTGGAGTCTCTCAGTCATACTCATATTGGACATACGAGGAAGTTTTTTGCCCATATCTCCGCATCCGTTCGACATAATCCCATCAAACCTGGTATCACAGGATTTATAATGAAGACCCCTAAACAAATATGGAAAAATATACTGGGTGTCCCATTTAAAAATATCACTAAAGTCATTTTTACTCGATTGCGGATAACCCTATATATGTAGGGTGGGATTAAAAAATTGGCCAATCGGAAAAGAAAATCGACGTATTCGAGAAATTTTCCAAAATATGTTTATATTTAGAAATAATGAATTTATTCCATACATTTGCATCGTACTGTATATTTGGAACGCTTGAAAAAACACTTTTTACCCAAACGGCGCCTCATAACTCTGGTACTACGATCAGAAGAACTATTTCCATCAGAGAACTTTGTTTTGTGTTTGTGTATCAAACAGTTTCAAGTATAAAAATAGCAATAACTGTTAGAATTTTATGTTTAAAAAAGAGAGGTCGGCATGAATCCCTACTTTGCATAAATACCGCTTGCACGCTTTTGCAAAATTAGGACAGTCTGTAAACGATGACTACAGCAAACTCCCCAAAATGCAATACCATATCTTAGATGCGATTCAATAAGAGAATGATAAACCGGTTTTGAAACTGAAAATTCTAATTCATTCTCAACTCTCAATGCGTAGCAACCCGAAATTTCAACGAATTATCAAGATAAAGTCCAAGGTATTTTAATGTCATTTTATTTTCAATTATGCTATTTTCTAACGGAATGTTTTCAAGATGACATCTCTGCTAATAGACGAGGAAAGTGTGTCGTCACAAATGTCATTCTTGTCAAAAACTGATTCCAAACAAAGAATTTTAGGTGACTTTCTCTGTTGATGATTAGTTGCTTATTAGTTTGTGTTTGGTTATTTAGATTTTGTTTTCTCAGGCGAAAGGAGTTGAAAAATCTTCACGGAAACAATCGGACAAGCTAATTTAAATTTGACGAATGTTTGTTTGAAATCAGTTTTTGACAAGAATGACATTTGTGACGTCATCACTTTCCTCGTCTATTATTTCATTTTTATTCTTTTTCGATAACTAGAGTAACGAAATTGAGATGTCTAAAAACTATGGTGCACCGACTGATTCGATTTTGTTCAGATTTTTGTGATGACAAAACAAATGAAATCACAGTGTGCTTTCGTTATTGATTCCAGATGGCGTACTAGAAAAACTGAAAATATCATGGGATATTTGAAAACCTCACTACGATATCATTTGTTTTCTCGTATTCAAATTGGCGAATGTCTCACGTTTGATCCAGTTGTTGTGTAATAAACGAATTGTTTACATATTTTCCAGACGTAAACCAAGTCTGCATATCAGGAGTGGGATCTTCGATGATTCGGAACGCATCTGCCGTGCAAAAAATCCCGCTTCATACAGTCTTAGGCCCCGGCGCGCCTTCGGACTCCGTCAGCCTGGTCACTCAATTGTTGGTGTTCAACCCCCACAACAGACTGAGAGCGGAGGAAGCCCTAGAACACGAATACGTGGCGCGTTTCCACGACCCCGAACAGGAAATTGTGATGCCAACCAACGTAATCATCCCTCTAAACGACGACATTCGCCTTTCTGTCGACGATTACCGCAACAAACTGTACGAGCTGATGTCCTCGCACCACCATCGGCCGTTCGTAAAGCCCGTACTGGCCAAACAGAAGCCCCAAGTGCCCGAAGTCTGCTCCAAAGTGAGCAAGAACGCGGAGAAGTACATAAAATCACACGTGAACCTGAAGGATAGGTCTTATGTGTCGCAGTCGGAACCAAAGATGAGCAGCCAGAAGACCCATTGGCTTCACACCGCCCACATCAGGTCGGATTCCAAAGTAATCGTTGCTCAGACTCTGCAACCGCCTGTGAAGCACAGGGTGGAGTCGCTGAAGGCGGCGGGGGATCACAGGGTGCAGATGAAGTCGACCAGCGAGGTGCCCAAGAGGAGGTTCGTTCCTGTGAGGAATCACCTGTGCAACTCCTTCAACAGTTACAACAAGAATCACGGGATCATTACGCAGAGCGCGCTCATGGAACTCAGAGCCGCTGGGTTCCGATAAATGTCGTACTGCTCGTATTTTAAACACAGTATTATTTTATCACTTTTGTTCGATATACTGAATTTTATACGCATTTTGCACCTTCTGTGACTTTTTCTAATAAAAGGAGGAGAAAACAGTTTCGATCCTTTCATTCGGATTCTTCGTCGACTTTGTTTGTGGTCTAGAAACACGACTGGAAAAACTTGAGGACTGGTTTTTGGTAACACTTTTGCCTATATCATGTTGTAGTCTTCGACCACTTAAAGAATTCCTATATGATTTTTGACAGAAATAATCAATTGCGCATGTGTAAACACTACCAACAACAGATTTTTTCTTGAACTAATTTATCGGCGGACAAATATAGGATTGCAATCCTTGAAATGCGCACGCGCGCACCATTGAAGATGCATATATAGGATGGTGGAACGATTGCTAAATTTCTACGCACTCAAATTTCTACCCAAGGTTAGTTCGTTCTGGTTAGATCATACTAAAAAATTACTCCTCACATAAAGTATTTTCATAATGAAAAATTGTGCAAAACCTTACTTCGCTGTCAATTTCCACGCATTCACATCTGTTGATGTGACATGCGCACTTCAAGGATTGCAATCCTATGTCTATCCGCCAGTCTAAATTTTGAGGAGCTGATGAGGTGAGGTGTTAGGGTCACTGAATCTAGAAGGCCGTGCCGTCCTTACGGGTATGGCCAATGGGCGTGGTCCAATACTTGAAATAGTTCCAGTATTCAAATAACCCACAAAATCACCAATTAGAGAGCAAGTTTTGTGGGTTATTTGAACACTGGAACTATTTCAAGTACTACGCCCATTGGCCATACCCGTAAGGACGGCACGACCTCCTAGATTCAGTGACCCTATGAGGTGTGCCCCAACATCGCCTGATGCGCTTTCCAATGGACGATTCCAGTACCCCTGTTCAGTGTTGCCACAAATGATCTTCTGGTGGAAACCTGTGACATTTTCTGATACGGTTTAGGGTTAAAACGGATACAATTTTCAATTATAAAGAATCACGAGTGTTCCCGGATACATAAATCGAAGTAACATTGATGAAATAGACAAAATAAAAATATCCTAGGGAATTTTATCTGTCATACTGAAAAACGTACTAACGTGAAATTCCCTAGAATATTTTATTTTTGACAATATCATCATTAGTACTTTGATTCGCATATCCGGGAACACCCAGGAATCTTTCTAATTAAAAATTGTATCCATTCCAACCCTGAAACATGTCAGAGAAGACCTGGAAAATGTCAGAGGTTTCCACCAGAAAATCATTTGTGGCAACACTGAACAGGGGTACTGGAATCGTCCATTGAGAGCTTGCTATCCCTGAACTACCCCGGAGATCACTTCGGGATCAGTTCAACTGACAGAAATACATCAGAAATCACTTCAGGAGCTCCTCGGAGTTACTCTGAGCTACCCACTGGGTCAATTTGAAAGCGGCTCTGGGCAAGGGAAATATATTTTTTCTACGACAGTGCGTAAACTAAACTTTTACGCACTGCTGACAGTGCGTAATTTTTTACACACTGTTCATACATTTGGGCATTTTTAAAAAATACGGTATTTTGCGACAAATATAACTCGGAAGTCTTTACTTGATAATACGACAATTCAAATAATTAAACAATCAAATTAATGATATAATTGCTACAATTTGGCAATATAATAACTGTCGAAGAAAAAACTTTGTATAGAACACTTTCGTAAAAGGCTTTTTTGTACTTGCGTGTTTATTGAAGTCGGCTGCGCCTCATTCGACAAACTTCACACTCATACAAAAAGGTCCTACTTTACGAACTTGTATCATTAATAGCTATTTCATCTCTTGATTTAGTTTATCAGAACCGTGATATTGGGTCAGTCTTGTCAATGTATGGCTAACCATTCAGTTTTTGGATGATTCAGTTTACTATGGTACTATTTTCGTATATCCAATACTCCACTACTGTCGAAAAATTACATTCTTTGTGCAAACAAATTATTTGTAACCCCTCCTCTGTGTTCAAGTTCTGTGAATCCTCAATATTACATACACAATTTGGTGAATCTTTATTTGTGCACCGTATATCAAATTATCACAGAACAGTAGGAAAATAGTTCGATACATGCCACTGTTGAAACACGAACACTAATAAAGTCTCGTTCATACTCTAACGAATTTGCGCAATTTTTCTGCGATTCGACTCATATGGTGAAAGAATTGCGGTGAATGATGAATCACATGACATTTTTCAGTAAAACATTGACATAACCAAAAAAATTCATGTTATGATTCATTATTCATCACAATTTTTGCGCCGTATGAGTCGAATTACAAAAAAATGCGAATATTCGCAAGGATATGAACGAGCCCTAAGGCTTTATGGAAAGCATGCGAAACACGAATGTCTCAGCCAATCGCTTGCGTTATTTGAGCAGGAAAATTTGCATAACTTTGGTGCCATTTTGGTTTGAAAGCGACAGCAAAGCGAAAGAAACTAAGCACACACTAATACTTTCTGGTGAACCGGAAAGAGGTAGCGTCTGCTTTGCTTTCGCCATGCGATAGAATGCGAAACACCCTTAAGAGTCCTACCTAGTCGAAAGAATATATCTCAAGGCTTGTTCATATCCTCAGGAATTCCGAGATTTTTCTGCGAATAAAATGGCTGCCAGTCATGCCAAACTAATCGTTGATTCAGAACCATGTCGGCAAAAAATGCAAAATTCGCGAGGGTATGAACAAGGCTAGATGTTCCACATACGAATACTTCTTACATTATGTATTGGCAACACTGCATCTGTATGTTCCGTGTATTAATGACATTAGACATTAGTGTACTGTGATTAAGCCATGGTTGACACACGATTGGTTGATGATGGAATGGAATCACAAACAAGACAAGCACAACCATTTTATAATATGAGATGGCGGACCAGGGGAGTAAAGCTCCGCTAAGAACAGTGAAAAGAGTGCAGTTTGGAATACTTAGTCCAGATGAAATAGTGAGTAAAATATTCCTAAGGACTTGTTACTTGGTACCATAGTAATTTTAACACCGAGGATGTGTTGTTTTCGCAAGGAAATTGTGTTTTTACTTGTGGTAATTCCCTATGCTGTCTGACGACAATAATTTCCACATATTGAAAGTGATTGTTGTAAGCTCCCGTCAAAATAGAAATTTTTATTGGAAGTTAAGTAAAATTTCTGGATTTTGACATAAATTCAGTGCATCAAAGAATTGCAAATTGATAGTGACGAAAATGTATTTGTAACAATTGGAGCAAATTCTAAGGATCATACATAGAAATAACATACCCAGTCAAAACAAATACAGTCCCATCAAAAGATGCAAGGTCTTTGCCCAAAAAAAATAAATAAAGATCTAAAAACAATCTCAGATTATTATATGAAAACTCTGGTTATTGAAAGCAGTATTCAAAGCTGAACTGGGTACATTATGATTATGATGGTGAACCATGCATTGTTAACCTTCATAAGAAGGACTTTCAAAATATATGTCAAGGACCAAGTGGGGGTTCATGTGTACTCCACGTTTTTTTCTTATTTAGTTTGTTTAAGCAAGCAACAAGTCGTATGAAAGGTAAATTAGAGCCATAACTGTTGCTGATAAATTCTAATTGAGCAGCTTTGTATGATTTCACCTAAGATGTAATAACAACCCTAGACAACAAACTACAAATTTGTGGTTTATTCAAAGGCTGTTCTAGAATTTTTGGCTGTGACAATCATGGAACATCGCAGTCTGCAAGGGTCTTCAGATTACAAAGGAGAGTCTTTAGATTTACAAGCAGACGGGTATAGAGATAAATGTAGACTTGTTTCTAAACTCCTTGGAATTATGACATTACCATCCGAATACATTTATGAAAATCTCCTATATATTAGACAAACAAAGGATAACTACATGAGAAACAGTGACACTCATACACACAACACCAGAAACAAAAATAATCTAGTGGTCCCATACTATAGGCTTGGGAAGTGCCAACAAAGACCAGAATTCATAAGATTGAAATTATGCACTTTTCAGTGCTGGTGAATTTTATGAGATATTTAATCAATAGCATCAACAATGTATACTTCATTATTATTCCCCATGATTTTTTATTGATATGTAATGTAAGTAACAGTTCTTATCTGTATATGTGTACATTTTTGTGTTTGTTTGTGTGTATGTATGTCTATTTCTAGTTATTTATACCTGTAAAATTAAAATTGTATCATTATTTGGACTCTTGACTTGTGGAAATATTTATGCGATACCAACAATTATGAATAAATAAATAAAAATGGGTAAATAAATAATCTAATCATTATGAAAATGGAATATTAAGTCTGTGGAGTTGCTCTAGATTTAATGAAATCATACCTCATACAGAGTAGGTCATCACAAAACAAGGTGTTCCACAGGGATCTCTTCTTGGGCCACTGCTTCTTTTTAAACCTACACCAATAATTTGCTGAATTATTTTCTCAATATTTCAGAAGTTGCTTGTGAAGGTGATATTAAATTCCTTATCACTGATCATAATGTAGTAAAAATCACTGAAAAATAAAATTCATTATGCATAACCCTACCAGACATTTTTAAAATCTATGAAGATAACCAAGTTGGGGTAGTCTCCAACACAATAACAAAAATGCTTGATCTCATTTTGAATTATAAAGAGACTTGGATCCTCATATTGATACACTGTAAGACAAACTGGGGAAAATTTGTAATGCATTGAGATTCATGTCAAATCACCGTGGAAAGGAGTTCTGTTAAATATGTTAACATTTCTGTTAAATATTGACATTTCTGATAAAAATCCTTTTTGCCAAGCTTTAAAAAGTTACTGATAGGAAATATTCCTATTTTTTTACTGTAGGGTGTCTAAAAACCCGTACAGTTTAGCTTTTGTGATGAAAAAACGTAATCGCGGGAGGGTTTTGTGGTCAGTTCCAAATGGCGTCCTCATAGAATTTTAATCAAGTTCTAATGGTGAAGTTTCATGCACCCCTGTAAGAGAAATGTGTGGTGACTGCCAGGGATCTTACTGTCCTGTAAGGAAATTAAATGAAAATCCTATCTGAGGCTGGGTTCAAATCCCTTGCGACAGGTTTTATTGCGAAGCAGCCCCAGGCATTTTTTTACTCAGTGCAAATTTACAGGGTCCAATAAAATCATCAATTTTGTGACCCTGCACTTTAGTGAATAGTGTAAACAAAAATTGTGGTCAGCTTGTACCTGACCAATGACATAAATTCTACGATAATTTTTTGTAACTCTAGGTTTCTTATGAAAACTGTTCTTTGGATAATCCAATTCAAAACATAGATTTCGATTTTTGAGGTTATGTGAAAAATCTATCATTTAGCTGCCTTATATTCGCATTAATGTGCAAAATTCAAAAAAATAAAATGTTATATAGTAGATAAAAACTAACACGAAAATTGCCGTGTGTAAATACAACAAATATTGGTCAATTTGAGTGCTCAATTATTAATGAACTTTACGACTAATATTTAATATACGCATTATAGATGTAACATTCACAATATTAAGTCATTCATTATTCCCGCGCAGGAATAATGAATCATTATTCCTTCGCGGATGAATGAATAATCGTATTTGAAACGAAATGTCTATGAAAACAGCCATGCCAATTGTTTGATGCAAACTGTCAGTGTTATTAAATAATTGTCAAACGCGAGTTTATTTGTGATTTAATGACGGAGAGTGGAGGAAATGTGACGGAAAGTGATATGGAAGAAGAATTTTCCTATCAGAAGTTTATTGACAAATAAAGTTGTTTACTAAAAATGTAAAATAAATAAATTAGTCGTAAATAAAGTAGAGTATAGTACTCGCAATAATGGCTATTATTCTCTCGAAATGTTGCTCCCTCGCCGCTAACGGCGGCTCGGTTCATAAAAATCCCTCGAGAATAATAGCTATCATTATTGACTCGTGGTTTAATCTACTATTATTCATCAAACTTCCTTATTTGAAGCAAAAACAAATCGGATTATTCTTATATTTTTGCCAAATAAACGAGTATTCGTGGAAAATAAAAAAAAGTTTCGAGAGAATTTAACGGACTCGTAGGATTACCTTTGTCTATTCGACTCTTCCCGAGATATTCACGTAATCTGACCAATCACGAATCAAAGCCAACTTGTATTATCGCTAAAACACCAGCTGTCTCTCAATTCTGATTGGTCTGTCAGCGTTGGTGTTTTCAACGATGTAACCATAGATGACAAAGCAAAGTTTGACATTTTGACAGGTCATAGTTGTAGGCGAAAACGTCAAAATAAGTCGAATCGTAACTATACAATAAATTATTGATAGTTATAATACATTTTTTGTGATTATAGTTGATTGATTATGGTTATGATGAATTGATTGTTCATGTTTATAATAATACTTTTAATGCTTCGTGAAATAGTCTAATAAAATTCCTCTCGTGATTGAATTTATCTCATAAGTCTGTCTTTTATTTCTGAACTCAACTGAACTGTATCGAGAAAACACCACTCCTCCTGCGGACTCGTGGTGTTTTCTCGAAGCAATTCAGTTTCGTTCAGAAATGAATCGACAGACTTATCGCGAAAATTCAATCACTTGTGGTATTACTACTGAAAACATCCCGTTGCCATGACACCACAAACAATACTGAAAAATGTCAGATGGACTTCAAAAACAAAAAAAAAAAGGGTGCCACGCACAATTTCATTTATATCAATATTTGATTATTCGTGAAATTTCCAACGAAATACACTCGTACATAAAAATTACCATTTTACATTCAAGTGTGTTATAAAAATTGCATATTTTGAAAAAAAATTCTAGCTCGGGTTCTTTCGCCAAAATATGAAAATGAACTCGTGCAATTTTTAGAAATACGCTTTCATGCAAAATTATCGGTAATTTGAATGCACTTGTGCAATGGACTAGTTTAGTGATATTGAAAATATTTGACGCGATGGAATTAAAATATAGATCAGAACTAGTAAATTAGTTTTTTTTTTTTTTATTTCAATCCATCAATAAATGACTGAAATATAGGTTATTTAAATTTGCGTATTTTAGCGCGGAACGTCTTTGGTCTCCGACTCGTTTGTGACGTCACACCACATATCTGAGCTCGCCACACCACAAATAACTACGTATTAGATCCATAGCCGCGCCAAGACACACATATGCAGTACTTTTGTCCAATTAAGTCACGCCCCATTAGTTGGCACCACTTCTTCCTTTTATTCATGTCATTTGGTACATGAAAGAACAATTTATTGGGGATTTTAATTGTCGTGCTTTTACACATAGGCAAAATACAATATTTGTAAGATATTTTTTAAATTTCAGCCATCGTGTAATAAACAGTACACGTCACGAACGGCGCAGGTCATTGTAACACCGATAAATTTGTAAGCAGTAAGCACTCTGCGAATACCAGTCGCCTCGTTCATGTGGCGTGACGTCACACACTAGAGCGCTGAGTGCTATGAAATTATTCTTCCAAGCGCAACTTCAAAGTCCCGTAACTTTTTCATTTCTAGAGTTATTTCAATGATTCTTTCACATGTCTGTTTCATTTTATTTAAATTTTTAGAATTGATCCATGATAAAAAAATTAAAACTAGTCAATTATAAGACCAATAATAACTTTCATTCATAAACTATAAAGGGTTATCTTACAATAAATGAAATGAACGACGTTGGCGAGTGATAAGTGCTATTGCACTTGTCTTATTGGAATCACATCATTGTTTAATTTTTACTGAGTTGTGAACAATTGTTTCATTCAAGCAATTTTTCTGCTATTCCTGGAATAGTGTTGACACCTGATTAACAAAGTTGAATTTTCCCCATATGCCAACATTTATATACAACAGGGATAGACTAGGTCTCAAATCGGACCCCTGTGGTACACCCATAGGGACTTGCACTGTACAGTGATTCTCTTGCATATTAAAAACTTTACGAAAAGTGTAACGTCTGTAGTAGTTTTGGGGTGTTTTGATTTAATTGTCCATTTTGCCTTTAACCACAGAAGAGTTTCCCTCTTTTACAATTCCTTATCAGATTGTTTTTCTAATGTTTGAGGAAATTCTAAACTCTTCATTTTCAGCGTCGTATGTCAGTCACTGAAGGGGGCATCCGCTTTCCAGAAACCATGGAAGCCGGTCGCCCCAAACTTTGCGGACTTATGGATCCAAGACAAGGAGTCATCAACAGAACCGACAGGTGCCAGACATGTGCTGGTAACCAGACGGACTGCCCCGGACATTTTGGGCACATAGACTTAGCCAAACCTGTATTTCACGTCGGTTTCATTACAAAAACCATCAAAATACTAAGATGCGTTTGCTTCTTCTGCAGCAAGCTATTAGTCAATCCGGTAAGTAGGCAAAATGGTTTTTTTACCATCAATTTGTATTATAGTACTTTTTTGTATTTTCAATTTGTACTTTGAGTTTGTATTTGAAATTTGTATTTTGAATTTGTATTTTGCATTTGTACTTTGAGTTTGTATTTTGAATTTGTATTGTATTACTTTTGGCCTATCCTATAACTTTCGTAAGTTCCAATGGATTATTAAAGTGATTGAATTTTACGTTTTTCTTTAATTTTGGAACTGGATGTCTGATATTGACCTCCGAATTGCGTTCTTTCAGACTAACCCTAAAATCAAAGAAGTAGTTATGAAGTCCAAAGGGCAGCCTAGAAAGAGATTAGCCTTCGTGTATGATCTCTGCAAAGGTAAAAACATTTGTGAGGGGGGTGACGAAATGGACGTTGGCAAAGAAGGTGACGATCAGAACAAAAAAGCTGGTCACGGGGGCTGTGGTCGATACCAACCTAATATAAGACGAGCTGCCCTTGACTTGACTGCTGAATGGAAGCACGTTAATGAGGATACACAAGAGAGGAAGATTGCCCTGTCGGCAGAAAGAGTGTGGGAGATATTGAAGCACATCACGGACGAGGAGTGCTTTATTCTTGGTGAGTACTGTACTTACCTGCTCTCTCTAAACAAATCTCGGTAAAATATTTCTTGCGGAAGCATTGCTAAGAACCCAACAGGTATAATTTTGCGGTCGAAGAGGCCAGTAGTTGTTTTATTTCATTTCACATATTATCATTCATTTGCATATTATTATATGTTTTACAGTGTCCGGCATAAAGTTCGCAGCATATTGAAAACTTTTTTATTATTTATTTCTCAAAAAAAAACCTCTGCTTCATCCCAAACCTAAATTGCAAATACCAAAATTGAATTTTATACTACCATATACGAGCGATATTGAAAAATATGCCTTGTTTTCAAAAACATTTGGCCCCATCACTTTATTTTTCACAGTAGGATTAAAAGTATGGGGAAAATGTTGTTCAGAATCGAATGTTGATTCAGAAATTCAAATCACACCTATCAATTTAATTTTTCCACTTTTCTTCAAATTTTCTCCTCATCGCCCTGTACGATATGAGGAAAACTATGCTAGATGGGTGGTATATTGTTAGATATAACCATATCACTCTCTGGATGTTCCCTCCTTTCTCTCTCCCATCGGAAAATCACGTTAATTGAAATATGTGACGGTATTTCACAAAATCTTGTTGCAAATAGTAAATAAAACTGAATTGTTTTTAAATTTTGTTATTTGCAATTTAGGTTTGGGATGAAGCAGATGTTTTCACCAAGAATAATTTTTTTTTGAGAAATCAACAATAAAAAAGTTTTCCATATGCTGCGAACTTAATGCCGGACACTGTATATTGAATGCCGAATGAAAAAAATCTGGAATGCATGTATAACAAGGAATTTTGTGAACAAACTTTAGTTAATGCTCATAGAAATATGGTGTTTAATATACATAACAAAAATATTTGTCATTAGTTATTCTTATAGTTTGTATCAATTCATGATAGAAAACTTGATTATTCAAAATATTTCACGTGAATTATTGAATTTCCCTCGTATAATTAATGGCCTTTTCACCATATTGAACCAAATTTTTACCCATATAAATGAGGCAAAACAAAAGTATTATTTTAAATTATTTAGATCATATTTATTTTTGCCAACACCATACATTTTGCTTTTAATATTTAATTTTCATATGTTCAATAAATTATTAATTTCGATAACATCATTATTTAAGTTTTTCTGAGGTGATCTGTAGATATGGTAAACCATATTCTTAAAATTAAAAAAAAATTATGAACTTACAGAATCTTGCAATAAAAACGTTTAAAAGTTTTATGCATCTCAACAATATCCTTCCTCTAATAAATGGAGTATTTTTAATATTGTTGTTGTTGATGTTTATGGTTTTAGTGTGGTCGCAGTGGTTTTTATTAAAGTGTTCCGCAAGAATCTGTACTTGGGCCGTTGTGATTTGTAATATTAATAAAGGAACTTTTCTGGTATGGCATTCTCCAAAATGCAGTCAACCGGAGTTCTTCAGCTATGATTTGTAATTTTCGCAAAAGCTAATTTCGAAATCTCATTCCATTAGTTTCCGGAGTTTGCCCAGTCATCACTAATTCAGTCAAAATATTTCTCCCTTAACCAGGTATGGATCCCAAATTTGCTCGTCCCGATTGGATGATAGTTACAGTGTTGCCGGTACCGCCTTTGTCAGTGAGACCTGCCGTAGTCATGTTTGGTTCAGCCAGAAATCAGGACGATCTGACTCACAAGCTGGCTGACATCATAAAGGCCAACAACGAACTACAGAAAAACGAGGCGGCTGGCGGTGCTGCTCATATCATCACAGAGAACATTAAGATGTTGCAGTTCCACGTTGCTACGTTGGTAGATAATGACATGCCCGGTATGCCGAGGTAAGTGTCTTGAAACAGTATAGAAATGCTGTTCTAGTCTATCCATGTATCTTGCAGCAAAAAATTATAACACTTGTAATTTTTCAGAGCTATGCAAAAATCGGGTAAGCCACTGAAAGCCATCAAGGCGAGATTAAAGGGTAAGGAAGGTAGGATTCGAGGTAATCTTATGGGTAAGCGAGTGGATTTCTCCGCCCGTACTGTAATCACACCAGATCCCAACCTCCGGATCGATCAAGTGGGTGTGCCGAGAAGCATAGCTCAGAACATGACCTTTCCGGAAATAGTAACCCCCTTCAATTTCGACAAGTAAGTGAAGATATTTTGATTATAAAATGCTGTTAGATCAACATAGTTTTGTGATGGTTTTAATCGGTTATCTTTTTCGTTTTAGAATGTCGGAGTTGGTACAACGAGGTAACTCCCAGTATCCAGGTGCCAAATTCATTGTTAGGGACAATGGAGATAGAGTCGATCTGAGGTTTCATCCGAAATCTTCTGATTTGCATCTCCAGTGCGGGTACAAGTAAGTTCCTGAGCTTCTCTGTTTCATAATAAATATGAATTTGATAATGCCATACTTATTCACGCCAACCTTTCTCCTACAGAGTAGAAAGACACATCCGTGACGGTGATCTGGTCATCTTCAATCGACAGCCGACGCTTCACAAGATGAGTATGATGGGACATAGGGTGAAGGTGTTGCCCTGGTCTACGTTCCGGATGAACTTGTCTTGCACATCTCCTTACAATGCTGATTTTGACGGCGACGAAATGAACCTTCATGTCCCACAAAGTATGGAAACCAGAGCTGAGGTTCGTATTTAGTTCGTATTTTCCAGTTGCTTCTCAAAGGCACAAATTACTCGGAAAAACCTTCATGTATACATGGATTGCAATATGTTTTTAACTTTGTTATGATTCAAATCGACAATTACTGTATCCAAATTAACTTTTAGTCAATAGTGATTTTGATATTTCAGGTGGAAAACCTACACATCACCCCGCGTCAGATCATCACCCCGCAGGCAAACAAACCCGTCATGGGTATTGTACAGGACACTCTGACAGCCGTCCGTAAGATGACGAAACGGGACGTCTTTATTGAGAAAGAACAAATGATGAACCTGCTGATGTTCTTGCCGATTTGGGACGGCAAAATGCCACGACCGGCTATCTTGAAGCCGAAGCCGCTGTGGACGGGCAAGCAGATATTTTCGCTGATCATTCCTGGTAATGTCAACATGATCAGAACACATTCTACGCATCCGGACGAAGAAGACGATGGTCCGTACAAGTGGATATCGCCAGGAGACACAAAGGTCATGGTAGAGCACGGGGAGCTGGTGATGGGAATTTTATGTAAAAAGACACTGGGAACTTCAGCTGGTAAGAAGCGAATTTATTGTTGTCCATTTATGTTACCATCAGGTCGTTCTTGTCTTCCGTTTAACACATATTTTAAGTATTTATTATAATTTTACTCTCATTTTATTATATTTTTCTCATCTCTCATTGTTATTTTTCTAGGTTCATTGCTTCATATTTGTATGTTGGAACTGGGCCACGAGGTCTGTGGGAGGTTTTACGGTAACATTCAAACTGTCATCAACAACTGGTTGTTATATGAAGGTCACAGTATTGGTATTGGCGACACAATTGCTGATCCTCAGACATATACAGAAATTCAGAAAGCCATTAAGAAAGCCAAAGAGGATGTAATAGAGGTTATTCAGAAAGCTCACAATATGGAACTCGAGCCTACACCAGGTAACACTTTGCGTCAGACTTTCGAGAATCAAGTAAACAGAATCCTGAATGATGCTCGTGACAAAACTGGTGGTTCCGCCAAGAAATCGCTGACTGAATACAATAATCTAAAGGCTATGGTCGTTTCTGGTTCAAAGGGATCCAACATCAACATTTCCCAGGTAAGTTATTGCTAGCGGTAAAATTTTGGCGCCCAACGTGGGGTCAATCTTAGCCTTACTGGTTTTTGTTGATATTGGTGGTAAGTTAAACATGTTTTTTGTTTCTAGGTTATTGCTTGCGTAGGACAACAAAACGTTGAAGGTAAACGTATCCCCTTTGGTTTCCGAAAACGTACTCTCCCGCATTTCATCAAAGACGATTATGGTCCTGAATCCAGAGGGTTCGTAGAAAATTCGTACCTTGCCGGTCTCACGCCTTCCGAGTTCTATTTCCACGCCATGGGAGGTCGTGAGGGTCTCATTGATACCGCCGTAAAAACTGCCGAAACAGGTTACATCCAGCGTCGTCTTATAAAGGCTATGGAGAGTGTTATGGTACATTACGATGGTACCGTAAGAAATTCCGTGGGGCAACTCATTCAGTTGAGGTACGGTGAGGACGGTCTCTGCGGAGAAATGGTAGAGTTCCAGACGTTACCGACCGTCAAAGTGAGTAACAAAGGTTTCGAGAGAAAGTTCAGGTTTGATCCGAGCAACGAACGGTACCTGAGAAGGGTGTTCCACGAGGACGTCATCAAGCAGCTCATGGGATCCGGAGAAGTCATCTCCGAGCTCGAGAGAGAGTGGGAGCAGCTACAGAAAGATAGGGAAGCGCTCAGGCAGATTTTCCCTAGCGGCGAGTCGAAAGTTGTATTGCCTTGCAACCTGCAGCGAATGATCTGGAACGTCCAGAAGATCTTCCACATCAATAAGAGAGCGCCTACTGACCTGTCGCCGCTGCGCGTCATCCAGGGAGTTAGAGAGCTTCTAAAAAAATGCGTCATCGTGGCTGGAGACGATCGTCTCTCGAGGCAAGCTAACGAAAACGCCACATTGCTCTTCCAGTGCTTGGTCCGATCGACGCTGTGCACAAAGAGCGTGTCCGAGCAGTTCCGACTGAGCACGGAAGCGTTTGAGTGGTTGATTGGAGAAATCGAAACCAGGTTCCAGCAGGCTCAAGCTAATCCGGGAGAGATGGTGGGTGCTCTGGCTGCCCAATCGCTAGGAGAGCCTGCTACACAGATGACGCTGAATACTTTCCATTTCGCTGGAGTGTCATCCAAGAACGTAACTCTCGGTGTGCCCCGACTGAAGGAAATCATCAATATTTCGAAGAAACCCAAAGCTCCATCTCTAACAGTGTTCCTTACTGGTGGCGCAGCCAGGGATGCTGAGAAAGCGAAGAATGTACTGTGCAGGTAAGATAGAGGTCGGGATCGAAACTTCCGGCGCCCAACGAGGGCACAATTTTATTTTTACTCTCCGGGTACCTCGAATAGTTATCTCCTTTTAACTCGATCATACGATTGATGGAAGTTTATGAAGCATACATATGTTGTGTTTGTAGCTTTCTACTTATATTTATCTTCATGTAAAGATTGGTGATTTTCAACTAATAATTCATTCCTTATAAATAAATGGTTTCAGATTGGAACACACCACTCTCCGTAAGGTTACCGCAAACACAGCCATCTATTACGATCCCGACCCGCAAAACACGGTCATAACAGAGGATCAAGAATTCGTAAATGTGTACTATGAAATGCCTGACTTTGATCCCACCAGGATATCAGCCTGGTTGCTACGTATCGAATTGGACAGGAAACGTATGACAGATAAGAAGTTGACCATGGAACAAATCGCAGAGAAAATCAATGCCGGGTTCGGTGACGACCTGAACTGCATTTTCAATGATGACAACGCTGAACAGTTGGTACTGCGTATCAGGATAATGAACAGTGATGATGGAAAATTCGGCGCTGAAGGTAAGCTGAATAAAGTTCAGTAATTTTCTTAGGTTCCCACCAATAACTCTTTGAATCAGGTGGTGATGAAGACGTCGATAAAATGGAAGACGACATGTTCCTGAGGTGCATTGAAGCAAATATGTTGAGCGACATGACTCTGCAGGGTATCGAGGCCATCTCCAAAGTGTACATGCACTTGCCACAAACGGATTCGAAGAAAAGAATCGTCATCACCGAGACAGGGGAGTTCAAGGCCATTGGAGAATGGCTGTTGGAAACTGATGGTACCAGTATGATGAAAGTACTGTCGGAAAGAGACGTCGATCCCGTCAGGACGTTTTCCAACGATATTTGCGAAATATTCTCGGTAAGTAAAATTGTACAAAATGACTTTTGTCAACTAACCGCAGTCCGTCCATGAATTCCTGTATTACCATGGTTCAATTATTTTTAGGGAAGAATAATAACTGAACTTTCAAATTTCAGGTGCTCGGAATAGAAGCTGTCCGTAAATCTGTGGAGAAAGAAATGAACGCTGTCCTGCAGTTCTACGGTCTTTATGTAAACTACCGACATCTTGCATTGCTTTGCGACGTCATGACGGCCAAAGGTCATTTGATGGCCATCACCCGTCACGGTATCAACAGGCAGGACACCGGAGCTCTTATGAGATGTTCCTTTGAGGAAACCGTGGATGTACTTATGGATGCAGCGAGTCACGCCGAAGTAGACCCGATGAGAGGCGTGTCCGAGAACATCATCATGGGCCAGCTGCCCAGATTGGGAACAGGCTGTTTTGATTTGTTATTGGACGCGGAGAAGTGCAAGATGGGCATGCCTATCCCGCAGGCGCACGGAACCGATATTATGTCTACGGGCATGTTCTTCGGGTCTGCTGCGACACCTAGTATGAGCCCCGGTGTGCCGATGACGCCTTGGAACCAAGCCGGTACGCCGTACGTGGGCAGCGTGTGGTCGCCTCAAAGTAAGTGTGCTTCGGTTTCTTATTTGTTTGTTCTACGGGCAATTCTAGTGTTTTGAAAATATGAAAGATCCTTTGCATAAATGAAAGTTTTTTCCTTTCAAATTCTTGTTGAAACGGCGATACGATTGAATATTTGTTTTTTTTTTCAGATATGCTGGGCATGACTCCTGGCGCTGCGGCTTTCTCACCTTCGGCAGCATCAGACGCATCTGGAATGTCGCCAGGTTACGGAGCATGGTCGCCGACGCCACAGTCGCCGGCCATGTCACCGTACATGGCGTCTCCACACGGACAGTCGCCTTCGTACAGCCCATCGAGTCCCGCGTTCCAGCCTACGTCGCCTTCTATGACTCCCACTTCGCCCGGGTACTCGCCGAGTTCTCCCGGGTATTCACCAACTAGTCCCAATTACAGTCCGACGAGCCCTAGCTACTCGCCGACGTCTCCGAGTTACTCTCCGACGTCGCCCAGTTACAGCCCTACTTCGCCGAGCTATTCGCCCACGTCGCCTAGTTACAGTCCCACGTCGCCGAG
Source organism: Chrysolina oricalcia (assembly GCA_944452925.2). Taxonomy (NCBI): domain Eukaryota; kingdom Metazoa; phylum Arthropoda; class Insecta; order Coleoptera; family Chrysomelidae; genus Chrysolina; species Chrysolina oricalcia. The sequence goes on from OX101817.2 coordinate 3,090,819, forward strand.
TTACTCGCCCACTTCGCCCAGCTACAGCCCCACGTCGCCCAGCTACTCGCCGACGTCGCCTAGCTACAGTCCCACTTCGCCGAGTTACAGTCCCACTTCGCCGAGTTATTCGCCCACCTCTCCCAATTACAGTCCAACTTCGCCCAGTTATTCTCCCACTTCTCCTAGCTATTCTCCCACTTCGCCGAGTTACAGTCCCACTTCGCCTGGTTACTCGCCAACCTCGCCCAGTTACTCGCCGTCTTCGCCGAGGTACACTCCGGCATCGCCGAGTTTTTCACCCACGTCTCCGAGTTACTCCCCTTCGTCGCCGCAGTATTCTCCGGCTTCGCCGAGTTATTCTCCTTCGTCGCCGAAGTATTCGCCGACGTCGCCCAGTTACTCGCCCACTTCGCCGTCGTTCTCGGGAGGCAGCCCTCAGTACTCGCCTACGTCTCCTAGTTATTCCCCCACGTCTCCGAGTTATTCGCCTTCAAGTCCGCAGCACACTCCCGCAGCTAGTTCGAGGTATTCGCCGTCTTCGCCGAACTACTCGCCGAGTTCCCCCAGTTATTCCCCCACTTCTCCTCAGTATTCCCCTCACAGCACCAAGTATTCTCCCACCTCGCCCACTTATACGCCTACTAGCCCTAGTTATTCTCCCGCGTCTCCGGCGTACTCTCCACAGCCTCCTAGATATTCTCCGTCGTCTCCTAGTTATTCTCCCACTAGTCCTAGCCAGGACCAGGATTCCATGTAAATGTTTTGATGTAGGGGTGGTTTATTCTAATTTATATTGTTTTCATATCTTTGAGAAGGTATGAGTTTTTGCTCATATTATCTATCCACTTGACCTAAGTGCCAGGTATTACTTTTTTGTGGTCTTTCATGATCTAGGGAAAACAACATGTGTAGGCCTGCAATTGCAGGGTGTGATTTTATTCGTTGGACGCAGGAGTCCCTCGCTCATGAAAAGTTGTTTACAAAAAAGTGGTAATACGTATAGATGTTTTTATCAAACTGAAAAATTGTACCTAGGAATTAGAGTATTTTAATATGTATAGATATTAATTACTTTAAGAAATAATATGTTTCCTGTTTACCAAGCACATTTTTTTCTAAAGATGTTCCTAGAGGAGCAATTCGATAATCAATTATCTTTATCAGTAGGATTTCTATGAGTAGAGAACTGGTGAAGATAATTTAGTTATTGAATCAAACATCTATGTGTATGTATATAAAATAAGTGTGTGGTAAAGGGGTGACATACCTTTTGTTCTCATCATGTGACCCCACCGGCGTCCGTGATTCCGTTTTTCAAGTTACTTTATTAATAAATAAATTGAATATCCAGTATGTTGTTTATTTTATGTCCTTTTTTCCTTCTCAAAAAGAAGAAGAAATGTACGTCAGAAGTTCTGCGGATTGTACATTTCTCATGTCAAATACATAATACTCTCTGTACTTCAGAATAACACTTAGCACATCAGGAAAATTAAAGCTCAGGTTTGAAGCCTATGAATTTTTTCAAGTTGATTGAGAACCCAGGTTAAGTCTCGAGTGACGTCATTATTTGATCGACCCGACTCTGGCCGTTTTTAGTGAGTTTTAGATGCGAAACAAGTTAAGTTCCACCCCAGGTTAGGTTCAAGGACTTTGAATAGTATTTGTTGAGCATCGCCCGTGTTCAATCAATGTTCATGGGTAGGTTTCATTTGACTACAAAAAAATCCGCACTAAATTTGTGCTATAATATTTGTAACTTTCTTGACTCTTGAAATATGGGTTGACATGTTTAGCAATATAGAATATTCGCAAGAACAACTACAGTAATTAAACATAGATAGCACAAGGGTGTACGAATGGATTTACTTTAAATTTTCGATAAAGTTGTTCTATTTTTCCACTAGCTACATATTTGATATTTCTCATTAGAATTTTCTCCATCATTGATGCTTAGTTCACAATCTTCTGGCATAAACAATTAATTTTCCAACATTCATTTTTCTTCTTCCATTTGTCAGTGTCACTCGCAAATACATTTTTTTATTCGACTGCCTCAGAAAATAAATTTTGTGGACGGATAAAGAAAAATAATATTTGTGTGGTTTCTGTTTGCAGTCGTATAAAAAGTTTCGTAAAAAACTCGTTTAAAAAACACTTTGCACACTAGCTTGGCTTGTGGACCTCGCCTCCGGCTCAGTCTACCTATTTGTCTCGCTCGTGTGGAAATAGTTGTTTCCAAAACTTGTTGAATATTATAAAGGAGCTTCATGATGCAATATAATTAGTAGCAGATCCTCTTATATATGAGAAGAATGTGAAAATCTGAATGATTGTGGCTCGTGTCGACTTGGAATAATCCTCCACGATTCACTGTTGCGTTAAAAATTAACAGTGGTGCTCCTAAGGTGGCTTATGGAGTTAGTAACAAGGCCTATCGAAAACACACGGCTAATGACCATAATAGTCGATGCCAAAACACCAAAGAAAAAATATATATATATGAGAACAAAAATTTTTTAACCACTCTCTCAACATTCTAAGTTTTTGGTTAGTGGTTCTCTTCCAAGGTCTGGCTTTGTAATCTGAATCACTATTAAAACTTCATAAAAACAGATTTTTATCTGAATCAGATAAATCTAAACATACTCATCGTAATTGAATTCAAGGTCATTGAACCATTTTCGCGCCATATGATTAATTGTCTAATCATGTTTGTTAGTGGTCAAAGCTGATTAATACAGCGGATGCATTACTATAATTTTTTTACTAAATACGTATACTGGGCCCCTATAATCTTTGTCACAACCATTTTATAATATGAAATGGCGGACCACGAAAGTAAACGTAAAGCTCCATTAAGAACAGTGAAAAAAGTGCAGTTTGGGATACTTAGTCCAGATGAAATAGTAAGTAAAATAACGATTTGAGCTTATTGGTACACTAATAAATTTATTGCCCACTGCGGGATGTGTTGTTTTCATGAAGAAATTGTGTTTTTACATGGGGTAATTCCCTTTAAATGCTGGCTGAAGTTTTTTTTGTTTTTTTCAATAATTTGAGCATATCAAAACAAATACAGTGATACGAAAGACAAGTTTTAACTCAAAACAAACTAAAATTGCTACAAAATAACTATAAACCAGTTGTAAAAAATATTAAAGGATAGGTATCAGTTTTGGAAATGAAACAGAATTAAAAAATAAAGGTTGTATTTTACCAACATTGTTTGTGGGGCGTGGTCAGAATAATAATAAAAATTACTGTTTTCTGTCAAAAGGAAATCTAAAATTAGAAAACTTGATGATAAAAACATATAACTTCGATTGTGTCATTTGTGTCTCGTGACTCTCGTGGTCTCAGCCTTTAGCGTGCTTTAGCCTTCATATGGAAAGTCAAGGCCACAGATTACAGAAAGTTATTTCTATAATCTGTGCTTAAGGCTCGTTAATACCCTTGCGAATATACGCAATTTTCTTGCGATTTGTGAATAGGCAAAAAATGCAGTAAGTGATAAATCATCATAACATGTAGTATGACCTAGTACGACACATACCAAGAATAGAATATTCTTATGGTTGGAAACGAGATTTTCGGTTTTACTGACTTCACTTTAGTTATTTTTGTGTGTTATTCGCGACCTGCGCGAAGTGTGCGACACCTATAATTATTTCGTTGAACTAATGTAATATTGCAAGGTCTTGTTTTGCTATAAGAGCTAGTGTATCTATTTTATCTGTTTTCTCATAATTAATCGAGTTTTGGACATTAAATTGAGTTTGGTGATATTCTTTCATGTTCATAGTTTCAGAATATAATAATCGAAACGGCGGCAGAATTAAGCATTCCAAACAATAGGCGTATTTGTGCAGTGCCCCAATGCGTCAATCGTACAACAGGCAAAGTTTCTTTCCATCATTTTCCGATAAAAAACGAAGAGTTGCCTTCTTAAATTGACCTTTGACGAATACCTACGTATGTGAAAATGTCTGACAAATGTACTTCAACTTTCGACATCTTCCGTAATCAATTCAAATTTGAATGAAAATAATATGAAATACTATGGTCTCTTATGGGCTTACATACAGTTTCGCGCCTAAATTCTGAGCGCCATCTATTTTACCTATTTTGAAAATAGTTAAGGAGACTCTGAACATTCCTTCACTTTAGCACCTAAAATAATGATTACATTTTGAAAAAACGTCTATGCACGTTGAACGTTTGGACGCGTTATGGCGCATACTATATTTTCAGATTCAGGCATACTGTGACACAAAGTCTATAAATTTCTCAAGTGGTGAAGTAAAAAGGCAATGAAATCAAAAATTTTTTTTTTAAATTTTGGGTGAGAATCCCTTTTTTGTATTCTAAAGTATTTTTTCAAATGTTGGGTGAGAACACAATTTTTTTTATACTTAAATACTTTTTCATTATACCTATCTCAAAACACTATAAATACTTATTTATAAAAATGACCACATCAAGATCAATGGCAACAACGCGCTGCAGCTCGTAAGGAACACGAAAAATATATCCCGTAATAAATAGACCAGGAAATATAGAAAATGGAAACTCTAGAATTGGGCAGGTGCCTGCCCATATTGCCGTCAGAATATAATTATACGGCAATTTTGGAAAAGATTATATGCGTAATTGAAAAAAAAATCTGAACAAAATGGTTATAGAAAATGTGTGATAACTAATTTGGTTTTTGTAGTATATTTTACTTCTCTTTCTAGTTTCGCCCGATTCCATTTGCGTCGGAATTAATGATTTTTTTTCCTGAAGTTCTGCACATTGCATACATTGAGAACGATCATTATACAACATTCCATCTTCCATTTTTAACTTTTTTTTGCAGCCAACATCGCTGCGCCTACATTGCGTCTTTTTTTCAAATGGCTTTCTATAATGAACTGTCCCTTGTGAACTAAATTGGTTCGAGAATTGCTTTTACAATTTCTCAGTTTTCAATCACTTTTAAGCAATCTGATCGTTGGGACTATAAAAGTTACTGACACTGATACTAGCGACAGAGCAGTGTTGCCTAGCGCCTCCGAAACTAGATTGGATTGTTGAAATGGTGGGAAAATCGTTCAGGCGGAACACCAAATTTACTTCTATGATCGATGTAAGTGTATGGGCCGCAAATAGAAAACTTTTACATATACCGTACCACTCCAAATACCTTAACTCGTTTTCGTGTCTATGAAGTTGATCACAAACGTCGATCGAATATGGAATATCATATCCATCCTATCCTAACTATAGAGAGTAGGCACAATCGAGAAACTCGATTCCATAATCGATCGCGTTCGTCAACAACTTCAAAGACACAATAACGAGTTAAGTCGGTTTGATTGAGTCGGGTCTCGTGATCCCTACCAAAGAGTACACCAACTAGTTGGTGTACTCTTTGATCCCTACGCAGAACTCCAAGACAAATCGACCAAACTTTCATATTCTCAAGCTTAGTTTTCACAACGGCGGATTGCGGGTTATTTTTTACAGGATCTTAATTATGCGATTGGTTGAAAAATGTTCAAAACGTAGTCTGCCCGAAATATTCGCGGAGGTTTTAACATTTTGCAGTACTGCAAATTGTTAAGTATGTTTTAAGATTTTTGCGGATTTTCTGCTTTTATCGGTATTTGAACTGTGGAAAGTTCTGTGATTTAAAATTTATATTCCGCTAGACGCCGTTGTGAAAAATAAGCTTAAGCTATAGTTAAATGCACTGGAATGCGGTCTAGGATTGTCACTTTGATGGCGAAAAGTTTGAAAGGACATGCATGACAGCCGCATGCAAACTTAGTTGAAAATGTGTAAATTATTAGCCAGCCTAACACCTTTATATAATTATATAGCATTGTTTTTGAAGTCATATAATGCAGGCATAATAGTATGTTCTTGCTCTTGCAATGTCAAGGGCACTCCGATTCGCGTCGATCGCTCGAACTCATTGCGCATGCTTTAAAAGCTCACTTATACACTTGCTATTATTTATATACATGCAATCCTGGAACCAGGTATTCAATAATTTGTAATAAAATAGTAAAACCAGAAAACCTGATAAAATGATTATACTAATATATTTTTCATAAACTTGGGGTTCATTATCAATTTCATCTTCGAATTCTAGCCAAAAGTCTTCCACTTTTTCTACACAAATTGTTTCTCAATAATTTTTCCTCGGTATAGAAATTCTAATCTCTATCTGTTTTCAGCGTCGTATGTCAGTCACTGAAGGGGGCATCCGATTTCCAGAAACCATGGAGGCCGGCCGCCCCAAGCTTTGCGGACTCATGGATCCAAGACAAGGAGTCATCAATAGAACCGACAGGTGCCAGACATGTGCTGGTAACCAGACGGACTGCCCCGGACATTTTGGGCACATAGACTTAGCCAAACCTGTATTTCACGTCGGTTTCATTACAAAAACCATCAAAATACTAAGATGCGTTTGCTTCTTCTGCAGCAATCTATTAGTCAATCCAGTAAGTACGCAACCTCTGTTCTATTTTAACATCAATTAGTTTCTAGTATTTTGAATTTATATTGAAATTTGCATTATAAATTGTATTTGCACTTTGCATTTGTATTTTTTTTAACAGGATGTCTGTTATTGATCTTCGATTTGTGTTTTTTCAGACTAACCCTAAAATCAAAGAAGTAGTTATTCAGTCCAGAGGGCAGCCTAGAAAGAGATTAGCCTTCGTGTATGATATCTGCAAGGGTAAAAACATTTGTGAGGGGGGTGACGAAATGGACGTTGGCGAAGGTGGCGATCAGAACAAAAAAGCTGGTCACGGGGGCTGTGGTCGATACCAGCCTACTATAAGGCGAGCTGCCCTTGACTTGACTGCTGAATGGAAGCACGTTAATGAGGATACACAAGAAAGGAAGATTGTCCTCTCGGCGGAAAGAGTGTGGGAGATATTGAAGAAAATAACGGACGAGGAGTGTTCCATTCTTGGTGGGTGCTATACTTAATTGCTTTTGGAAGCTTTATAAATATCAGAGAAATTCTTGTAGAAGCTGTTTCAGTAATATAACAGTCTTATATACCGCTATGACTTGAAATAATAATAAAAGAACGTTATTGGTATGACACACACTAATAAAAGACCTTCGACCGGAGTCCTTTGGACTATATATAATTTGTAATTTACACGAAAGACTAATTATTTAATCATTTCGTTTCATTTAATTAAGGGTTTACCCAGTCATCACTAATTGTGAAAAAACGTTTCGCTCTAACCAGGTATGGATCCCAAATTTGCTCGTCCCGATTGGATGATAGTCACAGTTCTGCCGGTCCCGCCTTTGTCAGTGAGACCTGCGGTAGTCAAGTTTGGTTCAGCCAGGAATCAGGACGATCTGACTCACAAGCTGGCTGACATCATAAAGGCCAACAACGAACTACAGAAAAACGAGGCGGCTGGCGGTGCTGCTCATATCATCACAGAGAACATTAAGATGTTGCAGTTCCACGTTGCTACGTTGGTAAATAACGACATGCCGGGTATACCAAGGTAAGTGTCTTGAAACAGTATAGAAATGCTGTTCTAGTCTATCCATGTCTCTTTACAATTTCTTTTTACTCTGAAATAATACCTGCATTAAAAGATTATTATTAACACTTGAAATTTTTTAGGGCTATGCTAAAATCGGGTAAGCCACTGAAAGCCATCAAGGCGAGATTGAATGGTAAAGAAGGTAGGATTCGACGTAATCTTATGGGTAAGCGTGTGAATTTCTCCGCCCGTACTGTAATCACACCAGATCCCAATCTCCGGATAGATCAAGTGGGTGTGCCGAGAAGTATAGCGCAGAACATGTCCTTTCCGGAAATAATAACTCCCTTCAATTTCGACAAGTAAGCGAAGATTTATTTTGATTCTAGAATGTTAATTGTTAGATTAACATAGTTTTGGGATGGTTTTAATAGATTTTCTATATCCTTTTAGAATGTCGGAGTTGGTTCAGAGAGGTAACTCCCAGTATCCAGGGGCCAAGTTCATTATTAAGAACAATGGAGATAAAGTCGATCTGAGGTTTCATCAAAAATCTTCTAATTTGCATCTACAGATTGGATACAAGTAAGTTTCTGAGCTTCTCTGAATCAAGATAAATATAAAATTTATAACGCAAAATTCATCACGCCAACTTTTCTTCCACAGAGTGGAAAGACACATTCGTGACGGTGATCTGGTCATCTTCAATCGACAGCCGACGCTTCACAAGATGAGTATGATGGGACACAGGGTGAAGGTGTTGCCCTGGTCCACGTTCCGGATGAACTTGTCCTGCACCTCGCCTTACAATGCTGATTTCAGCGGTGCCGAAATGAACCTTCATGTTCCACAAAGTATTGAAACCAGAGCTGAGATATGTATTCATTTTTTTCCTGGAGTTTCTCAAACTACCAAAGTACAATACTCGGATTCAATACCTCCATACATATACGGATTCGATCTTCCTATAATTGATTCAAATCGATAAAAATTAATTACTTTTTTAGTCAACAGTAATATTTCAACATATCTTTGATATTTCAGGTGGAAAATCTACACATCACCCCGCGTCTGATCATCACGCCGCAGACAAACAAACCCGTCATGGGTATTGTACAAGACACCCTCACAGCCGCCTGTAAGATGACCAAACGGGACGTCTTTATTGAGAAAGAACAAATGATGAACCTGCTGATGTTCTTACCGATTTGGGATGGCAAGATGCCACGACCGGCTATCTTGAAGCCCAAGCCGCTGTGGACGGGCAAGCAGTTATTTTCGCTGATCATTCCTGGCAATATCAACATGCTCAAAACATATTCTACGCATCCGGATAAAGAAGACGATGGTCCGTACAAGTGGATATCGCCGGGAGACACAAAGGTCATGGTAGAGCACGGAGAGCTGGTGATGGGAATTTTATGTAGGAAGACGCTAGGTACTTCAGCAGGTAAGAATCAAATTTATTATTGTGATGTCGATTTATGTTACCATCAAGTCTTTCTTGTTGTCTTTGTAACACATATTTCAGGTATTTATAATTTTACTCTCATTTTATTATATTTTTTCTCATCTCTCATGGTTATTTTTCCAGGTTCATTGCTTCATATTTGTATGTTGGAACTGGGCCACGAGGTCTGTGGGAGGTTTTACGGTAACATTCAAACTGTCATCAACAACTGGTTGTTATATGAAGGTCACAGTATTGGTATTGGCGATATAATTGCTGATCCTCGAACATATACATACATTCAGAAAGCCGTTAAGAAAGCTAAAGAGGATGTGATAGAGGTTATTCAGAAAGCTCACAATATGGAAATCGAACCTACACGAGGAAACACTTTGCTTCAGACTTTCGAGAATCAAGTAAACAGAATCCTGAATGATACTCTTGAAAAAACTGGTGGTTCCGCCAAGAAATCGCTGACTGAATACAATAATTTAAAGGCTATGGTCGTTTCTGGTTCGAAGGGATCCAACATCAACATTTCACAGGTACCTTATTGCTAGTGTTGAAATTTTGGGCGCCCAACTTTTGGGCGCAATTAGAGCATTAATGTTTTTATTAATACTGGTGGTGAGTTATAAATGCTCTTTTATTTCTAGATCATTGCTTTTGTGGGACAACAAAATGTTGAAGGTAAACGAATCCCTTTCGGTTACCGAAAGCGCACTCTCCCGCATTTTGTGAAAGACGATTATGGTCCTGAATCCAGAGGGTTCGTAGAAAATTCGTATCTTGCCGGTCTCACGCCTTCAGAGTTCTATTTCCACGCTATGGGAGGTCGTGAGGGTCTCATTGATACCGCTGTAAAAACTGCCGAAACAGGTTACATCCACCGTCGTCTTATAAAGGCTATGGAGAGTGTTATGGTACATTATGATGGTACCGTAAGAAATTCCCTGGGCCACATCATTCAGTTGAGGTACGGTGAGGACGGTCTCTGCGGAGAAATGGTAGAGTTCCAGACGTTACCAACCGTCAAAGTGAGTAACAGAGCTTTCGAGAGAAAGTTCAGGTTTGATCCGAGCAACGAACGGTACCTAAGAAGGGTGTTCCACGAGGACGTCATCAAGCAGCTCATGGGATCCGGAGAAGTCATCTCCGAGCTCGAGAGAGAGTGGGAGCAGCTACAGAAAGATAGGGAAGCGCTCAGGCAGATTTTCCCTAGCGGCGAGTCGAAAGTTGTATTGCCTTGCAACCTGCAGCGAATGATCTGGAACGTCCAGAAGATCTTCCACATCAATAAGAGAGCGCCTACTGACCTGTCGCCGCTGCGCGTCATCCAGGGAGTTAGAGAGCTTCTAAAAAAATGCGTCATCGTGGCTGGAGACGATCCTCTCTCGAGGCAAGCTAACGAAAACGCCACACTGCTCTTCCAGTGCTTGGTCCGCTCGACGCTGTGCACAAAGAGCGTGTCCGAGAAGTTCCGACTGAGCACGGAAGCGTTCGAGTGGTTGATTGGAGAAATCGAGACTAGGTTCCAGCAGGCTCAAGCCAATCCGGGAGAGATGGTGGGCGCCCTGGCTGCCCTATCGCTAGGAGAGCCTGTTACACAGATGACGCTTAACACATTTCATTTCGCCGGTGTGTCATCCAAGAATATAACTCTCGGTTTGCCCAGACTGAAGGAAATCATCAATATATCAAAGAAACCCAAGGCTCCATCTATGACGGTGTTCCTTACCGGTGGTGCAGCCAGGGACGCTGAGAAGGCTAAGAATGTACTGTGCAGGTAAGTTCAAGGTCGGGATTATAACTTCTGGCACCATAAATGGGCCCAATTATATTTTTACTCTCCGAGTACCCCTTTTCACTCGATCATAGGATTGTTCGAGGTCTGTGGAATGTATATTTTTATTTGTGTTCGTAGCTTTCTGCTGTTTTTTTTTATGTTAACATTTTGTGATATACTACTGATCCAGTGGCGGCGACCTCTTTGCTAAAACTTCTAATTTTCTAATTGCTCCAAACGAAGGAATACATAACACATATTGATAACAAGAAAAGAGGCACCTGTTCGTTTAATCAAAGTTCAACTGTTCACAGAATTCTGTAAACTTTGGTATTATCATCATTGCTTATTTTTAGCAGTGTTTATTCTAGATCTTCTATGAAAGTTTACACACCAAATTCAGATTTCTCCGTCAGCAAAAATGTGTTTGTTTTGTCTTCATTCGCCGATCCGATGAAGTAGTAGTACAAAAAATAAAAAGCAATTTGCGGTTAGACTTTGATGGTCTATTGGAATGTTGACGCGGCGGTGGTAATGTCATTGCAGGTACACAGATATACCAATTAAGTCCGCTCACTCTCCGATCACAAAAAACGCGGCACTTTTCGACCACATCAAAGGAGTTAATGCGAAGGGAAAACCGAAAACCAGACAGATTTTAGCGATGGTAAGATTTTATATTCAAATCATCTAGCAAATTATGGCATTCATAATATCCAGAGTGGCAATAAAACCATATACCGGAATATCGCTAATTTCTGAGAAAAATGCACACTTCTTATAGTATTTTTTCTTTGGAAAATATTTTAATATAAATAATATAACATATATTGTGTATTATTATATGAAATTATGTCCCATTAAGTCTGGTATTTCCAGATTTTATTGCCATATGTATGAATATCCAAACAAAATTTGGCGGAATGGGGGGGGGCGGAATCCTTATCGCCGCCACTGTACTGATCGTTCTTTCCTTATACAAATAAATTCTTTCAGGATAGAACATAGCACTCTTCGGAAGGTTACTGCAAACACAGCGATCTACTACGATCCCGATCCGCAAAATACGGTCATAACAGAGGATCAGGAATTCGTAAATATGTACTATGAAATGCCTGACTTTGACGCCACCAGGATATCAGCCTGGTTGCTACGTTTCGAACTGGATAGAAAACGTATGACAGATAAAAAGCTGACCATGGAACAAATCGCCGCAAAAGTCAATGCCGAATTTGGTGACGACCTAAACTGCATTTTTAGTGATGACAACGCCGAACAGTTGGTACTACGTATCAGTATAATGAAGAGTTATGATGGAAAATTCGGCGCAGAAGGTAAGTTGAATAAGTTTAGTCATTTTCTTAGGAATCTACTAACAACTCTGAATCAGGTGGTGATGAAGATGTCGATAAAATGGAAGACGACATGTTCCTGAGGCGCATTGAAGCAAACATGTTGAGCAACATGACTCTGCAGGGTATCGAGGCCATCTCCAAAGTGTACATGCATTTGCCACAAACGGATTCGAAGAAAAGAATCGTCATCACCGAGACAGGGGAGTTCAAGGCCATTGGTGAATGGCTGCTGGAAACTGACGGTTCCAGTATGGTGAAAGTACTGTCGGAAAGAGACGTCGATCCCGTCAGAACGTTTTCCAATGATATTTCTGAAATATTCTTGGTGAGAAAAATTTTAAAAATCATTTTTATTTTCGCAATTACATTTTCAATTGACGTTTACTGTCAACCAACCATTGCCACGGATCAATTAAGTTTAGGGTAGAATATTGTCGCAACTCAAAACTCGCTTGGTTTTTCGAGAGGATTTTTAGCTGTAATTCACCCAACCCACATTCATCCAAATAATGACAGAACTCATTTTTTAAAACAAATTAACATTTATTGAAATAAGAAAATTAAATAAAAGAACGAAGCTGCTATACTAGCAGGACAAAAACTAAACAAATGAATTATGAACAAATATAGATATAAATAAAATACTACTTACAATGTGCTGGTGACCAGCAGAGCCAGAGATGGGAAGATGCCAAACATTTTCAAGTAATAATTAATTTTCGAGCTGTCTTCAACTCAGCTGACGAGTGACGAGTGATAAGTATGAAATCATGAATGAATCTTGACCTGCCCAAAAGGTGTATTTATAGAGAAACAATATGATGAGCTTGCATTTTTCGTTAGGTCGCTGCACGCATAAAAGTACTTACCTTCTCTGTGCAAGTCTGTGAATTTCGAGCTAGTTTATATTTCTGTGTCCGGTAATTGTATCAATTTTGATGTCTATGAACTTGAAGAATTGAACTATGGAATTATGGATACTGAGTGTTTTTATTTTAAAATGTTGAAGTTGATGTTGAAAGATCTTCAAACTTTGCATTTGCCTACATGGATTTGAATTATTTCATGATTATTTTGTATATTTGACAATATTGACATCTAGTGAGTTCAAATTTCAGGTGCTCGGGATAGAAGCTGTCCGTAAATCTATCGAGAAAGAAATAAATGATGTGCTGCAGTTCTACGGTCTTTACGTAAACTACCGACATCTTGCGTTGCTTTGCGACGTCATGACGGCCAAAGGTCATTTGATGGCCATCACCCGTCACGGTATCAACAGGCAGGACACCGGAGCTCTTATGAGATGTTCCTTCGAGGAAACCGTGGATGTGCTTATGGATGCAGCCAGTCACGCCGAAGTAGACCCGATGAGAGGCGTGTCCGAGAACATCATCATGGGCCAGCTGCCCAGGTTGGGAACAGGCTGTTTTGATTTGCTATTGGACGCGGAGAAGTGCCAGATGGGCATGCCTATCCCGCAGGCGCACGGAACCGATATCATGTCTACGGGCATGTTCTTTGGGTCTGCTGCGACACCTAGTATGAGCCCTGGAGTGCCGATGACGCCTTGGAACCAAGCCGGTACGCCGTACGTGGGCAGCGTGTGGTCGCCTCAAAGTAAGTGTGCTTTGGTTTCTTATTTGTTTGTTCTACAGGCAATTTGAGTGTTTTGAAAATATGAAAGATCCTTTGCATAAACGAAAATTTTTTCTTTTCAAATTCTTGTTGAAACGGCGATACGATTGAATATTTGTTTTTTTTTCAGATATGCTGGGCATGACTCCTGGCGCTGCGGCTTTCTCACCTTCGGCAGCATCAGACGCATCTGGAACTTCGCCCAATTATTCTCCCACTTATCCCAGCTATTCTCCCACTTCTCCGAGTTACAGTCCCACTTCGCCTGGTTACTCGCCAACCTCGCCCAGTTACTCGACGTCTTCGCCGAGGTACACTCCGGCATCGCCGAGTTTTTCACCCACGTCTCCGAGTTACTCCCCTTCGTCGCCGCAGTATTCTCCGGCTTCGCCGAGTTATCCTCCTTCGTCGCCGAAGTATTCGCCGACGTCACCCAGTTACTCGCCCACTTCGCCGTCGTTCTCGGGAGGCAGCCCTCAGAACTCGCCTACGTCTCCTAGTTATTCCCCCACGTCTCCGAGTTATTCGCCTTCAAGTCCGCAGCACACTCCCGCAGCTAGTTCGAGGTATTCGCCGTCTTCGCCGAACTACTCGCCGAGTTCCCCCACTTCTCCTCAGTATTCCCCTCACAGCACCAAGTATTCTCCCACCTCGCCCACTTATACGCCTACTAGCCCTAGTTATTCTCCCGCGTCTCCGGCGTACTCTCCACAGCCTCCTAGATATTCTCCGTCGTCTCCTAGTTATTCTCCCACTAGTCCTAGCCAGGACTAGGATTCCATGTAAATGTTTTGATGTAGGGGTGGTTTATTCTAATTTATATTGTTTTCATATCTTTGAGAAGGTATGAGTTTTTGCTCATATTATCTATCCACTTGACCTAAGTGGTCTTTCATGATCTGGCGAAAACAACATGTGTAGGCCTGCAATTGCAGGGTGTGACTTTATTCGTTGGTCGCAGGAGTCCCTCGCTCATGAAAAATTGTTTACAAAAAAGTGGTAATACGTATAGATGTTTTTATCAAACTGAAAAATTGTACCTAGGAATTAGAGTATTTTAATATGTATAGATATTAATTACTTTAAGAAATAATATGTTTCCTGTTTACCACGCACATCTTTTCTAAAGATGTTCCTAGAGGAGCAATTCGATAATCAATTATCTTTATCAGTAGGATTTCTATGAGTAGAGAACTGGTGAAGATAATTTAGTTATTGAATCAAACATCTATGTGTATGTATATAAAATAAGTGTGTGGTAAAGGGATGACATACTTTTTGTTCTCATCATGTGACCCCACTGGCGTCCGTGAATCCGTTTTTCAAGTTACTTTATTAATAAATAAATTGAATATCCAGTATGTTGTTTATTTTATTTAATTTTTTTTCAAAAAGATGTCATGAAGAAATGTACGTCAGAGATTCTAGTGAGTTTTACATATATCATGTACAACCAACGATTTCATATATCCACTCAAACGTGAAAGCTTTGTTTGGCTCTATAATGTTGCAAACAATTGACAGTTTTCCATGTTTAAGAATATATCATTCAGTGGCCTATCAGAGGTGCGATTCCGAGATAGTTGACAGAAGTGTCTCTGTCTCTCCCATGAATTCAACCACAATGACACCTCACTTATTCGATGAAAAGTAGAATTCTATGGTACACGGAATTCCACCCCTGAGTGATAACTGTCGACTATAGAATTCTATGGCTCACGTAATCCCACCGCTGAACTGAACGCTGTAAACTTGAACCAGAAAAGCTGTCATACAACCGAGTTTGTTTTAAAGAAAGGAGTGGAACGAATAACCGAACGCGCCTTCCGTAGTATAGAACATCTGCGGCTGACGTCACAATTTTCAAGGTCAGTTGTATGGAGGATACACATTGATGGCGGTTTATGTTCTACTTGTGTTTTGGTTCTTGTTAAAATAGTTAAAGCTTTCGTTATACAATGCCTAATTTCTATATCGTAGTGAATTGTGGCATTAATGGATTGAGAGATAAAGTAGGATTTTATGACAATCATAAAAAACAATGAACTTGCCAAGGAAAGAAGAAATGCTTGAATCAAATCTTTGAGAAGAACAAATTTGTCAAACACTAAACTGAAATATGGACAATATATCTGGATACAGTACTGGTGGGAGGTCGGCAGTATTTGTTGAACAATCGTTCATACAATATGAATCTTCATATCCTATACATGAAATTTTTTCTACATATATTTTAGAGCAAGTTAATTTTAATGTTCACTTTTGCCATTGATCTTTCAGAAACGACAAAAATGTAACACTCAAATAATTCAATTTAACTTCAACAGCACAAATTTAAAATGAATGATGATGATATGATGAAGAGCACTGCAAAGTAGTTCTTATAGAAAACTTTGCCAAGAATTTAACAGATATAATTCAACGGTCGTGGGGGGCAGTAGTTGTTTTCTGCTAGAGAC
The DNA here is from genome assembly GCA_944452925.2 of Chrysolina oricalcia. Taxonomy (NCBI): domain Eukaryota; kingdom Metazoa; phylum Arthropoda; class Insecta; order Coleoptera; family Chrysomelidae; genus Chrysolina; species Chrysolina oricalcia. Next base: position 3,107,003 of record OX101817.2, read on the forward strand.
TTGCCGACGAAAATACCTATCGTATAGGTTAATGCGGAAGACTGAATTTATCAATTTTCGTTATTAAAATAATAATCATGTGAAATCTCACACTTATACACATGAATCTATATAATTTCAAAGATATAATTAAATCGTAACTAAGCCACATAATTATTCCTTCAATATGGTTAGGTACAATTTCAGGTACTTTACATGTTTGAAATTAGATTGATTACATCCCCTTATTAATTTATTTGGTTTCCGATTACTTTTGATAATGAACGTTCTCCAAGATCTTATAATCCTGATTCACATGAGTTCCTTTGAATTTTCAATGGAAATAGCAGGTTAAAACTTGGAAAAATACTTTGAAACACATTGCACCCATTTAAAATGCATGGAATCAGCTTGGATAGTTATCCTCAAAGAAGACACGCCCACTTTGTCCTTTGTCACGTTCCGGAGGACAAAAGTGGCAGCCCTGCGTGTCGATCTACCAACATTACAAGTATATTCCCACGTTAATAATTCAAATATGAAAATAATGAAGCACTTCACAATGCGCAGAACCGTAAAAGATAAACTGAGCTGAAAATCAATACATGGATAATGTAGAGTAATTTTCCTGTGTAATTTCTGGGAAAATGGAAATATTTGATATTTTGTCAACAAAATGAAATCGCAACAATAAGCAAAATGCCAAAGAAGGTTGATTTCACTGTGATTTACGCAACAAGTAACTAATAATCATATTCCGAATCATGAATATATAAACTGATATTGTAGGTGAAGATCCAAAATATAGATATACAGAATTGAATACACACGGTCCTATAGTCAAAGGATGGCAGTCCGAAAAGAACTGCGAGTACCCACAAGAGATAGTACTACAACTCGAAAAAAGGTGTCTATTAAACAAGATTCAAATATTAGCTCATCAGTACTTGATACGTAAGTTTAAAAAATGTCTTGAGAACAATTTATCACACTTATCGATTCCAGCTGCGAAGGTAGAGCTCTTTCTCAGCAATGAAGACACTAACACAGTAGACGAAGCAGCAACCAACATAAACTGGGAGTATTTGGGATACATCACATTATCCACAAATGAAAGTACAGACTTCAAAAGCAGAGAACTAAAATCTGCCAACGTGCCCAAAAATCACGTTACATTTGTCAAGGTGAACTTGCATCACAACCATTTCAACTTTCACAACAAATTCAACCAGGTGTTATTAATGTCAGATCCAAGTAGGTGTAGTTTACAGTCGATTGTTTCAGGTAAGCCTTATAGCAGTGAATATGTTGGGAATGGATTTGGAAACAAGACGATCGTCTGTGGCTGAAAAAGATGATGATGCCAAAGTGTCGGATATTATAAACAACCCAGAATATGTTTCGCCTTATGATGACTTAGCTTTTTTAATGTACGTAGATGTAGATATTGCCAAGATCATCAAAGAAATGGAGATGAAGAAGCACTTGGCTGTGATAAGTAAGAAAAATCATAGTCTGAAGGAATTCTATTGTAATTCACCCTATTCTAGATGAACGCTTCGAGTATGCGAGGAAACTTAAGAATGCAATGGGGAAATTGAGAGTCGCGGGTGAAAAACTGGGCAAGTACGAGCTCGAAAAGAGACACGCCATAGATATAGAAGACTATGAGCGTGCTAGGCACAAGAAAAATCAAATGGACCAGTTCAGGAATGAAATTTACGAAGAAGTTTGTGTTGAACAGTTAATGGAGCTTGGTGGGGTAAGGAATCAACTGAATAAACGCAAATACTCTCAGAAAGCAAAAGATTGCACATTATCCTGCATTATCAGTATGAAATGGGCGTTTTCGGAGATACTAATTTCGAGTTTCTGAAAAAATTATTACTTAAATGGCAACAGTGATTCAACGTACTATAACAGATTAGAAAAGGCATATAGATCAAAATAGGTATAGTAATAATAATAATATAACTTTATTCAATAAAAAACACATGAAACCTAACAGTAAGAAAAAATATTGAGAATAAAGTTCCTCAGCTATTATTGGATCTGAATAAATCGGTCGACACCCAGTGATGGAAATTATATACTTGAAAAAATTATAATTTCTTGCAAATGGTCTAGAGTGAACAAATTCAGTGTACCATCATTGGTATATGAAAACACCTTTAAATATTGGAATTTTACAAACGAAATACAAACATTTCTGGTAACTATAGATTTGAATTGGTATCTACTAAAATGCTAATGCCTAAGACTTATATCAATAAATACTTCCTAATCCTAAGGTAACTAAAAATAACAATACCAGAATGAAATCCACAAAATACCTATCCCAATAAAAACAAACATATTTATTCAGCCCCTGATGGGGGCCACTTGCCAGGTAACCTAACAGGTTGAAATCTGAAAAATCTCCATGACCAAGCTTAAAAAATCCCGACTTTCGAAACAAAAAAAAAACTAATATTGTGTCATTTGGTCTTTTTTAACGTTGCGGATACTTATTGAGAAATGTTTCGATCTCAATATTAGTAAAAAAACATACATTACAATTTGGTAGGAAATTCGAATTGTGATAGAATGATAGAAAAATTAAACAATCAGTAGTCAAAACAAATACAATTAAAACTCAACTGTAAGAGTATAAAGAACATAAATTAATAAAAGTCCATGAATCCAAAACCAAAAATATTAAATATAAATGAATACTTAAAGCAAAACAAAAATAAATAACTTGCCTTCTTTACAGTTAACACCACATGCATTGCAGTAAAAATACATTTTTCTCTTTTTGCTGGGTCCTACCCATTCTTTCAAAAGATTATGTCCTGTATTCATGCTGCTCTTCGATTGGATTTACTAGATCCATGATCCATTCTTATTACCACTGCTATCGCCAACAGCTTCACTCATTTTTTAAATCTTTAGCAACTTGACAACAACAAATCTGAATTCTAGCAACAAGTTGTTGGTTGTTTGTCGTTGTTTCCGCTAATATTTTTTCAAATATTCAAATAAATGTAATTTTCGCATCTTTCTTCTTTTTCTTTTTTCACATGAAATTCTTCTTCCGTTTTTATAGGGAAAAATTACGTACCGCGAGATGGCGCCGTGAATGACAAAATGTCGAATTTAGGTGTGATCCAAGGAGACTAAACATTATGTAACAGGAGAGTATAATCCCCATAAGACAATGGGGATACCTTGAAAGAACATTTGTGACGAAATGTGACGTAGTTGGACATATTATGGCCGCCATTCTCTATAGACAGTGACGGACTAAGCTCTTGGTATATGAGAGTTACTGCTGACAGTTTTGTTGTTTGGTTCGAGTTCGACTCTGTACTCATGTCCACGTACGTCACTATGACGCGTTGATGCTACAAGACTCTGATTGACTAGAGCTTATTAAACCCTCCTGTTAGTTTAGTCTCTTTGTGCTCAGGGCACATGATTCTCGGATTCAATAGTCACTTATCCTAAGGACCTGGCAAGGACCATGAACATTATTTGTAGAGAATGACCCGATCGACTAATTTTATGGGCCTGTCAAATGACGTCAGCGCGATGCCTCCTAATGGTTTGCTATATCTATATTATCTATATATAAATGAAAATATAGTATTTTTCGAGTTGATTCCGAGAGTTCCAACCTTTGACAGCTGTTTCGTGGTAACCAACTCGTCAGAAAGGATTTCTGGAAGCTCTCAGAATAAATAAATATACAGTATTATGATAAAGTAATGCACAAAATTCATAAAACGTACAACGATCACTTTTGAAAAAAATGCAAAAACACGTCAAACTGTTTTTTTTTTATTCCGCATCTTTTGACATAAGTTACAAAAATAACACGTCAAAAGTTGGTTTAATGGACTGTTTAGTTAATTGAAAAGTTATTATGAAACTTACGTTTATTTCGTTTTTATTCATTTTCTCGTTTTTTTTTATGTGAGCCCTACTACAACTATTTTTTCCTCGTGTAAAAACACAAGCTCTATAATAAATAAAAACAGTTTGACGTGTTATATATATATATATATATATATATATATATATATATATATATATATATATATATGCGGATGGCATCGCGGTGATGTCAAATGAGAGACTATCCTCTACAAATAGAGTTCAGTGCCCTTGGGGACGTGGGGAGTGGTTATTGGGGTAAACGACAACATTGCGCACTCTGGGAGTTTCGGAGACAGGGCCTGACTGGGATATTCCTAACGGAAAAAAGTAATATAGTTTACGTTATAAAATGTATCTTGTCTACAAAGAATGAATATAGTAGATAAATATTGTATACAAAATAATATTGTAAATAAAATAAATATGAAAATAAAACTAGCAATAAAATTTCAATTTGTCAAAAAAAATATATAAATACACCTAAAGAGTGGCCTATTTAAAAGCGGGGCACCACTATAACATTTTTATTTGTTGTCCGATTATACTGCCACAGCAAAAGGTAATAACAGTTCTTTACCCGCATAAGATATACCTTTGGGCTTTGTCTGAAAGTGTTTATTATTATGGTTATATTTATTTAATCATAGTAATTATTGTCACGCAGGTAGCTGTAGCTGCCTCCGTGTGCAATTTTGATGCTTGTCTTGTCGGAATTATCAAATTCCGAATTAGTAATTTGGAATTGCTACCAAATAAATCGGAAATTTTCTGGCGGATTTGAGCAGCACTTTGTTCGAGAAATGTTCTCTTCTCCCTTTCCTATAGTTACAGATGTAAGTATTGTCTTCTCTTTTCTTGCAGATTTGTCCAAAAAACGACGAATGTTCGGATAATACCGATAACATCAATAAGAACCTGCTGTCCCCCGTTTTGCCGAAGACTTCGGAAAAACGGTCATCATCCCCTAGTCACCTGAACCACAGCCAAGTCTCGCCCCTGCACATGGCTAGGCACCAGAGCCCCAAAACTGGGTCACCCAGTACGGGCAGTCCTACCAACATTCAGACCAGAGGTTCCTTCAAGAGGAGAAATAAGTCCGCTGGGGCTATAGTTAAATCTACGTACGAGATGTACGAAGAGAAACCTCTGCCTGCTTTGAGACAGTAAGTATCTGAAAATGATCGGCTACTAAACTATTGATTTCATTTCAGCCCTTTGTTGTTTTTTATCGAGAAACATTATATTGTGTCAACCAAAATTGTCTCTTTTCAACAATTGATGCAGTTTAAACAGTGCCTTGATTGTTTAAAACCAATATCTACTTTTTTTGTTTGTTTTTTTACGAAACTCCCAGGTTTTCGGAGAAAACCCCTCAAAGTCAAAAGCAGAGCTTGTGCGAGCAAGGGAGATCCGGGACCTACAGTTTATTTAAAAGTGGAATCCGAACCACTTCAGCTCAGTGACACACGACTGGGGATCGAACCCGGACCGTCTGGGTGGAAGCCAAACGCTCTAACACCTCGACCACTTCGCTGTCACATATATGTTTCAATGAATTCTAGATACTTTCACCCAAGGAGACTAAAATTTAAAAATGAGAGTTTAATCCCCATAAGACAATGGGGACACTAGTAGAAAGAGATGAAAGAACATTTGTGTCTAAATGTGACGTAGTTGGACGTGTCATGGCCGCCGTTCTCTATAGACAGTGACGGATTAGCTCTTGGTATATGAAAGTGACTGCTGACAGTTTTGTTGCTTGGTTCGAGTTCGACTCTGTACTCATATCCAAGTACGTCACTATGACGCGTTGATGCTGAAAGATGCTGATTGTCTAGAGCTTATCAAACCCTCCTTGTTAGTTTAGTCTCTTTGACTTTCACCGACAATTTCTCCCATATTACATAAACGAATCAAATGCCATAATTTTTTGAATTCAAACCAATGAGAAAAAGACTTTCGAAAACACTGTCTCCGGCCCGTGGTATTTTCAAATCGGTGTTTCGCCTCTTCCTTATTGATACGTTTCCATAGTTACAACCCAGGTAACACATACCTCTCTGCGAGATCTCTGAGACGTTATAATTATTGCGAGTTCCTATAGATGTCCCGAACGTAAGCTGAATAAGAAATTCTTATTGAGGAGTACCTAAAGTTTTCCTGGATGTAACCAAAACAAGAAATTCTCAATGCAAGTTCCTAAAGTGGTCTTAAAGTTGTCTCAAACTTAACATGAATGAAAAATTCTTATTGCGAGATACTAAAGTTATTCCGAATGTAACCAAAACAAGAAATTCTCAATGCGAGTTCCGTTATCCCGAACGTAACCTGAGTTAATACTTACATATAAACGAGACGTATACACATCGCACATTGGGGAATTCTGTGATACAGAGAGATAGATCGTGATCGTGAGTCGTCTATCGTATTAATACAATCACTGTAATTAAAGAAACGTCAATTTGACGGTTCAACTCCTGCAAAACGCATTGAGTCGTTCAAACTGTGTTGCTACACAGTTTTCGTGACAGCAAGGTGAAAGTTTTCAGCATTTTGTCGGAATATTACTACTGATAATTGAAGAAGTTCCAGCTTCAAAGGCTACTTTTACACGAACTGTTTCAAATTAGTTGTGCAAACAAAACTTGCCTCACGTATCCGAGCTGAAGTATCGAGTACTTCAAAACTGCTACAAAATTCCCGAACATATTTCTTGTCTAACTCGAGAAGCTGTTTAACTTTCCTCGACAATAGGCTCACCAGCCTTTTGACTTGTCCTTGCCCTAGCACTTTATTCCAGTGACTACACCACAGTTGTCCAAACTGAATTTTTTTCAGTTCCCAAACGAACGAGTTCCTCCGCGAATGCCAACTCGACGCCGACTTCAAAGCCACTTCGAAGCTGACGGAAAGGGAGAAGAAGCAGGCGGCTCTGCCCATTCTGGTGTTCGGGAACGACCTCGTCGAGAAGTTCTACTCGAAGCACTACTGCGATAAGGAAGACGGGCTGAACAAGCTCAAGGAGGGGTTGCTGGCGTACGACGCGAGCAGAATACACGCGCCCAACAAGACGGCCAGAGCGGCGATATTCTTGCTCCACAGGGCGTTGCGCGACAAAGTTTTCTCCGTGTACAGTCTGGCGAACGAGGTGATCAGGTTGTTCTTCGTGCAGTTCGTGCCTGGAAGGTGAGTGAAATGATAATTGTAGAGAGGGTGGTTTATTCAGAATATAATGAAACAATAATCAACCTGATGAAGAGGTAAACTTTCACGAACGGTATAATCTCTGATCTTTTAGGTCGTTGTCAGGTTTGTTGATCAAGGTCTCTTCCGGACGTTCCATTTACATCTGCGGTAGACATTTTCAAAGGCGATGTGGTAACGGACGAGATATATTGGTATGACAAAAAGGAGCATAAACAGAGGCCATTGAAATTCAGAAACATCTGAAGAACTGAAAAGAAGAAGGCCTCAATCTAAGTAAAACGTGGAGGTAGGTAATCAGAGAGAGACCAAAACAAAGCCCTTTCCAGGTACAAGCAATGATAATCAAAAACATAAACAGGTATCGGAAGTCACTTCTCCTATTAGAGTATATAAGCACAATAAAAGAAGAAACCAATACAGACACCAATCAGTCAGGCTCTGAAGAACGACTCGAATGCTTCGGCCTTTGAAAATGTCTACCGCAGATGTAGACGAAGCGTCAGGTAGAATTACCTCGAGATCACAGCCACAACAAATCCGAAAACCACCGAAAGTTCAATAGTCAACGTATTTGTAGCTTTTTATATTAGTTGCCATCTTTTAATAATGAAAAAATACCTAAAAAATTATAAAATAAAAAAACGAATGTGTTGATCGGAATCATAGATCAAATTAAAAAAGCTAAGTATTCAAGCTTACGTGCTCTATTCACAAATTAATAACGTAGCGAGATTGTTTTTTTTATTTTTTTCCGTCAACCAGCTGTCGTCCCCTTACGAACTACAGCCCTCAGAAGTCGAAACTTGTGCGAGCTGAGGATTAACGAGGTCTTACCTTTTTACGTGCAATTCCTAGCACTTTCTCGGGCCGTTGAAAAAAATTCTGCAGTCGCCATGGTTTGAACCATCGCCGATTGGCAGCCAAAGTGATTGAAAAAATGTCGCTTTAACCACTCGGCTACCTGACCTGATCTACAACGAACTTCTCCGGTAGATCCCCGCCACCAGACACTTGGTCAGGAGAAGGATGCGCAGCTAGAGAGGAATTACAAAGTCTCTCAAAGAAGTCTCAAGGTCATAGCTACACAATGGACCTGTGATGTCAAAGTAGTGGGGATGGTCCAGAACCGGTTCAAGTCTCCTACTGTCGGTGAAAATTGGTTATAATCGAAAACATTGATACTGAGTTTTTCCAAATGTTATATCACAGAATTCGTAAAATTAAATCATCTTGAAATTGTTGGATACAAACTATAGCCATAGTGAGGGTTATTGTAGCGAATCTCCGGCCAAAAGATCATAAATTTAATAGAGTATATTAATACTCAAACAAAAATAATAAAAAATTATCCTAATACATTCGAAAACTCCAAACCGTAAATGAAATAAAGTGCACATAACTGGTACATATTAATTTACTACGAAACAGGACCAGAATTTGTTATAAAGCACATAGGACCCACATCGCACGGTTTAAACTGACAAAAGAGAATAATGTGAAGTATGGTGTTGCTATCTTCAGTATGTTTCGTACTGAATGATTGGTTCAACTATTAAAAATTATAAAATTGAAATTTTTTGAATAGTTTTAGAATCATATAACTTGATATGGCAGCAGAGGTGAAAAGTTCTATTACTTTAACCTCCAAACAAAAAAAAGGTCTTAGCCGCATAATGCCACATATAGGCACCAGACAGACCCGTGAAGGTCACTGATGACGTCAAAGTGGTGGTAAAGGTTCAAAACCGTCTCAAATCTCCTACTATCACTCAGTGAAAATCCATTATAATCGAAAAAAAAACCCCTTATTCTTATTCTGAATGTCATATAGCATCACATAAATTGTAAATGGTCGGTAAGGCACATTGTGTATTCATTTCACACGATTCAAGTTGAGAAAAGGGAAGTCATATAAAGGTTTCCTCAAACCGACGCGGGAACGAGATGAATCCGATACTAAAATCCATAGTATGGGATATACCGGTGTGATTATTCGTATTCCGAAATGCATACAAGCAACGAAATATATATATGGTTTGCTACGTGTACTGTTTTTCTAGCAATTCGCATGGTTCCAAAGTTCCGTTCCCGCTCCCGCGTTTCCTCTTTGGTTTGACGGAACCTTAACTCTCCCATTTATTTCTAACCTTTATATCCGTGACGCAAAATCTGCATCATTTAGAAGCTCACAGACATTTTTAGGGTTGCTTCTGCCGAAATCGCGAGAAGTGTGGACAAACTCCTTCCAGAATTACTCACGAAGTCCGGCGATACGAGCCAGAGAATAAACCAAATGGCGGTGCATACAATTCTTACCATGGCCGACTGCAAAAATGTCAGGTATGTTAAGACGCATCTGTTTTTAAGCCAGTCGCATATTTCATATCGTAATTTCTTATAGAGAGCTTCACCTCATCCCGGTTCATCTAAGTAGGCCTGTTAGTAGCAGTACCCATCCTAGATTAGCGTTAAGTAGGGCTGAAATGGTCGAACAACTCATTATAAATCAGGGAATTTCCACTGATAAACAGAGGTATGATCTTGATCACAATGTAGACTTTATTTTTTTCATTATTCCGATGATGAGTGCATGGTTAGTGTTCGTAGTTTTGTACTCAAGCAATTATATTTGGGGTGCCTCAAGGTTCAGTGTTGGGGCCACGCGTATCTCCCCCCGATAAATATCGGGAATTCAGAAGTATACACGATTTCTTCAGTATTTTTTAGGCTGAAGAGCACAGGTTCAATTTTTGAGTCTCAATAACAGATGCAAACAAAGTGTTAATATTTTTCTTGACTGTATGAATGACGTCACAACGTAGACATGTTAGTGGGGGTAACATAACTTTTGTTTCTTTTCGATATTTTTTCTAAACTACCGTAAATACAGAAGATATTGTGGGGTTTCCATATTTTATGAATGAGATGTATAATAAATGATCTGAAAATAATCCTGATATATACTAAAGTAAAAAACTGTTTGAAAATTTATTTAAATCTGTTTTATTTTGCATGGAAATTATTTTAAATTTTTGTGTTTTGTGTAGACGGGCATCTTTATTGAACAAATACTTTTGTTTCTCATTTAACACTAGGAGTTATTGTATTTTTTAGCGGCCTGACGTGTCGAATATTATCAGAATTCGGCTCGAGTGGTCTGCACCACCCCGCCGAGGCTGTGAGAAAGGTTTCCGAGAGGATTTTAGTGTTAGTATACAAAGTGAACGCCAGACTAGTGAGAAAACAATTGCCACCCGACGATGATATCACGAGGAGGAATTTGCTGTACAGGCAGCTTTTTCATGAATTCGACAGAATTGATTTGCAGGTGAGGGTTTCTTTTAAAAATATTCCTTTCTCTTTCTAGCTTGATAAAGCGCCACTAGTCGTGACGAAACACAAAAGTTCATTTTCAGGATCATTAGGTTTGTTTAGGTAGGGTATTAATATCGTGTTTGAAACATTCAATCACGGTGCATGTGTTGACTGTAACTCCTATTTAAAAAAAGATCCCCTTCTATCGGAAAACTAGAGATCTATTACAATGCACTGTGGATTTTCTAAGATCTTCGCTGGATTTTCGAGTTCCGTTGGACAAGGAAATAGGTACAAATGGTCCACTATGACTATCTAATACATCTCGTTGGATTGGGTACCTCAAGGAATTTGAACAAGTGCATGATGAGCTCAAGCGTTGTTGTATCAACCGTCTACGATAATCGATCCAGGCCCTCGAAATGTTCTCCTTGCAGTCAGCGACCCCCTTCTTTCACCCCCTTCGCTCATATACCTCATCGTACATCCGGTCAACTGCAGAGAGTATTCACTTCTATACGATGTGCGTAAACATCTCATATCACGCATTCAAGCATGTTTCGGTCTGCAATTCTTTGGATATGTCAAATCTCCGATTTTGGTGATGAGCACGGTTCAGCCATTGACAAACCAATCCGGAATGACTCCTTGCTGGTCGATGGTGTTGGGGAATTTTTCAGACCAATAGGCATTCGGCCCGATACAGCAAACCTCTTTGAACCTGTGCCTTTGAGCCATTGTGCATTGTGACGAATTCTCCTGCAGAAAGCTTCGTACTCAGCCAAGACCCAAGTATTTCTGTTTCTAGGAACTGAGTTTTGGGGTTTACTAATTCCGTAAAGACACAGCCTAAATCGGAGGGAAAGCTGACTTTCTCACTCCCGGATGCACTTTTGTTTCCAGTCCGATTTTGCATCCTTTGCTCGGGTGAGTAAATGGTGGTACAACTCAATAGCGCCTCATATCTAACAGTGTACTATTGGAAAGTATTTTTCCGATTCCATTAAAACAAGTAAACTAATAAATATATGTTGACCTTTTGGGTTAAAATATTGAAACAGAACCATAATCGTTCAGTTTGTAAAATCCTGCTGGAACAAACCTGGTATTATTCTACTTTTGAAGGTTCCTTTTCTTAATTTTTTCTTTTTGGCTGTTATCTTGATTTGAATATACTATTTTTTGCATTAAGTTAACATTACATTAAGATAAACATTTGCAGATCGTTGAAAACCGCTACATGGCGAGTTGCAATGAAATGCATTCTTCCAAGAAAAGCGTGGTAATTAACTTTTTCTGTGGGTTTGATTATCGTTTTGTATGCTGAAATTAGGTTTAATACAGGGTGTTAGGAGTATGTAAGTTCGAGATATGATTCTTTGAACACCAAAATAAACAAAAAGTTAGATGCAATATGGGCCATAAAAAGAAATCAGGCACACTCAGTACTATAAGTTTAATGGAGAGGATATATGGGCCGTTGTGGTTGGCTGGTAAAGCGTTTGCCTCGCAAGCGTGGGGTCGTGGGTTCGATTCACCGATTCACCGGTCTCGTGCATGGCATCACACGTTAAAGGGTAAGGGCTGCGTCTTCCTTAGCTCACACAAGTCTCTCGAAGACTTCCGAGGGTTGCGCGTAGGGGTGCAATCGATTGACGGAAATAACAATTTTAACAACAACAATAACAACAATATAATGCGAATAACGACTTCTTAATTCCCTGGCTCATACCTTAACGAACATTGAATTAAATCAGATAGCCGATGATATATGAGCAATATGGTCACCAAAGACAGTGTTGCAAGTGCTTCTGCTTCTGAATGGGGTAACCACCTGCAACGGTACCAATGCTACAGTGATATAAACGGCTAATGGTTAGCTAATAATGCTTGTAATTTATATTTTAGCCTTTTTGGGTTAAAAATTATAAACAAGTCAAAATATTTCAGTTATATTGGAGTCGTTTTAAAACTTGGAGCGAGCTTTGAAGTGATCTCATATGCCATTCGATCACTTTGAAAATTAACTTTCAAAATAGCGCCCATTCGCCATTTGAAACAAAAAACTTGTATATGAACCACAAAGGCTCATTTATTAAATTAAATTTCATGGTTCTGAAAAAAGTTTTATGCGGAGTAGTTCATCAGTTTAAATTACCGCAACCATCATACTCCTAACACCCTGTGTACCACGCGATTAGCAGAATTTTCAGTCTAAAGTAAATTTTAATTGCTTCAACTTCGCGGTGCCATATCCTTTTGATTTGATACGTATCTTTTGATTCTGGGTATGGCAACATTTAGAATCATTCTCGCTCATCACATAGCAGAGTCTACGGCATGCTCACAAAGTTCTAAGGTTGACTCTCGATTGAAAATTTTGTTGATTGCAGTGTTTTGCTACACTATACGCGGTAGAGTTTAGATTTTTTTTACTGGCACCTAAGGTGAAAACAGTTTTGCAGAAGTAACATTTGTTTGCAAAATTTGGTCGCACATAATGGTATACTCCATCTGTCACTCACATGTACACTTATATAACCTTGAGAAGCAAAATCACAAGCTATCACAACATATAAAAGATTCATGCCGTAAGAGCATTTAATTTGTGTAATCTCTTACGAATTTGCGTATCGGGTACTCTGATAACACCCTAAATCACCATCTTCTTGGTTCTTTTATTCACCAGCGAGCAGCACAATACTATCTCGTCTCATGTGAAGGTCTTCACATGTTTTTCTCAGCGTTTACTTGGGAAACGAGCTCTTGGTGCTTCGGATAGAGGTTGTTCATTTATACATTCAAAGATGTATCAAATTGGCAGGATCTTCTACCACTCTGATTATCTTTTATAATTGTCGGCTAGATTGGCGCATATTAACACTAGTTAGATGTTCAGTTCTCAACTCATGGATCAGAAAGCTCTGCACGGACTGGCTTTCAGGGAGAATAGGAAACGCAAGTTCCAGTTCAAAGTGGCGAACGTTTTTGTTGTTCTTTCCACGTCTGCTACAACGTAAAACACTATGGATTTTTTCGCCGAAAGACTTATACAATGAAAACTGTACTGATTCATCTAATAAGGAGCAGCCAACAATACTGTTGGACTCATTCGTCCACTCGCGAAGTATATTCAGTAGATCCGAAGGGAAATAAGTTCTTGCAGTGTTCAGAATGAGTGGAACAAGAACCTCATTGGGTATCTTGGATGAATCGATGCTCCTTACATCCTATTTTGCAGAAGAAAATGGTTTTAAAGATCGAAGGACAGGCTTATCAGTATCTAGCAAGATAAGTCTAGCTCTTCAGATGATCTGGTGCTGCACGTTTTCCTGAGTTGCAGTGCAGCTTTATAAGCAAATGCACCGCTAAATCCCAGTAATATTATTAATAATTCTTTCATTGTTATTCTTAGTTTAGTTTTAAAATAAAGATGAGATAAGTATCCCTATCAATCGAGACAAATTCGCGTATATCGTTGCTTAGTTCTGCAAGGAGTGAGGCTAACAAGTTTTATTCACATCGTATCTATCAATCCATTCATTGTTTTCAGAGAAAAAGGGAAATACTAGACAAAAACAAGCTCTTGCAGGAGGCCACAACGCCAACAAATCCGAACTGCCTGAGCCCAGAACCAGTCCAGAACCAAAAGGATAAGCTCGAACAAAGCAAGTGTCACGTCCCTAGTAGTCCCAAGCCCGTCTCAGAAAGCACATTTCAGTTCGATACGTCCAGTCAACAGAGGAGTTACACCCTGTCGAAAAGCCTGAGCGGGGGTAATATTCAAGCTAACAGTACTAGTGCTACCAACGGGCAGAGTTCAAGTTCGGCTAGCGGTATTTCCACGCCCAGTAATAATTCCCAGAAAGACGAAGACGAGAAGTAAGTACTGCTGCAGAGTCATTATCTTTCGACGCATCGCGTACAGACTCGATACCTTTTGTTCGACAACAATCTCGACATATGCGATTCCCATCCAATTCCGCAGTTTTTCTATCATTTTAGACAAATTTTTTAAATCATCACAAAATTCTACGATATTGCCGTCAGGTTGCCTTCACAAAACATCACTGATGGAACGAAAAAACGCAATGGAGTTTAGCCAATATTTGCCAAACTCAAAAATGCTCCACCAATGAAAAAACATTTGAATAAAAAATCTAAAGTGATCATCAAATTGTTTAATTTCACTTAGCTTTTCAGTGTTCGGGTTTGAAGTCAATTTTTCAGAAAGACTTATGACGTGAGCTGTTTTTTGGCATGCAGAGAGGCATTTTTTCATTTCTATTAGTCTGGCTCAGAAGTCACAGAGTCTCTGAGTTGCACATTTTATTATACTTGTTGAATGTTGTGTCCATTTTGCAAGGTCAAGCATGCATGATAACATCAGAAATAAATATAACTGTCTGGTAATAGATTTTTTGCATTATTTTTGCCATATTCTTCATGACATTTCCTTTCAAACAAGCCATGCGACAGTTAACAAGACGAACCTGAACAGTGTTGATAAAAATTACCGAATGAACTAATTCGAAAATTATTTCCCTAGATCTGAGGAAAAATGTTCAAACATATTTATATAATCCTTGAGATTTGCGATATTTTTTCCTAGATTCTAGGGAAAATTGTCATGGTATACAAAAAATGTGGCTGAAATCTTGCTGCTCTTATCCTTATTCCAATCAGTGGTGGACAACTGGAGATTGGCAAACATTGGCTGTGTGTTACAAGCGGAACAACCCAATAAGAACCTCTCAATTTCGAGCAAAAGGTATTGATCGAAAATTGAGAGAAAATGACGTCATATTTCTCTAGAGAATTCATTCCGACAATTCATAAATTGGGCCCCTTAGGTCGACATGGGAGTCGAACAATAGATAGATCAAGTCGATGAGTAATGTGACGTCACCTAATATTAGAATATTCCTGTAATGTGTTTTTACAGGCGATGTATTTTTTGTAACCAACCAGAAACAACAATTATGTCTGTCAGCAACTCGATGAATTCCCACTATTGGAGATCGTGTCCAATGCTGGTGCGTTGCAAGAACTGCAGCCAAGTGATAGAAGTGTCGTCCCTGACGGAACATTTACTAACGGAATGCGAACAGCGTGAATACTACACGCAGTGTTCTCAATGTTCCGAAGCTGTGAAAACTGAAGATTATCAAGCACATCTTGGAGAATGTAAAGGTATAATAAATATGTTATTATCTCGAAAATCAATATGAGTATGTGTAAATACGAGTAAGTCAAATCTGTTCTGTCTTTGAATTTTCACTTTGTATAACATAAGGTACAGTACGCCACCAACATTTTCTGTGGTGTTGAAGATGCAGGTTTTAAATTTGGAATACCGTTTATAATGTTCGTATATATAGGCATTTTTTTCGAATCACACCTTGTCTGATAAGAATTGTGTTTCAGAACTGTCTGAAAGCTGCAACAGGTGTCCGCTGTGTCACGAGAATCTCGAACTGGAAGAAAACTGCTGGAGGAACCATCTGATGGGCGAGAAGCCTTGTCTGAAAAACACGAGGATAAAAATTTGTCATCAGAAGCAAGTCAAGATCAAAGTTTGAAATTATACACACCCATCGCACAAATTTCGTTAGATTAATCATTTATTCACGAACATGTGCCAGTTCTCTGTGTGATAATATATGAAATAGTTCTTCTTAAGTAACCTTCGTGGATTATTCCGGCCAGTGAAATGTTTTTATTTGTGATGTAGGAAAGGGGAAATTTCATTATCAAAAGTTTTGAGCGTAGAATGCTTCTGTCTAAAAAATAAATTTCTATGGCGGATATCTCTATTTGATAGTAGGTTTACCGCCACCTTGGCCCATCCCCACCACTTCAAAACAATTGAAAAAAACAAAATGTGACAGAATCTGGTTCAAAATTTTGATGCTTTTGAATATGTATTCATATGAAACGTAGTGGAAGCGAAACTTGGAATTGAGGCACACATCCAAGCTTTTCTGGAAAATCTTTGGATGTTTCTTCGGTTGACCTAACAGAATGAACACGAGATATGAGGTTATGATCTGTACCAATTTGTCGAAGTTCGATTCCTAATCTTATCCATTGACGGCTTAGGAAAGTATTTGTTTTGTCTTGAACAAAATCTGTACACCAGGGTTTTTAGGCATCTTACACCACAACAACGTTAATGTCAAATTTGGCAGACTGAGTCAGTTTGAAAAATTGACAGTAAACACCTAATTTTAATAAAATTCACATATCCCAGAAACTCTTCTAAAAACAAGACGGAAAATATTTGGGCGTCACAGATAAAAGAATATATTTCATCTATGATATAGTCACTTTGATTTCTTTTTGAGATGGAAAGTAATGCCAGAAAAACAATGAAGACGACATCTCACTGGGTTGACATCACAGTATAATAATATTTTTCACGTGTTATTGAAATTACAGTAAATTTCGTCCATTTTGAAGTATTATAATCACATTTTGGTCAATTTAATATATTTTGGCTTGGATATCTGCTTAAATCTTGATAATTTTTCATTCACTCCAAAACCCTGTTTACTACTTTCCACACAGTGTTTCATCAAATCAGATGTATAAAAACAGATTACCCCAGAGCCAAGAAGTTTTGGCGACTTGTGGAAAAAGTATTATTCGATTGCAATATACTACCACATTTCTGGTAGCATTCTGTCAACTGAGAGTATGAGTGCCAGCATTATTCAAAACTGGAACGAAAATGAACAACTAATCGTCTTTACGAAATTTGCCATTTAAGTGATTTGTTTCATACACAGCTGATTTTTTGTTGCAGTTTGGATTATTCAATTTAATTGACTTCACCGGGTGCCCAGTGTATTGTGGGCTGAGCCGGTCCTGTACAATGTTTTCTTTGCACCCCTGCGTTTGCTCCACACGTTTGCATTCATCGACATAACTTTTTTTTTACCAGGCTTAACTTGGCATCGACTGTTAGAATCATCAGCCACGATCTAACTTCTGTTTGTAGGCTCGTTCATACCCTTGCGAATATTCGCATTTTTTTTTAATGAGTCTAAATGGGTCTAGTTATAATCTAGAATTTTGCCAAGAGAATGTTCACAACTTACCCACACTATTAAATGGAATATAGTGTTTCAAAAACATATAAAAGCCCATTTCGATGGTGTTGGTGTTATATTTATATCTGAATAATGCAAATGGATCAAATGAAGCTGGTAATAAGAGATAATAGATTGATGAATCTCACAAATCGTGTGCCTGTATAGTACGTACTCATACATCCAAATAATCGTAATATTCATTCAAGTGATACAATAAAAATCTTGAAGTAAAATCCCAATATTCGGATGTGTGAGTATTTCCTTTTATTTATGTGTAATGATCCTGCGCCAGAAAGAAAATTCCTATACATCTTTTTATTTTTCCATTGTTATTGTGCAATATTTTTGTGATACATTCTTAATGTTTTGTTATATTTTGTTATTTTCTGTTTTCTTCGTATATTTCAAAATAAATTGTTCAAATTGAAAAGCAAAATCATTTATTCTATAAAAAGGTCAGAACAAATAAGTTAACAGCTAAACTTATAAACATCCACAGGTCGCAATTGTAACATCATCATATCATCACATCAAACCCACATAAACATCCAACACATAGACAAAATCCGAATTTTTCCCCACCTAAACTTGGAACTAATAAAGGTATTTATAAAGTTTTTGGGAGCTACTCTAAAATAAGTGCAGAAGTACGTCAGATGAGTTGCTGTAGGAGAGTTCCAAATGACAACAAAGAGCAGATTCAAAATTTTAGTGCCCCAATCTCATAGCAATAAAAATTATAAGTATTATTGATTGTCATACATTTTTGGGGATTTTAATCTTCCCCAGTCTGGAAATGAAAAATATTAATTCAAGGATCATAGATGTAAAAATGAACAACAAACCTAAAGAGACCTTTTCAGTCCTTTTCTTGAATGCTGCACACCTAGCTTTGTTTTCATCGTAGCTTGGATCATCCTAAGAAGACGCATTATCAAGTTTTTCCGTTTTCAGTCGTGAGAAGGTTGAACTTTCTCTCAACTTGTGAATTCTGTTCAGGCTCGTTCCATTCATACCCTTGTGAATATTCGCAGTTTTTTTGCGATTCGACTCATGGGATGAATGATGAATCATCTGTCATTTTTCAGTAATGTAGTAAGGACTAACCGCCAATACTGAAAAATTACATGTTATGATTAATCATTCAATACAATTTTTTTGCCGAATGAGTCGAATCACAAAAAAATTCCAAAAATTCGCAAGGGTATGAACGAGCCTTTCGTTATAAAGATGATGCGCACGCCGCTGCTTTCAAGATATTATCATAACTAACTGGTTTCTCCCAACTTTCCTTCACCAACAAACTCTCACAAAGGATAGCGTTATGTTACTTTCACAATATTGTGTATTGAGCATATAGAGAACGCAATTTTATACCTTGAATTGGTCGGAGAACCGAACTCTTCAAAAGATTTCTTGTGAATGTATGAATCTATGGTATGAATGTATGTACAATTCTTCTTCTTTTCCCTTCTGGATAATAAGAATAGGAGGAGACAGTTTTGACGTCTGCGCCATCACATCGTGAATCGTGACGTTTTGAAAGTGGCAACCACCCCTCAGTTGTCATCTAACAACAACTTTTTTTAATGTTTTTATAAATTACTGAAGACAAAAATGAGTTCAAAATCAGAAAAAGATAAGATCAAACAGTTACAAGATAAATGCCAGTCCGTTCTTAATAGTTTGTTAAGGGATGAAGACAACAAGTATTGTGTAGATTGTGATTCTAAAGGTGAGTACTCATATTCATGTTTATTATCTATAATTTCACTGTTTTACCATATCGTATAACAAAGTATCAATTAATTTTGCTATTTTTAGTTCTGAAGATTATTATTACTCACAATGTTTCTAGAAATTGGCTACTCATTACATTTTACTAACATATTATTTTATGTAAAAAATAGTTCCTTGCTTTTTTTCAGTTTCATTGATTTTTACATTTTGTCTTTAATAATTAAACAGCTTCTTATTGGAATTACAAAATTGTTTACCACAGGTCCCAGATGGGCATCATGGAACATTGGTGTTTTCCTGTGCATCCGCTGTGCTGGAATACACAGGAACTTGGGAGTGCACATTTCAAAGGTAAAATCGGTAAACTTAGATGCTTGGACTCCAGAGCAAGTAGTATCTTTGCAGCAAATGGGAAACTCAAGGTAAATGTATACACAAATGGGTCTAGGCCCTTTTATAAACATTTGTGATTTTAGGGCCAGAGCAGTATATGAGGCCAACCTTCCTGACAACTTCAGACGCCCCCAAAGCGATTCCAGTTTAGAATCATTCATCAGAGCCAAATATGAGCACAAAAAGTATATAGCTCGTGAGTGGGTGCCCCCTGCCATGCCAAAAGTCAACTGGGAGAAGGAAATAGATGATGAGATTGAAAAACAGAAACGCAAGAAAAAGACAATAGTGGAAAAGAAATCCCTTGGGAGTGTGGAAGTTCCACAACTACCCAAACCAACAAATCCCAGCCCCAAGCCTGCAAGGGTAGTTAATAGCAATATAGAGAGCAAAAAGGAGAAAAAAGACAGTGATCTCCTAGGTAAGCAGTTGTCATAATTTTCTATTGAAATTCTTCAAAATTTATGTAGTTCATGTTTATAAGTTATGAAAATGTTTTACTTCATTCTCTAGAATTGATATTGCTGTAGTAGTAGTATCATCAACATCTGTAAATTGAGATTTTTTTCAAAATTCCTACATTTCTAACTTATTATTAAAAATCTCTGAAGTTTGTGTACTATTATATGAAAACCCAAGTTACTTCTATTGATTTTTGACTGATTGTTCAGTAAATTAGAGCAGAATATATTTTGCTGTGAGGATTTCACAACAACCATATCCCTGATTCTATTAATGCTTTGTTACATTTTTCATATTATACAATCATTCCTCAATTTTTTCTTGAAAGTCCAAATTAATATCAGATTGCATAAGATTAATAATAATCATTATTATTGTATTAGCTAGCTTGCATGATTGTTGAATACATTTCTTGAGCTGAAGTTTATTGTTATTATTTTACAACTGCAAATGGCAAAACTGATGAATTTGCTGCTTCTAGTTACAACAGTTTGTTGATAAAGAATACAAGTATACTCTATAAAAAGTTTTTTCAGACTAGCTTGCTTCCTTGCTTTTTATTTCCCTAGCTTTTTTAAGTGGAAATGAAGTTGGTGAATCCTGAGTGGCTGAGTAATGATTGTTCATTATTTTGAAGGTTTCTATTAAGTCTTTTCCATGTCTTTTTTCTCTCAGGGTTTTCAGGTGCAATTTGCTCAGCCTTTTCTCATAAGGGATGGATTTCAGATGTGGTTTTAGTATTAATTTATCTTTAGTTTATATATTTCAGACACCTTATATGTAAGAACAGTATTTTGATATTTGAGTTTTCATGTATGTCATTAATAAATCAATATATAACAGTATGGACTCAATATTCGAGTTTGAACCTTATGAAAGCCTTAGAATCATTTGTTCTGAGGTGTCGGCAAAAGCTTTCTGAGTTAGGAATATGAATGATATGGTTTTTTAAACTGCTTTCCCATTTTAGGTCAGTTATAAAAACCACCAGATTTTTCTGTTCTGGAATTGTCTTTCCCAATGATTTTTACATGACTTTGCAGGGACAAAATATATAAAAATATTTTTCCTAATATAGTGCTAACTTTTTGATACTCACCGTATATATGTGATATAATCTAGGTCTTCAGAATGGCGAGGACAACTTCAGTAACTTCGTATCCGCGCCGGTAGCAGCCCCCAAAATGGAAATGTCCGAAATTCCGGACCTCACCAAAAACGAAGAAGAGAGCTTCTTCAACCAAGTCCTGCCCGCCGAAAAAGAAAAAGTCAAGCTAGACAAGGACAGCATCCTCGCGTTGTACGCCAACGCTCCCCCCACCAACAACTTTAACCAGTTTTCGCAAGTCTCCTACCAGCAGCCGTCGCAGAACGCCTTCCAGGCCTTCGGGGGATTCCCCCAACCGCAGGCCGCTTTCCCCATGCAAAACGGCGTCTCGCAAGCACCTTCTCAATGGCCGCAGCAGCAGTGGGGCAAGCAGGGGCAGTTCCCGGCCCAGAACCAGGGGCAGCAGTTCCTGCCCAACGCTGCTCAGCAACCTCCCGCCCAGTTCGGCAACAATCAGCAGTTTGCTGCTTTTCCCCAACAGCCCCCGGCTGGAAACCAGTTCTATCAGCAGCAATTCCAGGCCCCCGGCTACAATCAAACGCCCAATCCTTTCTTCAACAATCAAAATATCCAGCAGCAATTCAGCAATTTGAGTCTGAATAATCAGACAGCGAATACGGGTAACGTATGGCAGTAAGGGTGCGGTTTGTCGAAGGGGTGTGCCCCAGGGTCGTACTTGGGCGGAACGAATCTGAGTACGAGTATTTTAATAACTCACAGGGTGAAATTTGGGAGTATTTCGATAAGCGCCGTATCTGCCGCCCTGTAAACACTAAGTTTTCAGTATAGTAAAATGAATTTGCCATTTCTGTGAATTTTATTTTAAGGTATCGTTAAGACGGAGATTTGACAGTTTCAATTGATATTAAGGTGAATTTCTTGGTCTTATTTCTGTTGTTCTGTAATTTATTTGTATTTATTGATTCAGCATTTGAAAAAACACTGAATCAGATCGCAGAAGTCCGAAAAATTCGTCAAAGAATGACAATTTTCCTATAAAGTAGGAAAAGATGCCAATGTCTGATAGAAATACCAAGTTCCTTGGCTAAAACCGCTACGGATATTGAATTACACCAGTTGTCATCTCTTGTCTTTTGTTCATGGCATGATATTCAAGATTATTTATTTATTTAGCCACTTCGCTGAAAGTAAAATCCAATAGAGATTTCTAATGGCTTTGGACACACTAATAAAAAGAGACAAAAGATCTTGATATTTTCATCCTTGTTGACAGGCGATGCGCTCTGTGATTGGTCAATATAATGGCGGGGAGTTTGAATGACAGACAGCTCAAGTTCAAAATGACATTTAAACTCCCTGTCATTATAGTGACCAATCACAGAGTACGCCTCCTGGGGATTCGACTTCCGGCAGCGGTAGAGGTCAGATGGCGGCCTCGTGGTGGAAGTCAGGTTAATGTGTTGTAATGTCCGCCGTCTAAAGAACGTACATTCACCCAAGATTTAAGTGTTTGTGAAGTCCGCCGTAAAACCATAGCGTAAAGGTTATGGTTAAAACAAGCCAGCAAAAATATAAAAAAGTGCCAATATAACATGGGTTGCAGCATTGCCTAGAGCAAGACTCTGCATTCCCTCGATAAAGTGTCGCTGTCTACGCCGGTTAAAGGCCGGATGGGAACGGACTTCTCGCAGCGAGGCATGTCCATATAGCGCCGAAAGGAAGCCCACGGACAAAAATTAAGAGAGAGAGACAGAGTACGCCTCCTGGCAACAAGAATGGAAAAATTAAGAACTTTTGTCTCTTTTTATTAAGGTGTCCAAAGCCATTAGATATCTCTATTGTGGTAGGTCACTGCATAGCAGTAAACACTATGTCGATTATTAAAATAGACATACACAAAACGAGACTACAATTTAAAACATATTTTAAATTTATGTAAAAAGGCTGTTTTCAATACTGTCAGGCTAGCAAATATACTCAATTTCAATTTTTCTGAAATCTTTCAAGAATGCCCACTGTCTCGGAGCAACTTCAGGCCTCAAAATGCACTAATCTAGTATTTTAGTCCGTTGCTAAGCAACGAACTTTCCCGGACCGTTTTCGGTCCTACACGGTACGGGAATAGTAATTTACGTAACAAGTCCGAAAAATACTGTTTTTTTTGGACAAGTAGACCAAAAAAACTTTTCGGACGTGTTGCGAACACTATTTTTTCGGCAACCATGTAGAATAACAAATCAATGAGACGCATTTAGTCTAAGAGACGAAGAGAGGTCGACTTTCACCCATCTGTTAACCGGATGAAACGATTCCAAATTTGAATATTTCGAACATTTCAGATCTTATTTGTATTATATATTGAAATTCGAACAGAAGATAGGTACCAACAGAAACATTCTAATTCTTATTTATATTAATATTTGTATTAAAATTCGAGCACTTCCCGGCCTAGTCCGGGAAGTACGTACTTCCCGGACTAGACCGGGAAGTGCTACTTTCTCAAAGAAATAGTGAACACTTCCCGGATGGTTGCCGAAAAAATACTTTCCCTTACAGAAAACGATCCGAGAAAATTCTTGCCGGCTTGTTTACATTTTAGACAGTTATTGAATTCACGCAAACAATATGTAGAATTCCTTAGTTTTTGATAATGCTGATTGCGATTTCAGTAAAATAGTATGTGTACCTCGTAGTAAAAGCACATTCCCAGACTTCAATGCTTGTTGGCCTCGGCTTAACGTCTCGGCCAACAATTTACATTGTCGTCCGGGAATGTATTGCTTTTACTACTAGATACACAATACACTATTGTCATCCATAAAAATTCCAAGTATTTTAATTTCTGACATGTTAGCAATAGTATTGTTGGTTGAAAAAACAATATTTTGAGTTTTGTTTAGTTTCAAGCAATTAGAAGCGAACCATATTTCGGCTTTATCTGAAAAATCCTGGAAAGTTTTGTCCAAGTAATCTAGTTTCTTGTTAGAGACATAAAGAGTACAATCATCTGCATAACAAACAAATTTGATGGACACCTGTAATGAAATATGTCATTGATATATATATAATAAATAAAAGTGGGCCAAGGATAGAACCTTGAGTTACCCCAAAGTGGATGTTCTCGATTTCAGAATAGCTGTTGTCTATGAGGACAGCTACTATCAAGTATGATTCGAATAATTTCCAAGCAGTACCGCGTATACCGTAAAATTGTAGTTTGTCTACGGTGTACTGTTATAGAAACTGTGTCAGAGATAGGATTTTAAAAGTTTTTAATAATTTTTTGCAAGAGTTATCGGTTCCAGAATTTCTTATTTGAGTAATGACTACTTTCAAACTGTATATCAGAATGAATTATTTAGATGAAAAATTAATTGTAACGGCTTGCCGGGACTTACCTGGACACCCACTAAGTATTTACAACACACCTTTGAAATGAATTCTTATTGACAAAGTGGTGGAGTAAGTCGATTACAAAAAGGAACACATATATGAAGATACATGTTGAAATGGTAAATATTCTGGAAGAGGAATATGAGTTGATAATTTTGCAAAAACAAAAAGAAATTTGAAGAGAAACATTGCAGGAGGTAATTCAGTTGCTGTCGCGATATTACCAGAGAAATAGGTCATTTCTGTCAAATATTTGCCTCATATCCTAACTTCTATGATTGTTGGAGATAAACTTATTGAAAACCAATATCGAACTTATCTCATTTTCTCCATTTTAATATTTGAAACAATAGAAAAGGTTAAAGTACAATTCTGTCCTAGCAAATATAAACATCTATCAGGAAAACCATCTCAATAGGATGATTTAGGCCCTGTTATATTTCCAAAGGCTGAAATGTTCGTTCTCTAGGTATTATTTTTTTTAGTTTTCGACTTGAGTATTGGGCCCCAACGATGCACTTTCCTTATTTGGTTGATGGGTATTGTTGCAATATTGAAAAAACATATTCCGATGGTGCAAAATATTAATTAAACGAATTTTACTATTGAAGGTGACCGAGTGTTATTTCCTAAACATCTCGTTGATCTTTTTTGCAACGTAAACAACTGTTACACTTAATATTTTATAAAGAAAGGATTTTTTGTTCAGTTGATTTTTTTATATTATGCTTATGTATGTTGAATGTATATTGAATCCTAAGAGATTATTGATAAATTATATATTGTATGTGAAAGTCTGTTGTTGATAACGACAATTTGCACAGACATTGAGATTTAATAAAGATTATCGAAATTGAAACGTGTTTTAAGTGACTGTTATTAGAATTACAAATTGGACTTCTTCTTAACACGATCCAGGATACGATCTAAATAAATGAAGCCAAGGATGTCGCATTCAAGAAAAGGACAGAGCAAGCATTTCGAAATATTTTATGGCTCTAATGGTGGATTTATGCAACAGTCATAAGGAAAAATATTCGTCAATGATTGGTTGGAATAAACGGACCAACTAATCATTGACGAATATTATGACTGTTGCATAAATCCACCATAAGGACCGGTATTATAAAACTATTTTGACGGACATCTAGAAGTTAACTTGTGGAATGACGTCACATGTTACAGTTAACTTCAAAAAGTAGGAGTTAACTTTATCGGGAGGAAGCGGTATCAGTTAAAGTTAACTTTGTAGAAAATGGTGGTTTTCCACAGTTCTTCTGTCAATAATTTAGCATAAAACTCAATTTGATTGTTTTTTTTTTCGCGATAAATGTTATCAAACGATATCCTGGTTATTTTCGAGGAACTTTTAAGCGACGATGAAGGAGATGCTGTTATTATTATTGAAGGCCCTCGGCGTCGAAGGATATTTAGAAATCGGTTAAACCATTTTATCTTGTGGAACGAAATATAATTTGAAAACAAATTAATACGGATTTCGATCATCAAGATAGTCTGTATGCTTGTTGAAGGGGCACATAGAGAGGCAAATTTGCAAAGACGAATTAATAAGTCAACATTTCTAATAGTTCTAATTACTTTGGATTATAAGTATTTTTAATGTGTTAGGAATAATCTTCTACCGCCAGTATCACGTTAATTACACTCAGATTTCATACAACATGTTTATTCTTGGTAGTTGTTGGAGATTTTGGAGGATTCTCAAATCTATTAGAGAGTTATCGGAAGCTTCCGTATACTGCAATGCGGTATAAAAGACGACGTTATTTAAATACTGCATGACCGTATTTTGTAAAATGAGTGTTATCTGTAATCATCTGGTTTTCCCTTATTTATTACTTACCTTATTTCTAACCTTTGTTGGAAGTTGAAAACAAGTCTTATATGGTGTATGGCAAATTGTTAATTATGTTGACTCTACTGCAAGCAGTTATTTTTCTGGGTTTAAATTAAAATTGTTCTCTCAATAAAAACACATCATCATCATACTAAACCGAAAACGTTTCTTTCTTTTAGAATAAATATTTTTATTTACTTTATTTTACTTTATATCAAAACCTTTGCATCGCCTTTCTTATCTCCAGCATATTAATACATTCAAGTAAGTAAAATATACAATAACAAAGCAAATGGGGTAATCAGAAATATCAGGTATAAGATTATGTTTTAATGACAGAAAATGTACAATCTGTGATAGGTGGTCACACGTTTAGACGGAATAATTAAAATAAGGGAAAAATAAGACCAACTTAAAGCAGGCATAAATAAAGTCAAGCACTATCCTAGGGAAATATAAGGTAAGGTACATGAGCGCATGCGCAGATGTCAAAATAAGGGCGACTTTAATACTGCTCTTCCTAAAGTGCGCTTCCGATAACTCTCTATTGATAGCAATTTTATTATTTATTAGAAAATGTCACAGGAAAAACTGTGAAAAATTCTAGGTTACATTGTTACATATTGCCTTCTTCCTCTGCTTTTTATTTCAGAAATGAGACTTATAAAACTGCCATTTTAAAGCTGAATTTAACTTGACTGTTAAAATTAAAGTTAAGTTCGAGACATGTTTATAATACCGGCCCTATGAGAAATATGGAGAATTGGACAGGAGAGTTACTTATATAATCTAAGGAGCAATGCCAACCTTGTCACGAGTGAAAACGGAAATACCCGACAATGCTTCTTCTTGACATGATCCAGGCTACGATGTAAATAAATGTCGTATTCTAAAAAAGAAAAAAAAACAACATTAGACAAAGAAGGAGAGTATTTTTGATAGGATTGTGTTTATCTAACCTAAGGAGGAATGTTTTTAATATTTGTATATAATGTAATATAATCTATATCATTCCTTATTTCCACCAGAATGGAAACTGAAGAACATTTGCTTTCACTGAAGGGTGAGGGACTTGCTATATGAGTTGAAAAATTTCTCAAAATCTCTGTTTTTAGTGATGCGCCTGACTCGCCCCACTTTAGCAAGCCCCTTTCCAGTTACTTGCGACAGCAAAGACTTGCCTGGAAATCTACTAAACAATGCCTTGCAACAGGATCCAACTTCTGTGGAAGGCACGGAAACACTTTGTTCTGGCCAGTTTCTCCTTCTGCCCCAAACACCAGTAAACATATACCTCGGAGAGACCTTTTCCAGCTACATCTGCGTGTATAGTGAGACTGAGAATATAGTCAATAATATTAACGTTAAAGTGAGTACAGAAATTAGCCTCATTTTGTGTTATAGGAATTAATTTTTATGTAGGTCGACTTGCAAACAAGCTCTCAAAGATTGCCCCTTTTCTCCAACCCACCGACTCCTCAACTGCCTCCTGATAAAACCGTTGATGTTGTCATCCATCATGAAGTTAAAGAAATTGGGACACACATGTATGTATGGAAAAAAAACTCAGTCTTGTTGAGATTTCGAACAACCTATAAGCTTGCAACGTGACATTTTCAGATTAGTCTGCGAAGTGACTTATCAATCCCCAAGTGGAGCTCCTATGTCTTTTAGAAAATTCTTCAAAATCATGGTTCTCAAACCGTTAGATGTGAAAACTAAGTTTTACAACGCGGAAAATGATGATGTCTACCTGGAAGCTCAGGTACAAAATATCACTGCAGGTCCCATCTGCCTGGAAAAGGTGGCACTAGATGCCTCAAATCTTTTCAACGGTAAGAAAGAGTATTTTTTGACAAATATTTGTTGGGATTCACTTAAAAAATATTGTCAAGGATATATTAATATAATTGGGAATCTATTTTTTGGACAATAAATTTTATTTGCATAAATTGATAATATATCAGGTTGGTTATATACAATAAGAACAAAATAAGTCTGGCTATTGATTTTTGTAACAACCTTGAATCCTTAGGTTTTCAAATGTGTAAAATCTCAACTATACATTTCTTTTAAATTTGACATTAACCTGTTTTTAAGAAATATGAAACATTTCTGATTCTTTTAGTCGTGCCTCTGAACTCTTCATTGACTGGTGAGAGTATTTTTGGCAAAACAACAATTCTTCAACCGCAGGCCGTGTGTCAGTTTTTATATTGCCTTGAACCAAGCGAAAAGCTATCGTCTGATTTGAAACTGCTCAGTGGTGCTACCAATATCGGAAAACTAGATATTGTTTGGCGGTCGAATCTAGGAGAACGAGGCAGGTTGCAGACTAGTCAGTTACAGAGAATGGTAATCTAAGTTTTATTATTATTATAACAATCTTGTAATATTCTTGTTACCTCAGAGCCCTGACTATGGAGACATTAGAATGACGATTACAGAATTACCAAACTTTGCCATTCTAGAAGACTTATTCACTTTCAAGTGCAAACTTGTTAATAATTGGTAAGTTTCTTCACCTCTTCTATTGACTGAAATGTATCAAATCGTGTTTGTCATGCTATCCAAATTCCAAATGAAAAAACTGATATTTGTGAAGAGATTGGAAAATATTCCAAAAAAATTAAATTTTCTTGATTTATTGCTTTAAACTCTTTATATTAGTTTAGTATGAAATTAAATTCTATGCAACTTTTTCAAATACTTTTTTCGCTATCTGATATCTTAGCTTTTTTTCCAGTGAACGTACTGTAGAACTGATGATATACCTAGAAAACGTGGAAGGGATTGCTTGGTGCGACATCTCTGGCAGAAAATTGGAAGCTTTGCCGCCTCTTTCCCACCTTACCCTAGAATTCAAATGCATTCCTTTGCTACCAGGCCTTAGAACGATATCAGGAATCAAATTGCTTGACACGTTCCTAAAGAGAACGTATACTTACAATGAATTGGGACAGATTTTCGTAGTGGTTGAAGATGATTATTGTAAATAATGGTAATATATTAATTTATTTAAATAGCTACGTTATATATTTTCTACATTTTACATGTGTTCAACCAAATATGAGAATAAATCGCAAAAAAAATTTGGTTTCAAGAAATTTTACATTACTATTATTATTATATATTCGCGCTCATTCTCTGACTAACAGAAATGCACAATACACATTAGGTTTGTTCATTTATTCAATAAACCTGTGGCCCTATTCAGATCTCTACTACCCTATGTCGCATGCGACAAAATATGCCTTGCGAATATTCGCATTTTTTGCGATACAACACTTTTGTAATTTGTTGTGAATGATGAATCATCACGTCATATTTCCGTAATGTAACAATAATAACCCCAAATACTGAAAAATCACATGTTGTTTCACTCCAATTTTTTGCCATAACATTCGAATCGTAAAAAAATGCAAATATTCGCAAGGGTATGAATGAGCCTTTAGAGCATGAGATTTTTTATTTGTTTTTTAAAGTTTTGAATCTCTTCTAAAAATTTTAGAGGCAAAATAGAAAATCAATCCTGTTTTGGAGGTTTTCATTTATAATTGCTTAGGCATGTTTCAAAAGCACTTGGTTTGGTTTATCAAAGCAAGGTAACTTGAAGGCATTTGAAGGTTGTGTATCACAGCATTTCAAAGTGTAAAAAAAGCATCTGGATATTCATTCAAGAACAGCAGCCTGAAAATGTCATTGTAAAAGTCGGGGTAGTAGTCACAAGCTCGTTTGCAGTCCGGAGTGAAATTTATTTCTAAAATCTTGGGTCGAATATTATCCTCCTCATCCCACTCAATCATTATATCTGCAGCATACATAGCCCTCGACTGAGGGCTCTCTGCAATGCCACAAGGGGGCTTCTCCATCGTAGCACATTCCATTATTTCCTTCAGCATATGGAGAATTGATTTTTCCACTTCTGCCCACTCATGGTTGGGGTACTGACCAACCCATTCCATTTTAAAGTCTTCGCATTTCATATGTTTCAGATCGGCGTTGTCAGTGTAGTTCATGACTGTGAAATGCTTTTCATAAACGTCAAACTCGTTGAGTTCAAAAGGCTTGTTGGCGAATCTCAAGAAGAACTTCTTAAAAACGTGAACTTGCAGTGGTTTCACACTTTTCACCAACAACAAGTACCTGATGTCGAATTTCACTTTGCCGCTGCACTCAGGCCTGTAAAATAATACAGGCTTAGTGATGTACTTCTGAACTATCTTGGGCCCAGTGCTTAGAAGCCTACAAATGTAATTTAAATTGCTTGTTATGTGTATGTCCAAGCCTCTGGCGAGGTTGTAGGGCTTCACTATCCAAAGGTTATCCAAACCCAGCCTCTCCCTGTGTTGAAAACAACTGATGAATTTAGAGGTCTCAGTCAGTAAATTGTAGGTTACAGGCAACCATTTGTCTGAACTTTTTCCCCTTCTACACGTTATAGACAAAAGATCTTTGACTGTAATCACATATTCAAAAGGAAACTGATTAACGAACTTCTCAGGTGTGTCACTGAGGCCTTCAAAATCTCTGAAGTGATCAGTATACCATAAAATATCAGCCTCCTCCTCACTTTCAACAAAGTCAAACCTATTATTAGTGAGATGCTTTCTAACCAAGCTGTACTGGGAAAATACTTTCAGAACTTCACTAGGAACTGATTTGTTGGACAGTTTTGGCAACACTGGCAGCGTTTCTTTCAGGTGGCCTCCTAGAAAATAATCCTCTGTGGGTGTTGCTGGGGTCGTATCAATGTCTTCGAACGATTTTGGGACCCATGGAAGCAGCATCGCCGAACGACGGTCTGGATCGACCACCCCCTCTGCAAAATCTCTGTACACTATATCATCTTCTGCAATATCCTCTATCGGAAATATAACTGAATAAGTAATTTGGTCATTTATGTATATGAAAGGGACAATTCTGCAGTTGGGATGGTCATTGTGTAAAACAGCAGTGCCAATTTCATCCATAACGTACCAAACAGGGAGTCTGTCCTCTACATTTTCGGCACTGCTGATGGAATAGTAGTTGTTGACTTTCCACAAACTATCGAACAGTTCTTCAACTAACTCTTCTTTAGCTAAGCTACTATCCTTATCGAATATACTGCACAGGCGTTGACGGAGACCATCATGTTCTAGGAGTTGCTGCTTAGCTTGTTCTACTCTGTAAGTCCAGGCATGGTCTATTAGGTAAATGTGTGCAGGGTCTGCTTTTTCTATGGATTTGGTGGCTTGCAGAGCCCATAGCGGTTCATGCTCTTCGCGTTTTTCGTAGTCTAGTTTGAGAATTTGAAATGATTCTCCTGCATCAAAGATTTGGTGCACTAGTTTGTGGTACAAAGTTTGCCAGAAGTGTTGAGGAACCCCAGAGGAAATAAGTTGATCTTTGTGGATGTTTAGAAAAGCGGTAATTTCCGACGTTTGGCCCATTTTTTATTTATAAGCTGATAACGTTATCGCAGTATCCCAATATTTCCAATCGATCTCTAAAGTCTATAAGTTATAACCTATGATTTTTATAGGACGCGAGCACATATCACAATTATCACATATCACAACTTTAACACCACATCACAGAATATTCTGTGACCACATCTTACACCACATAACAAGCTGTGGCTTATGGCTTTAACCGCACATTACCCACACTAAAGGCTCGTTCATACTAATCATACTCTTCCGAATATTCGCATTTTTTTCGATTCGACTCATACGCCAAAAAAATGCGGTGAATGATGAATCATCGTGTAATTTTTAGGTAATGTACCCTGTGTCAAGTCACCGGTCGGACCAGGCACGCGCGTTCAGTATGAAGTATGACCATGAGTCGGACCGACCAGATGATTGAAAATATTGGTCACATACATACAGTTCTAATGAGGTCGTCAAGTCAACCAAATGACCGCGCTGGTCGAATCATATTGGTCAGACCGTAGACTTGACTCAGCCGTAGTTATATCACTGAAATGAAATTATAATATGATGACTGGAATGCTCGTCAGGCTGCGCGACTGGATTTCTCATGGAGGCCGCCATGTTTGTTTTGTGGTTCCTGGCAGTGGCGGAGGAATCGAGATTGAGTTGATTGTAACATATAAAACTGATCCCTATGCACGGTTCTTTTCGATAGCTACAGAATGACAAGTGACAGCTCCATATCCAATCACAGCAACCACAATGGGAATAACAGTTCAGTAAAATCCACTGAAATGAAATTATATGATGATCATATTATAAATTCATTTCAGTGGTAAAATCAAGAACTTTGAACACTGAAGATGTCAGATGTCATAGGTGAACAAGTGTAGTCTAATGTTGCCATTTCCCTGGCGATAGGAGTGCACTGAAATGATATTATAATATGATCATCATATTATAATTTCATTTCAGTGTAGTAGTGGCATCATCGTTCGATTTTTTCATAGAAATATAATACTAGACTATTATATTTCTATGTATTTACTCTACATCCTAGGTTAGGTGTTCTGTGCTTCTATCGTAAAAATGCCCTTCTCACATTTCACGTTTGGCAACATTGCGGACTACTGCGCCACTGCGGATACCCTATGGTGGACGATAACCAAATAATTAAAAATTTCACCGCGTATTTCTTTTGTTTTGACTACCGAATAATTCGAAATTATTATTTTATCTTAACTGCCAACGGCGATCGAGGAAAGAGAACAAAACAAAGTTCCAAAATAAACAATGGGAGTAAGTTAACCTACCTAAACATTAATTCGATCTAAACTTTGTTACTTATTAGAGAAAAACTGCTGCACGTCTTCAGAGGAAGGAAGAACAAAATAGAATAAGCCAAGCTATGACCGTGGTGGCAGAAGCCAATAAATTAGTTGATCCACTGGAACCTTTCCCTGTGTTCACCAAATTCAATAAGAATGGGCTAGAAGCCGAACTGAGTATAAAACGTTGTGCGAATCTCGACGAAAACATTAGGCAGTGGGCTTTCAACCTGACTAAGAGGAATATGCAACTCAAGTAAGTGTCTTGGAAATAATTCAGTTTTTTTTAGTTGTTGAAATGACACGTTTTGCAGGTATGAACAGTGCTCGTGGGGTTGGAGCGATGAAAAGAAACTGTCCGAGCTCACAGACGAAGCGGCTTGGTACCTTATAGCTAAATCAGTAGATGGTAACTTACTTGGATTCTCTCATTTTCGTTTTGATATCGACGAAGGTCTCGAAGTGCTCTATTGGTACGCAACCTGCTTTGATTTTCATTTGTATACACAGAAGCTATGACTTCAAGAAAATAAATTAGTTGGCCATGCAAGCACATAGTTTATTGTTATGTTGTTCCAGCTATGAGCTGCAACTGGAATCGCCAGTTCAAAGGAAAGGACTGGGTAAATTCATGATGCAGGTTTTGGAGTTGATTGCTTTCAAAAACAATATGAGGAAGGTTATATTGACCGTCCTCAAGAACAATCAGTATGCCAGATTTTTCAGAGCTATAAAGTAAGGAAATGTCAATCATTCATAATTTGTTGTATTTTTTTTATAATTTTGGTGGTTTTTTCAAAACAAGTATCTATTCAGTTTTGCTGAGATAAATTTTCTCATTTCTGTGGGTATGTAGTTGCTACAAAGGTTGAGTATTGTGAAAATTAGATGGAATACTTATGAAATCAATAAATCAGTCATAACATAGTTGAGATATTCACCATTATTTTCACTTTGCTTCTGTATTTACTATCAAAAATCAAATCAAAAAATACTAATTTTTATAGTTTGTATTTAATTAGTGTTTTCTGGTATTATATTATTAAATACCAGTAATCTTTTGTTACCTCATGTAAAACCAATACATTCGGTTGATTTGGTAATATTCCAACAATTTGTTCCTTACAAAACTTAAGCTTTCACATTAGGAAACTAAAAGTTCCAAACTATAAGTTTATTAAATTTAAGATAATGTGATATTTTCATTCAAATGTACTGCCATAACAATCTAGTAATTTTCTAGTATCTTTTGTTGCTTAAACCTGACTTTATTATTTAATAAATTACCAAACCAAACCAGAAAGGTGATCTAAATATGTTTTTGAAATGTATGACAAACATTATTAAAGTACAGAACCCTACTCAATCCCCAAAGAGACTGCAGGGATGTCATTTGTGGTAGAAACAAGACTGGGCCCCCTTTTGTAATGGGTAAATGTTCAAAACAAATTTATGTTCTGGCATCAAACACTTTTGATGGCTGTTGATTAAAACAAACCTTCAATTTTTCTAGTGAGAGATCTGACTAGCGGGATATTAGGTCAGGATTTCCCCGGGGATCAGTTTTGGGCCCTGTTTTGATTTTGTTACATAAAAATTACCTGAAATATCACAGAAAAATTTACTCTTTTGAGGACTTTAGTACTCTTATTTTGGCAAGGAAAAAATGGGGATATTCAGAACAGTTATATATGTTAGAAGCTCAACAAGGTTTAATACTGGTGCCATTCCAACTCACATTATTGCAAAGTAAACATGAAATTTACCCAACTAAAAGGCAACCGAAAAATTAACTGTGACAACTTTTAGGTCATATGTTGTAAAACATTTTTTTATTTCATACAAATATATTTACTTATTTAAAGTGACTAGATGTCACTAGTTACTTTTTGTATTATATTTTTTGTACCTTTCATTATAATAATAATAATAAATGTGGTGTATTTGCCATTGGCGGAGTTTATCTCTTAGCTGCTCTTCCACTCAACAATTATTCAAATGCATTTAAGTCTGTGCCACCTCAATCATTATTATGTTTAGTTTCAGTTTTGATTTTCACATTCTTATTATTTTAGATTTTCAGTATACCGGGTAAGTCTAAAAGATGTCGCGCCCTCTATGGTTCATCCATCCATCCATCTTTCAGACTCACCCGGTATATACGGGTTCCAGTAAGCTATCATAGAACCAATTTTTTTTGTAGTTACGAATTGGACGAATCTTCTCCAGTAGACGACGAAGAAGAGACTTACCCCTATGAGATCTTGAGCAAGATAAACAAAAGGCTAGCGCCTCCGCCAACTACCCCCAAGAATCACGCAAACAGCCATTGTTGTTCGGGTCACGGACATCACCATTAACGCATCATCAAGTTATCTTTTTATCTCTACTTAATTGTTTTATTTTGACTGAATTATCTGGAATTTGTTTCGTCCTAATTAAATTAATTTTTAACTTTTATTAATGGTCTATATTTTGACGGGAGTCGATACAAATTGAATACCGCCCTGTCGTGAAGAAGCGGTTTCATATATAGTGTATTGCAACATTTTTTTCTTAGGACATATTAAGATGTCTTGAGACCCTGGTGTACCGACTGATTAGATTTTGTTCAAACCTTTTTGCCGGCAAAACAAATGAGATCGTGATTTGCTTCTAAAATCGGTCCAGAGATGGCGTCCTCATAGGAATATAATCAACAAGTACTAAAGGTGACTTCAAGTACCTGAAATTGAATAAAGTTTTTTCGAAAATGGATATCATTTACAATTATTACTGCATGAGATAGTAATTCATAATTTCATTCAAAGTAATGTTTTTAAATTTTATTTGGAGCAATGTAACAACATATAATTTTGAATCGATGTTGCCGATACTTGATAAAAATTCACGTTAACCTTTATGAATTTCACAAAATTTTGGTTTACCGCAAAAATGAAGTGAGATTGATATAAAAAATTATTATTTTTCTCTTCTGTTTCTTGCTGCTTATTACAAATAATGATTATCATTGAATACTTTGAGTCTCTGATCTACACCTTGATTTAATTGTTCTACACACGGATTTAGTTGCTCTTCACCCTAATTTATATGGATCTGTTGCTTTAACATAAAACTGCTATATTTTGTCTTCTTTTCTTCCAGCCATTTTTAAGTTTTTACTTAATTTCCAAGAAAAAATTACAACTATTTACTTCCTCTCGAACAACTACTCAAAAAATTCGCGAGAAGTATTGGGCAATGGCAATTAAAATAAGAAATTAGTCTGTAAATTGTACTATATTTTCTATAATGACATTAAAATAATTTGTATTGATTTGATAAAAGCGAGATGATAAATTTTTTTATTAAAATCAATAATAATAATAAACTATTGCTTCAGATTGAGTTTCTGGATAAAAAAGGGTGCAATGTCTGTCGCGGTGTAACCCAGGGAAGTAGTTTTCTGCCAGGTTATTTGCTACCTTGTAGGATTGACGTAGGAATTCGAAATTATTCGATTGTCTTAATTTTTTCGAAATAAGTACTCTTAATTTTTTCGAAATAAGTACTCGTATTAGTAACTACCAAAACAAAATATATTACGAAAAAAATTTACAAAACTACACTACAACTGGAATAATTAAATATATCACAAAAAACCTAAATATAGAAATGAGCAAATTTACAAATAGTATCAGTCAGTTGGAATTTTTTCCGAAATATCCAGCCATATATTTACCACTGTTTGTAGAACCTCAAAATGTAATTAACTTTCTTTAGTTCTGTTAGAAGTCACAAATTTC
This sequence comes from Chrysolina oricalcia, assembly GCA_944452925.2. Lineage (NCBI taxonomy): Eukaryota > Metazoa > Arthropoda > Insecta > Coleoptera > Chrysomelidae > Chrysolina > Chrysolina oricalcia. The sequence continues at coordinate 3,143,970 of OX101817.2, forward strand.
AAATATAAAAAACAGATGGATTGAAAATACAAAACAAAATTTTCAAATATGATTTAGGCAATATTTGTTTTTAGGTGATTTTCACATAAAATTTGGTAGTGAAAATTCAAAGTAGAAAGTAACTTCCTTCTATCGTTAATCCTCTTCCAGAAGGGGCCAGTACTTAAAAATCAATATACAAATAGTTCAAAAGTGGTCCACATCTTTGTATCTAACAAAAACCACCCTTCCTTATGCCACCGTTGGAAATCTGTCATAGTTGTTCTGATAATTGACACTGGAGGGCAGATCGTTATTATTATTCAAACGGTATCTCCCTCCAAAACCAAAACCATCAAAGTTCAATCTTCTCCTTGTCGCTCTTGCTACACGCAGATGTGGTATGTCTTCCGGATCAACTTTCCAGGTTCTTACGTCATAGTAGGCTGGTGATTTTCCGAAATTCGTAAGTTCTCTCTGGTTAATTTGGAAGCTCCTCCCACGCACGTAATTTGGATAGAAAATAGCAATGATGAAGGCGCAAAAAAACAGCTGAAAATAAGGAAATATGGATAAATATAGTACAAAGCTGGCATTTAAGGTTTTTTTGATCGCAATATAATGTATGTTCTAATGACAATTATGAAAAAAAGTTGATGTAATTTATTCATCGTTTGTTTGAATGTTTTAGACGATGTAGTAACTTGATTACTTATATTTCCAAAGGAAATGCCACAGTCATCATGGACACCCAGACGTATGATGACAAGTTAGAAGCAGTACTCGAAACAGGAAACTACAAACTCTTACAGAAGGATCCAACATCTTCGATAGAAAGGAAAATCTACAGTACTCTGTCAAAGTACAAAACCTTTATTCCAGACACATTTGACGCCACATTACAGTAAACCTCCTCATCTCTACGGTCTTCCGAAAATTCACAAACCCGACATGCCATTAAGACCAATCACCAGCTCCCGTAACTCACCGACCTATAACCTGGCGAAATACCTCCTACCGATACTACAACCCTTACAAGGTACTAGCAGTTCGTTCGTCAAGAATTCTAAACACTTCGTGGACATTATCAAAGATGTTGAACTAGGGCCTGAAGATCGTTTCATCAGCTTTGACGTGGAGAGCCTTTACACCAATGTCCCCATATAAGAATCCCTTAACATCATCAAGAGGAAACTGGAAGAAGACATCCAGCTTCATGAAAGGACTGACCTCCCCGTACAAGCGATATTGGAACTACTGCAGTGCTACCTACACAACTCATACTTTCAAGAAAAGAGCCGTCTCTTCTCCCAAGTTGATGGACTGCCGATGGGATCTTCTCTCTCTCCAGTAATCGCCAACATATACATGGAGTGGTTCGAGGAATTGGATATCAGAGAGGCAAAATACAAACCAAAACTATGGCTAAGATACGTAGACGACACCTTTATCATTTGGAACCATGGAGATGAACACCTTGGGGAATTCTTCGCCAGAATGAATAACATGAGGGATTCAATCAAATTCACAATGGAAAAGGAAACTAACAGTACCCTATCGTTTCTCGATGTGAAAGCTGAAAGAACAGACACTGGAATCCTCACCTCTGTTTACAGGAAGAAGACACACACAGGACAGTACCTCAACTACGGCTCTAATCACCCAAACTCCACAAAGAGGGGAATCGTAAGAACGTTGGTGGAGAGAGCAATATCTATTTGCAACAACCAGGAGTCATTGGAGGCGGAAATTAACCACATCAAAAAGGACCTACGCCGAAACGGATACTCCGAGAAGCTCATAGGAGAAGTTCAGAAACAACTCGAAAAGACCAAGACAACCGAAGAAAGACCACAAAACCCCGTTCTCATTCTTCCCTAAATCAGGGGTATCTCCGAGAAGTTCAGAAGGATCGGAAATAAATACAACATCAAGAGTTGCTTTCAATCCGGCAGTACCTTACGAAGCTTCCTCACCAAGACGAAACCAGAGAACACAACAGAATCCAGCAAAAACTGTATTTACAAAGTCCCATGTGAATGTGGAGATTCCTATATCGGAGAGACCAAGAGGCCATTATCAGTAAGAATAGCCGAACACAAAGAGTGGACTCAATGAGAGGAAACATCAAAATCGGGAATTGCTGACCACGCCTGGACAAAACACCACCGAATTCTCTGGGACGAAGCTAGTGTTCTACATAGAGAGGAACATTGGTTCAAACGGAAATTTATGGAAACCACCTACATAGAAGCCAATGGTGCCTTCAGTCAATCAAGCGTGGAAATTAAAAACGTATGGAAACCGCTCATGGACCGTTTTGGAGGGAGAAAAAGCGCGAAACCACGCGCGCCACAAGACCGCGCGTAATTACACTTTAATTATAGACCTATAAAAGTTCGCGTATCATCTGATTTTGTCACTATTCACCAGAAGACGATTGCGGATTCAAGCAATTGAAACGTTGTGAAAAAATTTGAAAGAGATAGAAATCTTTCAACCATTAAGATGATGGACGTCCGAAATATAAGTAATCTAATTTATTCATATTTCAGTTTGAAACTGAATGCACCTGATAATTTGCCTCATATTATATAAACCAATCAATCTTCAATGTTCTCAATCTAAACCAATGACAACACTTTCTGAAAACCTTGCTTGGACTGTTTCGCGCTTTTATTCAATATCTTTTTACAATTCAAAAATAGTTGATTTTTTAACTTTTACAACTGACTTATCAACAAATTCTCTTTTTTCTTATTTTTTTATAAGACAATTGATATACAATATACAAAGTACAAAAATATCTTCATTCCATCTTCAACAACGCCTTTTCAGTTGTGGCTGTTACAGAAGGCAAGTTGAAGTTTCATGAGTTGAAAAATAGGGTTGTTGATAAAAGGAATTGTCGTGGTTATTTGTTACTGGTGGATTTAGAAGGAAATCGTGGTGAGTCACACTCAAAAATATCATTCCTTCGATAGTTATTTCAGGAACATTTAATTATACAGTTTCCGTTCAAACATTATAGAGAGTTTCATATTATTCTCGTGTATTTCCTCATGCAAAATGTGAGACTATGGCTGAGTCAAGTCTCCGGTCTGACCAATATGATTAGACCAGCGCGGTCATTTGGTTGACTTGACGACCTAATTAGAACTGTATGTATGTGACCAATATTTTCAATCATCTGATCGGTCCGACTCATCGTCATACTTCATACTGAACGCGCGTGCCTTGTCCGACCAGTGACTTGACACAGCCTATGGAATTCATATATCTAGTTAATATATATATGATGGAATTAGGGAGTGGTGAATTATTTCACGGGAACCTCGAGAATCGTCATTTCTCTGGTGCCATTCCTCTGGCTCCTTGTCAGACAGAGGAATTATGTTACTATGACCTAGGTCTTTTTTGTATTAAATATTGGGAATTGTTTAAAGCTCAGAAAGACAGTTTAACTGTGCAACTGTAATTACCATATTGCTCTATTAGTGGCTTATTGGCCTTTAGTTCAAATATATTGGCAGAGTAATTTCAACTTTGTCATAACTTGAAACCATTGATTGGATCCAATTTTTTAACTGCTGATACCATTGAAACTGATAGTTTTTTCGAAATTGGTGAAGCCAGTTGGCAGTTTTACCCATTCTAACAATTTGGTTTTTCAGGAATAAAAGTTTTTAAAAATTTACTGAAGCTTTTTTCAAAACCACGTATAAAACTCGAAAAATCGAAAATTTAGAATGATCCGTATGTGATTTCTATAACTCAGTAATAAATAATTATAACTAATATATAGGGGTATGATAAAGTAATGCACAAAATTCATAAAACGTACAACGATCACTTTTGAAAAAAATACAAAAACACGTCAAACTGTTTTTTTTATTCCGCATCTTTTGACATAAGTTACAAAAATAACACGTCAAAGTTGTCAAAGTTATGACGTCATCAACAAATTTTTTTAATGGGAAGCTAAGATTTTTATTACATTAAGTGATAGAGCTTGTGTTTTTACACAAGGGAAAATAGTTGTAGTAGGGCTCACATAAGAAAAAAAACGAGAAAATGAATAAAAAACGAAATAAACGTAAGTTTCATAATAACTTTTCAATTAACTAAACAGTCCATTAAACCAACTTTGACGTGTTATTTTTGTAACTTATGTCAAAAGATGCGAAATAAAAAAAACAGTTTGACGTGTTTTTGCATTTTTTTCAAAAGTGATCGTTGTACGTTTTATGAATTTTGTGCATTACTTTATCATAATACTGTATAATTGAGCCGCCACGGCAATTCAATTTTTTTAGAGTTTTCATGATACAAATAACATTTAGTCCCATATCAACTCACCAGTTGTAAGGGCTTCATATTTCCACTCTCCAAAATATTTCACGTCGAAAAACTACTGAAACTGTGAAACTTGGCTTGCCTACGCAATAAATGATATGAATTCAATTAATTCCCGTGCTGCATTTATATTATTTTTCAATTGACATGTTTAGGTATTCTTTCTATTAACACAATATCACACGCAACTGTGCACGGAGTAAAATCCAGAAATAGACGAGTTTCTGGTATTTTCCTCTTGTCAATTATCGAAAATTGTTTTGACAAAACAACACACATCGCACCAGAAGACCAATTGTGAATAATTTAACAGAATTTTTTCGCCGTCAGTTGACATAATTGGTTAGTGCATGTGTTGATGTCGTTGGTTCCACTTGTCACGTACACAAATATACGTATTTTTGGGTTCAATGTGTGTACAGGGTGGTTCAAATTCGAGGCTCATCAATGGGAGGTCGGAAATTGTAAGAGATACTCTGGGTCGGTTAAAAGTGGTACAATTTTGCGCAATTTCCAGGAAAACCGAAATTACAGAATAACTGTATATTTTCTTTCGTTATTTTTTAAATAAATGAATGACATTTCATCAATTACACTTTTCCTCCCCAACAAGACGTACCATTGTTAAATTTTGAATTCGTTGATTTTGTGAAAGACTGACCATTCATTTTTATTCTATTATTACTATGCTTTAAGAAATTCAAAAAGCTAAACGTTTCCGTGGTAATTTTTAAAAATATTTAAATACTTCTATATTTTATTGTTTCTATATATTTTTTCAATAGTATTTCATTAACTAGATAAAAAATAAGCCACTGAATTTTATGAAACTGATTAATTGCCATATTTACTGCGAAAAATATATAAAGCACTTATTTTGGAAGGTGCTTTTATTTATTTCCAAATCTTAAAATTCAACGCACTATGTATTTGTCATCAGCCAGCTTGATCCAGATTTGAAAGTCTTTCGACTTGAATGGAATCTAAAAGATTTAGTGTTGTTCAAATTCCAGTCAGGTTTTTCAAAATTTTCGGACTTTTCATTGGATATTTCCGCTGAAACCTCGTCATACACACTGTCACATAGACTGTGCAACAATTCTAATTAGATCTAATTTCATAGGAAGGTTGAAAAATACGCGAGGAAGTGTTTCTTTACATAATTTATTTAGCAAATAAACAGTTCTGAGATATAAATATTACTATATCTAACGGTGTGGAATTTAGCGACATTCTCCTTAATTAGATACCAATTGAGAAATAGAAAATGTGGATTATCTCTCTTACTTTTACTATTTAATTAATTCATGGAATACCGACTAGATTGTTAATATTGTTATAGTTATAAAACTAAGAAATAAATAATAATAATAATAATCTTTATTGACCTTTGGCTGCCATATAAAATGAATAAGGTACGTCAGTTGAAAAATAAATGAAATTGATGTATATAGTACAATACAACAAAAAAAAACAGAAAATAACATTAACATGACAATGACATGACATTAAAATTTACATAAATAAAATATTCAAGAGAAATCCAATATATCAGCTGCTGGACACATGTTCCAAGAATTCGTCTATTGAATAGGACACGTTATTAACCAAATATCGCTTTAGATCTGTTTGAAAACTGCTTTTCAGCAATTTATTTGTTTTGCCAAAAATGAAAGACAAGAAAGTGAAAATAGAGTATATTTCGTTTTAATTTCGAGAGTTCTAACCTTTGACAGCTGTTTCGTGCTAACGCACTCATCAGAAAGGATTTATAGAGCTCTCGAAATCAAAACGAATCCACTCAAGAATTAATACCGTGAGGCAAGACAGAATATAACAGGAAGTTATTCATGACATCTACAGTCACTAGTTGAAACTTAATTTGACACGAACCAAGGATTCCTTGGTTCGTGTCAAATTAAAATACTGTTGTTTCTAAATATGTTGCGACAGCTGTCTCTATAGCTCATACTAAAGATAAGTCTGAGGATGCGCTTTTGCATGGTAAATATGCGAGAGCATTCTGAGGCTTGACCCCAGATGATTATGTTTTGACTCAGTATAGAATAATCTTGAGCATAATAAATTTCAATAAGGGATTTTGTTGACAATACCTCAACTATGTTTTGACACAAAAATACCTTTAAGTACCTACAAACTTTATATTGTACAAACTTTTCACAGAAAACTATATTCGATCTTCACAAATAACAATATTCAAATATCTCAAGTTGATATTCTTCTCCAAGTGAATATTCATGTGATATTTAAATAAAGTTGTGAAAATCGAATGGTTTTTATATAGTTTCTACAATTGACAAATATGGATCTTCATCAAGTAACGGCCGAGTCAGTCAGATAAATAAGCTCATTTTTATTCAATCAATCAATCAATGCAGACTGATATCTTATAATGATAATAATAACATCTATTCCCACAAAGCAAAGAATATTCATAAAATTTTATCTTAATCAATGATTAAATGGATGATGAGAGAACATTCACAAGGATTATGAAATAAGGAGCGGACATATTTGAATCATATCTTAGATGAATAAACACTTGAATAATCATAGAATCATTCAATCTTCTTGGGGAATATTCTGAGCATTTTCCAGGAATATTTTTGTGCTATTATGATCTTCACATAAATGGTAGTGACATTAAGATAAACAAAAATAAAATCAAAGTCAGCACAGAAAGCTTTCTATCAAATCCATTGAAGAAGCATTCATTTTTACTTTATTTTGTATCGATAATTCCCATTTTTCGGTCTCATTTCTGATGTAAATCCCTATTAGAGGATAATTTAAAAAACGCGGATAGAATAATGTGCTTCAACCAATTTCAGGATAATTTTTGTAATGCAAATGGACATGATTCAATTACAATTTTTCCGGGGAATTCTTCAAAATTCGTTTTAATTAGTGTAGACGATGATTTCTGCTACCCTATATACAGATTTTAATCAGCTCAGACCCAACCTCATATCACTGATCACAACCTTTCCAAATTCCAAGCTACCTTTCCAGAATTTTATGTCTATACCCACCATCAATGATATATGGAGTCGCATACATTGAAAGTTATTTTGTGAGCACTATAAGAATTAAAAAGTGGTAGGAAACCTATCGTAACTGTCTGCATAATTAGAAAGGGGATGCTTCCTCGGAAAATATCTGATACGAAAATAAGGTTTGTAATAACTGTCGGTATCCACAGAGTTGGCGTCATCTCCCTCTTCAGAGTCATCTATCGTTCCAACGTCAGGCAAAGTTCTTCGCTTCGTAAGTCTGTGACTGATGGCTTCTGGGGGTTTTGGGAATGTGTCATGGGAGGTCCAAAGCCCAGTGTTAATTTTGGATTCTTCATAAATTGGCGAGCAGAAGACCGACAATGCAGTAAAAATCCAGAGGATGGCCTACAAAAAATAAATTTGTTTTTATTGAAAATGTGGGCATTAGAACGATTGATCGAATATTATTTGATTGGATTTTTCACTAATAGTATAGGGGTATATCACTGGCAAACTTCCATATCTGTATTAGAAAAGTAGTAAGTGAAAACTCACTGAATGAATGTAAACCATTCATTCAAAATAATTGCTAATGGCATCAACCTTCAAGAAGCATTTTACGGTTTGTCCAAAAGGAGCTAATCATCTCATCGCACTAACTCGCTCACTGCTCTGGAATACCCCAGAAAAATTGGCGATCTTCTACAGATATGTTCATGACATTCAAATTATATAATATAAATCGTTTCACCGTTGGCAGTTTCTTCAAAATTTCCCCGTCGAGTTTTAAGTCTGCAACCCCCTCTTTATCATCACTTTGGAAACGGCTCGTTTTTTCAAAAAACGACAGAGCTTTGAAACTCGTCAAGGCATCCAGAAATTCAAGTTCTAAAACTTCCTTATTTTCGTAGGTTCTCACTGAATAGGATTTTCAATCATTTTCATTCAAACCAGCGTATAAAAATTAATAACTTCGATCTTCACAAGAACTTTTTGAATCTTTTTCAAAGAAATTTCAAGGGTGTTGCTGCTGAAATTGAAACAGGCTCAAAGGAAGACTATCTGAAATGGCGATTGTTTTAGAGATTTGAAAAAATTGGCAATCTACCACTCAAACCGAATGAACTGAGTTCAACTTACGTAGTATATAATATCCATTTGTTAATATCAATGAAATGTAATCACAGAATTAGAACTGTTGTAGATCACTGTCTTTGAATAACAGAAACAAACTGATGGTTGCAGCTCCAAAGCAACAATTTATATATAAATAAGTTTATGTGAAAATAAATCAATTATAGGTATAGGTACGTCGAAAATTTATACCGATAAATACGTAGTATTTTTGAATTCATCCTCTCATTCAATTATTTACCATAAGTTAATTTTTATAAATGGATATATTTAGACGATACCCATTTGGTTTGTTGTTGACATTACAAATTCATATTATTCTCTGAATGGTAGATTAGTATATAGATACGTTAATATATAATATAATGGGAATGCAAATAGATACAAAATCTAATATTTCCTGGTAAGCATGGAAATGTGGAACATTTTATACAATAACCAGAAGTATCTAAATGATTTTTCAACACTGGAATAATTTATTCAGGACACTACAGAATACAGAAATTCAATTTGCTTTGCAGAAATAAAAATATACCATAAAATATATTTTATCGTAAATTTTTTTTATTTCTGCACAGTATATCATTTATTTTTGATTGTGTATTCGTAAAATATGAGAAACCATCAATTCAGCAAAATTCTAATTCAATTAGAGTTATAGGTACAGGGCATTCGTCGGACAATGGATATGCATATACGGTTAAAAAAACTTTTGAAAGTCCATTTTCTCAAATGGAAATACCCTCAAAAATGTTATAATTTCACTTTGAATATGCTATATATGCTTTTACATTCAAAATTTTTGAAACATTGTCCATAAATGAAGATTGCGTCTTGAGCAATACACATCAGCCTTTATTTTAAAACCGCTGCGGATGCAAATGTTTGGAATGTTGGAGATTTGTGCAGCTCATAGACAAATAAAAAAATTAATTAATTTTTAGTTTCTCTAAGGTTCAGCTTTTATAATAGGCGAGAACAGGAAAAAATATTATCATCCAGAGTATCATATGAAAACATTCGCATTTTGCGCAAAGGGAACGCCATCTATAATTGTTCAGTAGAACTGATATAAAGTATTTCAGATCTTTCTTGTCACAAGCGGTATTGTCTCCATTTTAAATGTTTTCGCATTAGCGGTCGATTTTTGGACAACAACTTGAGTTCATTGATGAGGATATCTCTAACTAGTTTCAGAATCAGATAACTTGACATACCGGCAGTAGTGGAAAGCTTCATTACCATGCGTATTTGCTGACTGCCCCAATGCTGAATGCATTCAAAGAGATAAAACGTCATATAACGTTTAGTCTCTTTGGAATACATCATTGTAGTACCACAGATTAGAGAAACTTATTCTCTAATCTGTGGTAGTACCACAGTTTTCACAACGGCGGATTATTTTGTCGTACCGCAAATTGTTAGGTATGTTTTAAGATTTTGGCGAATTTTCTATTTCTTTCGGTATTGGAACTGTGGACAGTTCTGCGATTTAAAATAAAATCCGCCGTTGTGAAAACTGAGCTTAATGCTGACTTTCGGTAGACGCACTCAAAGAACTATTATAGTTCTGGTGGACGCACTCAATGATTTTCTTCTCAATTTTTCAGCAGTGCTTCTTCTACGTTTTTAATTCAAACTTACTAAACACCAACAAATGTCAGTGTCACTTTGACACTTTGTAATTGATTCTTTTTAAGAATTAAATGGTAATTTCCAAATTCTCTACCGCAGCCTTCCAGTTCGCTTTGAAATACGATGACCACTTTGGACGTTTACAATGACTTGAGCCTGTAAGTAAAACCAAATTCTGCCGTCACGAACGAACTTTAAACCTTCGTCCAATTACAGATACGTTACTCCCGAGAAATTCTACCTTGAACCAAGAAACAGCGAGGAACTCCTCATAATCGACAGACCTTCCGAGCAAATCACTATCCAGAGAAATGTCGGCCAGATCCCCGCAGCCAGCAGTCGACGCGACTTTTGCGGCTTGCTGGGCACCATACACCTACTGGCAGGCCCCTACCTCGTCATAGCCATCCAGAGAGATCTGGTGGGGTACATCGCGGGCCACGCAGTATGGCGACTGGTGAAAGCCGAGCTAGTGCCTTACAACAGAACCATGTTGCATTTAAACGCCGAAAAGCAAAATGACAATAACGTCTACCTCGGCATGGTGGAGCAGATGCTGTCGACGCCCTTCCACTACTTCAGCTATGACTATGATATCACACATTCCATTCAGCGTTTGCACGATATAAGCCCCGACTTTTGGCAACAGTCTCTCTGCGAGAGAGCCGATCAACGGTTTGTTTGGAACAATCACTTGCTGCAGTCCTTCAAGAAAGCCGGTGTCAATCGCTTCTGCTTGCCGCTCCTGCACGGTTTTGTGTCAATCAACCAGTGTGTTGTGAATGGCCATAGTCTCAACTGGACAATTATTTCTCGTAGAAGCGTCCTGCGGGCAGGAACGAGGCTGTTCAGGAGAGGCATTGACAAGGACGGGAACGTGGCCAACTTCGTGGAAACGGAGCAGATTGTAGAGTTCCAAGGCGATCGGGCTAGTTTTGTCCAGATTAGGGGCTCCATACCGCTTTTCTGGCACCAAAACCCCGACTTGCGCTACAAACCACCGCCTACCCTACTGGATGTGGATCCCCAAGAGCAACAGGCTGCTTGCCTGAGTCACTTGGAAGAACTGACGGCCATATACGGTAAACAAGTGTTGGTGAATCTCATAGACCAGACCGGTCGGGAGGGGGGGATGGAGAGAGCCTTTAGAGAGACTGTCAACTCTCTAGCGTTCCCCTCTGCTAGATACGAGCCCTTCGACTTCCATCATGAATGCAGGAAAATGCGCTGGGACAGACTCGCCATCCTCATTGACAGGATAGCTCTGGATCAGGACGAAATGGGCTTCTTCCTGCTCCTGAGAGACGGTTCTTTGAGTTCGCTGCAAGACGGCGTGTTCAGGACAAATTGTATCGACTGTTTGGATAGAACAAACGTCGTGCAGAGCATGCTGGCTCATAGAAACTTGGAGGTGGTGTTGAAAAAGCTGAATATCCTCCAGCCGGGTCAAAATCTGGAGCAGCAGTTTTCTTTCGAGATGTTGTTTAAAAACGTCTGGGCCGACAATGCGGACTTTATTAGCATTCAGTATTCCGGGACGGGGGCTTTGAAAACGGACTTTACTAGGACGGGAAAGCGCACACAGCTGGGACTGATTCGTGATGGGATAAATTCCCTTACGAGGTACTACAAGAATAATCTAACAGACGGATACCGGCAAGATTCGATTGATTTATTCTTGGGCCATGGTAAAATTGTTTCCCCTTTAACTGTGGAGAAGGGCTGGCGATACATGACATTCCCTTCCGTTCTTCTGATGGCTATTGCAATGTTTGTGGCTTCTGCTGTCTTTCCGTCCGAGTATTCTACGGAAAATTTACTGTATTTGTTGTTCTGGGGCTCCATGGTTTATGTGTCTGCACATACCATTCTCAAGTATGGTATAGAGTTTGTGGATAAGCCAAGGCTCACACAATTCTAGTACTTTTGTCTAGTCATCGCACTTTTATCTGTTTTTTCTTGTACTCGCTTTTTAGGTATGTATATAGTATGGAGTCTTCTAAATATTTTCTATATTTTAATTGTAATTATTTCTGGCTAATACAAAAATATAGTGGATAGTGTTACTGATCTGAAATTTTATTCATTGTCACTCTGCTTCTTAACTTTTACTGTTCTAGAAATGGTGGGAATTTTTGTTATACAGATAGAACTTCCGAATTCAAAAGTAACCTCTTTCTGCTTTTGTACCATAACTTATTCATTTCACGTGATTCAAGGTTTATTGGTCAATAAGAGCTCAACATTTACCTTTGTTCCATCTTTACAAAAAGAAAGAACGCCCTTGTCAATTATCTTGAAGAGAAATACTTGCAGAAATTTCAGTACTAACTTTTAATTTCTATTTAATAATGTATTTATTTATTATTATAACATTTGAACGTAAACTTACTAAATCTAACTTATGACTAAAAACTCTAAGATACTCTATAATGGCAACTGTTAGATATACCGGGTTGCCACGAGAATCGTTTAAGATATAAATTTGAAGAGTTCACATCATAACATCTTATATCCCATTAGCTGAGTTGATTTTGCTCTTTGAGTTCCCCAACTTTGGATTTTGTATATTTTCACATATTCAGACGCAGGAATTATTCCCCATATTTATACAGCAGTAAAATTTTCGGGTGAAAATTTTCTGTCAAGTAAAATTTTCGGGTGAAAATTTTCTGTCATCCCAATTTTTAATTCCATTTTTGGAATTATCCATTTTTGGAATTGCACCTAGTGACTGTGATGAAATGTTAAGCGTGTTCCGTTTCATGCATTCATCGCATCACTGTTGCAGACATAATCAAGCGTTCCGTTTCAACTAACATTGACGTTAGTGGGTTGAATCGGAACGATTTTTGTTTGGATGGTGCATGCCGTTTCCCGCAGATGTTGACATTTATCACTTTATCAGTCAACCAAATTCTTATGTAACAAAAACAAATCTGTTAATCTAGTAAATAAATTAAAATGGGTAGAACGAAAGTGTTAATGGCAAGAGTAGGAAGCGAGCTTTGTGAAAATGAGAGTAGCTCAGATTCTGATACAAGTGATAGTTATGAGGATAATATTATTATCGTCTGTCCCACGCCAAAACCGCGAATATGCTAATTCCAGGGTTCTGACTTCAATATGTAAAATACTAATTTTCTACCAGAATTTTCAATGCCAAACTCACGAAAGTGGTATCAGGTTGTCTACTGTGAACGAGAGTGAATTCGCGAATGTGAAAACTTACCAGGGTTTTCAAAGCAAGAAGCACGAATATTCTTAAAAGTCTTCTCATTCGAAATTGCACATTCGTGGTTTTGGTATGAGACCGACAAATGATGTTAAATGAATTGACAATTTTTTCTTCCATTGTACGATACTTGAAACTTCATCAAATATCAAATTTAAACTTTAATTCTGTTTCTGACGTTTCTATTTGAACCTGAAACCACAGACAAAAAAAACTCTGTTTTGACTTTTGAGTTTGACAGATCTAACTTGGACCGCATTCATCGTTGCTAGACGAACGGGCAGTAGTTCATGCACTTTCGATGTCTCAAGGCCAAAGAGGGGAATATAAAAGTGGGCGTGTCAATGCGCTAACAATGTAGGAAACGGTACGGTCATATGCGCATTATGATGTCCTCAATGCATGAAACGGAACACGCCTGTTATTGTTTCGGTCTTTTTTCTTGGGAAAAATTCAGATCATACCATTCCACAATTATCTTTTTCTGAAATCGTTCAAGAATGCCCACTTTCTCGGAGCAACTGCAGGCCTCAAAATACGCTAATCCAGTATTTTAGTCCGTTGCTAAGCAACGAACTTTCCCGGACCGTTTAATACTTTCCCGTATCGAAAACGATACGGGAAAGTACTTTGCCGACCTAGGCCGTCAAAATCGGTCTTTGGTTTATAGTTGTCAGTTTGACGTTTCAGGAAAGCACGTAATTTCGAATCCTCAATTTATGATAATGCTGATTGCGATTTCAGAAAAAATAGTATGTGTACCTCGTAGTAAAAGCACATTCCCAGACTTCAATGTCGTCCGGGAATGTATTTACTACTAGATACACAATATAGTATTCCTGTATGTTACTATAAATAATTTTTCTACAGTAACTTTTTTTTCAAATGGAACGAAAGTCAGCCATATTATTTTCTTCAACTATCGATTAAAAGTTATTCGAAGAACAGAATAAAACACTAATGTCTATTTTCCACTGATACTATAATTTGTGACTAGTTATTTCTATCATTACATCATCTTTATAAGTGAACATATTGCATTTTACCAGTGATTATATGTCTATTGAGGTAATTATCTATACCTGCCCACTTCAATTATACACTAATTATCAACCATATCGCGGTTTTGAGAGGTGACAATAATAACCTGTTAATTTAAAAATCTAAAAATAAAGTTTTGAGGTGTTAAGCATACAAGAGAATTAAGGGTTTATTCTTTGACTTGTTTATATCCAAAGACTCCAACAAATTCATCATCAAATCATCTTTCTATTCTAGTCCTAATGAACATAAATTTCTACAAAATAATTCTTCAATCAAGTTGGCTATTAAGTTATTATTCTATTAAAAATTCTCATATTTGGCAGAAATTCTATAGGAAATAGTTATTTTTCTACGACCATTAAGAAAAATGAACATTTCAATTGCGTCTTCGATTAAGAAACCTACCACGTTGTAACACCGATTTTCATTTCCCACGGGCTAGCTGTATCGAAATATTTCATTTCCTACGACTTTCATGAACTACTAGATTGTCATTATAGGTAGGTATTAACGAATTTTATGAACATAAATAATATCGAATCAAGTTTGTTTACGTCTGTCTAATAATTTGACATTTCACATCAGTAGATAATTACAAAATTCGATTGAAAAAATTAAGTTATTAAAAATGATTAGCGATAGTGAGGATGATTTAACAATCAAATTAATAAATTTATATCAGAAGCTCCTGATAATGCCTATCTTCTGACAAAGGTATGATTTTCTTTTCATAAAACCAGAATAATTACCATTTTTAGTTGTCAAAATTTGAAAATTTTGAATGTTATTTGTTTCACGACGTACAAAAAGAAAAATAGATGTTTCATTCAACGGGTGAAGAAAGAAAAAATTTACTAAACCATCTAAAAACGACGGCAGGAGAGTTTATGATAAAAAGGATTATTAAAAATATAACAGATTTGTTAATGATTCAGATGATCGTAGAAAAAGTATAGTGTACAATGAGCATGAAATGACCCATTTCCCACTCGTAGGTATATGAAGTTATGTAGTACCCGCTACGCTCGTACTGCCAGGGCCGGCTCTACAGGTTTGTCTGCTAGTGTGCAAATCCCAAAGTAGCGCCCCTATTGGAGTCTATTAACAAACTGAAAACTGATGCGATAAAATCAAACTTTTTGATGTTTTCATACGCCTCTTTTTATCTTGTGCTCCAGATAATTTTTAGACTTCTCTCTTATTATTCATTGAATTCATCATCATTTTAAAATTGTGCTTAAATATATGTCAAAAACGAAAGTTGAATCTGTTAAGTTTATGCTAAAAACCTTTGATGTTACCACTATGTTTAAGATAATGCTTGTGCTAAATTTGACTAAATTCACCCTGAATTGACTACGCAAATGAAATATTTCCAATTTTATCTTTCCACACCTAGTTTTTAATATTTTTTTTCTTCAATAAAACACAAACAGTGGAGGTGGAGACCATGAATCGAACTGATGAATTACTGAAGTAGATTAAAAGACAATGTCAATGACACCTTTATATATTCCCTGAACTTTGTCTAATATACCACCCCACTCAAATCCCTACAGCAAATTATCTGTGTGAAAAAAACGTCGACTATAAATAAAAATAAGCTCCTGTTGCTGGGCGGCTTTCAAAAAGCGAATTGCGATCAAAAATTAGGCCAATTATACGGACTGCAACGTCTGCATTATGGAATCGTGCGCGTGCCGACAAAGGATTTCCGTACTTTGTTTTTACACCCCTGTCCCGACCCCCTTTCGGCGGCATGTTTGGAATGGAACTACTCAATTTTTCAATGGGTATTTTTATTTCAAAGTAGCAATTTTTCTATCGTTTTTCCTTACGTTTGGTGCCCCTTTATGGCCTGATACACCCGCTAGAGCCGGCCTGCGTACTACAAAATTGCATATACCTACTCATGGGAAATGGATGTCATTTCATGCTCATTGTACAATATACTATTTCCTAACGAGTGCGCAAAGTGTTACTTTTCTGCACTCAAATACAGTAGGCATCGACGCGAAATGTTTTTGCGTGTGTTTTTGTTTGCGGAAAAGACACTTTGGGCTCGTGTTAGGAATAAAATTTTTTCTACGAGCTTTATATCAGATAACAACGAAAATAAAAAAAATTGAATAATTTTTTTGTTAAACTTGATAGAAAATACTATTAAAATATTTGTTCGTAATTATAGTGAAAGAACAATTATTGACATTCTTTTTATGATTTGATGAATAGAAAAGTGTCGGTGTTTATAGATTATTGCTGACAGAAACTGAGGAAAAATCATAGAAATCATAATATTATATATAATAAATATCTATGGGAAAAATCGACAAGTGCACTGACAAATTAGATATAATCATTTATCATTATACAATTAAGGTCCTTGAAATTTTTAATTTTTTTAAGCTTAAATACAAATATCAGGAAATGCGATTGAAAGGTAAAGGGGAATGCACTTGCAACTGCATAAAATAGTCTACAGCTACTAAAATAAATATGAATTTTCCATATCAGTGAGATTTTTGAGAACATTTACTTTTTCCGCACTCAGTGCGGAAAAAATCTTATGCGCAGTGCGTGCGCCCGTGCGGAAAAGAGTAACTCTGCGCACGCTCGTTGGGAAACAGTTTTATCGTACCTTCCTTCAGTTGACGAGTGAAAACGAAAATTCTCGACAATTGCCTCTTTTCAGCATGACCCAGGCTACGATACAAATAAACAAAGCTAGGTATGCAAAAAAGAAAAGGCATCCCTATAGGCTCATTCATACCCTTGCGAATATTAACAATTTTTTTGCGATTCTACTCATGCGATGAATGATGAATCATCATGTAATTTTTTCGTAATGTAGTGATATATTTAAATGACATGTACGGTTCATCGTTCACCGCAATTTTTTCGCCGTAAGTGTCAAATTTAAAAAAATTGAATATTCGCGAAGGTCTGAACGAGCCTCATATCTGCAATTGCTGCTCTGAGTAATGGCTCGTTCTTACTTTTGTGAATATTCGCAATTTTTTGCGATTTGATAGTTACAGCGAAAAATTACGGTGAATGATAATCAATTGTAATTTTCGGGTAATGCAGTACTATCTAACTCCAAATCCTGTAGGATGACATCTTGTGATTCATCATTCACCGCAACTTTTTCGCCGTTTAAGTCGAATCGAAAAAAAATTGCGAATGTTCGCAAAGGTGTGAGCCTTAAAAACGTAGCGTAGTGTATTCAGTGTAGTGAGTACTGAGGCGCTTTCCAACTGAAAGCTGTTACCCTTGAACTAACCCTGAGATCACTTCAGGATCAGTTCAACTGACAGAAATACATGTTATTTAATACGACCATGTTCTTTCGTGATCTGTGAGATCACTTCAGAAGCTCCTCGGATTTACTCGGAGTTACCCAGTGGGTCATGGAAAGCGGCTCAGAGTAGTAAGAATCGGGATTTAGTGATTTAGATGAAAAAGAAAGAACCAAAACATAACCAACGTTTATACACTTAACACTTAAACCAGTTAAACCACAGTGTATCCCACTGAAATTAAATTATAATATAATTTCATTTCAGTGGTGTACCCACTGAAGTATACCTCATGTGTGTCACATACCTTTTTTGTTTAGTGAAATGGAAGAGGTTGAGGCGCTTTTTGGACTGTTAATGTTACTCAGCAAGTTTTTTTGTATTAAAGAGTAGGAGGAAAAGAAGATGGACTGTGAAGCCCATAAATAGGCAAAGAAAAGAAAAGGGAATTTTTGACAACCTGTTTAAAGCAATGATTTTACAAGACCACGAGGGATTTTTCTCATATATAAGGATGACACCAAAACTTTTCGAAATATTGTTGTCGCAAGTGGGGCCAATGCTCAAAAAGGATCCATGGAAGAATCACATACCTAAAAAGAGGGAAAAATCCCTTACCACCTAACCGGACGGGCCAATCCGCGGTCATCAGCGCACTAGTTGCGCACAATAAGAAAATCTGGTTCAATTTGAAGTATGTCAAGTATGACCATGAGTCGGACCGACCAGATGATTGAAAATATTGGTCACATACATACAGTTCTAATGAGGTCGTCAAGTCAACCAAATGACCGCGCTGGTCGAATCATATTGGTCAGACCGTAGACTTGACTCAGCCTTAATGTAAAAAGTTGAAAGTTGCCAACTTTGACTTGTTACTTGTTAAATGATAATTTTTAATTGTCTGCATAAACAAGCTCATTGGAAAACAAGTTCAACTTTTAATTGATACTTGTTCCATGATACTTGTTCCATGATACTTGTTCCATGCTGCATAAATGCACACTTAAACTGTGCTTAAACATAACAAACCAAAGTCCAAACCATGTTTTCATTATATTTTTGAAATTTATACGACCGGATATGAAGAAATAAGTAATTTCTAGAAATAAAACTAGCGAACATGGCTTTAAAACGCCTTTGTGGTAGAATAGCCATTGTAACAGCCTCAACAGATGGCATTGGTTTTGCTATAGCTCAAAGACTAGCTCAAGAAGGAGCCAAGGTTTTAATAAGCAGCCGCAAACTCAAAAACGTTGAGGAAGCAGTCCAAAAACTGTATAATGAAAACCTTGATGTTACAGGAATACCCTGTCACGTATCTAAACCAGAAGATAGAAAAAAACTTTTCGAAGAAGCCAGTAAACTGGGAGGTCTGGATATTCTTGTTTCGAATGCTGGATTAAATCCCGAAATGGGTCCTATATTGGACTGCTCTGAAAGTGTTTGGGATAAAATATTTGATGTTAATGTTAAGTCGGCCTTTCTACTTGCAAAGGAGTCTCTTCCTTTGCTTAGGAACAGCAAAAATGGTAGAATAATCTTTACATCATCCTTGGGTGGTCTTCATTTTGAACAACCTTTCGATCAGTTGGGAGCTTATTGTGTTAGCAAAACGGCTTTGTTGGGATTAACAAAAGCAGCAGCACTACAACTAGCTGTGGATAATATCACTGTCAACTCAATATGTCCAGGAATTATCCAAACAAAGTTTTCCAAAGTCATTTCTTCACAGGAGTCTCTGAACACTATTCCCCTTCGAAGGTAATCCTTGCAGATTCAAGTAGAGTCAATGCTTAAAATGTGTCTAGAAAATGTCAGGAAAGAAAATCATGTAGAAAGGAAATTTCTATGATTCTTTCGTGGTTGTCTTTATCAAAAAGCTTCAATTTCACAAATTGACTTTTCTGATTTCAGACTAGGACAGCCTCAAGAAGTAAGTTCAGTTGCAGCATTTTTGGCATCGGATGATGCTTCCTATATTACCGGAGAAAATATTGTAGTAGGCGGTGGAATGTCTTCGAGATTATAGTTTTAGAATTAAATGTAGTTCTTCAGTTTATAAATAAAGAGAAATATGAGAAATGTGTTAAGGACTCCTAGCTAGGATTTTTGATGGTGTCCAGAGTCGTTTAGTGACGCTTTCTCTCATTGCCGAGACAGATATGGCTTAGCAAAGTTCCAAATAGGGCGATTTTCAAACAATATTTCCATCAAAAATAGGTAAGGTGTTTTCTTCTCAAAACATATTAATTAATCTTTCTTGAGCTAGTTATATTTAGCAAAAATCCCACTGAAATGATATTATAATTTCATTTCAGAGAAAAATCCACTGAATCGTTGTGTAATCATAAGACGAAAGTTCTATATCTATAGTGATTTTGATACTTCTGAATTCTGATATCCATTTAAAATTTCCACCAATTTTCAATGAGTTCTGGCCAAGTGACTAAACTACCAGCAACGGTATTTTTAAAACAAAAAATTATTGATTTCGAATACCATTTTTTATAAAAGACCGTTCAAATCCTCACCTTCCTATGCCTACACTTTAGATTATGATAGCTTCTTCTTCTTCCTACATTTTACCAATCTCAATCTGTGATTTTACACCAAGGAGACTAAAATTTATCAGGAGTGTTTGATTCCCATAAGAAAATGGGGATACTAGTAGAAAGAGATGAAAGAACATTTGTGACGTAGAAGGACGACGTGTCATGGCCGCCGTTCTCTATAGACAGTGACGGACTAGCTCTTTGTATATGAGAGTTACTGCCACAGAACTCATACTTTTATAAAGATATAAGCAAGTATGAGTTCTGTGGTTACTGCTGACAGTTTTGTTGCTGGTTCGAGTTCGACTCAGTACTCTCAAACAAGTACACGTTGATGCTGCAAGTTTCTGATTGGCTAGATTTTATTAAACCCTCCTTGTTAAATTTTAGTCTCCTTGATTTTACAGTACACTTTTGAGTGGTTTTCGAACAAACCTTATGTCGTGCGTACTTGCTGCTTCCTAGTTTCGTATGAATTACACCACATTTTTAACCGAATGCAGTTCAGTGCAGATAAAGTAAAGAGTCAATCCCATCGGAAAACAAATACTAAAATCGAGTGTAAATTACACCGAGTGTAAAAAGTGCTATACTTGGATTCAAAAGGAATGACTTTCTATAACCTGTATAAGGGAGGATTTTCATGAATGCGATATCTGACGGGATGAAAATGTTCTGATTGGTTAATGTTTTTGCGTCAATTTTGATTCGAAATATTTTGACTTTCATCTGACTGTCGTCGGAGTTGAAACATTTTCCAGAAAATCATATGGTTTTTAACCTCACTTTTATCTCTTTCTGATTTATATTCCATATCAATATAAATAACAACGAATCAGTTTTGAATTTGGAAATTGTGTCTCATATTTATTTATTGAAAATGCAAGAGAAAAGACAAACTTCAGACGAAAAGAAACTTGGAAAATATTATTGTCTTATCTGATACCGGATTCTTGATCATGAAAAATAGAAAAAACTCTAATACACGAACCAAACCATTCGTAATCAATCGACTGTCATCACCGATTTGTCACAGTATACAATGTATTGTGACTTGGCATTACAGAAATATATAGGTGGAGTCAAGTCTCCGGTCTGACCAATATGATTAGACCAGCCCGGTCATTTGCTTGACTTGACGACCTAATTGGAACTGTTTGTATGGGACCAATATTTTCAATCATCTGATCGGTCCGACTCATCGTCATACTTCATACTGAACGCGCGTGCCGTGTCCGACCGGTGACTTGACACAGCCATAGTTATATGTATATTTCAGTGATTGGCACTCTATCATATTCGGATGAGATTGGTTGGAACGGTTCAATCAATCATGGTGGATTTATGCAGCCTTAGATCATATAATATGCTTGCAGCAGTCATAAGTTTTATGTCATAAGGAAGAATATTCGTCAATGATTGGTTGGTCCTTTTATTCCAACCAATGACTGACGAATATTCTTCCTTATGACTGCTGCATAAATCCACCATCATTGACGAATATTCTTCCTTATGACTTAAAACTTATGACTGCTGCATAAATCCACCATTAGAGAATTCTCGTCTGTCCTTTCCTTCAATGTCACATTGACATACTTGGCTTTGTTTATTTACATTGTGCACTGGATCATGTTTAGAAGAGACATAATCGGGCACTTCCGATTTCACTCGTGATAATATTATTACAGTTTTGTAACTCCTGTTGTTAGGCTTGTTCGAATGTTCACTCTTTATTTGATTTGCAGGTCATTGCTTCCAGGGACCAGGATATCATAATAATAACTGGGCTGGGACTCTATAACTGATTTCGCATAGCAAAGCGAAGCGAAACGAATCTAAACAAAGCACACGCTATCAGTTTCCGGCGCAACGGAAAGAGATAGCGTATGCTTCGCTTCGCTATCGCTATGCGAAATAAGTTACAGAGTCCCAGCCCTGGTCTCTCCTCGCTACCGCTCACCAACAAACTCTAACAAATGATAGCGTTAATGAAGCTTTCACAACAATATTTCTGACGTTATTCTTTTCAAGCTTACTTGAATTGATCACTTCTGACTTTTTGTTTCTTATGATTACATTGGAAAACTCTGATTAATGGTGGATTTATGCAGCAGTCATAAGTCATAAGTTTTAAGTCATAAGAAAGAATATTCGTCAGTGATTGGTTGGAATTTACGGACCAACCAATCATTGACGAATATTCTTTCTTATGACTTAAAACTTATGACTGCTGCATAAATCCACCATTACTTTTCAATGGCCAGTTTCATTTCGCACATCTTCGGGGCACACTTCGGAACATCAAATTGAAGCATGCGCGAAGAAGCGTTCCAGAAATTTCGCAGTTTCAAATAACGGTACAGTTTTTTCGAAAACTATGAGCCATCTCTTATGATCCGTAATTTCAAAAAATACACAGTTAAAAGTTTTGTTGGGTATGATGATTTGGCGTTTTTCAACTTAAAAAATAAATATTTCAAATTTCGCGGTTTGGCAGCTTGACACCCGTAGAACTCCAAGCGGACCATGGTCGAACTACGGCAGTGTCAGTTTTTTTCGGTCGTGTGATATGCTCAAGGTGTGACTTTAGCGTGTATTTTAGTCATATCGGTATAATAAATAAAAAAAACTGATGGTAGCGAAATTATAACAATATCCGTCGTTGCTTTTGATGGATCCTTCGATCTCCTGGTTTCAACCGGAACAAGAAGGACCCGCCAAGCTTCTGTGGCTTCGTATTTGGCAGACTCAACAAGATTTCGATAATATGAACTTGAAAGAAGGTGACAGTGAAACAGAAACGTTCACCAACGGATTCACAACGCATAACACCAACATAATGAACGGCAAATCCGACAAAAACTCCACTATGGCCAATAGAAGGCGGAAAGATGCCAGGTCCGCAGGTCGGGCAGGAACTCGCAAACTGGAGCATAATCATGGTGGATGTCCTTGGAGACCTGTAGATTTTCCATATCAAAGAGGCGTTATGGGGTAAGTCGCGGAGAATTGCCAAAAACGTGGTGTTATAACCAAGAAATTGTCTCTTCCGTAACTTTTTCGATTTAACTCCCGTAGCTGTCATCAGATGGCCTTGACAGCCATAATTTGACATTTTGAGCTGTATAGGGTGTCGGCAAAAAATGCCGCTGGAAATGTTTTGCAAACTTTTTGCCACAACCAACCAAAAAAGTCGCTCGAACATTCTTCCTTGTCTGATATGTGCCTAGCCTAATTTTTTGCGACCTTGAAATTCCTAAAATATCTATAATATGCGATGGCTGTCCGAAAATTATCAGTTGACTTCTTGATAATAACCTAGTCCTCTATTTAATCAAAGGAAAAGGGTAGTGTGAGAGTGTAGTTAGTGTTTAGTAGAATTACCAGTATTTGTGATGGTTTTCCATTCTCATAGGTACAGACTTTTCAGAATTGTAACACATTTTTTGCTGTGCATTTTTTATGACATCATTAATTAATGCATTCGTCATAATTTTAGTTCATGTTGATAAATGGAGTGGGAATCCCACGAAATCAACAAGCATTCGGTACCTTGAATGATTTTTTTGTTTTAAGGCATTCTTTACTCCCCAAAGTTTTACCCTGGTTTCTGTTGTTTATAATTAATTCACTTGGGAAAAATAGAAAGTACCTATAAATTAATTTTTTTTTTAGTTTGCACCAAGAAATCGAACATTTTTACCAATACATGAGTCCAACAGAGGCTGAACATCAGATACGTGCAGAAGTTGTTCAGCGCATAGAGAAAATTATCACCTCAAAGTGGAATGAAGCAAAGGTGGAAATTTTCGGATCTTATCGCACAGGTCTCTACTTACCCACTAGTGATATAGATCTGGTTGTGATAGGTTTGTACACTTTTTGTTTAAAAATACCACTGAAAAAAAGAAAAGTTTTGTACTGCATATGTTGCCCATTACCTTCTCTTCTGCCTTTTACTAATTTCACTCATACTCCATATTTTATCTTGACACAAATTCCAAACTTTCTATTTGTATTTATGAATCTTGAATATTTTTCATTGTCAACATAACTTAAACTAGTAGTTAAACTATTAGTATAGTATAGTATAGTGAATTTATTGAAAAACTGCCTCCCTGATTTTGTGTATGTGTTTTTCTTTTCTTTATCAAAGGAACTTCTACACATGTATTATATGCTATTTCATTTTATTACTACATCATGATTTAAAAAATAATTGCAAGTACACACAGAGAATACCTGAAACAATTTATAAATTAAAATAATACTTTTTGAAGTACAGATAAAATATAACAAAGGCCCTGTAGTTTGATGTTATTTGTGCTTATAATGAATGAATCCAAAAATATTATTTTCTTCAATTAGGAGTGTCATTATGAACAAAAGTGTTTAAATTGTTTACAAATTAAATTTCGTTGTAAAGGTCAACTTTGATAGGTATTTTTGAATGAAACCTTTTTTCAATTTGCTTCCTTGGAGAAAAGTAGAGGATGGAAATATTCCCTGAAAAGCTATTAGGAATCATATTGAATTAATATAATTGCTATCAACGAAATCGTTTTACAGGGCGCGTTTAAATTCTTAATCCATCTAAAAAATTCAAATTTTCAGGGAAAACCATTAACTATGACTATATAGGGTTATGATAAAGTAATGCACAAAATTCATAAAACGTACAACGATCACTTTTGAAAAAAAAATGCAAAAACACGTCAAACTGTTTTTTTTATTCCGCATCTTTTGATATAAGTTACAAAAATAACACGTCAAAGTTGTCAAAGTTATGACGTCATCAACAAATTTTTTTAATGGGAAGCTAAGATTTTTATTACATTATGTGATAGTGCTTGTGTTTTTACACAAGGGAAAAATAGTTGTAGTAGGGCTCACATAAGAAAAAAAACGAGAAAATGAATAAAAAACGAAATAAACGTAAGTTTCATAATAACTTTTCAATTAACTAAACAGTCCATTAAACCAACTTTGACGTGTTATTTTTGTAACTTATGTCAAAAGATGCGGAATAAAAAAAACAGTTTGACGTGTTTTTGCATTTTTTTCAAAAGTGATCGTTGTATGTTTTATGAATTTTGTGCATAACTTTATCATAATACTGTATAACGAATTTAAGGGAAATATCTCCGACGCTACCAATCCATATAAAATTGGCAGAAACTACTCTAAACTTTCACAATTTGATACCAATAAAATTGGAATAATGGATCTGCAACACTAAACTTGAAAAACAATTAAAATTTAAAAATTCAATTATAACTGCCTTAAACAAAATTTATAATAATATTTGTGGATGATACTATGTTAACCACTGATGCAGAATCGCGTGTATAATCAGTCTTAAAAATTAATATCCTTTCTAAATAATTAACAGATTGTTGTAGTAAAAACTTGTTGATTCATGAAAAATAATGTGTACTTATGCAATTTTATACTAGACATGAGATACTTTCAGATGTAATTAGCTGTTGATGTCCTCTTACTTAAATTCTTGCAGAACTGAACTAGTAATATAGAACTTATTTTTAAGGAACTTTGAACATGTAGCTCCAGATTCATTAGGTAATTTTAAAATTCTTTACTGGAATGAATGTAGAACTTTTAAAGGAATACAATTGATGCATGCCTGACACAACGTTTTTCAATTATTTCTGTTACTCCAATGAAATGAAAAACTTTCAAGTAGTTGTAAAAGTTGCAGGAAACATTTGCAATATTTAACAAAATGTTTGTTTTGAGATGTTATTTTCAAAAACGTGCCACGAATGGTAAGCTGCTGTTTCCAATATAATATTATCTTGTTTGGAAATTGACAAAATGATTATAATTTCCAGTGTTCCAGTCTATCTTTCTGGTTTATTCAAGTTATTTGTAAACTATCTTCTTTTCTGTTGATAATTTGGATGAAAATTGATCTCTGAACTTTGAATTCCTGATGTGTTAAATACACTTTATCATTTAGAAATAGCTTCAATATATAAAATATGTTGAACTCCATGTTGCAGTTTACTTACTAGCAAATAATCAAAGAGGTAATGTGGCCTAAGAAGTAACTAGTTTCAATTTACGATATTAAAACGGGTTTCTTGACTTCTTGTTATCTTCATAAAAGGAAACAAAAATTAAAAATTAATGAGAATGGAATAAAATTTATAATAATCAGCAATGAAAATATTCACAGATTGTTTTCCTACAGTTATTTAAATATTTTATCACAATGAGTCCGTTGAAACAATTATAGACAGACATTTTAAATTCTAAGTCAGGAAAATAATTTAAGTGAAATCGTTTCATACAAAATCAGCTACTTCTATCAAATTTTTAATTGTTGGACAAGTTGAACCAAAACTAGACAGTCCAATATTTTAACATTACCTCATTTCACTTTCTGTTCCCCAATACCTACCTGCTCAATCAAAATGAGCTTCCTTGATTAGTTGAGATGTATGCTAGAGGGATGTGATTAAAAATTATTTTTATTCGATATTAGTCTTATTAAAAACAAATACATAAAAAATAAATACTATCGCAAAATTTCATTTATTAATTTTTATCATGATAGAAGAGCCACAATTATGAAATAATATTTTGGGCATATCTGTTTTTTTTAGTTGGAAGCCCCTTGGAACAAAAAACATTTCTCTGGTCTTTAGATTTTTTGAAATTTTTATGACCCGAAAAATTGTAAGTCTTATTAAATGCGAAAAAATCAAAATCTTTCAAATTCTTTCGAATTTAGAAGGTATATGCCAAAAAATAAACAACTTTTTTTTTATCGCAGAACGAGTTCTTTTGGAAATTTTTATATTTAACAGGGTTTTCCAAACAATCAACAAAACAAAGCGAAAACTCGCCAATATCAAATCAGAAAAATCTTAAAAAATTGTGAAAAACGGCAAACCTTAAGAACCGAATACAATGCAATACTTCAAAAAACACCCTGCCCCCTCAAGGCTAGATAGAGAACGCGTAGGAATTCGGAAAAAGAAATGCGAAAACTTGCGAAAATAAAATTTAAAAAAATCTGTATAATTATGAAAAATATTGCATCTTAAGAACCTATGACAAAATAATATATATTTTCTTTAATTCCTTCCTGTCTCGTGAATGCTAGATAGAGAACGCGTAGAATTTCAAAACAAATTCTGACTGTTTCAAAATTTGCTAAAATAAAATCGGAAAAATCCATAAAAATAAGAAAAAAAAACATGAGTACTGATCACAATACAATAATTCAACAATCCTTGTTGGGGAATGTATTAGACAGTTGTTTAGTTATCGTATTGCAGTAGTAATGGACTGAAAGCTAACATGGATATTGAAGTGCACATCTAGAAATATAGTAAAAGACCTTGGTATTGGGAAGAGTATCATCTGTTCTTAATGTGAAATGAACTGTCTTTCTGATTTGTTTATTAGTAGTGAAATCAATAAGCGATTCAAATGTTGTATATTGAATACATTCTTTGTTGGGAAACAAATATATCATTGCATTTGTTTGAGAGTTTCAGATAATGACGTCTCTTAATTAGGGAACAGGTATTTGTTAATTACTTGAAACAGGTTATTATAAACTTGTTAACAATTGTTCAAACTAACAACTTTATCTACCCCAGGTGAGAACGAATATTGCTTTGAATAATCCCTTTTTTAAATGTCTTCAATCATTCAACCTTTTGCCAAATTATATAAAAAATAAAGATAGCTACTCCTCGTTCAAAGCGGAAATGATGCAATATGTCAACGGCCATTGAATTTAAAATATATATGTTCCGGTACCAGCAATTATTGCTGATTAGGAACAATACTTCACAAAAATATTGATTATGTATATGTCATAAAGCCTCGAATCTTGTGAAATTTTCGATACTATTAATTGTAATTAATTTTTAGAATACTTTATAGTCTGATATAGGCTAAGAGATGTTTTGTTTATGCATTGTATATTAATTGAAATAAAAGCATATAATAAAAAAAACTCAGACAATAGAAGTCCGAAATAAAAGTAATCAATATCATTGCACGTTCTCAGGCAAATGGACGAATCTACCGCTGCGCACTCTCGAACAGGAGTTTTTAGAGAAGGACATAGCTGTCCACGACAGCATAAAAGTGTTAGACAAAGCGTCCGTTCCCATCGTAAAGTTGACCGACAAAAAGACGGACATCAAAGTCGACATTTCCTTCAATATGTCGAACGGCGTCAAATCGGCCGATCTCATCAAGACCTACGTCGAAAGGTTTCCCGTCCTGCCTAAACTCGTCTACGTCCTGAAGCAGTTCCTGCTCGAACGCGACCTCAACGAGGTCTTCACCGGCGGCATCTCGAGCTACAGCTTGATCCTGATGTGCATCAGCTTTCTGCAGCTGCATCCACGCCAGGACAGCATACGCAGCAACAACGCCAACCTGGGCGTGTTGCTGATCGAGTTTTTCGAGCTGTACGGCAGGAAGTTCAACTACATGAAGACCGGCATCAGGATACGAGACGGCGGCAAGTACCTGGACAAGGACGAGATGCAGAGAGAGATGGTCGACGGCCACCGACCCAGTATGCTGTGCATAGAGGATCCACTTCAGCCTTCCAATGACATTGGAAGAAGTAGTTACGGAGTTCTTCAGGTGAGCACGATTATTTATTGTTTTTTATTTTATACACTAAATGTGCACTAAATTAATTAGGGTACATCAAGATATACTTTATTTTTTGGGTAGAAATCCTAATCATCATAAATACTTGAATTAACAATTCAGTATTCGGAAAAACTATGGAAAATTATTATTCTTACGTAATTATTTTTTTCAGGTAAAGAGGGCGTTTGAGTATGCCTATATTGTCTTGACGAGTGTAATGCACCCCTTGTTAACGTACAGCGACTGCGCCTTTTCGACCATCCTTGGGAGGATAATAAGGGTGAGAGACAAGGTGATCGAGCAACGACTGAAAGTGGAGGAAACGATACGGATGAGACCGTCGAGATCCTCCAGCATTGGATCCACCGGGTCCAGTGCAGAGGATAGTGGGGGTACCTCAGAGGTGAGTTGTTTATTTCGCGTTCCCAGTGATTTTAATAGTGGTAGTCAGTGTTGCATAGGTTCCAATTGTAGGAATAGTCACAGGTTGAAAACAAGTATGACTAGGTGAAAACAAATACAAACATTTAATGAAAACTTGAAAGTGATAAGTATTCATAATACACAAACTACTTCAGGCTTCTTGAATATGTCTTTTCACCGGATTTTATATTATTTTGTAAAGTACTAAGTACTATTGTTCTATTCGAATTTAGTTTAGTGTTTAACAGTTTCAGATGTATTCATTACAGTTCTTAAATACTTCAGTTGCATTGAAAACACTATCAAATCAATTTGTGTTGCTCATGCAAAATGCCGGATCAAAATTTGTTCACTCTTGTACTTTTTCAGCTTAAAAACAATAATATACTTAGTTTCAAATCTATATGTTGTAATTTTATTAATTACATCCCGCTAGTAATTCAATTAAATGAATCATTTCTTTTTTCTTTTACTTGTACTTGAACATACTTGTTGTAATTGTACTTGTAGGGGTTGTTTTGTACTCAGTAACAACTTTATACTTGAACAATTGTTACAAACTTTTGTATGTATTGTATAAAACATATGTCTGCTAACTGTAAGTGCAATTCTTTCCTAAATTCAAATATAAGTACTTTTACCTAGTACTCAGTTTATTAAGAACAAAACAACATTTTTGTACTAATTTTCTCATTTTGAATATGTATATACTGAATACATTATCATTTGGGTTATTTTGACTTATAAGTTTTTAAAAAAATCAACAAAAAGTACGTTTTCAGGGTGGTGTTTGAGCCAATACTTTCCATTCTGATTTACACTCTTCAGAAAAGATTCACTCTAACTCATGAATAGGTTTACTTGTATTTAAAATTTGGATTTCTTACCAAAATAAAAATAATTAGATTGAGCTTGTATATTACAACAGACACTTGAAGCTTTATATCACTTTTAATTAATGAATATTGGATAATAACATCAACAAATATGTTGATGAAAGCCTGAAGATATTAGAATAGAACACAAGTCAAAAAGTACTTATTCAGATTGCCGTTTGTGTCATATGCTTATTTATGTGAGAAGTTCTGATACAATATACAAAAGATTAATTTCTCTTGTATTGTATTTGTACTCAAGGTTTCATATCAAAATATAGTAATTTAAAGTAAACTCATCCGTTTTTACCGAAGTGTGCTCATATTTGGGAAAGGATTGTATTGACTAGAGATCATTTTATTATCTTGTACTTGCCCTGTTATTGATTACTTTTATTTCTCCTAAATGTACATTGAAATTATTGGTGTGTATAAAATAAAAATATATAGGAAGCTACAGGATTCGGAGGATATATATCAGGTGATATCATGATATATCACGAAATATTCGATTATTTCATTTGATAAATTTAAATTTTTTGAACAATTCCAAATTTCGGACTTTTGCGTATTGAACAATATTGAGGGTTCTTTTGATCCATTTGTTATTTCTCTTAAATCAAAAGTAAGCTCATTTTCTTAACATGGTGGAAAGCAGTTCCTGTGTTGGACACAGATTGGCCAAGTAAGAACACATTTATAGAATCATGTGAACAGTCACGTGAACAGACTCTGCATTGGCATCTACGGTAGGAATTGAAAGGTCTTTTTCTTCCTTTGAGTTGGTTCAATCTGATCACCATTGAGAAACCAAAACGCCAGTAGACTGGTTTTCATCATTGATGATCATGAATCAAAATGTGGATGAAAATAAGTGCAACCTAGATGTTTATTTTAAGAATTCATTAGATGAGGATATGTCAATATCAATGTTATAAAACATCTTTTTTTTTGTTAAAATTAAAGTTTGTTTTTATGAAATTAAAATCAATTTCTTTTCGTGATGAAATGCAAATTACGCAAAAAATAATACTATTGATTTTTATTGAATATCCTGGAATTGATATTATATTATATCTGATTTATATAATATATATCAGATATAAAACCAGTTGATATTGGGGATAGCAGCAAGTAAGCTGGATCTATAGATTGTGTCGCAGTCGCTTCCGCTGCCGTAGCCGTTACCGTAGCCGCTGGCAAAATTATGACCAATTTATAGTTTTATTTTGTGTTCATTGAACGTCAACTGTTTTCGTTCATGAACATATTTTTATAATTCTTGTCATTCAGATTATATAGATGTGGAAATCCTTCTAATATGTTTAGGAATACCTATATATATATATATATATATATTTATTTATTATAAAAAATAATAACATCCTACCAACATATGTGGTCTATATAAATAACAAGGAATAATATAAAAACGTATAAGAATACAATAAATAATAAATTCAAAATATCTTAAGACTATTTGAAGAGATGTTTTCTGTCATTGACAATAAATAAGTGCTCTCATTATTCTTATGGAAAATTTCAGAACTTCAAGTGCTATAAATTTAACAATTTTCTAGGTAAATTGAATTTTTTAGCAAAATCTATATTTTCCTCATATTCTAAAATTTCTGAATAAAATTAATTTTTGCTTTCAAACTATGTAAACAAATACATAACTTGAATTATGTGACATTCTGTTCATTTTTGACAAGGACATTTTGAGTTTCATGTCATTTGCCGCTGCCGTCCAAGATAAAAGTTGGTTAACTACGGGCAGCAGCGACAACAGCAACTGCAACGGCAGCGAATCTATAAACATATGCAAGAGCATCGGCACATTTATCTTCGTACGACGTCAACTGCAACGACTGCGGCTGCGACTCAATCTATAAATCCAGCTTCTCAAAAGTGTACTCTTTTATAGAGTTTATTCCAAGCTTTTGTAAATTTTATTTACATCTTCAGGGAACTACAAAGCATTATTCATGTCAATTTTACATTTTGATGATTTTGAATTTTACTTACAACTATAGTGAGGCAACGACTATCATCCATATCAGATATATATCACATATGGTATATATAAATATCATGATATTTTCGAACTCTGGAAAGCTACTCAAATATTGACTAAATTTAGTGTTTGGGGAGTTTTTCTATATTTTTAGCTTGTATTTTCTGTTGTTGTATTTCTATTTGTTTTTTGTGTTTATCTCTTTTGCAACTTTGGTGGGTATTCGAGTGTGTCTAAAGAACGCATTCATTGGTTTGCAGGGCTCCGACCTGCCTTCGAGAGACAATTCCCCCAACGTCAACTACAACCACCCTCGGCAAGCCGCCCCGAAAATCAGGAACGCGGGCGGCTGGCGCGGCAACAAGGGCGGCTACCGAAACAACCACACCACCAGCAGCAACCACAACAGCTACAACAGCAACAGCCACGGGAACCACAACACGTACAACAGCATGAAGCGCAGAAAACCGACGAAGCAATAGCGTATCGCGACGGCGGAGTATCGAAGATGTTAGGCAGTCGGCGGTCGACAGGTTCGTTTCCCTATTACGCGGCTATTTTCTCGCGCACGCCTAGTGTTTAGCGTTTTTTTGTTGATATTTTTAGTTTTACTCCGTTTCCGATAGGGGCGCTGCGCGGCGGGGCGAGTTTCGCCGCCGCCGCCATCTTGGAAACGTGGCGGCGACGCGGGCTCGGTTCCGTTCGTCTTCGTCCGAGCGGAGCGTTCATGACGAAAAAACATCACTTGAGATTTGAAGATTCTTCGAAATATTTTAGTTTTCCCGTCTCTCCGTATATTTTTACCGCGAGAATACTACCATCAGGAAATTATTTGATTGTGTAGCGAGGCGGCGTGTCGGACCAAAAAAAGTATATATTTTATATTTAGCGAAAAATCTTATTTACTGTTCGGTCGGTAGTGTATTAGAAAAAAAATTAAAAACAAATTCAAAAACCCCCCGACACGCCGCGCAACTTAGGATATTATCGATTCTATTTAATTCTGGGTTTGTACACCAATCAATACAGCATAAAATGAGTTATTTTTTAACAAAAATACTAGTAGGAAACAGATTATTCCATCACATGGAGGACAGTCCGTAGTTATAATCTGTTAAGTTTTCGATTCGTAACTGTCATTTATTCATTTGTTGTAAACATTTAAATACCAAAAAACGTGTTTTGCTTGTGAAATGTAAACAAGAGCAATCGGGTTGCTCTAATGAGAAAAAATATAGGGAATTGAAAGACGAACAAAATGGAATATTTTACGACCCGTTCGGATCATTAGTAACGGGGAAAAACCGGAAAATTAGGCGATTTTTTAAAAAAATTCATAACTCCCCCATTTTTCATGAAATAGGTTGGACCATTCTCATAAAAGTATTGAATCATGTGTAGCTTATGTGTGCACGAAACAGGCGTTGTCGGATCGTTAGTTTTGGCACAATTGCAATTTGAATTTTTGCAGCGTGTCTGGATGCTCTAGTGTTGGTCCGATTTCAATGTCTCAAACAGATTTTGAAACTAGAAGTATAGTACCACAAAAAGTATATTCTCATTTTGTGCTACAATGTTGCGAAATGGGTGAAAAACGCTTGCAAACATGACTGAAAACGGCCGAAAAGTAGAAGGAGAGACCGGGAGATGAGGAGAAGCGTTTTATCTCATAACACGTTCTTTAGAAGAATTCCCGTCATCTTCCGGATTCTCCTACCACTCGGCCGTTTTCAATCATGTTTGCAAGCATTTTTCTCTCTTTTCTTATATATGGTACTATACCTACGTCTACTTTCATAATCTGATTGAGAAATTGAAATCGGACTATCACTAGAGCATCCAGGCACGCTGCAAAATAGTGCAAAAAAATTCAACTTGCAATCGTGCCAAAAGTAATGATCCGACAGCGCCTGTTTTGTGCTCACATAAAGTACACATGATTCAATACTTTCACGCGAAGGCCAACCCATCTTCTTGAAAAATAGCGGAGTAATGAATTAAAAAAAAAAATAACAAAATTTCCCGATTTTTCAGGTTTCTCTCCGTTGATAATGATCCGATCAAGTCGTAAAACATCCCATTTCGTTCGTATTTCAATTCTCTATAATTTTTCTTATTGAAGCAACGAGATTGTTCTATTAATTTTCATTTTGTGAGCAAAACAATGAACAAAAACAGGTTTTTTTGTATTCAAATATTTATAAAAAATTAATAAATGACAGTTGCGAGTCGAAAACAACAGAATCTAAGGACTGTCTTCCATGTGTTGGCGCAGTCGGTTTCCTACTAGTATTTTTGTTACAAAAAAAATCTCTATTGATTGGCCTATAGATATTTATAGCTAGCTAGTACTTTGAGCATAAGAACACAAAATGAGGAAAGAAAAAAAAACTAGAAAGCTGACAATATACACCATACAAAAACATTTATCTGAATATTTTTTTGGCCATTGTATGTCGCGATATATCGCGAAAATCATACGTTTATCAATTTTTTTAGTAGTTTCATTCGATATTCTCTTTACGGTTCCTGAAGCTGACAAACTTTCAGATCACTCGACTGCAATGGCTTTTTTTTAACACGTGCCTCGACGAATTTCGCGAAACTCGCCCCGCCGGATTTTCTCTTCGCTCTGTCGCGTATTCTTCCGGAGTACCCCACGGTACTCCGGCGCGGTACTCGACACTGCGAAGAGATGATTCTTTTTCGCTCGCGGGATCTTCGAGGCACGCCACTGCGGTCGAGGACAGGACTCGCGATACGCTTTTGGTTTTCGTCATGAAACGAAGAAAAGAACACTCGGTATATTCCGAAAATGTTACCGTCGTTTCGTAATTGACTCTTCGGCAGGGTGCAATAACGGACAGCTTCTATGCCAAATATTCGGAGGTTTTTATTCGGCTTTTCGAAAATGATGGTGGAGGTTGGCGAGCGTTGGAATTTCTTTGATGGTCTGTTGAATACAATATTTTTGGGCTGGATTTAGACTGGTGCCTGTAATTTTTGTAAAAAAGAAAAAAGTAAGAGGCAAAAGACCAGAGAAACAATTTTATTTATAATAGGGATATTAAAAATTAATTACAAAATAAATATCCAAACTTTTTTAACAGTAATACGTAAAATTAATGCAAGTATAATTCAAGGCAAATGAAAATATAATTAATGCTACCTAACCTTTAGATTTTTTATCCAGAATAGTTAGATTGATAGCTAAGAGACATTAATGAATAAAAAAAAGGTAATGTTGAAATCGATATAATGAAATTCTTTGATTACAAGGATCAATCCAATTAAGATTCAAGAAAGAAAATATTTTTTGATTTTACTCTTGAAAATCGTCACTTTTTTATATTTTTTATTTCAGATGGAAGTGAATTGTAGATTACTATACCATCATGGTATATTGATTTTTTTCCGAAGTTAGTCCTGAAATTTCCCAGACAGTTTGCTTGCCTTGTTTCATGATCGTGTATACTATTCACTTCCGTGAAATTTAAATTAGAAACTTTCTGTTTATTTCGAATGAAATGGATGAATGAACAAATTTTCACTTCACACAGAGATTTCAAATCAAGTAAACTCTTTGGCTTATACAAGTTGGCGGTTTGGTCTAAAAATGGTAAGTTATAAATACATTTTAATGATTTATTTTGGAGTTTTTCAAGAGGTCTCAAGACTGACATATAAGCAGTTCCCCAAATGGAAATCAATTACTATAGGTTGGAGTAAATAAGACAGTAATAAATATTTTGCAAGTATTCGAAAGGAACGAATTTCCTAATTTTTTAAGAGAACACCAATGACTGGATTAATTTTTTTTCTTAATCTTTCAGTATGTTTATTCCATATTAGTTTTTCGTCTATATAAAGACCTATACTCCATTCCAAATAAGAATACAGTAGGTGGCGCCGTGATCAGTGAGGAAAACTCACACAGCTAGATTTTTGTTGCGGCCAAGGAAAGTGCCAAATTTGAAAATGTTACCATACTTTCAGATAGCAGCTTATATGGTATTGCACTATGTGATACTGGCATGAATTTCAACCAATTAGCGTGAAGCTTGAGCTTCAAACACTGTATTCTTATTTGGAATAGAGTATAGGAATTTAGTAACTTTTGTATATTTAATAGATTCAGTTTCAAATAATACTGGATGATCAATGGCAGTGTTCATGTTTTTTTCGAAATATACATAGAAGTGGTTTTACTAAAATTTAAAGTGAGTGTCACAACCAAATTGAAATCTCTATCAGGTCACTCTTCATATTTTCATTTATCTCGTTGAGATCTTTTGGAAAAAAATATTAACGTAGTGTGGAAAGTGGAAACTTTGGGGAATAAAATATTTAAACACAAAAAAAAATTAAAATGGTGAAATGGGGATGCAGTTTAAGGGTTGTTTACGGTTTTTTGCGATTTGGGGTGAAAAGTGACCTTCTAGCGGAAAATGTTCAATAGATAAGTTGCAGATAATAAAAAAAATCGAAAACTTATGTTTCAACACTTTTTGACATAACCTCAAATTAACCGTCAAAATGGCGAAAAACCGATTTTTCAATTTTTTTTTTTCTCGCGTATAAATGATTTAATTTAGATGAACATTTGTAGGGATATGTCTTTTTTAGTATCAAATAAGAATGATTTTTTTGCAATTCAGAAGACGACTTGTTTGCGAGTTAGGTAAATGTTTCGAATAAAATCCACGAACAATTGTCTTGGTGTTTTTTTGTATTTCAAAAATCTATAAGTGATTTTTTTTTATTGTTGAAATGTCTACTTAAAAATGGTATATGTGACTTGGTGGTCTATTGATCGTTAAACTGCAAAACTGAGAAAAACTGACAAGTCTCTGAAAAATTATTTTCTCAAAATTTTCAATGATTAAATGTAAACATAATATAAAACAAAACATATACATTTACCTATTATAGTACAAAATTAGCTGAATCAACATGTAACCTTTATGTAAAAAATAAAATTAATTCCTTTTTAAACATAATATAAAACTTTCGTTAAACAAAATCTATTAAAGATCAAAATCCATACGACGTTTTTCCTGAGCGAGTCTTTCAATTATTTTTTCTGGACAATATCCATTTCATAATAAATATTTAACAGAGCTAAATTTTCCGACATAGAATTTTTTAGATACGTTTTTAAAAGTTTGGTCTTTTTTTTATTGAAAAAATTAACAAAAAAAATAAAAGAAAATTGCCAACAGAGTTTTCACAAGCTGCAGAATCCACTAAAAATATTTCTAAAATTTCGTGTTCTATTTTGATATTATATAATTGACCAAACGTTGAAATTATATCAGTATTGTTTTTTGAACTTAACAGAGGCATCAAAAACTCAAAAAAAAATATGAAATAATTTTTCTTCGTGTTGTAATGATTATCTGGATTATCTGGAATGTATATGTTCCAAAATATAAACCAGAATGGAGCTTATGACTGTTTTAAGTAATTCATAACATTCAAACTGAAAACATCATGTGTACAAATATGTCAATAAAACTCTAATGGCTAAAATAAATGACTCATTCCAAGTTTGAATTGTTTGTCACTGAAAACCTAAAATGAGATACGCCCAAATAATTTTTAATTGCTATGGAATTCAATCAGTTGGGTTGACTCAGTTTTGATAAATTTTTTTTAATATCTATACATTTTTTACCTGCTTTCATTCCAGATGATTTTCATAATTAATTCAGTTCATATTGATTTTGTGTTGGTTTTTGCTGATTTAGTAATTTATCAATGATGAAAATCCTTCAAGAAATGTTTTTTGGGGTGTTGACATCTTGCATAATTTTTCTAGCTGCCAGATACTCAGAAACTCAGTTGACTTTTGATTGTGACCAGGCAGTACTTTGTAAATAAGACTAGCTGTCTCTAGTCTAACCAATTTTTTGTTCTTTGATCAATTTATAGATGAAATTCAACCAATTTCACAGTTTTTGTTGAATAAAGGTTGTGTAGTTTCTTGAAGTTTTTTGCAGTTGCAACGCTTTCTGTAACACATTTTGGATGTTTATTAATTTGTTGTTTGCTTACCGAACATTTTTGAAATTCCAACGCCCGCTAGCAATTCAAATTTTCCGATTTATTCTATGATAGATTTTAATCCACCCATTTGCCGAATAAAAATATGCCGATCATATCACGAAATATCAACTGCTGCATTTGTGTTCGTTTGGATGATATTTTGGGTGAAGATATGTGTGTAAAGTGTAAATATATGTAATTTACTGTAAAAAAATAATGTGATATAACTGATAATTTAGTGAAATATGACTTTTTTGAAGAGATTCGTGGGAGTGAGAGAAAGAGAGTGTGAAAAGTGTGGATAAGTTGAAGACTCGATTTTATTGTTTTTTTTTTTGTTGCCAAAGCTTTCGGGAGAATTGCAGTGGCTTGTTTAGTGAAATTTTCCAAGTCTCAATAAATGAACCACTGAATACAACCAAAAAGACTCAAATTGCAGAATACTTGATACCCAAATGAGTTTAGATTAGAAGGATATTTTCTTTGTTGCAGAGTAAATAATATAGAAAATCAAAAATTGGTTCATCCAAGCTTTTTGAAAATGAAGTTTTAATTTTTCTGTTATTACATTAAATATCATTTTTATTTGATTTTCTACTATCGATTATGGTGATTGTTAATTATTATCAGTTTCAATTCTTGGTGTTAATTAATTTAAAAATATCTATTAGTAAATTCAAGTAATATCAATTATCAATACTTTCTAAAGTATTTAAGAAAGAATCAAATTTCTCATAAATTGTATATATTGAAATTATCTTCATTGAATCTACTTTATAAAATATCAGTTTTCATACTTGAATACGTTTTTCTTATTTTTTTCCACAAACCATTTTTGTTAACTTCTTTCTCAGTAGAAGACACCTCCCAAAAACTCCATACTCTCCTGCATTATTTGACCAAATTGTAAATATCCCGGTGTAGATAAAACCAGTGAAAAAATGCCATAATGAGAATATTGTGAAATTTCACTAGACAGTTTTCTGTGCTCCTTTTTATCTCTCATTTTTTTGTAGTCTGAGTATGCAGTTCGGAGATTGGTTCTTGAGTCAGTGTTGCGTTTATTTATTTTAATACAGGGTAGGGTGTGTCAGAAATCGTGTGCCAATTTTCTGGAACAAAAGGGAACAAAGTAAAAAATGCAAATCAGGCTTCAAGTATTTGAATCTACTTTTTTTTGTAATATCTCAAAAATTATGTTTGAAAATTGAGGTTCGTTTTTTATAGTTTGAGAGTGACCAACCAGAAAACCGTTTGGGGAAAGAAACCTGGAGATTTTTGTGGATCTGGTTGCTTTAGCAGATTCGGCATTTGAAAATTGGCACTTGGTTTTTGGGGCATTCTCTGTGTGTGTGGAATTTAGACAGTCAGATGACAATTGGCTTTTATTTTGATTTACTGTTCAAGTTGGACTTTTTTTTATTTCTCAGGACAACTTTTTCGACAGTTTTTTGTTATAACTTTGTACATTTGTTAATAGGTCTAAGTATTTATGTTAGTTTATTATAGTTTTTAAGGATGTTGTCTATATCGTGTAATATCTTATTCGAAATTTTACATGATTTGTAATAATATAGACTTAAGTCATTTTAAGTACAAATTATTGAAAAAAATTTAAAAATATTGGTTTACGATAAAAATCAAAAAACTTTTATTACCTAAAAGCGCCAGGATTTTACCTGTAAATTAAATTAACTGTTGATAAATATATATTTTGTATCTTGGGCGCAAGATTAAGCGTTTCTTTTCGATTTCTCCTTCCCAACTAATTCCTGAATGTTCCTGAAAGAATATTGACTACTTTAGTAGTAAGACATTAGGTGTCTAAATTGTACACTGAGGACGTTCCTTAGGGTTCCAACGTTATGACCCCATGATTTTGCTTGCTGCAGGTGAGAAAGATG
Source organism: Chrysolina oricalcia (assembly GCA_944452925.2). NCBI lineage: Eukaryota > Metazoa > Arthropoda > Insecta > Coleoptera > Chrysomelidae > Chrysolina > Chrysolina oricalcia. The sequence continues at coordinate 3,184,143 of OX101817.2, forward strand.
ATTACTGGATTGTTGTTAACAGGCTCTATATAGGAGTAAGGTTATTCTGGACTTTCATTGTCTAAAAAAGAACAAAGAAAAATTCAATGCTCTGCAATTTTTAATCACGACGTTTCAACTGTTAAAATCTACAGTCGTTATCAAGTGTATAATGCGACAATCTCAAGGATACTTCTTATATATGCTGTGTACAATTTTGTGTCATTAGCCTAGGGGTAGTTTGGCGGTATTCAGGTAAGCTTGTTAATTACAGTGCCAGGCCCCTCCGGTACGGCATTGTTAATTCTTATCGCAATTTTAATTGATCCATGCCATTAATTAAATTAAAATGAAATCGTCCATTAATGACCCCTATTAATGGTCGATTTCTCTATGAATGCGTAAAATGGATATTAAGGATACATTTATGTTGCGGAAACTGCTAAAGTAGCATCTTTAACTTTATTACCAGAAAAAAATTAGAATTCCTTCATTTTATCTAGAGTGGGGTAGAAGGAAAAATATTGTAATCAACTCTTATAATAAAATGCGATTAATGATCTCGAAAATTAATACAATAATATTCATTAATACACTAGTTGATTAATAGTTATTTAATCAACTAGTGTATTATTAATGATTGAGATATTTTAACGCCATGTTATAGGGACAGTTTAGAAGAAGAAAGACTATCATTAACGTCTAAAGGCGAGAACACACCCTTCCGAGTCATCCAATTTTTCTACGAACAACTTGGCTGCCAGATGTGCCGCGATAAAATTCACAGTTTCAGTATTTGCAAATTCGGAAAAAAACTAAGGAATTTTACATATGTTGTGTTCTTCACATATTCGTAATTCGCGATCACCATGAGTGGGCGACATCTACATTTTGAAATTTGTACGGAAAACTCCGGGGAAACAAACATTCTGCCGTGTTGATTAACTATTGATTATTCCTTTGTCGTTCTATAGGTTCGATTCTTCTGATTTCATACTTTGATATCACTGGTTAATCAAAAAAATGTTGTTCAGCCTATATTCAAGTGTTCGATTTGTTGGCATTGTTTCTAGCCTTCCTGTTCCCACTTACCTAAAAAGGTATGTAGGTATGTGCCTGTTCCTCGCATGCTATATTTTGAATCGAGTGCACAGAACTCATAATAATAAATCGCAAGATATAATAATATGAGTTCTGTAATCGAGGGTAGAGCTACATAAAGGAATGTGTCAATCCAATCGGTAACGAACATTAAAATCAACTGTTACTCCGAGTAAAAGGAAGTGCTACACTTAGAGCAAACGAAAGGACTTTTGTTTAGTTATTTTCTTCAGGTATTTGATTGAAAGTTATTTAAGGAGAAAATTCTCTTCTTGACATTGTATTTTGGGCGCTTCATCCTTCCACAGTTCCTCTCTTACAGAAATAACGTTTCTGAGACTATATGTAAACTAAACATGAATGAAGTTAAATGAAGTGTCTCTATTTACGACAAAACATGTTCATCGTCTTTCTCTTATATGCGTGGAAAAGAGATCGAACTCCGAAGGCATCACAGTACACTATCCCAGTCTCTGGGATATAGTTCTGCGGAAGGTATCCAAGGAGACTAAAATTTAACAAGGAGTGTTTGATTCCCATAAGACAATGGGGACACTAGTAGAAAGAGATGAAAGAACATTTGTGATGAAATGTGACGTGTCATGGCCGCCGTTCTCTATAGACAGTGACGGACTAGCTCTTGGTATATGAGTTACTGCTGACAGTTTTGTTGCTTGGTTCGAGTTCGACTCTGTACTCATATCCAAGTACGTCACTATGACGCGTTGATGCTACAAGTTTCTGATTGACTAGAGCTTATTAAACCCTCCTTGTTTTAGTCTCGTTGGAAGGTATTCAAATATTTAGTCACCTTTAAAGTTAATGTTGCCTACTAGCGCTAGGTGGCGCTTCAGGCATAATCTTTGGAAGCATTTTTCTACAATTTCTAATTCAGATATTTTGTCCATGTACACCACAATGTATTCTAGTCAGAAAATACACTTAAAAACTATAAAGGCTTTTAATTTTCAATATAAATTATTGTTTTAGTTTGCAAAATAAACCAGTTTGTTATGGTTATTGATTTGATTGATTGATTCGTCGGTTTATTGGAATTCATCTATTCTTCTGGAATGTACAGTAGTTCCTTCACCAAGGTTAGGCTAGGTCCTCATAATCTTGACGTCATTCCTCCTGCAATGACCAAGTTTTCTCCCGTCACATAGGATCCATCTTCTGAAGCAAGAAAAGCAACAGCACCACCTATTTCGTTTGCTTCTCCAACCCTTGAAATTTAGTAAAATATAGTTCATGAAAGTATATAAAAAAAATATGTGGAATTGTAGTTACAAAAGAAAACCATTCATTACCTATTCAAGGGAATATTTGCCAGTGCAGCCTCTTCAAATGCTTCATTTGAAATAATGGCATCTGAGAATTTGGTTCGAATAAGTCCAGGGCAAACAGAATTTACAGTAATACCGTCATGAGCCAGTTGAAGAGATGCTGCTTTGGTTAGTCCTAACAAAGCTGACTTGCTCACAGCATAAGCTCCCAAATGTTCAGAGGGGTTCATACCAGCAATTGAAGACACAAAAATTAATCTCCCTGCCTTGCTCTCCTTGAGTAACGGGTATGCCTCTTTGGCTAAAAGGAAAGACGATTTCACATTTACATCAAATATCTTATCCCAGGACGATTCAGAACAGTCCAGAACACCTCCAACTGTGGGATTCACTGCAGCATTCGATACTAATATATCAAGACCTCCCAGTTTTTTTGCTTCCTCAAAAAGTTTCTTCCTATCCTCAGGCTTTGATACGTGGCAAGTAAGGCCTTTCACCTCCAGACCTTGAGTCACAAGTTTTTTTGTAGCGGCTTCAACATTCTCTTGTTTACGACTACTTATTATGACTTTTGCCCCCTCCTGAGCTAGTCGTTGGGCTATGGCGAATCCAATTCCTTCTGTAGATGCTGTAACAACAGCCACCTTTCCAACTAAACGTTTTATAACTGTTCCACTCATTTTCGCTCAGTATTTCTAATGACAATTTTCGGAAGAAACAGTTTCAACTCGACAAAAGTATGTCTAGGAGCATAAAGTTCAAGAGTCAGTAGATTCATGCTGTACTTTGAACCTTGATGGCAAATTTTTAATATAAATTTATAATTTAATATAAAATATTATAGGTTAGTGAGACGTCAGACAAGTGACGAGTTTGACGTGACGACTACTGACGAGAGCATAATTTCCCTACTTGGCAGTTGGCACTATGCACTAATGGTGGATTTATGCAGCAGTCATAAGTCATAAGTTTTAAGTCATAAGAAAGAATATTCGTCAGTGATTGGTTGGAATTTACGGACCAACCAATCATTGACGAATATTCTTCCTTATGACTGCTGCATAAATCCAGCATAATGCACCCTGTACCGCACTCAGCGCTTATGCCGTGCATTTTATGGTGGATTTATGCAGCAGTCATAAGTTTTAAGTCATAAGGAAGAATATTCGTTAATGATTGGTTGGTCCGTTTGTTCCAACCAATCACTGACGAATATTCTTCCTTATGACTTAAAACTTATGACTTATGACTGCTGCATAAATCCTTAGAAATAAAATTAATAGTGGATTCATGCAGCAGTCATAAGTTTTAAGTCATAAGGAAGAATATTTGTCAATGATTGGTTGGAATAAACGGACCAACCAATCATTGACGAATATTCTGACTGCTGCATAAATCCACCATAAGTTGCTAAATGGCACCACCCACCATAATAATAATGTCGGGAATATACACACCGGAAATGGCGGAATTTACAAAATATCTCTATGCAAAATGTTTGTGATCGTTAAAAGAATATTTGGATAAAAGTGCCGTTTTCAAAATATTGTTGCCAACTTTCACTTCTCAATTTCACATCATCAGATCATTCTGATCTCCATAGATTCTTTCGTTTTCATCAAAGTTTTTGAACACTTTGTTTAATTTACATTCGATTTTTGTAAAACTTTCCTTTGTTGAAAGTGCACCGATTTATACTCGATTGAAAGAGAAGTGTGAATTGTACTGTCCGCCCTACACCTTGAAGTAAACGAAAGGACCTCATAACAGTCAACATAACCTAAAAGAATAACAAATAACAATCGAAACTTAAAAGAGAAGTGAGAACATAACACAGGAGTATAATCCCTTTGAAAAATAAACACCAATTTCCTATCTGTTGTAACAATTCACAATGGAAGTAGATTTATTAAGACCAGGCACTATTCCAATATCTTCAGAAACGATATTATGGTTTGAATTCTTGTTAGATCAAGACTTGCTCTTGCGACATCTGGAAAAGCCCACAGCAGGTAACTAATCGACAACGAATTTTGTGACTTTTAAAAGAGTGTAAATGTTTCAGATCCCCCGCCTTCAGAATTGATTACCAAATTTTACGATGTTATTTCTGAAACATTGAGAATCAACCCTGAGACTGAAAATGGAGAAATAATCCATGTTGAGACCAATATTGGAAAATCCAAATCCCCCGCAAGGACAGTCGCTTTAAAAATATTATCTCTGAAAGTGGGAGCTTACCTGAAATGGAATCTGGGTAATCCAAAGTGTTCAGAACACTATTCTGTGCTTATTAATCTTATGTTTAAACATGATTCTTGGTACTTCAGTCACATACATGTAACTGATAACTTTTTGCAGTTCAGATACGAAACTTGCCATTCAAAACTCAGATTAATCTACTACAAGACCTTATGTACTTCACCAATGATAAAAAGACTGTAGAAATACCCAATGTTGAGGACGAAGACGTTAAAACAGCCTCGCCACCTTACCTTTTTGCACTTTTGTTGTTTCATCGGTGGCTTTTGAATACTTCGATGCACAGGATAACATCAAATTGGCAAATTAGATACGGGTGAGTAGAATATGTGACTATTCTAAATTAATAGAAAATCACTAGTAGGTGGTTTGTGCCGGTTCTGGGCTTCCCCCACCATTTCGACTTCTTCAGGGATCTGTCAGGTGTCAATGACCTTTAGATGTACTCCTGCCAGTCAACAAGCTCAGCAAGTTTTTTACGAAACCTTTCCCTTATTGAGTTAATGACCTATTCCATTTATAACTTATTAAATTTTTTATGTGGTAGATAATTTTGAATTGAAACGCTTATTATAGCTCCTAATATATTCACACCAAAAATTCCAAATATTCTTATAGTGATATAAATTGTTTCAGAGGCACATGTTTTGCTCTTTCTGAGGTGAAAAGTTTTTACTGACAAAGTGACAGTCTCATTGTAAAATTCCAAGTATGGCTTTGAATTTTAGTCTGCTAATCTTTTGTTTCTAACTATCAAATCGAACCAAAGTAAGCTTTGATATCGAAAGAGTTCGATTTATTATTAAGTATGTGAATCCTATTATTACATAATGTTTACAGCATGAAACCATGTGTCTTTTCTAAATGGATAGAATATTACTAGTAGGAGGTTTGTGCCGGTTCTGGGCCTCCCCCACCTCTTTAACTTCATCAGGGATCTGTCCGGTGCATAGGTGGCAATGACCTTTAGATGTCCTTCTGCCAGTCATTAAGCTCAGCAAGTTTATTATGAAATTTATTCCTTTTTTGTTTAATAATCTGAGCATATTGATTTTTTCTGCGGGTGTAGATAATTTTGAATTGAACAGCCCGAGCACTTTGCAGTAAATCCATTTCTAACATGACAACTTTTCAAAATTGACAATGACAAAGTAAACAGTAAACAAACATATTCAACAAACGTCATCGGCGGTAAACATAGTAACGCAGGGCCCAGTTACCTTTGATAAAATAATTTAGTTATTTGGATATTGATAATGAAACGCAATTTAAATATGAAAAAGTCGATTAAGCGTGGAATTGGAAAAAATTTGAAGAAAAAATTATATGTTTCACACGGCAGAAAAGCAGATTTAATGTCTTGGCTGGTTTCATAGCCTCCCAACGCTCGGCTATGAAACACCAGCCGCGGCATTAAATTTTGTGCTTTTTTGCCTAGTAAAACAAATAACTATTAATGTCAAAAGTTTTTCAACTTTTTGGCAAAGCTTTTTAACTATAATTGAAAATGTTATGTATTATAAACTATAATGGTGATAGTATCCCTCATCTGATTATAAGTACAGACGAAAAAGAGTACCACCACCACATGCGCTCCAGGGCGACTTAACAAAAAAAGGTGGCGCATTTGCTATCATCACATCAATGACCCCTTCATTTCTGTCATCTTCTGCCCATCCAACTGCAGCACTTGGTGAAAACGTTCCAGTACATCAATGGTGAGAATGCACATGAAATCATAGCAAAAATATATAACTCAAAAAGTGATTCAGATGGAAACAAGAAACAATACAAGATATTTGAATTCGACTATGTTGATTCATGATTGAATTATAGAACCCATCATTATTGCACTTTTGCGGACTGTAATTTTTTTAGACAACCAACATTTTCTAAACCGAAAAATTGATTTGTTTCGAACTTTCAAATCAAACCAATGTGAGCTTTGATATAGGAGTAGAATTCTTAACAATAAAGTGTGTGAATCCAATTATTACATAATTAGTTCATGTTTATGCAATACATTTATTATACATGGTGTGCCTCTGGGTTCAGTACTGGGACCGCGTTAGTCATAATCTATCTGAATGATTTGCCAACATTCCTATTGCTGATGTCTTCATGTATGCAGATGACTCGACCTTTTTAGTTAGAAACATAAACTTAGAAGAAATGGATGGAAGTCAGGTGAGATACTGTCACGAGCTGAAACCTACTTTAATGCAAATGTACTTTAAACAAAAATAAAACCAAAGAAATAACTTTCACAAAAAATAGAAATACTGCAAAGGATTCGCCAGTCAAGGTGCTAGGTTTTCACATAGATCCTGACCTAAACTGGTAAGAAATAGTCAGGAATTGCAAAAAAAGTTATCCAAGAGTCAATTTTCATTAGGAAATCTCAGAGGAATATTATCAGCAGAGGTTTTGAAAACTGTATACTATGGTATGGTTCACTGTCACTTAATGTATGGCGTTTTACTATGGGGCAGCTCAACATGTCACCAACTACTTATAAGTCAAAAAAAAAGTTAGAACCATGGCTAAGGCGGGCCCGAGAGAACAAAAACCTTTATTCGTTCAATTGCAAATTTTGACAATTCCGTGTATATACATCATAGAAGCGATCTTATGGATCAACAAGTACAATACTCGAAACAAAGAGCTATATAGACTGCCTCGAGTGAAGCTTAACAAAACAATGAATCAGACAGAATATTTGCCAATTAAATTGTATAACCTTATACCGGTGAATTGGAAGACTTTCTCTTTCAAAAAACTGAAACATTTGAAAAAATAACTGCTTGTAAACCCACTTTACAATATCGAATATGTATTTTCTCATGAATGGACATGAGACGCTTTTTCTTTCTAGTTTACTTCTTCACCAAAATTTACAATATACATGTTTTATATGTATACACTTTGTGTGCATATAATGTGCTGTTTAGTTGACTGTTCATCATAGCATAGTTTTTGTTTTTAGTATACATACCCCTTTTATATATACACTATTTCTAGGTTATTCCTTTCTGTATTAGTTATAGTGTGACATACCTAGACAATCATGTTGCGAACTTGTCTCATAAACATTTTTTGTGATTTTTGAAGGTCAATAAAAATCTTATCTAATCTTATAAAGACAGAATAAAATACAGAATGCATTTCAACAAGTGTAGCTTTATATTTTTCGTCTTAGTTTTAGGTAAGCTTCGTCGACAAAATTTGTAATTGTCAGTAAAGCATTTCTGATATAGATTAGAATATCTCAGAAAACAGCGAAGTGGTCGTGGTGTTAGTGCGTTTTCTTTCCACCCAGGCGGTCCGAGTTCAATTCCTGGACGCCTATCACTGAGCTAAAGTTGTTCCGATTCCACTTTTATTCAAACTCCCTTGTTCGCACAAGCTCTGCTTTGTGAGGGGTTTTCTACTAAAAACTTGGGAGTTTCGTAAGAACAAATTTTATTTACAGCATCAACGACATATCACCTGCCGACGAATCGATCATTTGCTGTCCGGAAAACATCAACAAAACAGTCAATTTCCTTACCGATTCGCTAGAATGGGACACCGTTCCCAGTCTGCTGACGTTCGACTGTTTCAAACTCCCAACGGAATCCAACGATTGCATAGAATTCGACTGGTCGAGAAGTCGAGAATTGTCTAAAAGCGAGTTCAGAGCCCAGATCAACTACGATCTAGGGGTGTTCTTCTTCTATCGGGAACAGTACGATTTGGCGAAAAAACATTTTTCCATGTGCCTGGAGCTGTTCAGCGATATACCGGAAGTCAACGGGTTCTACGACGTCGATAAACATATGCTTGAAGTGTATATCAAAGCTTGCCATGGCTCGGCGGATATTCAGAAAGGGAGTCTTTTGGAACAGCTGAATTCCTCGATAGTGAACCAGTATATGGTAAGAATAGTTCATTCATCTCTTTATTCTCTAATCAAACTGTAGCCTTTGAATTTGCTGAAATCAGTTTTAATCCTCGCAGGGAATCACATCTATCCTTCAACAAGACAATGTTCGTAGAGAGATACCACTGATGCACCGGCTGAATTTGGAACTCAACATACAAGGTGCCCTGTCCAGTGGTGCCTTCACAGTAGCCAGGGACTTGCTTCAGAAGATAAAAGTTCTGAATATTATTAGATGTATTTTGGATAGGAAACCTTTTTATCAGTACTCCTTAACGTCTCTAAAAAACGCTGATTTGTTTATTTGGGTGAGTGAAACTTGTATTTTACTGCGTCCTGATCTTCAGCTGAAACATCAAGAGTGGTAGACTCCGTTTTCTCAGTCGCGTGATATCTTAATTAATTATTATTTTTTCAACTATTGATGAAGGCTTCTAATGATGAGATATTGAAATAATGGTCGAAATCATTAATCGCAATTTATTATAGGAGTTGATTACAATATTTTTCCGTCTATCTCACTCTTGATGAAATAAAGAAATTCTTGATTAGACGATATTTAATCAACGAAATGAGCAGTGGATACATACTTTATTGAACATTATTTGATCATCTATCAATTATATTATATTTAATTTATATTAACATTTGTTATGGTAGAATTAGAGAAACTGTAATAGGGCACAGAAAATGTATAATTCCTGTTATATTTTGAATAATTCAAGTTAATGTCGTTACCGCGAATATTAGCGTTTCGGCATTGGTAGAAGCTATGGCGTAAGAAATTTGATCCGAGGCAGTTTCACAAAGGATTTTTTCTGCTATATTATTTAATTTTTATCTCAATATGTCCTTGAGCAACAGCAGTGGATTTCCAACCAAGAAGTCGTGTGATGGCTGAAAAATCAGCACCTCTGTCAGAAAGTCAAAATATACTTTAATGTCAGAAGTTTTTCAACTTATTGACAAAGCTTTTCAACTACAAAAAAATGTCAATTGAAATTATTAAGTATTGAGTAAACATACCATGGGCAATAAATTTATTTTAACATATAAGAAAAAAATCATTTCCAGGGAATTCAGTCTTCTTGGAGATCTTTTCCTCAACCAGACAGACAAGTTATCAAACAATATTTGATGGAGCTGTTTTTGAATGAGAGCATTCCAGACTTGTTGGAAAAAATTCAGGCCAACGAGGAGCTATCAAAAATGTTAGACAAACTCGATATGGAGTACATAAAAGATGCTGAAAATCAACTAGACATCCCGGAATGTTTAATCAAAACAGAAACAGTGTCTGATTTTGGCAAAAGACGTAAGTTCACTACCGTAGATTCACAAAAAACTGGTACTCAGAATTGTGGAGATTTTTTTAAGACAACAACTTCTTTTAGGAAAACCCCAGCAGGAATTGAAACAGCTGCAAAAACAGCTGATATCTACCAATGACCATAATGAAATCAGGTCGCTTTTGGTGAAGCTAGCTGCAATTAACCTAGGGCCTAGTGTTTGGAATATCAATCCCCAGTGGGAGCTGCCGATTCCTTTACAAAGTGTTCTGAAGTCTCTGCCTAGAGGTAATACCGCAATATCCAAGTTATTTTCATTCAAGATTTAATTAAACGGTCATAGATTCATAGTTTTAACGAGTCAATACATTTACATGGTGATTATTACCGAGTTATTTTGTTGTATTATTGTTTTGAATTGATATACTATTATTTTCTGACTCATGAGTCATGATCATTTTAATGGGTCTTTTTTATTCATGATTGGTTCCAAGGAATTAATCATCCTCGTTTCAAAAACATTTTTGTTATCTATAAGCCATTTTCATTGGTGATTGTGATACATGACGATCTTTTTTGTCAACATTTAATTTATTTTCAGATTGATTTTAATGAGTCATTATTGTTCTTTATGAGGTAATTTTATGCAAAATTGGTTCAAATGAGTGACTTTGGTAAAAATTTGTGTTCATTGGGTAATTCCTAATATTTTTAAACAGTCATTCATCAATTAGTGGGCCAATTTGCATGATTAATCTTAATGAGTCAAATTGAAGCACTTAGATTTTCAGTTCCCTACTCAATGTGAAAATTTCAAGTACTTCCATTTGACGCAAGAGCGACTCATTCTTATAGATGGTCGTTTTTATAAATCGCAAAATGTATATTTGTTGTCAATGAGTCATTTTTATCAGTTATTTTAATGTATTATTATTGTTTTTGTGCCAATATCCGTTTATGTTCAACTGATAAGTGAGACATCATTGTTCTTTATCAGTCAGTTTAGCAAAATTGTTGAAAAATTGCTTTCATCGGGTAGCTTTAAAGAGTCATTCATCATTATAGTGGGCTAATATGACGTTTCTGTATGCATGATCATTCTTAATGAGTCATATTGACGAACTTCAGTTTTCACGACTGATTTTTCTGAAAGATAATCGTTTTTATGAGTCCTGCTAAACACATATTTGGTTGATGAGTCACTTATTAGTTATTTTATTGCATTGAAAAATTGTTTTCATGTGTTTTTAATGTTTTAAAGAGTCACTCATCATTTTAATGGACCAACTTGACGTTATTTCAGCCCCTAACAATGTAAAATTTTCATCAACTTCCATTTTAACGCATGATTGTTCGGAATGAGTCATTCTGACATATGATCGTTTTTGTGAGACATGCATATTTTTGTTAACGAGTCATTTTTATCACTTATTTTTATGCCAATCTCTTTTTGAACGAGCCTATCTGATGTAAGGTTGTTTCAAATGAACTGTTCTATTAACTAAATGTTACCTTAATCAGAATTTGTTTTTTTTGCTAGCATTTGTTTCGGATGAGTCAGTTTGAAGTCATTTTGATGCATGATTGTATCAAATGAACCAACTTTACAGAGAATGAGCCATTTTCAACAGTGCATTTTGATATCTGATGTTAACTTTTATGGTAGCATTTGTTTTCAATTAGTCAGTTTGTAGTTTCATTGATTTTAAATAGTCATAACTATGCCTAGTTCTATTCTTTTCGAGATAAATTGATTCTCGTAGGTATTATAGAACTTGTGGTTGCTTTTTTAGGGTTTCTTCAAGATTTTGGATACGTAATCTTGGCAAAGTCGAAGGAGCAACTTTTGAATAAAAATTTCAATTTGTCTTTGGAGTTCCTAATTATCTTGGAAAAGGAGTTGCATACAGTCAATATGAACATAGCAAAATTATTCAAATTGGTCAGTTGGGAGATTTTGTTGGTGCAAATCGCTCAACTCCTCAATCAGTGGCCAAAAAACACAGTAGGTGAGATCGTGATTGTATAATTTATTTTCATTTAAGTACTGATCCTCGATGCACTCCGTACATCATGTAAAATCAATTCTCTTTCAGATAGGAATGCTTTAGCTGATGCATGCGAAGTTTGCCTGCAGACTAGCGATTCCGTGATTCCCAGAACAGAAATCGTCGAACAGTGTGCCATATGCCTGCTAAATTTGGCAAGGTGGGATTTCCTCATCAATCTAGAGAAGAGGTGGACCACTTTTGAGATAACGTCAGCCATCGCACTGGCTTGTCAAGAGATTGTCAAGCAAAAAGGCACTAAGAAGCTATCCAAAAGCCTCTGGGACATAGGTGAGAACTTTTGGGTTCGTATTGCTTGTTCTTAATGCAGTCTTCTCTTTCAGTGCTTCCTGTTTTTCTTTCGAATCCACAGTCGAAACGGAACTCTTCCGGCTACAATGACATTTCAAATTTGAAGAGCAATTTGATGTCGGTTTTTTTCAAATTAAAGGACTCCTGGTGTTTGTCAGTAGTTATATCTCTTTTGACTAAACTGTACAATATTCTTAAAGATGAGTGTGGCTTGGAACTCCAGGTCGATTATGCCAATTTGTGGCCAGCCGTTGTGAGCAAGTGAGTATGATGAGATGGACGCAGTTGGGGGCCCTGTGGTATACCTTTTATGTTAGAAGGTCATTGTAAAATTTTACTTTTTACTTTTTTTCAGTGCAAATTCATACAGTTCAGTATCTGTATGTGAACTTTTATCAGAGATAGTGACTCATGGTCTCAAAGAGTATCCTACGAATGTCGCTTGGCTGAGACTTATGGGAGATATAAATTTCGGTGAGTATCACGTTCTTCTGAAAAGTATTTCGGTCTTTTGGAAGTTTCTGGGGGTCCTGGGATGCAATATTTGAATATTTGCTGATCTTTTGTTTGTGTTTGACCTGATGATGGTCGTGCGATTCGAAACGTCGCCAATGTCATCAACAATTAGAGACACATTTAAAACGAAAGTGTGAGGTATGAGATTATGAACGAATATCCAGCTCTGTTTATGAACTTCTTTATAGATATTTTCACAATTTTTCAATATACATCATAGTTCTTTATGATGAGATGGACGAAGACTTCGACGAGGAAGATTTTCAGCGTCTGTGGGGAAATATGGAAGAGCACGCTCCGAGTTTTAGGAAGCCAGAAATGCAGCAGACAACGATGATGACCTCTACACCCATGATTGAGTATTCAACCTTCAAACCACATCGGTCCTTTTCAGGGCCAACAAAATAAACACACACTGCTGTCGCGGATTTTGCTCGCGGGGTTTGATTCGTCACCCGTGATTTAAACCGCGGTTTAATTCGCGGGTCTAAAGGGTTAAATGCAGATTCTGGGTTAGGTTAAGAAGAAGAAAGTAGCATTCTACCTTCCCTGGCTCTCTGGAGCAAACCACATCGGCCCTTTTCAGGGCCAACAAAAAGACTACATTTTGTAGATGGTCTGGAAAAAATCTGATAATTAATTAAATAACCAAAGACCCCGCACTTTTGCTAGGTAAAATGGTTCTCGGTGAAATTGTCTGAATTTTCAGTATATTGTAGTATTCAAAGTGTTTATGGAACGTGCAGAATCGCAAAGTTCGTTGGTGTATAGATTTTGAAATACAGGGCGTTCAAGTTAAAAATCAGTAATTTTTATTCAATTATTGTCTCGGGATTTGAAAGTGCCAACTACATTTTTTTCGGTCTCATCATCAACGTACCTTCATATTGCTAAATATCATTCAGATGGTGCAGATTATATCATTATGTACAGAGTGAAAAGTTAAAACGTTTTAGTAATGTCTGAAAATTCGATGTAATCATGAAATATTGATAAAATTATTTTGGCATTCAATATACTATTATTATTTCATCATTAATCACAATTCATACATTTCGTACAGGGTGATTTGAAAAATTGGTGAAATATATGGGGTTCTTTCGTACACATCCTGTATATTTAAGTGAACTATCATCCTCCGAAGATAGCTGATACCGTATAAACATGATTTAGGTGGGAGATATAGGGTGATCATGAAAATTTTCGATGACAAAAACGACAAAATATCAACGTTTCAGAAATCACCCTGTAATTCACGATTGACTCTGTGAAATTCCCTTATTATTATTTAAAATATTCACCATTCTCTTCTCAAGACTGTCCCAAAAATTCAGTCTCTTTCTATGACTAGTTTCATAGTTATTAATTGAGAAACTTATTACCATTTGCATGACGAGTTGAAGGAACGTTCACGCGTACATTCTACTAGTGGCCAAGATTTTTCACACATAGTGGAACGTGAGAATGTGGAGATCAAAATAAATGTAAGAGAGGGTGAAGAATAGAGATAACAATCACATCAGATATATGAATTTAATAATGTAAGGTGAATTTTGGTTGGTTTAAGTTTTGTCGGAATAAAAAACGAACTATCTGGGAAAAGTGAAAATGATTGATAGAACGCTTTTGTTTCTGATAGAAGAATTTGAATCTGGGCAGCGGCGTTTTTTTTCCAATGCGTGTTCCGCTCTTTGTGAAAAATCTTGGCCACTAGTAGAATGTACACGTGAACAAGTTCCTTCAGTTCGTCATGTAAATGGTAACAAGTTTCTCAATTAATAACTATGAAACTAGTCATAGTAGGAAACTGATTTTTTGGGACAGGTTTGAGGTGAGAATGAGGAATATATTAAATAATAATAAAGGAATTTCACCGAGTTAATTGTGAATTACAGGGTGATATCTAAAACGTTGATATTTTGTTCTTTGGCATCGAAAATTTTCATGATTACCCTAAATATCCCAACTAAATCATGTTTATACGGTATCAGCTATCTTCGGAGGATGATAATTCACTTGAATATACAGGATGTGTACGAAAGAACCGGCCATATATTTCACCAACTTTTCAAATCACCCTGTACGGAATGTATGAATTGTGATTAATGATGGAATAAGAATAGTTTATTGCTTGACTAAATAATTTTATCAATATTTCATTAGTACATCGAATTTTCAAACATTACTAAAATGTTTTTATTTTTCACTCTGTACATAATGATATAATCTGCACCATCTGAATGATATTTAGTAATATGAAGGTACGTTGATGATAAGAGCAAAAAAAATGTAGTTGGCACTTTCAAATCACGAGAAAATAATTAAATAAAAATTATTGATTTTTAACTTGAACGCCATGTATTTCAAAATCTATCCATCAACGAACGTTGCGATTCTGCACGTTCAATCAGTACATCGAATACTAAAAATTCAGATAATTTCACCGAGAACCATTTTACCTATAAAAAGTGAGGGGTCCTTTACTCATAAATAATCCTTGTCTTTACATTGGAAATTACACCTTGTATATGGCCTGAAAAAAATAGTCAGCTTGATAACAATTATTACTATTTTTTCGGCTCAATTGAGCTGCGGATATTGTCCAATAGCCTTGTTTCTGTTTAATACATGGTCTCCAAACCCAGTACAGTTCTATATCCAGCCGCTCAGTATAACTTTGCCGTCATCAGATCTACGATCTGATTTGGGACGTACGTGGGGGTTTGTCACAAATATTCAGATACTTATATCGGAATAATCCGTAACAATGCATGTAATTTCTTCAGCCAACGGTCACTACAGGGTATCGCTGAGCTACTACCTCAAGTCGCTGCTGATATCGCACGACTACTTCAACATCCCCGTCCATCACGACGACCACGTCTTCAGGAGGATGATCAAGTGCTGCACGACGCTCGGCTGTCACACGCAGGCCGCGGTGCTCTGCCAGTTCCTCGAAGAGACCGACTACCTTCTGGCGTTCCGCATACTGTCCGACCAGAAAACCAGCAGCGACGCGGTGGACGCGTACTACCACTGTTTCTGGGATACGAGCATCTTGGAGTACCTCATCCACACGCACCACAAGAAGGGCGAGTATCAGAGGAGGAAGTGCGCCATTCAGGTAATTATAATGATATATTTTTTTAATCCTCGGCCAAGTCCACGTTAGAAACTGCTCCACTCAACCGGATACCAAAGTACTAAAGTCGAGCAGGTCAGTATAATTAAAATGTGCTTGCAATAAAACGTATGAAATACACAAATATACGGAAATCATGAATAGGAAACATCCGAAAACATCCCAATAAAGTTTGGAGCTTTCGTGTCGTATTTTGTTTCTAGAACAACCTAATTTTCTCTTACTTTTTATTATTATTATTAAGGCACTGGTGTAAGATTCCTAAAAACCCTGGTGTGTCTAGTGATTAGATTTTGTTTAAATTTTTCAAGAAACAAAACAAATGAAATAGTAGTCTGCTTCTTTAATCGGTACCAGAGATGGCGCCCTTGTAGAATTTTAGTCCTGTCAATGTTCTAGGGATATGGTGTTTCATGATTGTTGTCAATTTTATGGAATTTCAATAAATTATAAATATGGCGTCCTTTTCAATAGGTGTTGTGTTTGCAGTCGAACAGGAGACGTTCAAATTAATTCCAAAATCCAGCATATCAACTTTAAGTTCTATATGGTGGCCTTCTCAATGCGTGGTGTTTTTGAAGTCGGACACGTGCTGTTAAATCTAATTCTCAAATTCAGCCTACCTCGCTTCAATGTCAAGATATTTTCTATTTTCCGTTATCGGTTTTACTCTCAATAGCTTAATATGATGTCCTTTTCAATAGGTGTTGTGTTTGCAGTCGAACAGGGGATGTTCAAACTGATTTCAGAATCCAGCCTATCTCGTTTCGGTTTAAGGATATTTTCATTCTTACGTCATTGGTATAGCACCCAATAGTTCTAAATGGAGGAATTTTCAATGTGTCGTGTGCATGAAGTCGAACGCGTGCTTTTAAAATCTAATTCTCAAATTCAGCCTACCTCGCTTCATTGTGAGGATGTTTTAATTTTTCCGTCATCGGTATACTCCCAACAGCTTAATATGTTGTCCATCCCAATAGGTGTTGTGTTTGCAGTCGAACAGGGGATGTTCAATTTAATTCCAAAATCCAGCCTATCTTGTTCAACTTTAAGGGTATTTTCATTTTTACGTCATTGGTATAGCACCCAATAGTTCCAAATGGAGGCATTTTCAATATGTGGTGTGCATGAAGTCGAACGCGTGCTGTTAAATATAATTATCAAATTCAGCCTACCTCGCTTCAGTGTAAAGATATTTTCAATTTTCCGTCGTCGGTTTTACTCCCAATAGCTTAAGCGAGAATAGTTGTGGTGGAATCAAAATTTTGTAGTTCAATTTTCTTGTATGTTATTATTAATGTGTTTATTAATTTTGTTGTATTTTCTTAGACATTCATTCAATAATAATAAAATTATTCTAATCGACTCGGCCGTAACTTGATGAAGATCTATAGTAGTAATTATTGTATAAACTACACAGAATATTACCACATACTATCTTGTAGACTCTAACTATTATTAGAAAACTTTTTAATGAAAACCCTGGCACGAAGATATCACACACATAATCCCGCTATTCCCGCTCATATTAGCACAAGATTGACACTAATGATAGGTTCTAACAGTGAATCTTCATGAGCTTAATTTCAATATGTCTAAATGAAATGCATGGTTATTAGGTGTAGTTAATTGCATTTCAGTAAGAAATAATATAAATAAGTCAAAAATGTAACAAATAAAACTGGTTGGTGACAGTGATTCAGTAAATTCCAATAATTATGTTGCTTTATCCATTCCATTCTGTTCTTGTAAATTTATCCTAGCAAGAAAACCGACCGAGGCGTTACACGCAATATTGTGGAATATTTGGGAAACAGATCACGATTTCATTTGTTTTCTTTTAATCAAGCTGGCGAATGTCTCCCGTTTTATCCCACAGTATTGCAAGTATGAGTCGACCAGAGTTTTTAGATATCTTACACTGGAGAGTTGCAATACCACTTTCAACTCTCCCACGCAAGATGGAAGCAAAGATCAAGTCAGCGAGACAACATGGGGTTCGATTTAATCAGCACACGTTGTGCGCCAATATGTTATAAGTTAGTTTGACTGAATAACGAATAATGTGCAAATGACTGACGGTATCCGTGGGCGTAGGAACGACAACGAAAATGGGTTTTGTTATTAATGAAATACAAGGGGATTCATTTTTCCGTGCGACCCGGATTTATCGCCAGTAAAAATACGAAATCACTCTGATGGAATGGGACAACCCTCTGCACTCAATTTAATTATATCATAGATATAATAGGTTCCCAGTATTTCATGATGACTACGTGGCAGTCGAAAGGCCTTTCACGCCCGCAGTGTAGCGAATAGCTGCAAAATTAAGACGAGCTCACCATACAAGAGATCAGGGCATAGTGTTGACAACCAAACTGCACTGTCTTGGTGGGATACGAATGCTAGTAGTGGCTGCAAGGAAGTCACTAGTGAGGCGGGCGAGAAGCATGTTAGAAAACTTGAAGAAACCCGACAATACCCCCCAAAAACCTCCGGTGATCGGGTGGAAATCTTCCTGAAGGTCATCTATGTGTGTCCGCATACAGCCAAGCCCTAGCGCAGTTCGAAGGTTTCTGTAGGAATCTTCTAGTATTTTACGGGGGTATTTTTAAAAACCTATGGGATCTGTCAATTTTGGTCCATGAGCTGTTCTTACTGTTCTGGTTGCTATATCTACCCTGTTTTTGTTCAAATGATA
Source organism: Chrysolina oricalcia (assembly GCA_944452925.2). NCBI lineage: Eukaryota > Metazoa > Arthropoda > Insecta > Coleoptera > Chrysomelidae > Chrysolina > Chrysolina oricalcia. The sequence goes on from OX101817.2 coordinate 3,202,701, forward strand.
CGATAATGTTGAAGAAAATAAATTATCTATTTCGAAGTATCAATGCTGTCACAGTTGCGAATTAATTTGGTTGGTAACAATAATATTAAATGTTTCGCTGTGATTTATCTCACCATCGATATTATGTGAATGTCATTATGCATATTCCAATTTGGTATTTATTTTTCTACAGGTGATTGGATTGTTGGAATTGAATTCAAGTAACAACGAGGAGATTCAGAGAGAGGCCAGCAATTTAAGGAAGAGTACTTTTTTGAGGGCGCTGTGTAAACAGTATGTGTTCTAATAAGTTATTGAATGGATGGAAGGTATTTTATTGTTAGTATGTCATCAAAGTAATTTATTATTTTTATCAACAGTAATATTTGTATTGGATGTTGTTTCATTTGCTGTAGGTGGTCCAAGCCTCTATTTGATTACGGTCCTGATGGTGGGAATTTTTTATGATGTTTATCCATCAAAAAAATCATATTGTTCAAATGCCATAAACGAGAAAGTCTGCCGGAAAACAAAAAAAATCGAAAATGGGATATTGGACGCCTGTGGTGTAACTCAGTGAGAACAAAAATTATTTTACCCTGCACCACACAAGTAATTTAATTCTTAGATGCGCATTGCGATAACAAAGTTATCTTCATCAGTAGGGATTACTAAACTAACTGTAAATCGTCATACCAGTCTTATATATATCACATAATTAATGGACCTTTGAAAGAGATATGAGGTAACACTGAAATTAGAAAGTAAATACGCTAATATCACTCGGGATTTTTTATTTTATTTTTCTGACCGCTAAACATCAAAACTAAACTTGGCAACGTTGTTAAAGTTGTGCACCAAATTCTCATTCAAATATAATGTATCGTATGACAGTTGTCATTTGATACCAGATGGGTTCTTTCGTCTGTTTCACGGTGCGATCAATAAGAATAGTTTGTCTCTGTCTAACTCATTTGCCTACCCATTTGATACAAGTGAAGCAGTTCCATCAGATCTGAACTTCAACGAACAGTACCTTGATTTATTTTTTGAGGTTAATGCGGTTTTCTAACTTTTGATAGCTTTTGTTGTTTGTGTTCTAAAATTTGTTATTAATTTATGTATCTCCAGTACCTGTATCCCTGTAATAACTGAACATGTCGAAAAGGTGCTTTGTACCTCGGTAAATTATCCGAACTTCCCTTCACGAAGCCTTGTTCCATATTTTCAATACACAATTACACAAATAAATTCACACCAAATCGTTTATGATAACACGTCACTACACTATTATCGAATTTATCAGTTGAATGTTGATTGTTGAATGTAAATAAAATAAACATTAACCTCACATCTCCATATAACTTTTGACAGTTGAGAACTGTCATTACGATTTGCTGTGTTGTCAATGCTCGTTCTTCATCAAAAGGATGGTCTGTTCAGAAAATTTGAAAGTTACAAATACAATAAAAATAGCTAATATGTGGATATTTATCTATGAGTTGATCAAGTGACAATGTATTGATTATTTCTCAACGGCATATATCATGCTAGAAGTTATATTTTTAAGGAGAACGGTATTGCCTGTTTCGGAACGTGGATTATGGTGGGAGATATTTCCGATGAACGTGACGTCAGCGGCACACTTTCAAATGTGATATTTTTGTTAAATGGACTTTTCAGACTAACAACTATCGATTTAAACGAGTTTTGTAATTTATTTTCCGTAAATGTAAAGGTCCATTACCTTGAGGTAATCTGTTTACTAAGAACTGACCCTACCTGATGGACAGGTACAACTCCACCCAATAAATAATACAACAAAGGCACTTCATTATTCCTTTAATGGTATCAAATCAAATAGTTTGGAATTTAATGGACCATTATCATTATTAAGCAAGGGTTTCGAGCCCCTTCTTCGAATAGCAATACATTCATAATCTAATTTTCTGTAATCATCAACAGGCTTTATTAATTTTAAATTTTGGATATTAATTTTGTTATGAGTTTGTAATAAATGATCGGCAACACTCGATTTGTTTTCTCGCGAATATTTAGCATGTGCCAAATGTTCGCAGAAACGAACATTCGTAGATCTTTTGGTTTGGCCATAATATACACTATCGCAGTTTTGACAGCTAATTTCATCGATTCCTGATCTCTCTAAAGTTGGAATTTCATCTTTCGGATTACCTAACAACATTTGGAGATTGTTCGTGCTGCTATGTACTAGCTGAAGGTTTGCGTCTCGTAACATACAGTTGAGACCTCTCGTAAGCCGTGCATCGTGTGTAATTTTAATGAACTTTTTCCTGTCTTTAGGTTTTTCTAGTGTGGTTGTTTGTCTTGAGGACCTTCTGAACTTTTTCTTTTTCAACAAATTATTTACCATTTTCGGCGAATACTTATTACTAATGGCTATTTCCTTAATGGTTTTTATTTCTTGTTGAAACCGATCAACACTGAGTGGAAAGTTTAATGCCCTGTGAACAAGGAAATTGAAACTCGCCATCTTGTGTTGAATGTGGTGGTTCGAATCAACGGGTATAAATCTGTTAGTGTTGGTTGGCTTTTTATACATTTCTATTTGTACACGTTGCTCATCCGTGATGACCAGTGTGTCCAAAAATGGCAACTGTCTGCCAACTTTCATCTCCACCGTGAATTTAATTTGTTCAAATACTGAATTCAAACTATTCAGGAAGTGATCTATATCTGATTTTTCACATCGAAAACACAAAATACGTCATCCACATACCTGATACAAATTCACGGAAAATAATTGTTACGTGATCTATAATCTGTTTCAAACCTGCTCAAGAACAGATTAGCGATAAAAGGTGACAGACAGTTGCCCATGACAGTGCCTTCTAGCTGCTGGAAGAATTTATCTTGAAAGATAAAATAATTCTGCTGCATGCATAAGGCGGTTAAACTGATGAACTCATCAACTTTTTCCCTTTAATATTATTGAGATCTGATATATCTCTCAAATATTCCAAGGTTACTGCAATGGGCACACTGGGAAAAGCGAACTGACATCGAACGAAATCAGTTTCTTCCTGTCCAACAGTTTCAAGGTTTTTATTCTGTCATCACAAAATTGATATCCAAAATTTAAAATTAATAAAGCATGCTGATGATTACAGAAAATTAGATTGTTATGAAAGTATTGCTATTCGAAAAAGGAGTTCGAAACCATTGCTGAATAATGATAATAGTCCGTTAAATTCCAAACTATTTGATTTGATACCAGTAAAGAAATAATGAAGTGCCTTTATTGTATTGTTTATTGGGTTTATTGGCTGCCATCAGGATATAAATAAGACTGGTATGACGATTTACAGTTAGTTTAGTAATCCCTACTGATGAAGATAACTTTGTTATCGAAATGCGCATCTAGGAATTAAATTACTTGTGTGGTGAAGGGGCTTTTTGTTCTCAACAATAATACTAATAAATGTAATTCAAAAACAGTTGAAAATAAAGGGCGAAGTTTATTTTCAGTTGGAGAGTAGAACAAAAAATGTTCTTCCACTCAACCCGAAACAAAGCTAGTGTAATTCTTAATTACCTGGGCGACCGACAATCGCCCAGTTTTTTTTTGTAACATCGTCATACTCATTACGTAGAAATATATTGCAATCTTACCTACATATGAACTGCAGTCATTTGAATAAAAAGAAAAACTAAGAAAAACTTGAATGCACTTTCCTTACCTCCTAAAACTTTGTCATTATTTTTAATTACAGGTAGTTATTGCACTACTTTCATTAGTTGTTTTCCCCTCGGTCTTTTACCTTGAGGGAGTATTAGACGCAATGGAAAGAATCGAGTATGCTTGAAAGAAAGTAAATATTGATCTGAAACGTTTAATATACGTATAAACATTCTTTTGAAACGTTTACGGAATACAACACTCTTCGGGGTTCATACGGAATGTTCATCAATCGGCAGTATAATCAATGAGTTTTAATCTTCATAAAAGTAAAATACAAATATGTATCAATTTATTTACATGACCTGGAAAAAATCAAGCGTGAGCATACCCCTCAGCCTCGTTCGTTCCCGTCTCCGCGAACTGAGTCTTCTTGCTCAGCAAGTGTATTCTCATGTGTTCGTCCAAGTCGCTGCTCTGAGAGAAACTTTTCGAACAAGCGTGACAGCTGAACGGTCTGTCTCCGGAGTGGGTTTTTTTGTGCGCTCTCCAATCGCCTTTCGAGAGAAACGAACGCCCGCAGAACTTACAAAGATACGGATTTTCGCCGTCGTGCTTCCTCACGTGAGCGTTAAAATCGTCCTTCATGCGAAACGACTTGGGGCATTTCGTGCAAGCGAAAGGTTTCTCGCCGGTGTGCGACATCAAGTGTCTGTTGAGAGTACCTGCAACAAAAAATAATCCAAATTATACTTTAATGTATGTGTTACTGACTCGATAGAAAAGTTACCAGCTTAACCACGAATCACAAATAATGATGCACGTATTCTATCGGAAAACTTTAATGCTGCAGAACAACTTAGATTTGGAACTCACATACAAGACAATTAATCAATGCAAATGATAACTGTTCATCTGATTACTTGTCAGAAAAATTGACATCTTCTCAATTATTCCATATACAGAGGACTCTGAAAATAATTGTACGTACACGGAAATACTTATACCAAAACAACTATGAAATGATGTCTCCTTCAGTATGGAAACTTTCCAAAGTAAGTGACTAACGGTCATTTGTAACATCCTGTATGTGCTTATATTTTAGAATATAGAAGAATTATCCAGTTGAAGTATTTGAGAAAAAGGAAATCTTTATCATCTATTCTTGTTGTTATATTAGGGTCGAAGCGTATCTTAACACCCTTAAAAAATAGCTCTACCCGACGCCAAAAACTCATATTCATTTCGTCACATTTATGGATTTTGTCTGTGATATGGATAAATGGAATATGAGAACCAGGTATATTCAAAGGTCTCACACTGAGTAACCGAGAACTTAAAATGAAATCACGATAGATGGCATTGCGCGACATCTAGAGGTAAGCGGTAGATGTAAGCTCGTACAAAGCTGGCGCAAATACCGGAGACATAACCAACTTATTCAGGAACCTGTCGATAAATTTCGAAGATTTACCTCCTGGTTGCAAGATGATACTAGTGGTACAATATTTTTTGTCGGCTTAGTGCCTTCTGATTGGCCATTGAGCAGCGAAATGTAGGCACGGTTTGAAAAACACCCCAGGAGATTTTGGGAATTAAAAAGATATCAGGAAGTCGAGTCCCGGAAAGCGAGATTGTCGGTTGAGGTTTCAAAAGTGCGGGGTACTTCAAAGCTCCGATACGTCGAATTATTTTGAATGAGTGAGTTTCTGGGTATTTGTCGTGGTTTTTGGATTGTGTTGGAGTGGAATTGTAAAACCGTTCGTCACTTTGAATAAGCGAGTTTTTTGGCACAATTAATTGTTCGCGGTTTACTGTTTATTTATTATGCGAAACATTTTGAGTTCAATTTACTTTTATAAGTGTCACGGTAATTGGTGAAGCGGTTCTGTATTTGGATTACTAGAAGAGTTCCAGCGCATAGAATTCGGTGACAGTATCTCTAACCCATTAATTATTTGTTCGATATCAAGGTGGCATATGAGACACTGTTTAACCAGTATCAGATAGCTTAAATGATCAAGGTTCCTTTTTCCTAAACTTAGGTAGAGACAGAGATATAGATGTATTATAGGTATATAGATATACTGGAAGGAGTGATTAAGAGGGCCGCTTAGTACTTCCTCGTATACTTCGATAGTTTATTTTATCTCAGGCGAATATTATCCACATTAGTGGAGTAGTATATATTATAAAAATTAAGCAGAGCCTATCTCAGTCACTTGCGATATTTAGATTTTAGAAAAATACTCCCGTTATTTTAGGATTATTTTAAATAATTGTTTGATCGTTGATCGGGATAAGTATTATTCAGATTCGGAGATAAATACTCTCGTCATTTTAATATTATTGTTATTTAGTTTTATTCATTATTTCGACCACTTTATATTTAATAAAGTTAGTGTCGAACTCAAAAGTCCATGCATTTAAGCCGTGGCGGAGTCCACCCTCCAAGGACACACTTGGTGAAAGAACCGCTATAGTAATGCTAACCAATCACCAACTTCAAATCCGTGTGGTTAGAGCGGATTCCAAACACAATTCAGACCTGGTGGCAAGAAGCCTTCAATAGAAACAATCCTTCGGCGTGACAACAATAGGGGTGACAAAGTCATGTTTGAGGTGTAGCATTGGGGGATTTGAACCAAGGACTACCGGCGCACAACCGCTGCTTGTTACACATTAATGACTTTTACCTGAACCTTGTTTATTTGCGACAATGTGAGTGAGCTGCCTCAAACACCCGTGAATAGATCAAATCCAGTTGTTCATTCAGTAGGTTAAATCCACAATGATTGTGTTTATGAATTTCCAAGGATTCTAAATTTTGCAGTTTCGAACCCTTGCTTGCAAATTGCAAAATTTCTGTATCGTTAAGACTCGGAAACTTGTGGTTGCATTTCAAGGAATGGTTTGAAAACGTCAGAAGACTATAATGTACAAAATATATTAATGGCAGATCTGATCAATTACTTTCAAAATTTCATATTTTTCAGCAACCCAAAACCGACTTGTGGAACAACCTGTATATGGTGCTACACACACGGAACGATACGTTGACGAGACAGCGCACTCTTATTTTGACACTAGACTAATCGGGTGTCGAAACAAAAGAAAACACTGATACGTCGCAGTACCGGGAAACCTTCGAGCGGTGAAAGATAGTTTCACTGATTTATTTTTGGTTCGTCACAACACGCAGTATAGAATGCTTGTTAATATGAAGAGAAAGAAAACTCAATCATTGACATAACTAAAATCAATTTATTGAAAAACAAAGTATACGTTTATGTTCACTGTGCAAACCCACAGGAACTCGCCTTGTATATGGTCAGACAGTGTAAAAGAATAATCAACATGCAACATGCGCATCAAAACAAATATTTGAAAATATAAAATAGACATAAAAGAAAAATGTTCTTTTAATACCCAATACAAAACAAAAATAAAAACACTCATTTTTAAACTAAAGCAAAATCATAGATCAAACATTCAGTTCAAATTAAAAAAAAAAACAAAATCATTCAATTTTAATTGATAAACAAAATCATGGAAATCCGGTGTAAATCTGACGCAAAATATCGTTCATTTCGAAGTTACAAAACAAAGGTAATATCTCAATCCAAATTTAAATAAAACTCAAAGACTTGGAACATCTGGCATATACTGCCTTGTGTATGAAAAACACTATATATACGAACTCGAGGATTAACATCTGTTATTTACTCTTTGAAAACAAAGGAATCTGTTATGATTATTTTAATTGTCATAAGGACCTTATATACATTTCGTAAAATACCAACAAATCAGGGTGATTCTATTCATGTATTGAGAAATAAAGTCAAATAAAAACATTTACGTATGTTGCTTGGTCCAAAGAGGAACATCAGCTGATGGCTTAGATATCTTGAGAGTTAGGAAAAACATGTGCGAAACGCCGGAAGCTCGCCTCGTTAGGAATGATTTATTAACAATCATAGCGGGTAAAATTACTTACATCTGAAATACATTCTGGTGAAGTGTTGACAACTATCTCAACTGAGAGAATTTGTCGTCTAGAGAAAAACACCTCGACAGAGGGTTTTGAATAAACACCCTTCTCGGCGGTGACTGCACAAATTAGTCGACAGGTAGTAATTCCTGCTCTCTTCCGTGGAAAACCTTGAGGCCTTATTGTAGTGTCGCACACAAACACATTGGACAATAATTTTTATACTTTAAACGGTAGACCGTAAAAACTGTAACTGCATCTGACACTGGAGTGAATTCCAATTCTAACTATATTTCGGACTGTTGGCTGGGGCTTAAAATTGCCTTAAAACATTCGCTACAGCATAACAATTATATGGTACTACATATTAAGTACCGCGTAAGTGAAAACTCACTTGGAAATAGCACAGAGGAAAACTTTGATCGGCAACAATAATCTAACTATCCATGAAAATACGCTGCGGAATTTTTATATCATCGCAATGTCCATAATTCATCTGTTATGGATAAGCAGATGGTTACCGCGTCGCGGAACACATATGTAATTAACTCTTTGAATTGAGTGGTGACATGTAGACGGCGCATAACTCATCTTTTATTGTCATCTAACGTCATCAATGCCTGTTTCGATCTTATTTAGGATGCATAATTTACTTTCTCGCGACATTTATATCTTTTTTTAATGGGTAGTGATGCGTGCAGGTGCACCTCGCTGAAACATATGGCATCAAAATATCTTCGTAATTTGAATACATTTGTTATTCCATCACAGTTTATTGGTTTCACGATAGGATTTCTTAATTTCGCGAATTCCTTTATATTTTGAGGTGAAATCGCGCTTTGATTATAAGATCTATTATTGGGAGCTTTGCTGACCCCCCACAGACTGCCATAATGTTAGACGCGCGATAATGGTCTGCAATTGTCATTTTCAATAATAATATATTTCAAAATTTCCAAATGGCAGACGTGATCGAATACATTTATAATTAGTCAAATTTTGATACCAGCCGCGCCAGCCACCCTGGGCTTAGTGAGTCCCCACCTCATGTATGGTGGGTACAGGGGACTCACTGTGCAAAAATTCAGGTCTGGACAGGTAGCCAGCTACTGGCTCTTAGACTACTAGTTTACACATATTGTCGCAAATAAAGGTTCAAGAAAAAGTCATTAACGACAAACCTAATAAACCCTTTTCAGACAACTGAACGGTCATAAATTCAGACTTGAAACAGGCGGATGCAACACACTTACCTTTATGCGGGAAACTTCTCGAGCAAAACTCGCATTTGTACAGCTTGTTCGGCTTGTGAAACTTCGCGTGATCGTTCAGCAGACACTTCCGATAGAAAGTCCTCGGGCAAAACTCGCATTTGAAGGGTTTTTCTCCGGAGTGGAGTCTCATGTGCGCTTCCAAATCTTTCAGCCTCATATATTTCCTGGCGCAAATCTCGCACTCGAGCGCTTTTCCGCAGGCCTGCTTGCCTTCGTGCCTGGACAGACTGTAGATGTCGTAAAAGTTCTTCGAACAGACTTTGCACTGGAACGGATTCTCGCCTTTGTGCATTTTGATGTGGACCACAAGGTGAGCTTTTCGGGAAAAACCTATAAATCAAGCCGTACTTATTAGAAAGTTTTAGACCATGACTTTTAGTTCGGGCTTCCATTGTCTGAATTGTTACTTTGTTCCAATTGGTTTGGTATCTCCGATCGTTATTACGTGTATAATGACCCGTTTCGAGTTTATTCCGGCAACACGTTGAGAAGCTTTCTGACATAAACCAAATCTGAAAACCCAAGCGAAAACTCCAAAAAGTTGCATATCACAAATACCATGCGGATGCGGGCGCCGCTACATCGGTCAGACCAAAAGACCGCTCAACATTAGAGTAGACAAACACAAACACTGGACTCAACGGGGAGTGACCGTGTTATACAGGGTGTTGCTTATTATTATAATATTTGAGGGGGTGATTCTTGGACTTATTTTAAGGAAAAAACTTTCTATAAACGTATGTCCTAAAAGTCCTAAATTTTGAGATACAGGGTGATAAAGTTTTGAAAAAAAAAAGAAAGTTTTTTAATAATAACTGGGATAATATAGTACGCATCTTCATAAAATTAGGTACATGTCTTCTGTGCATCAAGGTGCATTTTGTGATGTACAAAAATTTTCGTTTTCTCTGCCAGTGGCGTCCGCGCGGGTTTTGCATTGAATATTTTTGAAGAAAAAATACCACGCCACTGCTTTTCCTCGAAATAAAAAATACTTTTGAGATCCCCATTCATTTTTGAGCAAATTTAATCTCTTGGGGTTTCTTTGTCCGACGCATGGTTTTTGCTTAAAAAAATAAAAATCGTTTTACTTCAGGATCAATTCCTCAAAAATCTGATGTGGTGTGGAAATGCTTGTGCATCGACTTAAAGCAAATTAAGGGATCAGATTTGTTCCAAAATGAATGAGAATCCAAAAAATATGGATTTCAGCTTGTACAAAAACGAATACAACAAATTCATTAATTATTGACAATACTAACACTGATTATAAAAATTGTTGGAAATGGCCACCTTCACTTAATAGGCATGCTTCCGCCCGTCTACGCATGGAATTACGCACAAGTTCAAATATTCCCGGCGTATTTCGAATAGTTTCACACGAGGCAACTATTCGCTCTCTTAAATCTTCTAAAGTATTAACGGGAGTTCATCCACTAGAGTTTCAAGGTGCCCCCATAAAAAGAAATATAAACTGTTGAGATCAGGGGACCTTACTGGCCATTGCTGAGGTCCTCAGCGATCTATCCAACGATTATGATAAACTGTATTTAAATGGTTTCGGACAATTACACTGAAATGAGCAGGGGCTCCATCGTGCATGTACCATATTCGATTCCTTAACGCAATTGGCACATCTTCAAGCAACCCATTTAGTTCTTCTTCGAGAAAGTGTAAATAAGACCTACCATCAACGCGTCCTGGTAGAAAAAATGGGCCTAGTAGATAATCACCAATAATTCCTGCTCATACATTATGTATGTATTTCGGTTATGGTGGGGGTTTTCTTCCGCCCACATATGATTGTTATGGAAATTTGGAATAGCATTCCGAGAAAAAATTGCTTCGTCTGTGAACAAAATTTGTGACTTAACCTGCGGATTTAGTGCAATACTCTGAAGATACCACTGACAGAAGTTCACACGCTGTGGAAAATTTCTAGAGAGTAATGCCTGTAATCGTAAAATATGGTATGGATATAAAAAAAATCAACCAAAATACGCCAAACAATTTGATGACAAATATTCAGAGTTCTAGCGATCTTCCTCGTACTCGTCTCAATTTCAAGAGTTCTGCTTAGAGGTCTACCTTCCGTAGTACCTTTCTTGAAACTACCAGTTTCCCTAAGTCGGCGATGAATATCTGAAAAGGTACGGCTATCTGGTAAGGCACGATTAGGATATCTTTCCTGATAAATGCGTCTGGCTTCTGTTGCATTACCTTCAGCGAGGCCATATACATAATGCATTGCCACCATTTCTGCATTCGTGTAATTCACCATATTTACCGATATTCAGAAAAACAGCGGACAACCAAAATAACTTCAGTAACATACTTAAAAATCAAGTAAATAATAGTGCGCTTCGCTATTCCTATAGCTTTTTCAAACACAAAATGGTATTCATAACCAGTGAAAACACAATATTTATAGTGATTTGAAGAACAAAATATACTATTACTTACAGACAGGTAGCTGAAATAATATCGGAAATCCATTCAGGTATTGTCGATATAGTTGCATTTATTACGAAAATATTAAGAAGTGTTGAAAAGAAATATCAATTATAAACAGGTAGCTAAATTACTATCGGACGATTTATTGTCAACAAAATGTTAGGTACTGCGATATGAAGCAATCTCAATTTAATTATTTTAATCAAGAAACCGAGCATCTGACAAGAATTACACATTTTTTTGGATTCTCATTCATTTTGGAACAAATCTGATCCCTCAATTTGCTTTCAGTCGATGCACAAACATTTCCACACCGCATCAGGAGAAAGCAGTGGCGTAGTATTTTTTCTCCAAAAATATTCAATGCAAAACCCGTACGGACGCCACTAATTGAGAAAATTAAAATGTTTGTGCATTACAAAATGCACCTTGATGCATAGAAGACATGTACCAAATTTTATAAAAACGTCTACAATATTATCTCAGTTATTATAAAAAAACTGATTTTTTTTCAAAACTTTATCACCTACAGGTATAATAATTTTGGGTCTTTATATGGATGGAATCCTCAATTGGTAAAAACATATAGAAATTGGCATTCTTTACAAAATTAGAGGGTACTTAGCAAGAAAAATTTTGATGGACAACCAGTTTCATATATTCCAGATTGCAGTATTTAGTTTCAATATTGGTATCTGAAATATGAAATGTTCCTTAAAATTCAAGTATGAATTGAAACAATATTTTAAAGAATAAATCCGATTTGACAATTTATTATATTAATACTTTTTTTTGTTTGTTCATCTATTTACTATTTTCATTTTTAACATATCTCTAATATAAGCAGCATATGTTTCTTGGGAATAATAAAGTGATTATTATTACTATTTAGAATACTTATTGTTAGACGTTAGGTGTAACATGGCATCCTGTGTTGATACACCACTTCGAAATCCATATTGTCTGTTGGATATAATGTTGAATTTGTCTAGGGAGGATTATAATCGGATTTTCAAAAGATTTCGAATATCTTGGCATATGTTGTTATATGTGAGATATGTCTGTAGTTAATAGCTTCTTGGGGATCACCGGATTTAAATATTGGTTTTACCAGACATACCTATTTCAAACAAGGAAGGAAAATATCCTTTTTCTAAGCATATGTTTAATAAATATGCTAATGGTCCAGAGATATGCTTCACTATACATTTTAAAATTTCAAAGTAACAATTCAGACAATAGAAGTCCGAAATGAAAGTTATCAAGGCCTACTTCAATCTGTCAATCATCTGCAATTGTCGATCTAAATAAAACTCTCGAAGAGAAAACTCATTGATAGCTACCTTTGGAGCACTCGGGACACACGAAAGGTTTCTGTCCCGTATGGAGCATCATGTGGGAAGCCAAGTTCTGTTTGTTGACGAAACTCTTGAGGCAAGTGGTGCAATGGAAATTTTTCTCGCCCGTGTGGGTTCGAACGTGAATATCCAAATGAGCTTTTCGAGAGAAGGTCTTCTTGCACATGTCGCACGAATAGAGTTTGCCGTGACCACCGTGCATTTTCATATGGACGCTCAGGTTGCTGCTGCGCGCGAAAGACTGCTGGCAAACCGAGCACCGAAACGGTCGTTCCCCGGTGTGGGTTCTGATGTGGATGGCAAGCTGGGTTTCGTGTACGTACGTCTTTGGACACGAAGTGCACTCGAAGGGCCTGGCAACTAGAACGATGAAAGCAAAAAGTATTAAATTAGAGAAAAGAATGACCATCGGTTCGGTTATTCAACAAAATATCTAATTTACTTCAGAAACAAGGCATAACTGTAGCATTCAAGACAAATAACAATTGACATTCATTCATTAAGAATTCAAAGTCAGCACGAGACAAATTTAAAAAAATCCGTGGTCTACAAGCTCAAGTGTTTTTTTTTTCTACCATTTATTCTCCATCAAGACCATTAAAATTTTATATGAGTAGTCATATGAGAAAAAACTTAACCTAGATCTTAACCTAATATCACAATGTTACAATATTGGCTAGACTAATTCGCAAAAATTCTTGAATAATAACTCAGACGGACAAGCAAATCCTTCAGACATTTTTTGAAATGTATTTCCGAAGAACAACACTTTATTCTGGGAGGTAGTCTATTAAATATGAGAATACCCACGTTATTTGGCGACTTATATGAAATGACGGACTTTGTTAGAGGTACATGGAAGTTATCATTTGTTCTCGTGTTCAAATTGTGTATTCCACAATTTTTGTGAAATGATCACGAGTTTTGAAAATATGTGTAGATGTTTCAAGGATAAATAAACCTGTGAGCGTAAAAATACCCAGTTCCCTGACATCATTCGGAACACCAGCAATCGTCCTGTTATTCTCTTTTGAGCCAAGAATACATCACCCAAGTTTGAAGACCAACCCCAGAAACCAATGCCATACATCAGTCGTGAATCAACTTGACCATAATAAACATTGATCAACTGTTTTGTGGTTAGAATTGTTTTAATATTCTTCATCATAAAATTTAGTGAGTGTTTCGATACTAGAGAGTCGCAATGTATTTTCCAATTTAGACAGCAATCTATGTGGAGACCTAGAAATTTAACACAAGATGTATGAAAAAGGCATGATACGTCCTCGTTATCGGTAGTTTTTTGTGAATTATCACATGTTTTCTGGTGGTTTCTGAACCTCATATACTGTGTTTTTGTGTCGTTTAGTAAAGGTGGTTAGAAGAAAACCATGCCGAGATTTCACTGATATATTTATTAGCTTTGTGTTCAAGAATAGTGTCAGATTTATCAGAAATGGTCACTGATGTGTCATCGGCATAACAGGTGAAATGAACATTATCAATAGACTTTTCTAAGTCGGTAATGTAGATCAGGACGAGTATTGGACCAAGAACAGATCCTTGTGGTACCCCAGTCGAAGTGTAAATTAACAACGATTTCACGTCTTTCTGGAAATTATTCTTATCTGTATTTCTAATGGACACATACTGCTTCCTATTATAGAGAAATGTTTCAATCCAACTGATGGTCACATTATTAATACCATATTGTACCATAATTTGTAAGCAGGAACTTGATGATTTACGCAATCAAAGGCCTTACTTAGATCGCAGAAGATTTCAACTGGGTACTCCTTAGCTTCGATTAGTCTAACAATTTGATTATAGAAAGAATGTATTGCAGAAGTAGTGCTTCTGTTCCCACAAAATCCATGTTGATTATCTGATATCAACTTATATCGATCCAGGTGGTTTAAGACGCTCTAAATAAGCACATTCTAAAATTTTGAAAATACTGTTGGAACAGTCACTGGTCTATAATTATCTGGAAAGTGTGATGACTGCAATGCCTTATATAGGCCAGACAGGCCGCAGCTTCAACCAGAGATTCGAGAAGCATTTGAGAAGTTACAGATCAAATAAACAAGATTCAACCTATGCCAATAACCTCATAAAAAATGTTTGTTTGAAAGTGGTTGGAAATGGACTTCCATTGTCCAGAAACAAAGAAAGTAAATTCTTTGCATGTGCTTTGAGTCACGACGTTTCAACAATAAACATCTATGATGAACGAGAAAACCGCAGAAGAGGCAACACCGAGAAATCAGATGAACCAACACAGCTTACCCTATGTCTTCCCTATGTGAGAGGTTTATCTGATAAGTAATACCATTCGTAGCCAACTCACAAAAACGAGACCACCCAACAAGAATAGTGACTCCAAATCTACATTTACCGTGTTCCGTGTGAATGTGGGATGGATTATGTTGGAGAAACTAAGAGGCCACCAAATGTGAGAATCGGTGAACACCAGAAAAATCCTTAGCGAGGAGAAATATCGAAGTCGGGAATAGCAGATCAAGTATGGACTAATCAGCATAGCATCGCATGGTCGTAAGCCGAAGTTATCCACAAAGAACAACATTGGTATGGGAGAAAGTTTATAGAGTCGGCATATATTCTGAAAGATGACGTGTTCAGTCAGCCGAGCATAGAGATTCGGAATGTGTGGAAGCCACTCATCACTCATCTAGATCGACTGAGATTTCAATAAAACTCTGTTTCAAGACCGGTCATCAGTAATAACACTCGCCAGAAAAAGGTCGTTGTACCTGAAAATTTCCGAAATGAATTTTTATTAGTTCGGAACGGGCACGCTTTCACATTAATTAACATTGGTGACCTGAGAGAGACCCCACGAAGATCATAATTACCTTTGTAGCAGGTACATTAGTTGCATGCTATATAATAAGGATCCGAGATATCTTGTCGCATTCACACACTTGATAACGACAGTAGATGGTAACTGTTGAAACGTCGTGACTCAAAACACATACAAAGAATTCATTACTTTGTCTCTAAACAATGGAAGTCCAGAAGAATTCTACTAACAGTAATACATTGTCAACCACTTTCAACAGTAAACATCTACTTCGTTATCAAGTATGTGAATGAGACAAGATATCTCGGATACTTGTTATATAGTCTGTGCCATTAGCATGCAACTAATGTACCTGCTGATTTACCAGGTACACCGACCTAAATTGGGTATTCTGGCGTGTTATTATTGATGACCGGTCTTGACAGAGTTTTATTGAAATTTCAATCGATTTACCTGAGTGATAGTGGCTTCCACACATTCCGAATCTCTATGCTCGGCTGACTGAACACGTCATTATTCTGAATATATGCCGACTCTATGAACTTACTCTTATACCAATGTTGTTCTTTGTGGATAACTTCGGCTAAGTTGATTAGTCCATACTTGATCTGCTATTCCCGACTTCGATGTTTCTCCTCGCTGAGTATTTTTCTTGTGTTCACCGATTCTCACATTTAGTGGCCTCTTAGTTTCTCCAACAATCCATCTCACATTCACACGGAACACGGTAAATGCAGATTTTGAAGTCACTATTCTCGTTGGGTGGTCTCGTTTTTGTGAGTTGGTTACGAATCTAGACATTGGAAGTCCAGAAGAATTCTACTAACTCGTAGAAAACATTCACAATTTCACACACAAAATCCGGAAATTCTACACATTCAACCAAAAGGACTGAAATTAAATATACTGGAATCTATAGAAATCAAAAAACATGTAGCTAATAAAAACAACTTAGTACTGAATGATCAAATAGGCCTGTATGGATAGATAGATAGATTTTTATTGAAGCTTTCAATTTGAGTTGAAAAACTCAAGTCAGAAGTACAAATTACAAATAAGTACAGTAAATTATGTATATAAATATAGAAATTGACTTAAAAACTACAATTTCTAAACCTAACTTAAATTATCATTTACCAATTATTAGTGATGTTATTAGTAATAACCCAAATGCCCATTGGCTTCTCTCTACCTACCTATGTAACTTCTAGTAGGTATTTAAGGAGATGTCATCTTTACCAAGGTTAGTTTATAACTCGCTCAGAAGATGATACAGTGTGTCAAAACAACTGTAAGCAATAAATGTTAGTTTTGTGTAAATTGTGAAATAGTATTATCACTCGACCCATTCATTTAAAATTAATTTACACATATTAAAAGCCGAAACTGTAGAACACAACAACATGTATTGCCCAAACACACTAAAAATCACGCCTATGAGACTAGCGAAATAAGGGGATCATTATTAATAAAAAATTCTGAAAAAGTTGAAATAGTCGAGTACGGCCCTGGCAAGCACTGGTTTTGAGCTTCTTCCCTTTAATCTGAAGCTATCGTCCTCTGTCAGTTCCTTCAGAATACATGTCAAAGACTCAGTCAAAGCTCACCTCTACAATTAAGTTCGATCTTTTCATGCCATTATTAGTGTTTTCATTACTTCAATTACCAGCTCTCACTGTATTAATTTGTATTTTTTGTAAATGATTTTCATGTGTTTAAAATTGCTGTTGAATTGGGAGAGGGGGGGGGGTTGTGTGGAAGAGCTATGCTGAACATCGCCTCTCCAAATGATTCAGTGTTTATGTAACATTAATTTGAAGAAAAAGAAGGACACATTATTATTACTATATAAAACCATTGGTTCTCACCAGAACGTTGAGATTTCTTTCGTGTTATATCCTGTAGGTGGCGATCAATTATTTCTTGTCGGATATATTTTGCTGAAACTGTCATTTCCTCTTCTATCTTGATTTCTTCGTGAAGAAATGGTTCACTTTCCTCCTTTATACAAGACTCGTCTTCATTTTTGACTTCACTAAGATCTTCATTTATTTGCACCACAAACATTTTTGGTTGGGCATCTTGATTTGAAACACATTCAATTTCTTCGTTTTCTATCTTAATTTTGATATTTTCAAGTCCGCCACAACTTTCCGTCTCTGATTTGCTGTCGCGTGTCTTCTCTGTTTGCACTTCATCAGATTCGCAAAAATACCGTTCCTCTTTCATTTTCAACAGTGCTTGATTGAGCTCTATATCATTTTTCTTTGACGACAGCACGAAGTCTGAAACGTCATCGAGTTTCTGAATGCAAGTGAAGCATACGTTCTGCGGAAGATTGTCATCAAGCTTAACCTGGCAAAAGGGATTAATGTTACTAACCTCAAACAGGACTATCTCGGAACTATCTAAACATGTCGTTGGAAGTATTTCGTTCCAGGTTTTCTACATTTACTATTATTCAAAAACGTAAAACTACCCAAGCACCAAAGATTACGTTAATTCAACTAAACGCTTATGATAAAGTTAATTTTGTTCCAGAAAGACGCGTATAGTAAAACTGAAGCCGGCTTTCGCTGAGGGAGGCGTGGCCTAATGGAATTTCAGCCACGATTTCTCGCGAGTCGCTGACGAAAGCGTTCAGGGCCTTGGCCGTGAATAAAACTCGACTAAGTTTTAAATTTGTTCGAGAATTTAATTTTCTGCGAACTCTAGAAAGATGTTCTGGAATCTGAAAATAATTATGAATTTCTGAAAGTTATATGTATTAAAATTCAGTATTTTAATGCTAGAATATGACAGGAGTGATGTGGTGATTCAGACGAGGAACAGATGTCTTCAAAGCTGTCTGTATTGAGCTACCCTTGCGCCAATGAGGGACAAAACCCCGTGTCTTAATATTATAATAAAATAAATATTATTAATATAATTTTTATTTTTTCTTACAACTATTGAAAATCATTGGAAATATAGAGAAAATAATTATGATTCTGCGAAACTTGTTTTCGGTTTTTCTCAATTTTAAGCAGTTTAAGAATCAATAAACCACCAAGTTACAAAGACCATTTTAAAGTAGAAATTTCAACAAATAAAATGATCACTCAAAGACCATCAAAATAAAAAAAATATCAAGACAATTGTTCATGGAAAATAAGGGTATTTTTTTCGAAAAATGTACAAAGACAAATTTTTACAAATTTTCATGTAAATTAAATTATTTATATGTGAGAAAAAATTAAATACTAAAAATCGGTTTTTCGCCATTTTGACGGTTAATTTGAGGTTATGTCAAAAGGTGACAGAAAAGTTTTCGATTTTTTTATTATGTACAACTTTTCTAGGTCACTTTTCGTTGCAAATCGCAAAAAAACGTTTTCAACCCCTAAACTGCATCCCAATTTCACCATTTGAAGTGTTTTCGTGTTTAAATATTTTTTTTCTCAAAGTTGAAACCCTAACAGTTTCCACCTGACCCTTGCCTGTTATTTTTTATTTATTTATAGTGTTTAAAATTAGTTTTGACACCAGCCTATTCTAAAAAGTGAGAATAAAAATACCATGGCAGATAAAATGTGTAGGTAGGTATAACTGGCTTCAAACTTTTCAGCCTGTAGAAAATTTGGAACATACATTAAATATTAATCTCACTTCGTGTTAAAGAATAGAAGCATGCCAGCGAGTTTTGATAATAAAGCTCATACAGCAATGGAAGGAGCACAATAAAATACCTCTATTTGCATCACATTTTTGACAACCTCTAAGAGGTACTGGTGCCCTTGAAAACTGTTCAGATTGTCTTGACATACACATAATCTGCAAATATGAGCAAATTTGTGGAAGGGGACAATGTCTGTTTCTGTTCCTCTGATGAACATTTTTTCATACTCCAAATTTGTCTCATCCCTGTTCACCAAAGTTTGCCTAAGGTTTGCATCATTATTTTCTGCAAGGTGTATGAAATCCATGATTTTCTCAAGTGTTTGAATACACTGACTGCAAATATTACTTGGAAGTTCATCTTTGAGCAGAACCTAAGGAAAATCATGTTTTTTTCATGTTTAACAAAGGAAAACGTCAGGTTGTACTATTCCTGATTAGATTGTTTTGAAAATAGTAAACAGATCATTTGAAATCTGGATTTGAAGATATTGAAGAGGTGAAGCTATGTAACCAAAAGGCAGTTGGTGATACTTACTACAATGTTTGTGAGACTATTGAATAAATCCAATATATATTGATATAACTCTAAAGATTTCAAATTTTCTCGGCCTAAACAGAACCGGCAGAGATGTGGAAAATTCAATATAGATATGGCATTATCTTCTTCCATTCCTCTGGTCTTTGCATACAAATATAAAGCTATTATAAATATTGGATTTGGAAATCAAATCTTTTATACTTTTTAGGTTAAGTCATAGACAAGAGAAATGGTGGATTTATGCAGCAGTCATAAGGAAGAATATTCGTCAATGATTGGTTGGTCCGTTTATTCCAACCAATCGCTGACGAATATTCATCCTTATGACTTAAATTTTACGACTTATGACTGCTGCATAAATCCACCATAAAATTTAACAAGGAGTGTTTGATTCCCATAAGACAATGGGGACACTAGTAGAAAGAGATGAAAGAACACTTGTGACGAAATGTGACGAAGTAGGACGTGTCATGGCCGCCGTTCTCTATAGACAGTGACGGACTAGCTCTTGGTATATGAGAGTTACTGCTGACAGTTTTGTTGCTTGGTTCGAGTTCGACTCTGTACTCATATCCAAGTACGTCAATATGACGTGTTGATGCCTCAAGTTTGTGATTGGCTAGAGCTTATTAAACCCTCCTTGTTAAATTTTAGTCTCCTTGGAGTGCTACGACCATCAGCCAAATGTCAATTCTTCTTCTTGAATCTTGACGGACTGAAATCACATGGTACATCAATGTACTCTGTGACTGAAATTTCCATCATCGTGCACCCAAAACTCAGTGAAAACAAAGCAAATTTATTCGTTTGCAACGAGGTGTAGTTTGGTGAAGTGTAATTTACACTAAGTTTTGAATCGAGTGTTGGAGAGTGCATTTTAAACAAAAGAATTAAGAAATTCAATCGACAAACGAATACAAAAATCGAGTGTGATTTACACTTAGTGTAGGAAAGTGCTACACCACGATGCAAAAGAATGAACCTTATGTCTACGGGCAAGTTTTTATATCCACCACATTGGTGTAGTGGATTGTAAACTCATCCTTTGATTTGTCCATTCAAAAATAAATATGCGGTGATTGGTCGAATGGAATCCACCACTCCAATTTGTGTGAATATAAAAACGTACCCTTACTGCATAGACGACAATAAAGTGCACGGCGCGGCACGCTCTATGATTGGTCACCGTAATGGCGGTAAGTTTAAATAACCCAAGAAGAATATTCTTCTTGTAAATGACCGACAAGAGTAAATGCGAGACTAAAATTCAACAAGGAGGGTTTAATAAGCTCTAGCCAATCAGATTCTTGTAGCATCAACTCGTCATAGTGATGTACTTGGATATGAGTACAGAGTCGAACTCGAACCAAGCAACAAAACTGTCAGCAGTAACTCTCATACCAAGAGCTAGTCCGTCACTGTCTATACGGCCATGACACGTCCTACTACGTCACATTTCGTCACAAATGTTCTTTAATCTCTTTCTACTATACTCTATTCCAAATAAGAATACAGTGCTGGAAGCTCGGGCTTCACGCTAATTGGTTAAAATTCAAGCCAGTATCACATCCATATAAGCTGCTTTCGGACAAGGAGACTTTAGTCTCCTTAGATCACCATTGCACAGTTTCTAGGGTCACTGAATCTAGAAGGCCGTGCCGTCCTTTCTAGATTCAGTGACCCTACAGTTTCTAGGGTCACTGAATCTAGTGAACCTAACAGTTTCTCAGCCTGAGCGCCATCTAGCGGGAACGCATTTCGCGAATATGTGTTTTTATTTCGTTATATGGTTTGTTTATTGTATGATTTGATCATATTATAAAAAGTTATATTGTAAAAAGCTTCATTTGTATATTTGCTTTATAATTTACTTCTAATTGGTGAGTCAAATCAATCATCAATAAAAAAATTCTGAATATTTAAATGTGTAACCACAGACCTCAATGAGGTCTGTGTGTGTAACCAGTATTTGAAATGTTGTATATAGATTACCAATATGAGAAATAAAAATAGTCCCATTCTCATTCATACTTCCGTATTCTGTAACCTCTACTTTTGTAGGTGTTCTGTAGACCATTGAAGACACATTTTGTTTTGCTAAAATTGAAGGTCCTATCAATCAAAACAAACCCTTTTTTCTAATTCACTATAGTTCATCCAGAATCACAAAAACCACTTCACGATGTAGTCCCAAACTGTCCAATAAAAATGTTGAGAAGAAAGATTTTTGAATCTGAAGGTTATATCAAGCGACCGAAACTAGAGGAAACTTCGGAAGATCTCCTCGATTTATCACTGGGGAGCTGCAGCCCTAGTGACGTTTCCAAATATTTTCCCAACATTCCCAAAGAACTTGTTTCAACTCTCCAGGAAAAAATTCTGCAGCTACAGCTCGAATTGAACAATAATTTAAGAACATTAAACCTCAAAACACCTCCAGTAGAATACATCTACAATCCTCTAGAGTATGCCTTTGACCCAAACAAACATTACATTACAAAATATTGCACTTCAACCAAAAAAATACTTTTTGTCGGTATGAATCCTGGCCCCTTTGGGATGTGTCAAACAGGAGTGCCTTTTGGAGATCCTGGATGGGTTCGTGAATGGCTCCAAATCGACGGCAATGTTTCCAAACCTGAAATAGAATGCCCCGAACGGAAAATTCTCGGTTTTTCTAGTACAAGAAGAGAACAGAGCGGACAACGGTTCTGGAGTTTCTTTGCTAGATTGTGTAGCTTACCTGAAAACTTTTTCAAACATTCGTTTGTGTGTAACTTTTGTCCTCTGGCTCTCATGAAAGGCAATGGTTGTAACGTCACACCGGCTGAGATCAAGGATTTAAAGGTAGATGAAATTATAAGTGAATTCTAGAAAACCTTCCTCAGGACACCAATTGAAATGTAACTAAATTAATGGTGAAAACTATATTCATCCTGAATTGAGAATTATTTCTACATCCTAGCAGTTTTCTCTTGATTGTAATCTTAGTTGATGGAGGAGATTGTGAATAGTTCCAGCCACGGCAAATAATAATAATATCCGTCCTCTACCTGCACATGCTATGCCTTTGGTTACACTCTACTAGTGTCTATGAGAAAGTATTATTATTGAATTATTAGGTTTCAAAGCACTGAAGTTTATTTGAGCTATCAATTAAGGGTACTTTGTGAGGTGGTTATTCAGCTTTATAAGACAAAAATGGATCTATTAATTATTCTCAACTTAAATTATTCTCAACTTAATTTTATAAAATCAAATTTAAAACATTCTGTGTCTGAATTTCGACTTAACAATTCGAAACTTTTATAATTCCAATTTGACGTCTCGGAATTCTATAATTTCGACTTTGTATTTCGGAATTTTACAATTCCGACATCGTATCTCGATATTTCGACTTTTGTATCTCGGAATTCCGACTTTGTATCTCGAAATTCTGACTTTGTAGCTCAGAATTATATAATTCCGACTTCGAATCTCGGAATTTCGACTCTGTATCTCGGAATTCCGACTTCGTATCTCGATATTCTGAATTATTTATCTGGGGAATCCGACTTTGTATCTCGGATCGTTTATAGGAATTTTTTAATTCCGACTTCGTATCTCGAAATTCTGACTTTGTAGCTGGGAATTTTATAATTCCGACTTTGTGTCTTGGAATTCCGACTTTGTATCTCGGAATTATCTAATTCCGTCAAATCTCAGAATTCCGACTTCGTATCTCGGAATTTTATAATTGCAACTGCGTATCTCGATATTCCGACTTTTTTTTGTAGGGAATCCGACTTTGTATATCGGAATTTCATAATTCCCACTTTGTATCTCAGAACTCCGTCTTTGTTTTTCAGAATTTTATAATTCCGACTTTGTATCTCGGAATTATCTAATTCCGACTTTGAATCTCAGGATTCCGACTTTGTATCTCGGAATTTTATAATTCCGACTTCGTATCTCGATATTCCGACTTTTATATCTGGGGAATCTGACTATGTATATCGGAATTTCATAATCCCCACTTTTTATCTCAGAACTCCGTCTTTGTATTTCAGAATTTTATAATTCCGACTTTGCATCTCGGAATTCCGACTTTGTACCTCGGAATTATCTAATTCCGGCTTCAAATCTCTCAATTCCGACTTAGTATCTCGGAATTTTATAATTGCAACTGCGTATCTCGATATTCCGACTTTTTTATGTAGGGAATCCGACTGTATATCGGAATTTCATAATTCCCACTCTGTATTTCAGAATTTTATAATTCCGACTTTGTATCTCGGAATTCCGACTTTGTACCTCGGAATTATCTAATTCCTGCTTCAAATCTCATAATTCCGACTTTGTATCTCGGAATTTTATAATTGCAACTGCGTATCTCGATATTCCGACTTTTTTATGTAGGGAATCCGACTTTGTATATCGGAATTTCATAATTCCCACTTTGTATCTCAGAACTCCGTCTTTGTATTTCAGAATTTTATAATTCCGACTTTGTATCTCGGAAGTCCGACTTTGTACCTCGTAATTATCAAATTCCGGCTTCAAATCTCACAATTCCGACTTAGTATCTCGGAATTTTATAATTGCAACTGCGTATCTCGATATTCCGACTTTTTTATGTAGGGAATCCGACTTTGTATATCGGAATTTCATAATTCCCACTTTGTATTTCAGAATTTTATAATTCCGACTTTGTATCTCGGAATTCCGACTTTGTACCTCGGAATTATCTAATTCCGGCTTCAAATCTCAGAATTCCGACTTTGTATCTCGGAATTTTATAATTGCAACTGCGTATCTCGATATTCCGACTTTTTTATGTAGGGAATCCGACTTTGTATATCGGAATTTCATAATTCCCACTTTGTATCTCAGAACTCCGTCTTTGTATTTCAGAATTTTATAATTCCGACTTTGTATCTCGGAATTCCGACTTTGTACCTCGGAATTCCGACTTTGTACCTCGGAATTATCTAATTCTGACTTCAAATCTCACAATTCCGACTTAGTATCTCGGAATTTTATAATTGCAACTGCGTATCTCGATATTCCGACTTTTTTATGTAGGGAATCCGACTTTGTATATCGGAATTTCATAATTCCCACTTTGTATCTCAGAACTCCGTCTTTGTATTTCAGAATTTTATAATTCCGACTTTGTATCTCGGAATTCCGACTTTGTACCTCGGAATTATCTAATTCTGACTTCGAATCTCGATATTCCGACTTTTTTGTCTGGGGAATCCGACTATGTATATCGGAATTTCATAATTCCCACTTTTTATCTCGGATCTCCGTCTATGTATTTCAGCATTTTATAATTCCGACTTTGTATCTCGGAATTATCTAATTCCGACTTCGAATCTCAGAATTCCGACTTTGTATCTCGGAATTTTATAATTCCGACTTTGTATCTCGGAATTTTATAATTCCGACTTCGTATCTCGATATTCCGACTTTTTTATCTGGGAAATCCGACTTTGTATCTCGGATAGTTTATACAATTCCGACTTTGTATCTCGAATCGTTTATAGGAATTTTCAATTCCGACTTCGTATCTCGAAATTCTAACTTTGTAGCTCGGAATTTTATAATTCCGACTTTGTATCTCGGAATTCCGACTTTGTGTCTCGGAATTATCCAATTCCGACTTCAAATCTCAGAATTCCGGCTTTGTATCTCGGAATTATATAATTCCGACTTTGTGTCTCGGATCGTTTCTAGGAATTTTATAATTCCGACTTCATATCTCGAAATTCTGACTTTGTAGCTCGGAATTATATAATTTCGACTTTGTATCTCTGAATTATCTAATTCGAATCTCAGAATTCCGACTTTGTATCTAGGAATTTTATAATTCCGACTTCGTATCTCGATATTCCGACCTTTTTATCAGGGGAATCCGACTTTGTATCTCGGATTGTTCATAGGAATTTTATAATTCCGACTTCTTATCTCGAAATTCTGACTTTGTAGTTCGGAATTTTATAATTCCGTCTTTGTATCTCGGAATTCCGACTTTGTGTCTCGGATTGTATCTCGGAATTATCTAATTCCGACTTCGAATCTCAGAATTCCGACTTTGTATTTCGGAATTTTATAATTCCGACTTCGTATCTCGATATTCCGACTTTTGTATCTGGGGAATCCGACTATGTATATCGGAATTTCATAATTCCCACTTTGTATCTCAGAAACCCGTCTTTGTTTTTCAGAATTTTATAATTCCGACTTTGTATCTCGGAATTATCTAATTCCGACTTCGAATCTCAGAATTCCGACTTTGTATCTCGGAATTTTATAATTCTAACTTCGTATTTCAAAATTCTGACTTTGTAACTCGGAATTATATAATTCTGACTTTGTATCTCGGAATTATCTAATTAGAATCTCAGAATTCCGACTTTGTATTTCGGAATTTTATAATTCCGACTTCGTATCTCGATATTCCGACTTTTGTATCTGGGGAATCCGACTATGTATAACGGAATTTCATAATTCCCACTTTGTATCTCAGAAACCCGTCTTTGTTTTTCAGAATTTTATAATTCCGACTTTGTATCTCGGAATTATCTAATTCCGACTAAGAATCTCAGAATTTCGACTTTGTATCTCGGAATTTTATAATTCCGACTTCGTATCTCAAAATTCTGACTTTGTAACTCGGAATTATATAATTCTGACTTTGTATCTCGGAATTATCTAATTAGAATCTCAGAATTCCGACTTTGTATCTAGGAATTTTATAATTCCGACTTCGTATCTCGATTTTCCGACTTTTTTATCTGGGGAATCCGACTTTGTACATCGGAATTTCATAATTCTCAATATCTATCAGATGTAGTTCAATGTCCAGCATGGCTTTAGCCGGGGAAGTAGTTGTTTTCTGTTAGATATTACCAAAAAAGTTACTTCAATTTATCGTAGGTTTTTTCCATTTCCAGAGGAGTCATGTATTGGTTCAATTTTCAATTGAGAATGTTTCTCTTTACAACATGAATCCCTTCCAAGAGAGGTTATCTTGTACGATGGAAAATAGCGACAAAATTCCAACTTTTAGTCGCAGATGATTCCACAACTGACTTGAACATCCTGTTCATATTTTCGAAAAAATCAACATTGATCATTGTTTACATCGTACGTATTTGAAATGTGAATACACTATAGTTACCAATATCCATGCCAAATCAAACAGTATTTTTATTGTTACTCCTAACCGATACTTTTTCTTTTCAAGACCCGCAAGGCACTCGAACTAGCCTGCGAGGACTGGTACCTGAAACTGATCAACGTCCTCCAGCCCAAATGCGTTGTGGCCATCGGCACCTACATAGAAAAAAAGACGAAGGACCTCTTCAAAACCCGCGGAATCGACCACATCAACGTAGCTTACATGCCCCACCCGAGCCCCAGAGCAGTGAACAACCAGAACTGGCATGAAAAGGCAGAAACCTTCCTCCTGAACCACAATCTCATGCCCTATTTCCGCGACTGACATGGCTCTCGCTGAAAACGCAGCCCCCTTGTCCTCCACCGAGCTTTTCTTCATGGAAAAGGCGTTTGCGTTCGCTAAAGAAGCCCTGGCGGCTCAGGAAGTCCCCGTGGGTTGCATTTTCGTGTACAGAGACGAAATAATAGCGCTGGGTCGCAATACGGTCAACGAAACCCGAAACGCGACTCGACATGCCGAGATCAACTGCATCGATCAAGTGTGGGCCTACTGCGATTCGAAGGGCTTGGAATCGAACTTTGTTTTTCCTGAACTGATTGTTTACGTGACGGTTGAGCCCTGTATCATGTGTGCGGCAGCTCTGTACGACTTGAGAGTCAAGAAAGTCGTGTACGGGTGTAGGAACGATAGGTTTGGGGGCCAGACCGTGTTTGATGTGGCAACTGTACTGCAGCCTGCGACCGAGTTGAAGGGCGGGTATAGGGCAGATGAGGCCATGGGCCTGCTGAAGGAGTTTTATAAGGGCGTGAACCCAAATGCCCCCGTCTTGAAGGTTAAATTGAAAAAACAATGAGATAATGAGTTTGTAGCCTTTTTTCAAGTCAGAAACGTTGCTTACCTATGGATTTTTTTCCACTATTAGTTATTTGCACAATTTGGTGAACATATCAAACCAATTACTGCAAGATCCATTGAATTGTCCTCTGCCATTTATCTGTTTAAAATTTATGATAAGATACTAAACCTTTGTAGTAAAAAAACTCCGCTGCACAAGTAATAACAAATAACTTATAACTTAAATGAGTCCGAGAGGTGGCCTACCCATATTTTTGAAAAAAATAATACGATTCTAAGCACGAAAATTTAGAAGGCTATTGAAAAATGAATATGGGGTAAAAACAAATTCTGTAACACTTCTAGTTTAACCGAAAATGGTCCTAGTAACATTTTGTATATTTTCACATTTTTAAAAATCTAGATCATGTTCTGTTCCGACTAAATATCTCTAGCTAATTCCGATATATTGACTCAGAATTCCGAGAAACCGAGTCAAATTTCTGGCTTATTATCTCAGAATTAGCTAATTCCGAAATGTTAGGTCAGAATTATGAGATAATTCTAAGATGACAAGTCAGAATTCTGTATCTCAGAATTATCTAAATCTAAGATACCAAGTCAGAATTATGCTAATTCCAAGATGTTAATCTGACTTAGCTAAATCCGAGATACCAAGTCATAATTCTGACATTATATCAGAATCAGCTAATTCCGAAATGTTAATATGACAGTATCTCAGATTTAGCTAATTCCGAAAAAGTAAATCAGAATTCTGATAAGTCAGAATAGCTGATTCCGAAATGTTAAGTCAGAGGTAATAAATCAGAATTCTGACTCAGTATCTCAGAATTAGCTAATTCCGAGATGTTAAGTCAAAATTCCGACTTTGTATCTCAGACTTAGCTAATTCCAAGAAACTAAGTCAGATTTCTGACTTATCTCAGAATTGGCTAATTCCGAAATGTTAGGTCAGAATTATCAGCTAATTCTGAGATAACAGATCAGAATTCTTACTTAGTATCTCAAAATTAGCTAAATTCCAAGAAACTAAGTCAGATTTCTGACTCATCATCTCAGAATTGGCTAATTCCGAAATGTTAGGTCAGAATTATCAGCTAATTCTGAAAAAACAGATCAGAATTCTTATTTAGTATCTCAAAATTAGCTATATCCGAGATATCCCAGAATGCTGACATCAGAATCAGCTAATTCCGAGATGTTAATTCGACAGTATCTGATTTAGCTAATTCCGAAAAGGTAAATCAGAATTCTGACTTATCATCTCAGAATTAGCTAATTCCGAAATGTTAAGTCAGAAGTAATAAATCAGAATTCTGATTTAGTATCTCAGAATTAGCTAATTTCGAGAAACTAAGTCAGATTTCTGACTTATCATCTCAGAATTAGCTAATTCTGAAATAATAAGTCAGAATTCAGACTTTGTATCTCAAAATTATCCAAATCCGAGATACTAACTCAGAATTCTTACTTGTTATATCAGAATTAGCTAATTCCGAGATGTTAATCTGACATAGTAATCTCAGAATTAGCTAAATCCGAGATACTAAATCAGAATTCTGACACATATCAGAATTAGCTAATTCCAAGATGTTAATCTGACTTAGTATCTCAGAATCAGCTACTTCCGAAAAAGTAAATTAGAATTCTGACTTATTATCTCAGAATTAGCTAATTCCGAGATGTTAAGTCAAAATTCCGTCTTTGTATCTCAGACTTAGCTAATTCTGATAAACTAAGTCAGATTTCTGACTTATCATTTCAGAATTAACTAATTCCGAAATGTTAGGTCAGAATTATCAGCTAATTTTGAGATAACAAGTCAGAATTCTGACTTATTATCTCAGAATTACCTAATTCTGAATTACTAAGTCAGAATTCTGACTTATATCAGAATCAGCTAATTCCGAGATGTTAATCTGACGTAGTAATCTCAGACTTAGCTAATTACGAAAAAGTAAATCAGAATTCTGACAGAATCAGCTAATTCCGAAATGTTAAGTCAGAATTCTCAGCTAATTCTAATGTAATGAATCGGAATTCTGACTTAGTATCTCAGAATTAGCTAATTCCGAGATGTTAAGTAAAAAACTAGAGAATTCTGAGATACTAAATTTGAATTCAGTCTTAGTATCTCGAAAATGATAGGGACTGAGTCAGGGATTTCGTCACTTGCCAATAATTTCACGAAAACTCAGGAAACTTCTTCAACAAACACTTTAATTCGGCAATATCTGACGGAATTTTACATTTGATTGAAGTGCACCAGAGCCGAGAAATCACAATAAAAAATTATTATTTGACAACTGTTTTACTTGCCAAGAGGATACATTCATTAAATTCAGAAATCAACTTCGTTCGAATCAACGAGAAAACAAACCAATGAAAGAACCCGCGCAAAAAACGGCAGATTTTAATTTACAGCGAAAAATCGGTAAACCTATTTCTGCGCGATTTAGCGCCAGTTCGTAGGCAACCCATTATTTGGGTTCAATACAAGTCGGAATTCTGCGAAACTAAGTCTAAATGTCAGTCTTAGTGTCTGCGAATTAGCTAATTCTAGGATACTAAATTGGAATTCTGACTTGACATCTAGGATTTCGGAGATACTGATAGCCGTATGCATAGTCAATCGCCAGCGACTCGCCAGAGTTTCGCCGTTCGCTACGCAAGGATTATAATGCACAGTCGAGCTCCAAAAAAGTGACAACTACACGATAAGTCACATTTTGGCGAAACGCTGGCGATGTACCACTTTTTTGGAGCTCGACTGTGCATTATAGTTCTTGTGTAGCGAGCGGCGAAACTCTGTCGAGTCGCGGGAATTGACTATGCATACGGCTGTGAGTCTCTGGGACTTAGAATCTCTGACTTCTTATTCCCACTTCCGACTTAACATCTCGGAATTCTTAGATACTGTCTGAATTTCAGACTTATTATCTCTGAACTAGCAATTTCTTATATACCAAGTCGCTGAGACAGTATCTCTAAATTCCCAGATACTAAGTCGGAATTCTGAGATATTAAGTCTTCATCTGGGAATCGGCTAATTCTGAGGATAAGTCAGAATTCTGACTTATCATTTCGGAATGCTGATACTAAGTCTCAATGAGATACCAAGTCTCAATGAGGCCAATTGTGACTTTGTATCCCAATAAATATCAAAAAAGTTAAATAAAAAAAAATAGGCCATTATGTTCGGAATTTGCTCTAGATTTCAAAATTATAAAAATATACAAGGTGTTAGATTTGAAAAACTATAATCATTTCCATTGTCGGTGAAACATGAAATGCTACAGAATTCACTTACATCCCAGAAAATTGTATTTTAGTTCTTCAATGGCCCTTTAAATGTTCGTCCTTTGAATCGGATAATTTTTCTCAAAAATAGGAGTAAGCAGTTAAGACCTAGACTTATTGAAACCTTCATCAATTCAAACTGAGAAGCATTGTTTAATTTTCCAAACAATATGTCTAAAATAGGCTCATGCATACAGTACCAAACCTATTAAAATAATAAAAAACAGATAAATTAAATAATTTCCATGTTTAATAACTGTGAAATTAAACTTTAGTGCAGGTATTTGGCAATTCAATGGTCCCTAGAAGTTCTAAAACATTTTTTTTTTCATTTTGAATTTTATTCAGGTCAGTCTGTATTTTTTTCGTTGTTCCCTAAATCACGTTTGGTAAGTGACTCATCTCAGGTTCTTGGTGTAATATGTGGAAATCAGTTATTTATTTTTTATATTTTTTCAATGTGTTTTAACAATTTATGTAAGATTTAATTTTTGATCAAAAAAAAAAATGTAAATAGCTACCTAAAGTTTTTTCAATAAATTGACCCTTTCATTTGGTTTCTTCTTTCTGATTTATTTTGCTACTTTTCATATATATATATATATATATATATATATATATATATATATATATATATATATATATATATATATATATATATATATATATATATATATATATATATATATATATATATATACAATCCTTTAGGAACTCACTATACCTTTGTATAGATTGTATGGCATATGTCCGACAGAAAAGGCTAATACCTCGACAGATATTGAATTATATATGTCAGACATATGTGCAAAGATCCTTACTTTGAAGGAACAACTTTGCAAGAGCTGCAACCGTAGACACGTGTCTACGGTTGCAGAACATTTTGAGGGTTATACCCAATAAATTTTCTACTTATATTTTCATATATTGCCCCTCGCTATATCTATCCTTATTTATATATATATATATATATATATATATATATATATATATATATATATATATATATAGTAGTAGAAAAATTATTGGGTATAACCCTCAAAATGTTCTGCAACCGTAAACACGTGTCTACGGTTGCAGAACATTTTGAGGGTTATACCCAATAATTTTTCTACTTATATTTTCATATATTGCCCCTCGCTGAATACATCCTTATTTGTATTTTCTTGGGTAGGATTGTCACGCTGGTAGCTATAGCTACATCCGTGGCGACGTTAGTTGTTGCCTTGTAAACACAAGGTCTTCTAACCGAAGCCACAAATGTGTGGTTGGCTTCCTGTTGTTGACTTCCTTTGTTTCTATTTTTACATCCAAGTGTTGTACATATTCGCACTTGATTTTACCGTACTGATGAGAGCTTAAGCTCGAAACACGTGTCTACGGTTGCAGAACATTTTGAGGGTTATACCCAATAATTTTTCTACTTATATTTTCATATATTGCCCCTCGCTAAATTCATCCTTATATATATATAAATATATATGTATATATATATATATATAGAAATATGCACTTATCGAACATAATGATAATAATAAAATATGACATGAGATAAGTCTAAAATAATGGTAAGTTATAATTAGAATATGTTGGGTAATTAAAATATGACATAAAACAAAGTAAGTACATCATGTACTGGGTGTTCTTGAAGGTGAGTCATGTATTTTAACAGGATGTAGACCTTATTAAAATGAGCGAAAAAACACTTTCATGAAAATTAATGTAAAAATCTTTTTAAAAACAACATTTTTAAATTATATATACTGGTAATAAGGAAATAGGCCTCAGGTTGAAAGGTTCATTTATACTCATATACGAAAATTGAGTTGATGATGGTGTTAGATAACAAAATTTCGTAAAGTAAACCTGAAATCATCACAAGAAAGCTTATAAAAAGTTTGTCGTAAAGAAGTATTTTTTGGTTTGTTCCAGTTCTGATGATGATACCAGAAAAAAAAATAAATAAATACGCCGAAATATACCGTTTTGTCAGAATAATTTAAAAATCAATTAATTTTTGGAAATTTCATAATTCCATACAGATGGCCCTTTATTTATTACCGTTTCCTTTATCCCTGTGGTGGACAACCTTATCTGGGATTCTCTGTATAACGTAGGTCTTAAATCCTAATCATCAGAACTATTGCTGAACTACATATAAACTTTTCCACTATGGTAGGTATTCAAAATGGACTATTCAGGTGTTTTCATAAAAAGTAGGTAATCAGTTGGTTTACATATGTTAGAACAGTAGGTACCTATCTGTTTATTTGCCTATAAAAAGTCTTTTACAAACGTCCTTGAAACATTCTTGTATGGTAGAGAATATTTATTACCTATGAACCTGTTTATTATGGAAGCCATATTATTTACCTAGGATTTGGTTCAAAATGAATCGACTTTTTATTAAATGAAGTAGAGGAGTACAAAATTTATTGCATAGTAAACACTTGTAGATGCAATATATTATATCATTTTCAGATAACCCATAAATATTTCACTAATGTAATTGACGAAAACATACTATATGCTATTTTTAGAATTACTGAGTGGAGGTCGCTATCTTTGGAAAATTCCTTCACAACAAAGTAGGAATCAGATATAAATATATTATTATTCTCAAACGATCCTCAAAAACAATTGAATTTTGTAGGTATTTGCATGTACAAGTGGTAGAGAAAGGCTACACCATATGGATTTTTTTTTCAAAAAGGTAGGTAATTATTTCTGGAACTTTTCGTTGTCAACCGAAAATATTAAAACAATTTTTAATATAAATTACGTTTTTCATAAACCCCTCATGAATTTTTCAATAGTTTCTTTCTTTCTATAATTTAAAGAAACTATAATAGAGTGTTATCAACTATAGGCATTTTTAAGTGTAGAAATATCGTTTTGTTGGCGTTTTTTAAAATACCATTTCTTCAATCGTCAGTATTTTGAACAAATCTGTATAAAAATTGAATTTTCAGTATCACACATTACTAAAGGAATTAAATACTTTATACTTACTGTCTCATTTTCTTTACATTCATTTTGTAGATATCACAAATTCCATAATCCCTGAACTCAAAACCCCCTATCAAGGACAAAAACTTAATTTTGACAAAAACCTTTTCTACAGTATGATTCTATTAATAGGCTTCTAGGAGTGTGGCATTTTTCCACTTATAGAACTCAGCATTAAAATTGTATAGAAAGCAACTTCAATATTTTTATTCAATCTATCTTACAATAAATTATCATTCTAGTAAATATCTACAAAATAGTCATATAAAAAACATTCAATTCCACAAAAAATCCTAAAACAATCGATAAGCAACACACCTAGAAAAGTTTTATAAACTTAATCTTTTTATAACTAATTATAGTTGTACTGGTGGGTTTAAAATTATGAGACCAAATCAATAACAAAATAAATGAGTGCCTAACAATCTTCGAAGTGAGTGTATATATTGCAAATTATAAAATGAAATGATTTAAATATATCAGTTTCAGAAGCAAAGCAGTTTTTCTTCAAGAATTTGTTGCATGAAAATATCAAAATATTACACCAAGAAATGCATTATCCTCACAAGCGTTAGGTACTCTCTATAACAGGGAATGGAAAAATCAACACTGAATTTCGAGAAAAAAATAAACAGTACAGTTATTATGACACTGGCTCTTCAGAAATGAGATGGCCGTTGGTTTTCTTGTAATCCACATGGGAAATGGGGCTTCGCGACCTACTGGACTCGCCACTGGTGCTGCCGCCACTCGAGGAGGTGCTGCAGGAATCGCTGGAGTCAGTTTCAGAGTCTTCGGAATCCGAAGCATTCACTTTGCTGCGTAACATGTCATTTTCTCTCCTCAAACGCTCATTTTCAATGGTGAGTCTCTCAACTTCTTGTTTGAGCTCTGGCCCACTGTCTTCCGGATCGTCCTCTTCACATTTCTGAAGCCGTTTTGACAACTGTTCGAGCTTGTTTTCAAGAATGAGATACTCTTCGATGAGCTCTCCTTTCGACAAGGCTTGAAACCTCTCCGCTTGCAGACTTTGGTACTGATCGTCAAAGTCTTTTATCAAGAATTGTTCCTCGTCGTCGGGGGAGGAATAGAAGTCCCCATCAGAATCCACACTGAAACTCGAGTCCCTCGTCCTCACGGCCGATGGAGACATCAAATTTTTATCTAGATCTTCGATAAGTCCGTGGTCCTCTAGCAAAAACTGGTTGCTGTTATGCGGCGCCTCTGGTTTGATCAGTTTATTCGACTTTCTGGCATTTTTCAAATACGGATGCCTCCGTTTGGATTTCCCGCGCCTCGTTTTCCGCTTTTTCACAGGAAGCTCGCCTTCGGCAAACCTCGGGCCGACGTCGACTCTGCTGGGTGCGCGCGCAGCGTTTTGTTGGACGACGTCATCTTGGAGAAGCTTTTCGCCCAAATTTAACTCTTCGTTTTTCTGCACGAGTTTTGGGTACAGGTTGCTCATTTTCACAAATGTTGCGCAATTTTACTCGAAGTTTCACTCGGTGTATGAACTATGGCGTCTTATCAGGAAACACTCTGCTCAGCAGCTCGATATGAAATGCACACGACTTGAACGAAATCGCCATTTTAAACACAATTTTATTGTTTTCCACTGGAGCGCTGCGATCGCACCCCCTCAACGCGCCGAAGGAGAGGGTAACTGTGTTGAAGCCCAACCCATATTTTTGACAAAGGGATACGCTAAATGTGGCGTAAAGCGTAATATATTATGAGCTTATTATCAAATCAATTTTTATTATTGGGTTTGTTTATGCTGGGATTGTTCAGTACATAATTGACTTATCCGGCTATGTTTATTACCTAATTATGGCTTTGTTAATACCTACCTAAATAATCCCTTGTCTGCTAATTAGGAATAAAGATCACAGAAAAATCTATCATCTTTCCTTTGTTTCCGAAATAGGTAACTTCTAGAGGTACTTATTGTGCGTGTTCCATACCTATTCTGTAGTTATTTCGTAATAGCTACTTTACTGTTTGGATTTTCATTATTTGAAATTATCTAAATGCTAATGTTGTCTTATGATTTGGTTCATTACGAAATTCCTGTACGACATTTGAATTTAAATTAGGTTGTTAAACTTCTTTTGAAAATGGTTCTTATGTAAGACGTTGACAAGACCGCTCTTCAGCTACGTGCTAAAGAGAACGTAAATAAACACCGATACTTGTTATTGTTGATAAACAATGCTTATTTTTAGAAATAGGTACTCTGCATTTGAAGCTCATTCTCCAGAAAGTGTTGAAATGAGCAGTGGAAATAAATTCTTTCAAACATTTTTGTTGGCTCGTAGACCGATATAAATTTTTTTACGTTAACGAAATTAAAATAAGATTAGGTAGGTACCTATATCTTGGAATGTACCTATACGTATTTTTGCATTATTATTAACAACACCAGAATAGGTACCTATTATTTCATACTTTTGCTCCAATCTATGCATAAGAAAATGAAAAACCACTTTATCTAACCCATTATGTAACGTACATGTAACCTCTGCGAAAAACAATCAATAATAATAAACGTACAGGTGTTTTAGACACTAGCCAATCTTGTACAGTCTATTTTATACATATACCCATCAAAGACGGTGGGCTAGAATTAGGGAAGTATATCATAATCGTTGGTCGGTGTTGAGTAATAAAAAGTGTACTAAATTCACTCGTCATTAAGGACCATGTTAGAAAAAAAATCACCTTCAACCTTCAATGTTTTGCTGCAACAATTATGTTGCAATTAAATGTATGAAAACATTAAACGCCTGTTTATTGAAGAAAATAAGCTTTCAACCTCCAGCTAATATAGGTATCTACGACACAAGTGTATAAGTACCTATCTACCTTTTCATAACTGGTTTTATAAAACTATGAATCTCAAACCAAAACGGAGACAACGACTAACCAGATGTTCATTAAGATTACCCATGCATATCGACATTCCGAAAAAAAGGTTTGAAACTATTATTTCTTTTTACTAGAAATACGTATCCCCAATAATTTTTTTACAGTAGACCAAGAGCGAACCCGTAATGTAGTCCGTATCTCTAACTTTAACAGTCATCTCATCACACAGAAATAAATCTTGGAAAACTGATATTAAAAATTAATTATTAAAATAATCCAGTGGCGAATCTGCAGCATCAGCAAAAAGGCGAAATCCTATATAATTTGTAGAATAAATTGTCAGATGG
Organism: Chrysolina oricalcia; assembly: GCA_944452925.2. Taxonomy (NCBI): domain Eukaryota; kingdom Metazoa; phylum Arthropoda; class Insecta; order Coleoptera; family Chrysomelidae; genus Chrysolina; species Chrysolina oricalcia. The sequence goes on from OX101817.2 coordinate 3,239,984, forward strand.
AGGAAATAGTCAGGGGCGTGTTTCGAGGATTTTTTATTTTCCTCCACAAATATTCATATAGTACATATATAAAGATTCATCGACTAATCATTTGTCTTTTACGAAAGCGTAGAAGTGCCACAAAGGTTTTTTCATCATTTCGACTTTAATGAGTAGATGAGTAGAGTTTATTGACTACGTTACATAATTTGATTACATTTGTATAGCAGGTCCTTGAGAAGAGATTTTTTAGAAATATCTATAGTTAAAATAATATCACCTAGTTAAAAATATGATTAAAAAATATAGTACATATTTAATGTCGAAATTTCGAGATTACTAATGCCGAAATTTCGACTTTTTTCTCGAAATTTCGAGTTTTATTGAAATTTCGTATTTTTTCTCGACATTTCGACTTTAAACTCTAAATTTCGAGAAAAGTCTGAATTATGGTTATAAATTATTCACTTACCAACTTGATTTGTTGCGAAAACCACCTCAAAATTTCGATTCTAATGTCGAAATTTCGACTTTTTTTTAAATTTCTAGTTTGGAGTCGAAATTTCGAAAAAAAAGACGAATTTTCGACATTAATCTCAAAATTTTGACTTTAAAATCGAAATTTTGACATGAAACCCTAGATTTGCTAGAAGATACATTGTCGGGAATTTCCGTTTTCACTCGTGATGTGATAGATGAGCACGCCACTCCTTCCAGGATACCATCATAACAATAGCTTACTGCTCCTCAGCCATAAAACTCAAGATAGCGTTTGTTCTATGATCTGTTATGATATCACCAAGATATCGCGTTAGGAATATTCAAATTTCAAGATACGGATTACGGAATATTGATAAATAGTCAGTTAGTAAACTCAAAAAAAAGCTGTTATCAAACATCCTGCAATTTTTTGGTAGAAGCGATTTTGTTTACTTGAGATCTGCTCCAGTGCAGTTCTCAATGCTGTTTCTGTTTATGGGGTTTATATTTTTGTTTTGATTTAAAATTTTTGACGTTTTACAGGAACCTAACCTCAATTTACCAAAATTAACGCCCTTCTTTAAAACTGTAAATGAACACCCAAAACTTTCCAAAATGATGCAACAATACATAAAGGAGTTAGAACAGGTACATCAGTCCATGTAGCACCACACCCTAATTCATGGAGCCTACCCTCCGTGACTTGAGTAGTCCTTCTTTTATGTTTTTTCCTTGAAGAAATACTTCATTCCCCGATCATTTTCAGGAACCATTCGACGCCGAGGAGTTTGTAGAACGCTTGGCATGGCGAACAATTGCCGAAACAAAAAATGATGGGGACGAAGACGAGTTCAACCCTACTTTGTTGCACGATTCATTCGTACAAGCCATAAAGTGAGTAAAATACGACCAGTCCCATTTCAGTATTCATTTTTTCACTTGCACTTCAGAGACCTCACTCTTCTACAAGACCGACAGCATAAGAAGTGTGAAAAACTCGAAGCTGCTGTCAGAGAAGATGAAGCGATGCTCTTTCAGGAAATATATAATTTACTAGAGGAAAATAAAGTGAGCTACTAAATCGAATATTTGTACCAACTACTAAACTCTAGCATCGTTTCAGCAAGCTATAGATACTTTCCAAGAATTAGACGGGAAGATAAATCATGTTGCCACAAAAGTATTGCATTTGGGTGATCAACTGGACAGCGTTAATGGTCCTAGACTTAGAGTTGTTGATGCTCAACGTTTGATGACACATTTGACTGAGTTTCTATCCACTGGGCCTCCTTCATCATCAATATTCACGGATCCCTATTTAGTAAGTGATATACCTACCTGGGAGAAGATTTACAAGTTCTTCAGAAATTGATTGCAATCTGCTTGAAAAACCATAAAATGAAGATGCTAAAGGATTGAAAAAATAAATAAGTAGATCTTTATTACTCTAATACAATCAATAGATAGGTACAGAAAAAAAAACCTCAACTTGCAGAAAACTCAAAAAACATTGAAAGTGAAATCACAGGATACTAAACTTTTTTGAGTTTCAAACATCAATGGTTCAAGTTTAATGAAATATTGATGCTGTTGAATTTTAGGAAAACATAATTGTATATAATTTCTAATTGTATTGCATTTTTAATGAATCCAAATAACTATTGAGAGAAACCATAAATTCATTTAATAATTATAACTGTATTTTTGCAATAATACCATTGAAGCTAGCAAATGAAGGGTCCAGAGGAAAAACGATGAGGTTCCATTTTTTCCAAAATCGACATTTTAGCGGCAATTGTTAGCTTGTAGCATGAAGTATCAACACACCAAACCTTACAGGGAACAAACAATGAGATTCCATAAAAAACTGCGGTCGAAAGTAGGCAGCACAGTGGACAAACGATGAGACTCGCTTTTCTCAACTTTTTGAAAAGTGGAACCTCATCGTTTTTCCACTGGACCCTTCAAATATTCTGCACCTATTGAAAATGTACCAAAAGTATGTCATCAAATTTTAGAACAAGTTTCACTTATTGGACACTTTATTTGCTGTTTGAATTATTTTCGAGTGTACCAGGATGTACCGTAAATCCGGTGTACAACATTTGGGCTCTCTTTGATCATCCTATATGTTTTTTCGATTTTAAGATCTGCTTCATGTGGTCTTTGTGGATCTTTTTTATGTTCAGTGGTCAGATTCAAGACTGCCAATTCAACCACATTTTGATCAAATTTAATGAGAAATCATGGAAAAAAAGTCAACAATTTTGTTAGAGATTATTAAAAGAATCTGGGTATGTAAGAAAGACGGACTCTGAATGTTTGGGGCGGTACATAGAGATAACTATGTCATCGGCCCCTACTTCTTTGACAGTGCAGTGAATGGGATAGTGGTTTTAGATTTTCTACAAAATCATTTGGGAATTCTGCTACAACTTGTACGTCTAAATGTGTTGAATAATATGTGGTTTCAACTCGTCATGGCATAAGTACATTTTGTAGCTACTCCTTGCCAATGGTTGAATGTGCAACTCAAGACACACATGATCTGATACATTAGCCGGTAAGGTCGCCAGACCTGACACATTTTGCTAATTCTTCCTATGGGGATATATCAAAGGCAAAGTTCCTTGCTGACAGTTATGATAAAAGAAAATATTAAGATTAGAGAAACTTTTGTCACCTTTATGCTAGAAACGGCAAAAGTACGATATTTCAAACATCATTTGAAATGAAACTTTCTAATTCAATCTATTCAGATACTTGTTAGTGCTCATGAATAAAATTGTTAAATTGAATAATGTATTTTCAATTTTATATTGAATAAATCATATTGAATCAGCCTTCAGACTATGATAATTTATTCAGGGCGTTCTTTTTGAAAAATTGAATTTCTGCCATTGGAAAATAGCGAAAATCGATTGTTTTTCCAGAACACCTTGTGTATTCTACATGATTCAAATATTGAGTTTGTTTTGGCACGCCCCTTGGGTACTAGCGTACTTAATCTTTTGTAAATCTCAACAATAAGGTCATGTAATTTTTTCTCAGTTGATTGTTCATTAAATTTCATCAAAATGTGAATAACTTGGCAACGTTGCATCTGATCCATGAAAATAAAGTAGATCAATGAAGCCTACATAAGGCAGATTCTAAAATTGAAAAAACATAGAATGCTCTATTTAAAAGAGAGCCCAAATGTTGTGCCCCGGATTTACGGTATATCCTGTACAATCGAAAATAATTCAAAAAGCAAATCAAGTATCCATTAACTGCGAGAAGGTTTACACAAAGGAAGAAATAATCAGATTTCTGATACATGCAATTTTTGTCCATAGGCATATATTTCAATGTATAAAAGTGTATTAATGTAATATTTAATTTAAATGTTGAACTTATTGTTGGTGTTGCTGGTGAATGTCGGCTGTTTTTAATTATAAAAATCTCAAATAAAGAAATTACACTTCATATTTCACCCAATATTCATAGGAGTTATTTTTGTTTGCAGATAGATGACGCAGCAGATATGATTCAAAAATTGTACATGATATCTCAAGATTTGCCTTCAAAGTAAGTAAATAATACTGAACTAGTTTTTTACTAAATATTTTCGATTTCCCTTATTTCATTAATTTTTTTTATTGATTTTTCGGGTGTGAAACGTTCCTTCCCAATGTCATATGTTGTCAATCATTACAATACTTTGCCACAAGCCGAGACTTGAATGTTTCAGAATCAATTTTGTTGAATTATGAAGTAATTAAAAGAAAACTAGCTAATTATCATTGTCGATAACCTTAATATATATGCACCTTTCAAAGAATATAAAATATTCAACAGTTTCAAATTAAATGTTTGGTTTTCTGAGAAAGTTATAAATAAAATCAAAGAAAGAGATATATACAAAATAGCAAAACAATCCAGATTAGATCACGACTGGTTAGAATGTAAGAAAATTCGAAACATTGTGAACAATTTGATAAGAACAGAAAAAAGAAAATAGGTATTATAAAAAAGTGATTGACGAAAATAAAAATCATAATAAGGCCATGTGGAAATCATTGAAAGAACTACTGAAAGGAAAAAAACAAAATAGTCCTACAAGTATCAACTTTGATGGTGTAGTGATTGAAAATGACATTAATATAGCAAATTCCTTCAACCATTTCTTTGTTCGTAGCATACAAAAAATTGTTCAAAATATAAAACCACTTAACGACTTCAATAATGTTATATATCATATTCAACCACTACAGTTTTTATTTGCTACATTTGAAATGATCAAAATAAGAGATTTGAAACAAATTCTGGAGTTACTCAAGAAAAATAGTCTGGATAATAATGGAATTGATCTTCGTATAGTTAGGATAGCTTTTCAGGCAATTGGAAACTACTTCTTGGATGTTATAAATGCATCGTTAAGAACTGGTACTTTTCCAGATGCTTGGAAACTATCAACAGTAATACCAATTCAAAAAGTGACCAATACTTCAAACTGTTGTGAATTTCGACCCATAAATACCCTTCCTGTATATGAAAAGCTATTGGAAACAGTGGTCAAAGATCAGCTGCTCAAATTTATTAATAATAATATTAATAATTTTATTCACAAAAAGATTGGTACAGAGATGAATTTGACAAATACAACATGGTTGTGAATAAAGAATATACCACGAAGCAGTAGACACTGCTTGTTTGTGGACGTATTCAACAGTGGTTTATATAAAAACTATGCTATGCTAGATTAAGTAACTTAATAATATATAAAATAAATTATTTAAGAAATATCGATATGTACATTGATATAAGAATTTCAGGATGTAAAAGTTGCTATTACAGTGAAGTGAAAGAAAATTAAAATTCTACACTATTCTTATGAGACTAATGTAGGGTCTACTAATATTGGTTGTAAAAATAACTTATGTGAATATCTCAAAGAGAGAGGTATATTAAAAATGTATCAATTATTGGAAACAATAATATAATCATCAACCAACAATCAGGATTTCGACAATCTCATTAATGTGAAACATCCCTACAATTTTTAATAACCCAGTGGAAAACAAATATCAGCAAAAACCATGTAATAGGTGTGTTTTGTTTGGATGCTAAGCGTGCTTTTGAAACTTAACACAGATTTGTTGTTATTGAAACTCCATAGATATGGTATAACGGGCAATGTATTGAATTAGTTCAATAGTTATCTACGTCATAGAACGCATAAAGTGAAGTACAACAATGAATTATCTCATGAATTAGAAACACAGTATGGAGTTCCTCAAGGTTCCATTTTGGGGCCAATATTATTTATTTTGTTTATCAATGATATTATTAATCAAGTAAAAAAATGCCAACTGAAATTATTCGCTGATGACACATTGATTTACTTCGCTGGTGAACCAGATGAAATAGAATCTTCCTTGAATGAAGACTTAAATCGTGTTTCCACATGGTTGTGTGATAATGGACTAATGTTGAATCTTGAAAAGACCAAGTGTATGTCGATAGGGAACAGAAGTAAACTTCTGAAGAATGAATGAAAGAAGAGGATTTTCAAATGACTTTTCTGATCAATGACAGTAAAATTGAGAAGGTAAAACAAGTCAAATCAAGTACTTAGGAGTAATGATAGATGAAGAATTGAATATGAATGCACACTGTGATTATATAAAAAGGAAGGTTGCAAGAAAGGTTCATTTTTTATACAGACTTAACGGTAAAGTTTCTTTTTTTTCCAATTGACTATTTACAAATCAATAATAGCACCTCATTTTGATTACTGTGGAACCCTTTTATTTTTTCTCAAAAATGACCAGTTGAGTACTATTCAGAAAATACAAAATCGAGCCATGAGAGCTATACTCATGTGTACCAGACGTACTTCAATTAAGAACATGCTAGAGATATTATCATTAATGTCGGTAAAACAAAGAATACACTATAATATGTTGGTCTTTGTGTTCAAGCTCAAACATGATATGTTACCGACCTACCTCTGTGATGAACACACTCATAACACTAGAGCTCGAGTTGTTAATGATTTTTATATAAAAACTGAAAACATATTGTGTGACATAATATTCAACAGGGGTCTAACACTTTTTAATAGTTTACCACCAGAGACCAAAAACATCACCTCTTTGAGCCAATTCAAAAAACAAGGTAGAGAATATGTATTGAACCAATGTTGAGTTTGAAGTTCATGTGGTAGTTTTAATATGTTGTATTTTATTGTAATGACTTTTGTTGTATTGTATTTTATTTATTGATAGGTATTTTTAAGGTGTTGTTTTTTGGCGGTTTTATTTTATTTTATTTTCTGTACGTTTCATTCTGTAAGCGCTATTAAATTGTGTGCTAATGATATATATATATATATATATATATATATATATATATATATATATATATATATATATATAATTTTCAGAATTTGCTCTAGATTTCGAATATGTGAAATTAAACATAAATTCTTTATTTAGTCCAAGACTAATGTACATGTGTGAAAAAATAAATAGCTCACATATATAGATAAAAACACTTAAATATGTATCTTAAAGATCGGGTATAATAATTTAGATTGAAATATATTGATTACAAGCAGGCAGCAAGAAACATCATCATCAGTCAACAATTAAAATAACAATAGATCAATAAATATCGCAGTCAAGGACTGCACTCATCAGCATGATGTTCTTTAATTTTAATTTACATATAGATAGCGAATTTGCATTTTTCGCACCTTCCGGGAGGTCATTAAAATTACTCAATCATTTGAAAAAGACTGAATTTTGAAATTTCTTAGTTTTAACAGGCTCAATGAATATATTATTTCTAGATCTGGTGTTTAGAAACGGAGGATATTTTTTCTCTCAGATAATTGGGGCATCACCTGTTCTTATTACTAAAATAAGAACATTGTTTGATATAAGATTCTATCAACTGGTAGCCATTTCATTAAACTCAACATTTCATTTATATGTGTTCGTTTAGAACAGGATAATATTGTTCTAATTGCCCGATTCTGAGGTCATTGTATAAACAGCTCATTTCATTTTGTTGTAGTAAATGTAGATTGGTGGAGCAGTAGTTTCATTAAAAAAATTTAAACCGGAAGTGCTACAGAATTCGTTTTCATCTCAAAAAATCACATTTTAGTTCTTCAATAGCCCCCTACATTTTCGTGCATTGAATTGGATTATTTATTTGAAAAATAGGAGCGTTTTTTCTCAGACTCACCCGGTTTACACAATTAATTATAATAAAGAGTTTGCATTTTGCATCCAAGTCATCAATTATGATTATTATTACAATATCTGAGAACTGTCAATATACTATTTTTCGCAATAGCCAAAACAGTTTTGTATGCTTTTATTGTAGATTTGACAGTGTGAAACGCAAAATAGAAAGGAAATATTGCGATATTGAAAAAACCTTAATTGAAGAGTTTGTGAACGCAATGGCCAACGAAGATCTCAATCGAATGAAAGAGATTGCTAATGTCTTATCACAGTTCAAAGGATACTCCCAATGCATTGACGCCTATATTGACCAAAGTCAAGTGGTTTGTGAATTATCTATTAATACACGTATTGTGGGTGCATTGAAAACTGATTGTTTCAGGGATGCCTATCGACCAAAGATGTGTTTGGCCATCTGTTGACTCTGTGCAAGTACAACAACGACATAATCCGAAGAGTTTTCAACAATCCTGAACAGGTGATGGCCAAGTTTGTACTGAACATCTATCAGTTGAAAATTGTGGAGTACATCGATCAACAATTGAGTTCGAAACTGGGGAGTTACGGCTACCTACAAACTTTATTTGAACTCCATTCGAAGTAAGTATTCATTACCCAAGGTTGCTGACTAAATCTTTGCTAGGATGTCATCGTGCAAATATGTCTTGATTTAATTTTCATTGAAATCAATGTTGCAGAACTAACCAGCTGTCAAACAACTTGGGCATTTTCAACATGGGAAACGACAAAAATTATCTGGCAAAGCTCACCACCAATATTTTCAATAAATATATAAATGATTATATCGGGTAAGTAACATTTGTGTCTTTCGAAATCGCGAGTATTTTCAATGAGTTTTCCTATTGCAGAATAGAATTGAAATGCCTCAAAGAAAGATGTTCTGCGAATTTACAAAAGTATTACGAATCCAAAAACCACCAAAAGAAACCAATACAATCTGGAGGGTGAGTTTGAAAGACGCATAGAATAATAATAGTTGATGACAAAGGAAACTGTGTATAGGTTTAAGAAATATTTATTTGAAAACAGAAAGTCTTTATCACCCATTTTTTGTCATCACATAATATGTCTATATAAAATGCACTTGAAACTAAAAGAAAACTTATTCTGGGAAAGAATGGAATTCCTATGAAGAAAGAAGATTTCATCGATTTTCCAGGACGAAAGTAATCCTCAAAATATGGTTGAATTTGACTAAATCTTATGATTGATTCAATTGCATTATAAAATACCCCGAATATATACATAATTGAAAATGGATTACGTAATCTAAATATACTATAATATATACACCAGTACATGTTATCATCTTAAACATTTCAAAGTTGCTACAATAGTACTTTATTTCAAATAGATAAATCTAATTTACAAAAATATATTCACATAATCATTGATGATGATGGACAAAAATACATTAAATATAAATAGAATAAATCACGTATTGAATAGATAAGGATAAAAAAATATATATGGCTAATGACCAGAGCAGTCTATGCCAAAACATCAAAGTAAAAGTAACTAAAATGAAATATAACATATTGAAATATTAACTAGTAGTAATAACATCACAAATCGTCTAGAATAGCCAATAGACGTTTTTTAAAACAAATAACAGTAATTAATTTTTTAAATGTACCGGTAGCTTATTGAAATTATTCCATCCCTTGAAAAATTAATTATTCATACTTCGTGTCGAATTTGTTTTATTCATGTGGAAATTGTTAATTTGCCTAGTGTTATGATGATGTTTGTCTTTGTTTAAAATCACAAAATCATTGAAGTAAGTTTTACAATCTTTAAAATTAAAACCGTCGTTGAGAAGTGAAGCCTCTTCTTTACTGACAGCCACTGTAGTCAATTTAGCATAAAAGAAATTGCAATGCTGCGTCTGCATTTCAGAACTTTTTTAATGTGTTAATGAAGTTTTTTTTAGTATATTTGGTAAATGTGTTTTTACTAATGTATTTCTTACTTTTATTGGGAGACAATGAGCACTGGAATATAATATGGTGAAATAAACTACAAAAAAACCTTTCACCTTCAACTCAAAATCATCGTTCATTCATATACCTAGTTCCAACATTACTGTCTCTTTTGAAATTGAGTGTATCCCTTTTAGCTTTCAAGACCTTAGAAGAGACTTGCAAGCCGTCATAGGTACTAGAGCCAATATAAACATAGCTCAAATTGAAAACTATGGCGGGGAGACCTTTCTGTCAGAAGAAGTCGCCATCATGATACTCCAGGATACCAAACAAGCTTTCCAACGTTGCCAGCTGGTGAGTCATCTAAAAATGTTTGTTATAATGCTAGGAACAATGTACCTTTCAAGTTTCAGTCATAAGAAAGATAAAAGATACGAACTTAGCCAGTAAGAGAGAGACACAAGTATATTTCATGCGCAACATGAGGACTGATTTGAAAGAATACATATATCAGAAACTTTCTGTTTGGTTCCCAAACCCTGGCATTCACTTTGCCGGGATTAAGTTCAACTTCATTGGTTTCCAACAATATCTTTGGATAATATACTTGTAGTTGAGAATAATGGCCCCAGTACCTTGGGGTACACCTATGTTATTTTCATCTTCCTGTCATCTGATCTGATGATTTATAATGAAATATTAATGAATTTAAATACATCCAGTTAATGATTCTTTGTCTTTAGGATGTATGACTTCGTGACATCAACACATATTTTGACTGTGACACATGTTTCGTTATTTTTTTTTCAGTTATCCAAACCGAAAGAACGTGAATCGAACGCCACCCAGATTTTGGACAGACTGATAAACAGCTTGTTGATCGAACACGTTGATTACGCAGTTGAGCTGGGTCTGCAAGCTGTCCCAGTTGTTGAGGGCCCTAGAAGTCCGCCAGTACTATATTTTTTCAACGTAGTACATCAAAGTAATAATATAACGCATCTGATAGAGAAGCAATTCACAGATCTGGTCGTGCCTTTGGTAGAGTGAGTTTTTTTTATATACTGCTAGGTATACAATGTCATTTCAAGGTCAAACGACAACATGTTCGAATTCAACAAATGATATCTCAATGTCATTGCCACATAATGTTTTAAGCACCAGACATACCCCTGAAGAAGGTCGCCAGAATGTCAATGATTTCGCAAAAGTGGTGGGGGGAGCCAGAACCGGCTCACATCTACTACTAGACAGTTTTTAGTTACGTCCACAGTTTTTATATGAATCAATACCAAGTACCTTCCCCACAAATAACGGAGCTTAATATACCCCTAGGCTACGGTTAACAAATCCATAGAGTCAGAGTTTTGAATTATGTTTCATTGAAAGAAAATATGTTGAGTCACTTATGTTTGATTTTTCAATAGCTTTTGGATGCTTGCATGTAAATTTCATATTGGATCAACTAAGCTCTTTGGGTATAAGGGGTAAAATTTCAAACTGGTTTAAGTTTTATGTTTCCCACATAATTGTTTTCATAAAGCTAGAGCAGCAACTATAAAAAGAGTACAGGACTTCTCTTGGAGTTCCTCAGGGATCTGTCTTGGGGCCGTTAATCTTTAATTTTTTTGTTAACAATATTCCCTGTCATTAATTGACTTTTGAAAAAGTATATGCTTAACAAGAATTGTCTACTAAGCCCTAATCACATAAATAATCAAAATAGTAAAAGAGTTGTTGAAAATTGATATTAAAGTATTGACGTAAAGACGTTGAAGTTTGATGCGAAGTTGTCAAAAAATATTTTTCTCCCACATAACAATCAAAACAAGGTGATATGAAGCAAATATCTGACAGAAAACAACTACCTCTATGGCAAATACTACGTTGAATATTGAGTTATAAAAAAATGTAATCTGGTTTTTCCATTTTGAAACCATCTAATATTTAAGAAAGAATTTTTTCAACTCAAATTATTAACTGGAATTTTTTAGACAAATATAATTGAATCTCAATTTTATTTCGAGATGACTATGTGTTTTTCAGGAATACACCAAAATACAATGACTGCATGCAGAAAAAAAAGTTCGTTTTGGAAGACATCGAGAAGAAAGTAAATACAGGCCTGGACAGGTTAGTATACAAAAAGTCAGCCAGTTACGATTTAAGGACCGGTAGCACCGGGCTGGAGATTGGGTGGCCCGGGTTCGAATCTAGGCTGATCCACATTTTTATTTCAGTTTTTCAATTTCCATTTTTCATGTCTAAATTGCCTCTAACATATTTCGTTATTTTTTTACTTTATGAGATGAAAGTTGCCGATTTCCATAAAATACTTTCAAGTTATATTATACTACTGTACGCTCAAGCTATTTTTGTATGAATCAGTTCAATTCAAGAAATGGAAACTAACCAAACACCAAAACTACTAGCAATGTTCTCTTTGAACCGTACTCTCATGGCCTTTCTAGTTTAACCCACAAACTTTTTATTTCCTTCTGTCTTATCTTTGGGAGTACCCAGGATTTGTTGTAGCTTATACGAAGTTTTGTAAGCCTCCTTCATATTGACAGATCTGAAAGTGTCTTCGATATTCCGAGAAGATCTATTTCGACTTCCGGCAGTGGTTGAGGTCAGACGGCGGCTTCGTGTTGGAAGTCAGGTTAATGTGTATGATGTCCGCAGTCTTAAAGACGTGCATTGACAGAACAAAGATGAAGTGTTAGGTTAAATATTAAAAAGTGTTAAAAATATGGGATTCAGTATTATTGCCTAGAGCAAGACAACTGCATTCCCCCGATAAAACCTCGCTGTCTACGCCGGTGAAAGGCCGGATGGGAACGGATTTCTCGCAGCGGGGCATGTCCAAATAGCGCCGATAGGAAGCTAACGGACAATAATTGAAGAGAGAGAGAGAGAGATATTCCAAGAAACTCGAGGTTCATGTTGCATAACATGTTTTGGAGGGTTTTCCTCTGTTTGAAATCTAAATCTGAAGTCCGCAGAATAACCGTTTTTCAGCCAGGGTGTATGAAATTAGCTGAGGGGACTATGAGAAAAAGTATGTGGGTCAAACAAGGATGGTCATGAAAGTACGGTAAAATCGAGTGTGGCCCAACATGCTAACACTTTATAACTTTAGATGTCTCAATGCCGTCTCTACATGGGCAAAACTATACCTCCAATCGGAACAGAAGAAAAGCGACTTCAAACCTGAGACTGACAATTTTGATACGGTGGCTTCTCCAGTAAGTGAAATCAGTGTTGTGTGAAACGGTCTAACTGCTGATTTGTTACAGGCTTGCAAAGCCGTTTTGAACTACGTTAATGGTATCATTAAAGAAATAAGGGCCAGTCTAGACGGTAATAATGTAACAGCCGTGCTGCAGGAGTTGGGAATAAGACTTCACAGGGTTGTTTACGAACATATGCTGCAGTTCCAGTATAACACAGCAGGTACTTTTTCATTATTTATTCAAGTAGGTATATCCTAGCATACAAGGTCTGGCCACCTAGATCTCCAGACATCAGCAGTTCAGATTTTTTTAAATGACAGTTTGACACTGTTTATGAAACTTTTTTTTTAGGGGCTATGGTGGCTATATGTGACCTAAATGAGTACCGTTCATCTGCTAAACCTCTAGGTCCTCTGGTTTCTGAACTCTTCGACACATTACACTCTCTTTGCAATCTCTTATTGGTGAAGCCAGAAAACCTTCAACAAGTGTGCTCAGAAGATTCCTTGGTAATGAAATTTGAACACTTTTTATATAATACAACATTTTACTAAGTAATATACAAAAAAAAAATTATGGAATTATGTACAGTACAGTAAGTTTTTGATTTTCAGGCAAAATTGGAACGGTCTATCCTCCACAACTTCATACAACTGAGAAGCGATTTTAAAGTACAAAAACAGATGATTTTGAATTTTTAGCAGAATAATCTCCAAAGAATTCATACCTGATGAAGTATGATTTCTAAGCTTTAATTTATTTTATTGTACCTAATTGTTTGAATTGTTATACTATGAATTATTATTTACATTTTATATGAAAAATAAATTCTGTTTTATTGGTAATTTATTTTTTATTTTGATTTTGTTATCCCATTGTCTTACCATTCTCAGATGTCCCTACAGATTTTAGTTAACTTAGAACCAGCCTTAGATTGCAGGGGGGCACAAGTACTTCGACCTAGTAGGTAGATGTTTTTTTTACCTGCTTCATTATTTCATTACAAATTTTTATTTCCATGTTTTCATGGGAAAATTATTTCTTTCATTAGAAATGAGTATAAAAGCTCCGTTTCTAATGTAGAGAAATAAATCAAAGTGTTATCAGCAAACAAATGAATTTTAAAATTTCCTGCTGCTTCAACAATATCTTCAATGTATATTAGAAAAAATAAAGACCCAAGAACACTTCCTTGTGGAACCCCATAACAATTTTAAATTTCCTCAGAGTTTATTATTGAACCTCAGTTTCTGTTATACAGATAATTAGCTATCCATTCCAATGCCTTACCCCTGATACATACACATCTTAATTTTTCAATTAACTTATTGAATATGGCAAAAAAATACTACTCATCTTTCATCAATATTTTTGGGAATCAAGAATGATGATAAACTTTTTTGTTTATTTAATTAAAACATTCTCACTGGAGTTTATGCAATATTGCCAAGCTTTTTCAAAACATCAGTTTCTGGATTTAAATTACATTTTCCCAAAACTTTTTGAACAAACCGTACTAGTTAATAAAACCAAACATAAAATTAAAAATTTATTGAATATTATCAGATTAAATACTTTGATCTTACAGGTAAAAATAAAAAAATATTTCACAGATCGTCATAATTCTAACTAAAAAAAATTACGGTTTTTCCTAATCACTATTTTGAGATAAACCACCATGTACAAAGTCTAATTGGAAAGCCTGGTAGTGATCTTGAAATCATGTTGATTATTTTGGTTGAGGTAAAAATCAAATTGAACAATGTGAACCAGTCCAACTCAGTCGCTGCCCCTGATGCCAACAACAATTTCGACTAGCTATACGATTATGGGAACAAATAAAAAACCGATGCCAAGAAACCCTAAGCTCCTAACGCATACGATATCTATTGGTTTCGTGTACTTCACCTAGCTCGCCTTTGAAATTGAGTTCAATTACAAAATCTAAATCTCTATTGTTTCGTGGATTTGGTTTCATGGTGAACACACCATTAATTTCCTCATTCTTCTTCACCGTCATGTAGTCCTCGAAATAAAACACAGTCTGCTTCCAATGGGTGTAATTAGCATCCGGCGCAGTGGTGAATCCTATCCGCTTGTGACACTTGGTGAACTCCACAGTGAAATAAGTCACTAAAGCTTGGATATAGTCATTCCGCCTAACTGTCAGCATGAACGGAGATGAAAACTCCAAGTCCTCTTTCTTAACTGTGTACAAATCAACTTCCTTGATCAAAGCTGGACCCGTCACAACTTGCTTGGGGTCCACCACATCCACGAGAGGCTCGCTTATGGCTACTTTACGGATTGAGCTCATATCAAAGCCGTACACATCGTCCCACCAATTGATCTTCTCATCTTTGTACTGGCGGTCTTCAATGGCTGTGACAAACAAGGAACAACGATCCGGAAACAGGAGTCCGTCGGGCCTCAACCACTTGTCCCTGGCGAAGAGCACAGTGTCTAACATGCTTTCATAGAAGAGGCAATACCCCATCCACTCCGAGATTATAATGTCCACACCGTCGATGCCTTCGGGCAGGGTGATTTCCTCCACCTTGCCTTTGATGATGGTGATGATGTGATCCAGCTTGTTGGCCTCGACGATCTGCCTGGCGTAGTCCACTATGTTCGAGCATTCCACCGCTAGCACTTTTTTGGCCCCCGCTTTCGCGGCGAACATGCTCAGGATGCCCGTACCGCAGCCGATGTCCATCACCACTTTACCCGCAAACAAATGTTTATTGTGATACATGGAGTTTCTGTAGGTGAGAGTCCTCACTTCATCTTTCAACATTTCCTCGTGTATTCCGAAATGGGCATAGGAGTCGAAGTAGTAATCTCTGGAAGTCATCTCGTCCGCTGGGATGTCCTCCATTTTTTCTTCCTTACAATCCTTGCTAACGTGGTTGTTGACTGCTACTTCCATGGTCTCCATTGTGTTTGGTTCGTTATTCTTCTGCAACGGAAAATGAGAATTTACAACCGGCATTTTTAGCACGTGCAAAATTATGGAGATAAACGTGGAAATGCTCTTAACAACCGAACGAAAACGACTGTTGCAGAAGTGTGAAATGCACCTCGTGTGTTGAAGGACTATTAAAATGGACGTTACCTTTTATCACAGTATAACAAAGAGCAAATAACGCCGTTTTTCTTCGCGCCCAACAACAAGCGCTTGTTAGACACACAAACACGAACTTGGAAGAGACAAGAGATCGGCCAGTATTGCCGTGTTGCCAATAGGAAGACGCTCTACAATTGGTCACTGAAATGGCGGGTAGTTTAAATGACAAGACAGCTGCATGCAAACCGGTTGAAAAATTATCCAAACTAATATAACGTTTAATCTCTATGAGCCAAACTAACCCATACGTAAAAATTATAAAATTGTTACGAATTCAATCTACGGTCCTAGCGGATGGTGGAGCTCGTAAATTGCGCCACTCCTTTGATCCCCGAAAACAAAGAATAACCTCGAATTCAAAATGAGATGACGTAAGTGGGTAGATGGGGAAAAAGAGACAGAATTATAGGTTCTTCAGCATTCCGATCGAGGCACCACCTTGCAAAATTTAGTTTTAATAAAATTCTGATTCATCTCATGCTTTCTGCGATTTTATTTCATGCTTTCCTAGCCGCTTTCCAATTGACCCAGTGAGTAGCTCCAAGTAACTCCGAGGAACTCCGAGGAGTTCCTGAAGTGATATCACAGACCACGAAAGAACATGTTTCTATTGAATAACATGTATTCCTGTCAGTTGAACTGATCCTGAAGTGATCTCAGGGGTGGTTCAGAGCCGCTTTCCAATGAGACAGTTCACTAATGGTCGCCAACTTCGATTTTTGAAATTTTTGTATGAAAAACTAGGAAACTCTGATTTGATTCTTCATACTTTCATTAGTAAGCAATGGAATTGTAGAAGCCACCTATTCAATATAAATTTCCCTGGGTAAGGAATAAATGAGATATTCCAATCTAAAATAATTATCATTAATATCTCCATATCTTCCATATCCAGGGAAATTTTCATTGAAAATCTGGCTTATACTTATATATTGCTTACTAATAAAGGTATAAAGAATCCAATCAGAGTTTCCTAGTTTTCATACAAAAATCGAAGTTGGCAACCTTATTGAACTCTCTCACTGACCCAGTATGTAGCTCCGAGTAACTCCGAGGAGCTCCTGAAGTGACCTCACCACGTAAGAACATGATCCAGTTAAATAACATTTATTCCTGTCAATTGAACTGATCCTGAAGTGATTTCAGGGGTAGTTCAGGGGTAACGAGCTCTCAATAGACGAGGAAAGTGATGTCACAAATGTCATTCTTGTCAAAAACTGATTCCAAACAAACATCCGTCAAATTTAAATCAGCTTGTCCGATTGTTTCCGTAAAGATTTTTCAACTCCTTTCGCTTTAGAAAACAAAATTTAAACAACCAAACACAAACTAATAAGCAAAGCAGCAAATCATCAACAGAGAAAGTCACCTAAAATTCTTTGTTTGGAATCAGTTTTTGACAAGAATGACATTTGTGACGACACACTTTCCTCGTCTATTGGAACTAAATATTCCAAATAATACTTCATCAGCCAAATTCTCCACCTATATTGTATTCTGATTTATCGTTAATGCAAAACTTCACATATGCAGCTAATCAGAGAACAATGCTGGCTTGAAGTTTAATGACAAAACGTTGCAGGCAAACTGAGTTGAAAATGCCTAAAAAAAGTTATTTGTCAACCTTACCTGACTAAAGGCTTGTTCGTATCCTTGCGAATAATCGCGATTTTTTTCAGACTCCACTTCATACGGCGAAGAAAATTGTAAAAGTAACTATTTTTCAATACTTGGTGTTAGATATCACCACATTGCCGAAAAATGACATGACGATTCATCATTCACCGCAATTTTTTCGCCGTAAGAGTCCAGTTGCAGAAAAATTGCGAATATTTGAAAGGGTTTAAGCGAGCCTTAACATTACGTAAACAGAATAATTCTGTTTCGATATAAAGACCATTCATCTGATTCATCCAACTGTTAATTTCATCACTGAAATACATATTTCCGTGATCAGTGATGGATGATGGTGGAATGTGCTCGAGTGTTCTGAACCAATCAAAGGTATTTTACTGTTTAGTTACTTTTATTGGCACTGTTGGCAACGGCAACACTGAGGTTTTGATCACAAAATATCCCCACCTATGATTTTTGTTTATGTAAGTCAGAGACGTCCGAGTTCAAAAATTACTAAATAACAAAATTAAAGTACACTATTTACAAAGTATATTATGTGTTGAACTGTGCTATTAATATTTAAGAAAATGTTTTTGTCTGAAGTTTTGCAATGAGCTAAGAGAGAAGAAAGAAGCATTTATATGATTTAGTAGACTCAATTTGATCAAATTCTCTACGTCTTTGTGAATGAAAAAGCTGTCCAATTAAAATGAAACTGCAAGAAAATTCTAAAACAAGTGGTATTGTTGCTCGATTTCTAATTTGTTGTTTTTATTTAAAGATGCACTTATGCTGCCATATTACTAGAAAATCAACCCATGTAAGTACCTGAAAGTATTTTTTTCAGAATGATAGGAGTTTTGAGAAAATCCAGAGTACTTGGTGCTTTCTTCTAAAATGAATAAGCAAATCAAATTGTAGTGAGAAATAAAATATAAATATTCATGCCTTGGCTTTTGTTTTTGGTCGATCATCATCTTCATTGTTGATTTATATGTGATTCATCTGTACCTATCCCTTTGTTGTCTTGGAGGAATAACTGATTCATCTAGAAAATGGTTTCATCCACATTTCTGACAAAAATGTCTTAGAACTCCCTCATTATATCTAAAGAATGTTTCAGCCTATTTGAGCATTCATATGTAAGTATATTGTCTAAATTACCTTTTAGACTACAAGCCCATATAACAATTTGGGGGGGTCATTTGACCCAGGATGAATCATATTCAGGACGATGCTGTTATTTGAAAAAATAACTTTAGGCACTATGCCGTCAATTCTTGGTGGTGCAAATGACTGTAATAATAATAATAATAATCATTTTTCTTCCGAAGATGTGCTTTTCCGACAAAATATTCTTGTACGGCATTCCTGGTAGATTATGAAATAATAATCTCCTAGAACCTACTCCAGTACAAAAATAATTGGACCGGAAGCCAGAAAAAAATTTCAATTTCCAAAAATAAAAAAAAAAACCTGGATTCCGGTCCCATGATTTTTGCATGGCAGTTTTGGTTCTAGGAGATTATTATCTCATTATCTACCAACGTGAGGAATGCCGTACAAGAACATTTTGTAGGAAGAGCACATCTTCAGATGTAAAATTATTATTATTACAGTCATTTGCACCACCAATAATTGACGGCATAGTGCCTAAGGTTATTTTTTCATATAACCGCATTATTCTGAATATGTTTCATCCTTGGTCAAATGACCTCCCCAAATTGTTATATGGGCTTGTAGTATATTTGTCAATTCCAATAATTATATTAATCATATTTAAATTTGAAATCTTGAGAACAAAGTACATTGTTCAAATCACATTTACAGTTTCTATGGAAACCACTACTATTTATAGTAATTTATTCGGATTTATTTGTACATCCAACAAATGAAGATTATTGTCACCGTAAATTTAAAAATACCACCGAGTATTACCAACATGACATTTAATCAATCGATTTTTTCATGTACAGCAATTGTGATTTTTTTCCCAATTGAAGGACCATTACTAATTGGGCATTTCTTAATAAGTCTTAGAGATTATATCGATTTCTGTTGTATACATTTTTGCAGGAATTCTAGGCCGTTCAAGGTTGAACCATTTGATACATTTCGTGGGTTGGCAATTCTGGAATTGACTGAATGTCCTAGTCACTCAACGAACATTTCATTCGTTCTATTCTTTATTCATAGTGATGGTCTACACATTTATCTATCGCAACTCACCTCTGAATTTCCATTTTGTGCAATACTTTCAACAATAACTGCTTCTTTTACTTCACTAGACGCCATGTTTTAAAATGTCATTGAAACTTCAATCGAAAATTCTGTTCCTGCTATAGAAAACTAAGTACTAGAATTTACAATGAAAATGTAGTGTGGATGTAGATCGGAATGAAGTTTTAGGAAGAGATATTGCGATAACGTCAGGTAGAATGTATGATAACTTTAATTCGATTACGATTGACACAAAAGACGAGGAAAGTGTGTCGTCACAAATGTCATCCTTGTCAAAAACTGATTCCAAACAAATAATTTTAGGTGACATTCTCTGTTGATGCCTTGCTAATTTGCTTATTAGTTTGTGTTTGGTTGTTTGGATTTTGTTTTCTCAGACAAAAGGAGTTGAAAAACCTTAACGGAAACAATATAGGAGTTATAAGACAAGCTGATTTGAATTCGATGGAGGTTTGTTTGGATTGTTTGGAATCAGTTGTTGACAAGAATGACATTTTTGACGTCATCACTTTCCTCGTCTATTCTTTTACTAATAACAGATATTTCAAGTTTCCTCCATTCGTCCCCATTGTCATTCTACAGAAAGCGTGCGCCATCTATAATTATTTGATTGAATTGATATAAAGTATTTTTGGCCATTAGCTAGTGTTCATAGTTTTAGAATCCGATATAAGTTCATGGGTAACAAGCTTTCCCTCAGACCACAAAAAATCAAGTTCCATGTATTCAGTTCAGTTGAGGTACAGTTCAAGGTCAATTCAAGAGTAACAAGCTCTGCTCTATCGAAAAGACAAATAATAAAAGTAATGAAAATAAAACGCTGCGCTGTGGACGCTGCCTAATGTGTTTCTTGTCTTTATAATCAAAACGTCATTTGAATGCTATTCCACATAGGGTGAGTTCGACTGGCCAACACTATTCCATCTTTTTACTCTAAATGTTCTTCAATCGTTCGGGTACAGCCACAAAAACATTAGTTTGACACTCTACAGAATGATTGAAGAACGTTTAGAGTAAAAAGATCGAATAGTGTTGGCAAGTCGAACTCAGCCATAAAGGCAGTAGCAGTGGCACTAGTGGCATTGACTCCGCCCCTTTTGACGCTGTTATTTGAATGAATGACATTGGAATAGATATTTTCAACTAATTGTTTGTTAAAAGCAGTTGAAAGAAATCATAATATACATCATAATTTCAAGATATTTTCAAAATTAGAAATGCGACACTGCTAGATTTTACTGCAAAAAGTTAAGATGAATCAAACTTTCAGCAGCGTGACCTTGCATTTTCAGCTTCGTCAAAACATGTTTGCCATTGGTTATCTTATCAATAGAGGGGGGTGACGCCACTGCAACTGCCACTATATGAAGCAGCCTTTACGGATACTACCTTCCGTCACAGAATAGCTCTATTTTGTGCTTCCGTGAAACTATTGTTTAAATAGAAGTAACCTTATGGGATTAATATTGGATTCAAATGGAGGCGACATGTAGATGGAGTCAGTGATCTCGCCTCCAAGTCATGTCGTAACTTCACTGATCTGGCCTCCAAGTCATGTTGCAACTTGATTGAAAGAATGGTACAGCATTAAAATCAGGGTTTTTTGATTCCCATAAGACAATGGGGACACTAGTAGAAAGAGATGAAAGAACATTTGTGACGAAATGTGACGTAGTTGGACGTGTCATGGCCGCCGTTCTCTATGGACAGTGACGGACTAGCTCTTGGTATATGAGAGTTACTGCTGACAGTTTTGTTGCTTGGTTCGAGTTAGACTCTGTACTCATATCCAAGTACGTCACTATGACGCGATGATGCTACAAGTTTCTGATTGGCTAGAGCTTATTAAACCCTCCTTGCTAAATTTTAGTCTCGGTTCGAGATCACGCCGCTGGATCTTTTGACATTTTATATTTCTTGTAAATCATAATAGATGTCGCTTTTTGAAACGTCATTTATATCAATGTCATCAATGTCAAATTATCAAATAGGCCAAACAGCTGATGGTTGGTTAAGATGGCGAATAACATTTTACACTTTAATTCGCAAAAACTGTTATTTTGAGAGTTTCTCGTCCTACAAGAGTTAGAACTAACAAGGTGAAAAATTGCTATTGTTATTAGCGAAATCTTAAGATATTTGTAGTGAAAATAGATAACCAACTGATTGTCCCATCAGAAACATCGCATTACAATGTTATTGTACCAGTACATCAACTATCTATTAACAAGTATTTATTCCAATCAAATGACACGCAAATGATTTCAGGACCGCAACATACAAAGTCATGTGATTGTTCCATGTTTGGAGCAAACCTTTTAATTGACGTTAATTTGTTAAATTGACTTTGCCCCACTTATCGTTTTTCGCCACAAATTGCATCTGTGTTGCTTTTTATGACCATGCTTACTTTTTAGATACCGAATCAAAATGCCTGGCACTAGCTTAGTAGTTCCTGTAGTGCTGTGGGGTAAATATGCCCCCACACACTGTATATCTTGCATATACCTCTCCAAAGATCTAAAGACTTTAGCTACAGGGTGCTATGATGGACAGATTTGTTTGTGGTAAGTCAAATGAAAGCTTTTTTGCGTTTTCCAAATTATTCCAGTTTATTTTCATTGAAGATTTATAAGCTGTATATCCAAAACAAATAATTATATAGATTAGACCCTTGTAGAGATTAGCAGCAAGTAATAAAATAGTTTATTGAGGATAAATACCCGGTAAAGGAATGTACCATTGAAAATATTGCAAAATTTTTGCTAGTGAATCATCCTATTGATAACAGCACTCTTCAATAAAAATTATACCTGGTGGGATACAAAGAATACATTTTGGGGATTGCCTTTAAAAAAAAACCTTGGTTGAATAAGAATTTTAAAGACTACTGTAACTGTATAATAAATACATTTATTTTCATGAAATAAAAACATAATACAGGTATTATTAATCTTAAGAAACCTTATTTTAGGCAAGTTGATCCTGACACACTCCATATGATTCCAAGATGTTTGTTGGTTGGCCATACAGCTCCAATACTGTGTATATCACGAGCGTCAATGATACAGGATAATAATTACATTGTTTCAAGTTCTGAAGCAGGTGAAATGTGCACCTGGGATTTGACAGATGGTAAATGCAGAGAAGCCATCAAGATGCCACAGGTCCACACCAGTATGCAAGTAAGTTCCTCTCTTTTCCATAACTTGCTCATGGCCTATACACAATATTACTTGTTTCCAAAGAAACTTTGTACTTCTGCCTCTGGAAATAACATTTTTTTAATGAAAACTTCATGTGCTTTCAGTAAGAGAATCCCTTGAAAAAACTTGCTGTTCTACAATACCCTCTACTTGTTATAATTATATAATTTGAGAGTAATGACTGGGATTCTTTTGAATATGTTGTAATATCATAATTTATGAGGCTAAAATAAACACTCAACAAATAATTATCAATAACATTTGCTGAGGTTTTCTCATACATAAGGATTGTTGAATAGTGTTGAGATAATGATTATGCACTGAACTTTAAAAAATAAAAAATAAACTTTTAAAATGGAGAAAGTGTTTAGTAAAAATTTACTGGGATTTATGCCAACAAATCGAAAATACCCACAATTATTATATTACCAAATTTGGATGCATTTTTTTGATCTCTTCAAATAATGGGAACTACCCAAGTACTTTATAAATGTTTTGCAATCAGTGTTTCAGTCTGTGAGTTGTGAATAATACAAGGAACAATAAAATGAAATTATGAATATTACAGAAAATATTGCGTATACATCAAAGGTTACAAATAAGATGGTTATCACATGAAATTAGGTGTAGGAGATAAAAATGTCAATATAAAAAAAAGTACAAAATATAATCATATGAAAAAAAAAATCTGTAACATTCTCAAAGTTAGATCTGAAATAGTTGAAAAAAAAAAGACTAGCTATTCACACACAATAAAAAAATTGTGGAGAATGAAACCCATATTAGCCACAATGTTCCTATACTCGATTGACTGAATCCTTTGATCACGCCGAGAAAATACACAATCCATTGTTAGCATTCAGATAGGGGTGTTATAGAGGTAGTTTAGCATGTTAGTTTTTTAGTGGGACTATTTGAAATACGACAATGGGGTGTTTCTTTTCAGTTATTCACGGTAAGATTAAAAGTATAGGAATAGAATAGTTAATAAATATTGGGTTTTTACATCTAAAAATCTACAATACATTGATGCTCACTTGGCCGATAATAGTTCCTTCCTGTCGTAATGAATCAGTACAACTTGTATTTCTTAGGTTCGAACTGTTATCGCTCAACAGGGACCACGGGAAGGTGTGAGCGCCCCTGATGGGATTTGGCAATGGGCTATTAGTTGAGGAGTGGAATGTTATTTTTGTCAATTAAACTTCAAATTTACCATAAAAAATTACAATTAACATTCAAGAACCTGAGCTCATGGTCAGCCAAAATAATTTGATTGGCTTCAGAATGAAATTCTAAAATGAAGCCGGTGGAAAATAAACAAGCAACTAAAGAATACACTACATTGTTGCTCACTTGGCCGGTAATAGTTCCATCTGATAAATTCTTGATTAACTCAAGGGATCTGTACCGAGTAGGAACTATTACCGCTCGACAAGGACCAGCGAGAAGGTGTGAGCATCCTTGTCGGGAACGTGGGACAAGAATGTTGTGTAGAAGTGACATGTTATGTTCATAAATTGTCATGAAATCGAATTCAACACATATCAGAGAATTCGAACTCAAGATATAGTAATAAAAATAATGATTTATTCACCATGAAGAAGTACAATGCTAAATTTGTGAGTGTAGTTCGAGCAAAACCGAAAACCATTTTCGTTTCATTAATTTATAAAATATCGAAATGTAACAATAAGAAATTTGATGAAATAAAAAGTAGACATGCAAAATGGGCCCGTGGTAGTTGGCTGGTAGAGCATTCTCCTCTCAAGCGTATGGTCGTGGGTTCGATCCACAGATTCACCGACCTCGTGCATGGCATCACTCGGTAAAAGATAAGGGCTACGCCTTCCCTAGCTCGCACAAGTCTCTCGAAGACTTCTGAGGGTTGCGCGTAGGGGTGCAACAGGTTGACGGAAATAACAAAAAAAATTACAAAGATAAAATTACTCAATATACCATGATACTCGAATCAAGTCATATAATGAAACGTTCATCACCTGTTGTGGGTTTTCAAGTTCTGTCCAGAAAGCTAGTGGAATAGTGGCTTGTGAGTGATAAGGAAATTATAGGCTTTTCGATCTTACCCGACCCGAAGCGGTCTCAATTCAGATTTCTAGGAATGAGAGCAAAAATTGGAATGGACTATACTGAATACGAAACGAAACAAGAATAGAATGGATATGCTGTTGGAAGTCCAAACCGGAGCAACTATTCCGTGTGATTAGTTCTGCTCCACGCGAAACCGTCATCGATGGTCGGGCTCCCGTATATATAGGCCTCTACGGGTGAGCATGTCAGCCACTGTGCTCGAGGCAGGGTTCATCTAACCGTAACTGATGCTGTGGCGCTACTGCGCTGCAGCGCTACAGCCCTTACCACCGATGTAGACGGTATAACGAATGAAGCGGAGTTTGCCACACGGAGAATATGCCCCCGACGATTCCCATTGAGGGATTTTGTTCCAAACAGTTTCCCCATTGTTGTGACTATAAGTTGTGACTATAAGTAACTGAAAATTAGAAATATGTTTGCAAACCAAGATGTTAGGACATTCCAGGCTTCTCGAACCCACATGACCGTAAATACGTATTGTATGTAATATCTTCTTACTTGCCTATTGTGACAAGGTTTCTCTTTACAGATCTATAGATATCCACCATAAGTTCCTAAAAAAATAACCTTTCACGTGGAGAACATGTCAGTATGGTGAATAATACAAGAAGCAATAAATAAAATAATGAATAATACAGAAAATATTGTGTATACATCAAAGGTCACATGGTCATCACATGGAATCAGGTGTAGGAGATAAAACGTATCAATAGAAAAAATAGTACAAAATATAATCACACGAAAAGAAAAAATATGTAATGTTCTGAAGTAAGATATGACATAATTGAAAAGAAAAGACTACTCACAATAAACAAATGGTGGAGAATGAAACCCATATTAGCCTCACTGTTCCTCACTTTGATCACGCCGAGAAAATACACAACCCATTGTTAGCATTCAAATAGGGGTGTTATCGAGGTAGTTTAGTATGTTAGTTTGTTAGTGGGGATATTTGAAATACGACAATGGGGTGATTCTTTTCAGTTATTCACGATAAGATTGAAAGTATAGGAATAGCTTAGTTCACAAATATTGGGTTGTACATCGAAAAATGTCTTAATCTACAATGCATTGGTGCTCACTTGGCCGATAATAGTTCCTTCCTATCGTAATGAATCAATAAAACTTGTTTTTCTTAGGTTTGAACTGTTATCGCTCAACAGGGACCACGAGAAGGTGTGAGCGCCCCTGTCGGGAAGGTGGGACAAGGATGTTAGTGTAGAAGTGACATGTTATGTTCAGAAAATGTCATGAAATCGAATTCTACACATATCAAAGAATTCGAATTCAAGATAAAATAAAAATATTAATTTATTCACATACAATGCTGTAATTATAAAAAATTGTATACAAGTATATCAAGAACTCTATGGAAAATAAAGTGAAAAACAAAAATAAAATGACAATATACCATGATACTCGAATTCACGTCATATAATGAAACGTTCATCACCTGTTGTGGGTTTTCACGTTCTGTCCAGGGAGCTAGTGGCATAGTGGCTTGTGAGTGATAAGAAAATTATAGGCTTTTTGATCTCACCTGACCCTAAGCGGTGTCAATTCAGATTTCTAGGAACGAGAGCAAAAATTGGACTGGACCATACTGAATACGAATCGAAACAAGAATAGAATGGATATGCTGTTGGAAGTCGAAACCGGATTCCTGAATGAGTTTCTATTGGAGCAACTATTCCGTGTGATTAGTTCTGCTCCACGCGAAACCGTCATCGATGATCGGGCTCCCGTAAATATAGGCCTCTACGGGTGAGCATGTCAGCCACTGTGCTCGAGGCAGGGTTCATCTTACCGTAGCTGAGCTACAGCCCTTACCACCGATGTAGACGGTATAACGAATGAAGCGGAGTTTGCCACACGGAAAATATGCCCCCGTCGATTCCCATTGAGGGATTTCGTTCCAAACAGTTTCCCCATTTCATTCTTTATCCGTTTGGTACCAGAGTTCGCCAAACCAATTTTTTCTCTCGTCCCTTTCTATCCTAATTGAGAGTTGTGACTATAAGTAACTGAAAATTAGAAATATGTTTGGAAACCAAGATGTTAGGAAATTCCAGGCTTCTCGAACCCACATGACTGTAAATACGTATTGTATATAATTGTTTGTTACTAGGCTATTTTGCCAAAACTCCTCATTGCAGATAGATAAATATCCTCCATGAGTTCCTAGAAAATTAACTTTTCACATGTAGAATATATCAATATGGTGAATAATACAAGAAGCAATAAAATGAAATCATGAATAATACAGAAAATATTGCGTTTGCATCAAAGGTCACAAATAACATGGTTATCACATGAAATTAGGTGTAGGAGATAAAAAGTGTCAATATAAAAATAGTACAAAATATAATCAAACGAAAAAAAAAATCTGTAATGTTCCCAAAGTTAGATCTGAAATAATTGATAAGAAAAAATGTTGTTCACACACAATAAACAAATGATGGAGAAAGAAACCCATATTAGCCTCACTGTTCCTATACTTGACTGAATCCTTTGATCACGACGAGAAAATACACAACCCATTGTTAGCATTCAAATAGGGGTGTTATCGAGGTAGTTTAGTATGTTAGTGGGGATATTTGAAATACGACAATGGGGTGATTCTTTTCAGTTTTTCACGATAAGATTGAAAATATAGGAATAGCGTAGTTCACAAATATTGGGTTGTACATCGAAAAATGTCTTAATCTACAATGCATTGGTGCTCACTTGGCCGATAATAGTTCCTTCCTATCGTAATGAATCAATAAAACTTGGTTTTCTTAGGTTTGAACTGTTATCGCTCAACAGGGACCACGAGAAGGTGTGA
Organism: Chrysolina oricalcia; assembly: GCA_944452925.2. Taxonomy (NCBI): domain Eukaryota; kingdom Metazoa; phylum Arthropoda; class Insecta; order Coleoptera; family Chrysomelidae; genus Chrysolina; species Chrysolina oricalcia. Next base: position 3,267,999 of record OX101817.2, read on the forward strand.
GCGCCCCTGTCGGGAAGGTGGGACAAGGATGTTAGTGTAGAAGTGACATGTTATGTTCAGAAAATGTCATGAAATCGAATTCTAAACATATCAAAGAATTCGAATTCAAGATAAAATAAAAATATTAATTTATTCACATACAATGCTGTAATTATAAAAAATTGTATACAAGTATATCAAGAACTCTATGGAAAATAAAGTGAAAAACAAAAATAAAATGACATAATATACCATGATACTCGAATTCACGTCATATAATGAAACGTTCATCACCTGATGTGAGTTTTCACGTTCTGTCCAGGTAGCTAGTGGCATAGTGGCTTGTGAGTGATAAGAAAATTATAGGCTTTTTGATCTCACCTGACCCGAAGCGGTGTCAATTCAGATTTCTCGGAACGAGAGCAAAAATTGGACTGGACCATACTGAATACGAAACGAAACAAGAATAGAATGGATATGCTGTTGGAAGTCGAAACCGGATTCCTGAATGAGTTTCTATTGGAGCAACTATTCCGTGTGATTAGTTCTGCTCCACGCGAAACCGTCATCGATGATCGGGCTCCCGTAAATATAGGCCTCTACGGGTGAGCATGTCAGCCACTGTGCTCGAGGCAGGGTTCATCTTACCGTAGCTGAGCTACAGCCCTTACCACCGATGTAGACGGTATAACGAATGAAGCGGAGTTTGCCACACGGAGAATATGCCCCCGTCGATTCCCATTGAGGGGATTCGTTCCAAACAGTTTCCCCATTTCGTTCTTCATCCGTTTGGTACCAGAATTCGCCAAACCAATTTTTTCTCTCGTCCCTTTCAATCCTAATTGAGAGTTGTGACTATAAGTAACTGAAAATTAGAAATATGTTTGGAATCCAAGATGTTACGACATTCCAGGCTTCTCGAACCCACATGACTGTAAATACGTACTGTATATAATTGTTTCTTACTAGCCTATTTTGCCAAAACTCCTCATTGCAGATAGATAAATATCCTCCATGAGTTCCTAGAAAAATAACTTTTCACGTGTAGAACATATCAATATGGTGAATAATACAAGAAGCAATAAAATGAAATCATGAATAATACAGAAAATATTGCGTTTGCATCAAAGGTCACAAATAACATGGTTATCACATGAGACTAGGTGTAGGAGGTAAAACGTGTCAATATAAAAATAGTACAAAATATAATCACACGAAAAAAAAATCTGTAATGTTCCCAAAGTTAGATCTGAAATAATTGATAAGAAAAAAAGTTGTTCACACACAATAAACAAATGATAGAGAAAGAAACCTATATTAGCCTCACTGTTCCTATACTTGATTGAATCCTTTGATCACGCCGAGAAAATACACAACCCATTGTTAGCATTCAAATAGGGGTGTTATCGAGGTAGTTTAGTATGTTAGTGGGGATATTTGAAATACGACAATGGGGTGATTCTTTTCAGTTATTCACGATAAGATTGAAAGTATAGGAATAGCGTAGTTCACAAATATTGGGTTGTACATCGAAAAATGTCTTAATCTACAATACATTGGTGCTCACTTGGCCGATAATAGTTCCTTCCTATCGTAATGAATCAATAAAACTTGGTTTTCTTAGGTTTGAACTGTTATCGCTCAACAGGGACCACGAGAAGGTGTGAGCGCCCCTGTCGGGAAGGTGGGACAAGGATGTTAGTGTAGAAGTGACATGTTATGTTCAGAAAATGTCATGAAATCGAATTCTACACATATCAAAGAATTCGAATTCAAGATAAAATAAAAATATTAATTTATTCACATACAATGCTGTAATTATAAAAAAGTGTATACAAGTATATCAAGAACTCTATGGAAAATAAACTAAAGAACAAAAATAAAATGACATAATATACCATGATACTCGAATTCACGTCATATAATGAAACGTTCATCACCTGATGTGGGTTTTCACGTTCGGTCCAGGAAGCTAGTGGCATAGTGGCTTGTGAGTGATAAGAAAATTATAGGCTTTTTGATCTCACCTGACCCGAAGCGGTGTCAATTCAGATTTCTAGGAACGAGAGCAAAAATTAGACTGGACCATACTGAATACGAAACGAAACAAGAATAGGATGGATATATGCTGTTGGAAGTCGAAACCGGATTCCTGAATGAGTTTCTATTGGAGCAACTATTCCGTGTGATTAGTTCTGCTCCACGCGAAACCGTCATCGATGATCGGGCTCCCGTATATATAGGCCTCTACGGGTGAGCATGTCAGCCACTGTGCTCGAGGCAGGGTTCATCTTACCGTAGCTGAGCTACAGCCCTTACCACCGATGTAGACGGTATAACGAATGAAGCGGAGTTTGCCACACGGAGAATATGCCCCCGTCGATTCCCATTGAGGGATTTCGTTCCAAACAGTTTCCCCATTTCATTCTTCATCCGTTTGGTACCAGAATTCTCCAAACCTATTTTTTCTCTCGTCCCTTTCTATCCTAATTGAGAGTTGTGACTATAAGTAACTGAAAATTAGAAATATGTTTGGAAACCAAGATGGTAGGACATTCCAGTCTTCTCGAACCCACATGACTGTAAATACGTATTATATATAATTGTTTCTTACTAGCCTATTTTGCCAAAACTCCTCATTGCAGATAGATAAATATCCTCCATGAGTTCCTAGAAAAATAACTTTTCACGTGTAGAACATTTCAATATGGTAAATAATACAAGAAGCAATAAAATGAAATCATGAATAATACAGAAAATATTGCGTTTGCATCAAAGGTCACAAATAACATGGTTATCACATGAAGTTAGGTGTAGGAGATAAAACGTGTCAATATAAGAAAAGTACAAAATATAATCACACGAAAAAAAATCTGTAATGTTTCCAAAGTTAGATCTGAAATAATTGATAAGAAAAAAAGTTGTTCACACACAATAAACAAATGATGGAGAAAGAAACCCATATTAGCCTCACTGTTCCTATACTTGATTGAATCCTTTGATCACGCCGAGAAAATACACAACCCATTGTTAGCATTCAAATAGGGGTGTTATCGAGGTAGTTTAGTATGTTAGTGGGGATATTTGAAATACGACAATGGGGTGATTCTTTTCAGTTTTTCACGATAAGATTGAAAATATAGGAATAGCGTAGTTCACAAATATTGGGTTGTACATCGAAAAATGTCTTAATCTACAATACATTGGTGCTCACTTGGCCGATAACAGTTCCTTCCTATCGTAATGAATCAATAAAACTTGGTTTTCTTAGGTTTGAACTGTTATCGCTCAACAGGGACCACGAGAAGGTGTGAGCGCCCCTGTCGGGAAGGTGGGACAAGGATGTTAGTGTAGAAGTGACATGTTATGTTCAGAAAATGTCATGAAATCGAATTCTACACATATCAAAGAATTCGAATTCAAGATAAAATAAAAATATTAATTTATTCACATACAATGCTGTAATTATAAAAAAGTGTATACAAGTATATCAAGAACTCTATGGAAAATAAACTAAAGAACAAAAATAAAATGACATAATATACCATGATACTCGAATTCACGTCATATAATGAAACGTTCATCACCTGATGTGGGTTTTCACGTTCGGTCCAGGAAGCTAGTGGCATAGTGGCTTGTGAGTGATAAGAAAATTATAGGCTTTTTGATCTCACCTGACCCGAAGCGGTGTCAATTCAGATTTCTAGGAACGAGAGCAAAAATTAGACTGGACCATACTGAATACGAAACGAAACAAGAATAGGATGGATATATGCTGTTGGAAGTCGAAACCGGATTCCTGAATGAGTTTCTATTGGAGCAACTATTCCGTGTGATTAGTTCTGCTCCACGCGAAACTGTCATCGATGATCGGGCTCCCGTATATATAGGCCTCTACGGGTGAGCATGTCAGCCACTGTGCTCGAGGCAGGGTTCATCTTACCGTAGCTGAGCTACAGCCCTTACCACCGATGTAGACGGTATAACGAATGAAGCGGAGTTTGCCACACGGAGAATATGCCCCCGTCGATTCCCATTGAGGGATTTCGTTCCAAACAGTTTCCCCATTTCATTCTTCATCCGTTTGGTACCAGAATTCTCCAAACCTATTTTTTCTCTCGTCCCTTTCTATCCTAATTGAGAGTTGTGACTATAAGTAACTGAAAATTAGAAATATGTTTGGAAACCAAGATGGTAGGACATTCCAGTCTTCTCGAACCCACATGACTGTAAATACGTATTATATATAATTGTTTCTTACTAGCCTATTTTGCCAAAACTCCTCATTGCAGATAGATAAATATCCTCCATGAGTTCCTAGAAAAATAACTTTTCACGTGTAGAACATATCAATATGGTAAATAATACAAGAAGCAATAAAATGAAATCATGAATAATACAGAAAATATTGCGTTTGCATCAAAGGTCACAAATAACATGGTTATCACATGAAGTTAGGTGTAGGAGATAAAACGTGTCAATATAAGAAAAGTACAAAATATAATCACACGAAAAAAAATCTGTAATGTTTCCAAAGTTAGATCTGAAATAATTGATAAGAAAAAAAGTTGTTCACACACAATAAACAAATGATGGAGAAAGAAACCCATATTAGCCTCACTGTTCCTATACTTGATTGAATCCTTTGATCACGCCGAGAAAATACACAACCCATTGTTAGCATTCAAATAGGGGTGTTATCGAGGTAGTTTAGTATGTTAGTGAAGATATTTGAAATACGACAATGGGGTGATTCTTTTCAGTTTTTCACGATAAGATTGAAAATATAGGAATAGCGTAGTTCACAAATATTGGGTTGTACATCGAAAAATGTCTTAATCTACAATACATTGGTGCTCACTTGGCCGATAACAGTTCCTTCCTATCGTAATGAATCAATAAAACTTGGTTTTCTTAGGTTTGAACTGTTATCGCTCAACAGGGACCACGAGAAGGTGTGAGCGCCCCTGTCGGGAAGGTGGGACAAGGATGTTAGTGTAGAAGTGACATGTTATGTTCAGAAAATGTCATGAAATCGAATTCTACACATATCAAAGAAGTCGAATTCAAGATAAAATAAAAATATTAATTTATTCACATACAATGCTGTAATTATAAAAAAATGTATACAAGTATATCAAGAACTCTATGGAAAATAAACTAAAGAACAAAAATAAAATGACATAATATACCATGATACTCGAATTCACGTCATATAATGAAACGTTCATCACCTGTTGTGGGTTTTCACGTTCTGTCCAGGAAGCTAGTGGCATAGTGGCTTGTGAGTGATAAGAAAATTATAGGCTTTTTGATCTCACCTGACCCGAAGCGGTGTCAATTCAGATTTCTAGGAACGAGAGCAAAAATTGGACTGGACCATACTGAATACGAAACGAAACAAGAATAGAATGGATATGCTGTTGGAAGTCGAAACCGGATTCCTGAATGAGTTTCTATTGGAGCAACTATTCCGTGTGATTAGTTCTGCTCCACGCGAAACCGTCATCGCTGATCGGGCTCCCGTATATATAGGCCTCTACGGGTGAGCATGTCAGCCACTGTGCTCGAGGCAGGGATCATCTTACCGTAGCTGAGCTACAGCCCTTACCACCGATGTAGACGGTATAACGAATGAAGCGGAGTTTGCCACACGTAGAATATGCCCCCGTCGATTCCCATTGAGGGATTTCGTTCCAAACAGTTTCCCCATTTCATTCTTCATCCGTTTGGTACCAGAAATCTCCAAAGCAATTTTTTCTCTCGTCCCTTTCTATCCTAATTGAGAGTTGTGACTATAAGTAACTGAAAATTAGAAATATGTTTGGAAACCAAGATGGTAGGACATTCCAGGCTTCTCGAACCCACATGACTGTAAATACGTATTATATATAAATGTTTCTTACTAGCCTATTGCCAAAACTCCTCATTGCAGATAGATAAATATCCTCCATGAGTTCCTAGAAAAATAACTTTTCACGTGTAGAACATATCAATATGGTGAATAATACAAGAAGCAATAAAATGAAATCATAAATAATACAGAAAATATTGCGTTTGCATCAAAGGTCACAAATAACATGGTTATCACTCGAAATTAGGTGTAGGAGTTAAAACGTGTCAATATAAAAATAGTACAAAATATAATCACACGAAAAAAAAAAAATCTGTAATGTTCCCAAAGTTAGATCTGAAATAATTGATAAGAAAAAAGTTGTTCACACACAATAAACAAATGACGGAGAAAGAAACCCATATTAGCCTCACTGTTCCTACTTGATTGAATCCTTTGATCACGCCGAGAAAATACACAACCCATTGTTAGCATTCAAATAGGGGTGTTATCGAGGTAGTTTAGTATGTTAGTTTGTTAGTGGGGATATTTGAAATATGACAATGGGGTGATTCTTTTCAATTATTCACGATAAGATTGAAAGTATAGGAATAGCGTAGTTCACAAATATTGGGTTGTACATCGAAAAATGTCTTAATCTACAATACATTGGTGCTCACTTGGCCGATAATAGTTCCTTCCTATCGTAATGAATCAATAAAACTTGGTTTTCTTAGGTTTGAACTGTTATCGCTCAACAGGGACCACGAGAAGGTGTGAGCGCCCCTGTCGGGAAGGTGGGACAAGGATGTTAGTGTAGAAGTGACATGTTATGTTCAGAAAATGTCATGAAATCGAATTCTACACATATCAAAGAATTCGAATTCAAGATAAAATAAAAATATTAATTTATTCACATACAATGCTGTAATTATAAAAAAATGTATACAAGTATATCAAGAACTCTATGGAAAATAAACTAAAGAACAAAAATAAAATGACATAATATACCATGATACTCGAATTCACGTCATATAATGAAACGTTCATCACCTGTTGTGGGTTTTCACGTTCTGTCCAGGAAGCTAGTGGCATAGTGGCTTGTGAGTGATAAGAAAATTATAGGCTTTTTGATCTCACCTGACCCGAAGCGGTGTCAATTCAGATTTCTAGGAACGAGAGCAAAAATTGGACTGGACCATACTGAATACGAAACGAAACAAGAATAGAATGGATATGCTGTTGGAAGTCGAAACCGGATTCCTGAATGAGTTTCTATTGGAGCAACTATTCCGTGTGATTAGTTCTGCTCCACGCGAAACCGTCATCGCTGATCGGGCTCCCGTATATATAGGCCTCTACGGGTGAGCATGTCAGCCACTGTGCTCGAGGCAGGGTTCATCTTACCGTAGCTGAGCTACAGCCCTTACCACCGATGTAGACGGTATAACGAATGAAGCGGAGTTTGCCACACGTAGAATATGCCCCCGTCGATTCCCATTGAGGGATTTCGTTCCAAACAGTTTCCCCATTTCATTCTTCATCCGTTTGGTACCAGAAATCTCCAAAGCAATTTTTTCTCTCGTCCCTTTTTATCCTAATTGAGAGTTGTGACTATAAGTAACTGAAAATTAGAAATATGTTTGGAAACCAAGAAGTTAGGACATTCCAGGCTTCTCGAACCCACATGACTGTAAATACGTATTATATATAAATGTTTCTTACTAGCCTATTGCCAAAACTCCTCATTGCAGATAGATAAATATCCTCCATGAGTTCCTAGAAAAATAACTTTTCACGTGTAGAACATATCAATATGGTGAATAATACAAGAAGCAATAAAATGAAATCATGAATAATACAGAAAATATTGCGTTTGCATCAAAGGTCACAAATAACATGGTTATCACTCGAAATTAGGTGTAGGAGTTAAAACGTGTCAATATAAAAATAGTACAAAATATAATCACACGAAAAAAAAAAATCTGTTATGTTCCCAAAGTTAGATCTGAAATAATTGATAAGAAAAAAGTTGTTCACACACAATAAACAAATGACGGAGAAAGAAACCCATATTAGCCTCACTGTTCCTACTTGATTGAATCCTTTGATCACGCCGAGAAAATACACAACCCATTGTTAGCATTCAAATAGGGGTGTTATCGAGGTAGTTTAGTATGTTAGTTTGTTAGTGGGGATATTTGAAATATGACAATGGGGTGATTCTTTTCAATTATTCACGATAAGATTGAAAGTATAGGAATAGCGTAGTTCACAAATATTGGGTTGTACATCGAAAAATGTCTTAATCTACAATACATTGGTGCTCACTTGGCCGATAATAGTTCTTTCCTATCGTAATGAATCAATAAAACTTGGTTTTCTTAGGTTTGAACTGTTATCGCTCAACAGGGACCACGAGAAGGTGTGAGCGCCCCTGTCGGGAAGGTGGGACAAGGATGTTAGTGTAGAAGTGACATGTTATGTTCAGAAAATGTCATGAAATCGAATTCTACACATATCAAAGAATTCGAATTCAAGATAAAATAAAAATATTAATTTATTCACATACAATGCTGTAATTATAAAAAATTGTATACAAGTATATCAAGAACTCTATGGAAAATAAAGTGAAAAACAAAAATAAAATGACATAATATACCATGATACTCGAATTCACGTCATATAATGAAACGTTCATCACCTGATGTGAGTTTTCACGTTCTGTCCAGGAAGCTAGTGGCATAGTGGCTTGTGAGTGATAAGAAAATTATAGGCTTTTTGATCTCACCTGACCCGAAGCGGTGTCAATTCAGATTTCTAGGAACGAGAGCAAAAATTAGACTGGACCATACTGAATACGAAACGAAACAAGAATAGAATGGATATATGCTGTTGGAAGTCGAAACCGGATTCCTGAATGAGTTTCTATTGGAGCAACTATTCCGTGTGATTAGTTCTGCTCCACGCGAAACCGTCATCGATGATCGGGCTCCCGTATATATAGGCCTCTACGGGTGAGCATGTCAGCCACTGTGCTCGAGGCAGGGTTCATCTTACCGTAGCTGAGCTACAGCCCTTACCACCGATGTAGACGGTATAACGAATGAAGCGGAGTTTGCCACACGGAGAATATGCCCCCGTCGATTCCCATTGAGGGATTTCGTTCCAAACAGTTTCCCCATTTCATTCTTCATCCGTTTGGTACCAGAATTCTCCAAACCAATTTTTTCTCTCGTCCCTTTCTATCCTAATTGAGAGTTGTGACTATAAGTAACTGAAAATTAGAAATATGTTTGGAAACCAAGATGTTAGGACATTCCAGGCTTCTCGAACCCACATGACTGTAAATACGTATTATATATAATTGTTTCTTACTAGCCTATTTTGCCAAAACTCCTCATTGCAGATAGATAAATATCCTCCATGAGTTCCTAGAAAAATAACTTTTCACGTGTAGAACATATCAATATGGTGAATAATACAAGAAGCAATAAAATGAAATCATGAATAATACAGAAAATATTGCGTTTGCATCAAAGGTCACAAATAACATGGTTATCACTCGAAATTAGGTGTAGGAGATAAAACGTGTCAATATAAAAATAGTACAAAATATAATCACACGAAAAAAAAAATCTGTAATGTTCCCAAAGTTAGATCTGAAATAATTGATAAGAAAAAAAGTTGTTCACACACAATAAACAAATGACGGAGAAAGAAACCCATATTAGCCTCACTGTTCCTATACTTGATTGAATCCTTTGATCACGCCGAGAAAATACACAACCCATTGTTAGCATTCAAATAGGGGTGTTAACGAGGTAGTTTAGTATGTTAGTTTGTTAGTGTGGATATTTGAAATACGACAATGGGGTGATTCTTTTCAGTTATTCACGATAAGATTGAAGGTATAGGAATAGCGTAGTTCACAAATATTGGGTTGTACATCGAAAAATGTCTTAATCTACAATACATTGGTGCTCACTTGGCCGATAATAGTTCCTTCCTATCGTAATGAATCAATAAAACTTGGTTTTCTTAGGTTTGAACTGTTATCGCTCAACAGGGACCACGAGAAGGTGTGAGCGCCCCTGTCGGGAAGGTGGGACAAGGATGTTAGTGTAGAAGTGACATGTTATGTTCAGAAAATGTCATGAAATCGAATTCTACACATATCAAAGAATTCGAATTCAAGATAAAATAAAAATATTAATTTATTCACATACAATGCTGTAATTATAAAAAACTGTATACAAGTATATCAAGAACTCTATGGAAAATAAAGTGAAGAACAAAAATAAAATGACATAATATTCCATGATACTCGAATTCACGTCATATAGTGAAACGTTCATCACCTGTTGTGGGTTTTCACGTTCTGTCCAGGAAGCTAGTTTCTCTGTTTCATTCTTTATCCGTTTGGTACCAGAATTCTCCACACCAATTTTTCTGTCCTCCCTTTTTATCCTGATCGAGAGTTGTGACTATAAGGAACTGAAAATTAGGAATATGTTTGGAAACCAAGATGTTAGGACATTCCAGGCTTCTCGAACCCACATGACTGTAAATACGTATTGTATGTAATATTTTCTTACTAGCAAATTGTGCAAGATCTCCTCTTTGCAGATAGTTCCTAAAAATACCTTTTCACGTGTAGAACATGTCAATATGGTGAATAATACAAGAAGCAATAAAATGAAATCATGAATAATACAGAAAATATTGCGTATACATCAAAGGTCACAAACAACATGGTTATCACATGAAATTAGATGCAGGAGATGAAACGTGTCAATGTAATAAAAAAGTACAAAATATAATCACACAAAAAAAATCTGTAATGTTCTCAAAGTTAGATCTGAAATAATCGATAAAATAGACTAGTTGTTCACACATAATAAACAAATGGTGTAGAATGAAACTCATATTAGCCTCACTGTTCCTATACTTAATTGAATCCTTTGATCACGCCGAGAAAATACACAACCCATTGTTATCATTATCGAGGTAGTTCAGTATGTTAGTTTGTTAGTGGGATTTGAAAAACGACAATGGGATGTTTCTTTTCAGTTATTCACGATAAGATTAAAAGTATAGGTAGAATAGTTCACAAATATTGGGTTTGTACATTGAACAATGCCTTAATCTACAATACATTGGTGCTCACTTTTCCGATAATAGTTCCTTCCTATCGTTATGAATTATTACAATTAGTTTTCCTTTGATTTGAACTGTTATCGCTCGACAAGGACCACGAGAAGGTGTCAGCGCCCCTGCCAGGATGGGATTTGGCAATGGGCTATTAGTTGAAGAGTGGAATGTTAGGTTTATCAATTATACTTCAGATTTACAAAAATAAAATTACAAATTACATTCAAGAACCTGAATAATTTGATTGGTTTTGAGGAAATTACAGGCTTCTTGATCACACCTGAAATTATTCGATTTCTCAAGTGAGAAAGGAGTATTACAAAATCTTATGAAATAATAGGATCACTAAATGTTTATAATGATTATAAAAATCACAATCAACCACAAAAAACAATCAGCTGGAGACCGCCATATTGTGACGTCAGATGATGTCATTAGCAAAATTGTTTGATATCTCAAATAAAAAAGGAATATTGCAATATAATAATATCACTAAATGCCTGGAAAATTTATAAAAATCACAAATAACCAGAACCAAACACAAAATACAATATTATCTGGTGACCACCATGTTGTGACGTCAACTGAAATTATTCCATTCCTCAAATGAAAAAGGAGTATTACAATTATAATAAATTATTAGTATCACTCAATGTCTGTAAAGTTTATAAAAATCACAATCAACCAGTGAAAACCACAAAAAACAATCAGCTGATGACCGCCATGTTGTGACGTCAGAAGACAGTGCAGTGTTTCAACGAGTAACGGAATAAAACTTCACGTCCGCTCTCTCTGTCAGCTAGCCGAGAAGTGAATCGGAGAGTTTTATCAGCATGATTCAACTTCCCCCACTATTTCGGCCCTCATCGGTAGTTTTCGATCCAGCGTTGCCACGTTTGGTTGATTTCTACTTTTCTATTAGATTTTGGCTTTCTTAACAGAAATTTTGGTAGCTGCTATTTTTCAATCGATTTTTGGTAAGTTTTTATAAATCACAACTAAGCAGAACCAACCATAGCGACGTCAGCTGATGTAATTAGCAACATTATTCGATTTCTTAAATGAAAAAGAATATTACTTTATATAACCAAATAATAAGATCACTAAATGCCTGGAAAATTTACTAAAATTACAAATAACCAGAATAAAACACAAAATACAATATTATCTGGTGACCACCATGTTGTGACGTCAACTGAAATTATTAGCGGAATTATTTCATTTCTCAAATGAAAAAGAAGTATTACAATATACCTATAATAAATTAATAGAATCACTCAATGTCTGTAAAGTTTATAAAAATCACAATCAACCATTGAAAACCACAAGAAACAATCAGCTGATGACCGCCATGTTGTGACGTAAGAAGACAGTGCAGTGATTCATCGAGTACCGGAATAAAACTTCACGTCCGCTCTATCTGCCAGCCAGCCAAGAAGTGAATCAGAGTGTTATCAGCATGATTCAACTGCACCCACTCTGTCGGCCCTCATCGTTAGTTTTCGATCCAGCTGCCACATTTGGTAGATTTCTACTTTTCTGTTAGATTTTGGCTTTGTTAACAGAAATTTTGGTAGCTGTTTTTTTAAATTTATTTTTGGAAAATTTTTATGAATCACAGCTAACCAGAACCAACCACAAAAAACATTAAACTGGTGACCGCCATGTTGCAACGTAAGCTGATGTCATTAGCAAAATTGTTCGATTTCTCGATTGAAAAAGGAATATTACTATATATAATCAAATATTAAGATCACTAAATGCCTGGAAAATTTCTAAAAATCACAAATAACCACAACCAAACACAAAATACAATATTATCTGGTGACCACCATGTTGTGACGTCAACTGAAATCATTAGCAAAATTATTCCATTTCTCTAATGAAAAAGGAGTATTACAAATATAATAAATTATTAGGATGACTCAATGTCTGTAAAGTTTATAAAAATCACAATCAACCAGTGAAAACCGCAAAAAACAATCAGTTGATGACTGCCATGTTGTGACGTAAGAAGACAGTGCAGTGATTCATCGAGTAACGGAATAAAACTTCACGTCCGCTCTCTCTGTCAGCTAGCCGAGAAGTGAATCGGAGAGTTTTATCAGCATGATTCAACTGCCCCCACTCTGTCGGCTCTCATCGGTAGTTTTCGATCCAGCGTTGCCACCTTTGGTAGATTTCTACTTTTCTATTAGATTTTGGATTTCTTAACAGAAATTTTGGTAGCTGCTTTTTTTTTTAATAGATTATTGGTAAATTTTTATAAATCACAAATAACCAGAACCAACCACAACAAACAATAATAAGCTGGTGACCGCCATGTTGCGACGTCAGCTGATGTAATTAGCAAAATTGTTCGATTTCTTAAATGAAAAAAGGATATTACTTTATATAACCAAATAATGAGATCACTAAATGCCTGAAAAATTTATAAAAATCACAAATAACCCGAACTAAACGCAAAATATAATAGTATGTGACCACCTTGTTGAGATGTCAACTGAAATTATTAGCAGAATTATTCCATTTTTCAAATGAAAAAGAAGTATTACAATATACAATAAATTAATAGGATCACTCAATGTTTGTAAAGTTTATAAAAATCACAATCAACAAGTGAAAACCACAAAAAACAATCAGCTGATGACCGCCATGTTATGACGTCATATGACAGTGCAGTGATTCATCGAGTAACGGAATAAAACTTCACGTCCGCTCTCTCTGTCAGCTAGCCGAGAAATGAATCGGATAGTTTTATCAGCATGATTCAACTGCCCCCACTCTGTCGGCCCTCATCGGTAGTTTTCGATCCAGCGTTGCCACCTTTGGTAAATTTCTACTTTTCTATTAGATTTTGGATTTCTTAACAGAAATTTTTGTAGCTGCTTTTTTTTATTAGATTATTGGTAAGTTTTTATAAATCACAAATAACCAGAACCAACCACAACAAATAATAAGCTGGTGACCGCCATGTTGCGACGTCAGCTGATGTAATTAGCAAAATTGTTCGATTTCTTAAATGAAAAAAGAATATTACTTTATATAACCAAATAATAAGATCACTAAATGCCTGGAAAATTTATAAAAATCACAAATAACCAGAACTAAACACAAAATACAATATTATCTGGTGACCACCTTGTTGTGACGTCAACTGAAATTATTAGCAGAATTATTCCATTTTACAAATGAAAAAGAAGTATCACAATATATAATAAATTAATAGGATCACTCAATGTTTGTAAAGTTTATAAAAATCACAATCAACGAGTGAAAACCACAAAAAACAATCAGCTGATGACCGCCATGTTATGACGTCATATGACAGTGCAGTGATTCATCGAGTAACGGAATAAAACTTCACGTCCGCACTCTCTGCCAGCCACCCGAGAAGTGAATCGGAGAGTGTTATCAGCATGATTCAACTGCCCCCACTATTTCGGCCCTCATCGGTTGTTTTCGAGCCAGCGTAGCCACGTTTGGTTGATTTCTACTTTTCTATTAGATTTTGGCTTTCTTAGCAGAAATTTTGGTAGCTGCTATTTTTCATTAGATTTTTGGTAAGTTTTTATAAATCACAGCTAACCAGAACCAACCACAAAAAACAACAAACTGGTGACCGCCATGTTGCAACGTAAGCTGATGTAATTAGCAAAATTGTTCGATTTCTCAAATGAAAAAGGAATATTACTTTATACAATCAAATAATAAGATCACTCAATGGAAAATTTCTAAAAATCACAAATAATCACAACCAAACACAAAATACAATATTATCTGGTGACCACCATGTTGTGACTTCAACTAAAATCATTAGCAAAATTATTCCATTTCTCTAATGAAAAAGGAGTATTACAAATATAATAAATTATTAGGATCACTCAATGTCTGTAAAGTTTATAAAAATCACATCAACCAGTGAAAACCTCAAAAACAATCAGCTGATGACCGCCATGTTGTGACGTCAGATTAATCGATTAACGGAATAAAACTTCACGTCCGCTCTCTCTGTCAGCTAGCCGAGAAATGAATCGGATAGTTTTATCAGCATGATTCAACTGCCCCCACTCTGTTGGCCCTCATCGGTAGTTTTCGATCCAGCGTTGCCACCTTTGGTAGATTTCTACTTTTCTATTAGATTTTGGATTTCTTAACAGAAATTTTGGTAGCTGCTTTTTTTTAATAGATTATTGGTAAGTTTTTATAAATCATAAATAATCAGAACCAACCACAACAAATAATAAGCTGGTGACCGCCATGTTGCGTCGTCAGGTGATGTAATTAGCAAAATTATTCGATTTCTTAAATGAAAAAAGAATATTACTTTAGATAACCAAATAATAAGATCACTAAATGCCTGGAAAATTTATAAAAATCACAAATAACCAGAACTAAACACAAAATACAATATTATCTGGTGACCACCTTGTTGTGACGTCAACTGAAATTATTAGCAGAATTATTCCATTTTACAAATGAAAATATATAATAAATTAATAGGATCACTCAATGTTTGTAAAGTTTATAAAAATCACAATCAACGAGTGAAAACCACAAAAAACAATCAGCTGATGACCGCCATGTTATGACGTCAGATGACAGTGCAGTGATTCATCGAGTAACGGAATAAAACTTCAGGTCCGCACTCTCTGCCAGCCACCCGAGAAGTGAATCGGAGAGTGTTATCAGCATGATTCAACTGCCCCCACTATTTCGGACCTCATCGGTTGTTTTCGATCCAGCGTTGCCACGTTTGGTTGATTTCTACTTTTTAATTAATTTTGGCTTTCTTAACAGAAGTTTTGGTAGCTGCTATTTTTCAATAGACAACTAAGCAGAACCAACCACAGCGACGTCAGCTGATGTAATTAGCAAAATTGTTCGATTTCTTAAATGAAAAAGAATATTACTTTATATAACCAAATAATAAGATCACTAAATGCCTGTAAAATTTATAAAAATCACAAATAACCAGAACAAAACACAAAATACAATATTATCTGGTGACCACCATGTTGTGACGTCAACTGAAATTATTAGCAGAATTATTTCATTTCTCAAATGAAAAAGAAGTTTTACAATATACCTATAATTATTTAATAGAATCACTCAATGTCTGTAAAGTTTATAAAAATCACAATCAACCAGTGAAAACCACAAGAAACAATCAGCTGATGACCGCCATGTTGTGACGTCAGATGACAGTGCAGTGATTCATCGAGTACCGGAATAAAACAATAAACTGGTGACTGCCATGTTGCAACGTAAGCTGATGTCATTAGCAAAATTGTTCGATTTCTCAATTGAAAAAGGAATATTGTTCTGTAACTCCAGAACATATACGTTTCATAACTAGATTAATTTTGTTTGTAATTACAATTACTTTGATTTTATCATTTTTATTATTATTCCTATTATTATTATTATTATTAAGTTGGTACTATGCATTTGTCGCGTATAGAAAATTGAATCGAGCAATTTCATTATTGACTGCTCCGTATTTCCCGTTCAGTTTCCTTTGCCTTTTTTGCACCTTTTTTTATCCATACCGATCGTGACTACCAAGTGGAAGGAGAGAAGACAGACCGATACGAACAGTGCCGTGATATTTCTCTCTCGATATAAAACCCAGAACAGAACAGCCCTTGCTGTAATTTTGGCCAATTTCGCGATATATTTCGTGTGATCACTTAGTACCTAAAAACTAAATCGGAAAGAACAGGAAGAGGTCGCACCATTGCATCATCCCCTTTTCCGGCTTCCTGTCAACGTCTGGGTAAGTCAATTTTCCCATTGAAACTGATTTTGCTCGTTATACCGAATCGTTCAAATATTTACACAATTGAACAACCACCAAATATTGGTCCAGGAAAAATTATATCGGCGTTCCGAAAGTAATTAAGTACAGTCCGAGTTTCTTATTATTATTATAGGATATTATTACATAAGCGAACTCAAAACATTGGTCCTTCGAGCCGGATCCTTTATATTTTTTCTGTATCTCGAAAGGTGATTGTTGAATTTTTTTGTAGCTTTCAAGTGCGTAGTACCATTTTTGTTTGAACTATTCTGCTTTCCATTATTATTGCGATCTATCTATATTCGATCTGACAATTGCAGTTTTGCGTATTTTACTAAGTATTTCACGAAGTATTGCGGTTGTTATTTCATTATATTTGAATATTCATTTACAATTTCGAATTTATCCAGGTACGGAACGTTAAAAGTAGAGTGAGTTTTTTGTACCGGTTGGTATTTACTTTTTATACTACTACCGGTGTTTAGGCTTTTTGAGTGCAGCAACTTGTCGTCTCGAATATTTTTTTGAAATTCTTCCGAAAGATTTTCAAGAAAATGCCACAGGTCACTGATGATCAGAAGGTCTTGCGTTACAAGGCCATGCGGCAGACGGCCTTAAATCAATTCTCATTAATCGAAGCTTCGGCATTAGAAGCCAAAAACGACTCTACTAAACATACCAACTTCAAAGTGAGATTTCGCAGTTTGCAAAAATTATTAAAACTTTTTGAAAAACATCACAATTCCATTATCGCCTTGATTGTATCAGACGCGGATGCTTTAAACGTTGAAAATAAAATCAGTGAAGATTTTACTCGGAGAGTGCATGAGATAGAAACTATTCACTATGAATTGTTTGAAATTAGTCTGGAAAACAGTGTCCTTGAATCGACAATGGCACCACCAGTCGTTCATACTAAAGATAACATACATTTACCAAAAATAAACTTAATTAATTTTACAGGGGATATCAAAACTTATCCTACTTTCATAGAGATGTTCAATGCTCTGATTCATAATAGCAAATCGTTATCAAATATTGAAAAATTTCATTATTTGCTCTCAGTTTTGAATGGGCCACCCATGACTCTTTTAAAAAATATACCTTTGGTAGGCGACAACTACAAAATTGCGTACGATACATTGGTTGAACGGTACGACAATAAACGTTTACTGGCAACCACTTACTGGAAAGCAGTGGAAAATTCTTCTATTCTTACAAATGAGAATGTTCATGGTTTGCGGAATCTCATTGAAACCTTCACTGAGAATATAATGGCCCTAAAAAACATGGGGTTTGACACAGACTCTTGGGATTTCATTTTGACTTTTATGTTATTGGATCGTTTGGATCCTTACACTCGAAAATTATTTGAACAAAACCATGCTTCAAATGATATACCTGAATATTCAGATGTGAAGAAATTTATACTAGAACACTGTACCGCATTGGAATCATGCCTTTTGAGTGGTAAAAAACATAAATCGCTAGAAGTATCAAAATCAAATTTTTCCAATTATTCTAATAATTATCAAACTTCTCGGCCTACAAAAACAGCTTTTTTAGTTAAGACAAACAATTCGAATATATGTTTCTTGTGCAAATCGAATCATATAATTTACCGATGTCCAACTTTCATCGGTAAAAACCCTCAGCAACGTTATGATATTGTCAAAAACCAGAAAGCTTGCATTAATTGTCTCGCTACTGCACATTATTCTGCTCAGTGTACATCAGATAAAAGATGTAGTATATGTAAAAAATTTCATCATTCTTTGTTACATAACGATAATTACTCCCGTAAAAATTTGCAACCGTTTACAAACTATACACTATCTTCCTCAAATCAAGATATTAGTAATGTATTGAGTGAAACTACTCAACAAATGCATAATTCGAATATTACAACAGATCCTACAAGAACTCTTACTGTAGGTATGTTACTCAATGATCACGAAGTCATCCTAGGACTAGAAGACATGTGTACTTCTGCAAAGTCTGGAATTCATTGTGAAATTACTGCACTTGACAATCCACAGCAATATTTCAACTTAGACGCTATAATCATTGAGAAAATATGCGACTCGATGCCTTCAGTTACCTTTTCAAAAGAAAATCTCCCCTTAGTTGGGAATTTGGACCTTTCAGATCCAAATTTCAATCAGAAGGGCAATATAGACATACTTTTGGGAGCTGATGTATATCCTTACATTTTAGTTGAGGGGCGAATATGTCAAGGACCTGATAAGCCAGTCTATATCAATACTGTTTTTGGTTGGACATTGATGGGAAAATTGGCGTTTTCCGCATCACCTACTTTAACAAAAAATATCCAGACGTATTTTACAACTTCCAAACCGTTGGATGAAACTTTGAAACGTTTTTGGGAGATTGAGGAAGTTCCAGATGTAAAAGTTTTTTCCCCTGAACATGAATTTTGCGAAAACTATTTTTTAAAAACAACTACCACTGATAAAAAGGGAAGATATATTGTATCTTTGCCATTTAGAGTTACAGTTCCCGATTTTGGCGATACACGGTCTGTTGCCATGAGGCGTTTTTTCTCCCTAGAAAATCGTTTATTACAAAATGAAAAACTTTACAGTACCTATTCACAGGTTATTCGCGAGTACCTTGATAATAATCATATGGAATTAGTTGCACCACCTGTAACTTCCGAAATGAATAATTATTTTTATATTGCTCATCATGCAGTTACAAAAAAGGAGTCTACAAGTACTCCTTTAAGAGTTGTTTTCGATGCATCCAGTCACGCATACAACAAACTTTCTTTAAACCAAACTTTATATACCGGTCCCAAATTGCAAAAGGACTTGGTTTCAATTTTACTCAATTTCCGTATTCACAAATATGTTTTTACCTGCGATGTGAAACAGATGTTCAGGATGATTTTGGTAAACCAAGCACAAAGAAACTTTCAACGAATTTTATGGCGTTTTTCGGCAACTGAGCCAATCTCAGATTACCAACTGAATCGCCTTGTATTCGGGGTAGTTAGTTCACCATACTTGGCAATAAGAACTCTCCTCCAACTCGCATCTGATCACATTGATTTACCTTTAGCTTCTCAAATTTTGAATCACGATACTTATGTGGATGACATTGTTTCGGGAACAGACTCTTTCGAAACAGCTTTATCTATGAAAAAACAGCTGATTGAACTACTGGCCAGAGCTGGCTTTGAAGTCAGAAAGTGGGCTAGTAATGAGTCCAACCTACTTTCAGATTTACCGAAAGATTTCATTCAAGAGCAGGCATTTTCATTAGATTTAGAAAATGATGCAACTTTAAAAATACTTGGTCTCAAATGGCATCCTACTTGTGACACATTTTGCTACTCCTTCAATGGTCTCTCAAACAAAGCGGGTACGAAGAGAAATATACTTTCGGAACTTGCCAGAATATTTGACCCTTTAGGGTTTCTGACACCAATTACCATTTTTGCGAAACAACTCATACAGATTTTGTGGGGTCTAGGACTGGGCTGGGACGAAACACCTCCCAATGAGGTAATTTCTAAATGGGGAAGATACAAATCTGAACTCAATTCTCTTTCGAATTTAAAAATTCCCCGACATTTGGAAGTAACTAATGCTCTCACCTGTTCTTTGATAGGCTTCGCAGATGCTTCTGAAAAAAGTTACTGTGGGGTGGTTTACTTTCGAGTTGAATACAATAATTTGCATTTCAAAACCGCGTTTGTTTGTGCCAAATCTAAAGTGGCACCGTTGAAGAAGGTATCCCTCCCTCGTTTAGAGCTCCTCGGGGCTGTTTTAGTAGCCAAACTTCTTAAATTCGTATTAAATACCTATCTTGAGAAGATTAAATTTGATAATATTTTTGCTTTTACTGATAGTACAGTTGCACTTTCTTGGATAAAAGGTTCTCCCCACCTATGGAAAACTTTCGTTAGTAACCGTGTTACATATATTCAAGAAAGAATATCTCCTAGTCATTGGTTTCATGTTCCATCTCTGTTGAATCCCGCAGATTTTGGATCACGGGGAATTTTCCCGACGGAACTTTCAAAGTGTTCTATGTGGTGGGAGGGGCCTGCATTTTTGAAAACTTCTTCCGTTACGTGGAATTTTAGCCAGGTCAATATTTTGTCTTCTAGGGAAGAATCTGAGGAAAAAAGAAATGTTACCTTACATACTTCGATCAGTCCGAGTCTATTTGATTCCATCCTGAAAAACTATTCATCTTTATCCAAGATCAAACGAATCCTTGCATACATGCTTCGGTTTTTACATAATACTAAAAAGGAATCAGTAAAACGGAGTGGTTTCCTCACTCTTACAGAGATGAGAAGTGCGTTACTGCTTTTTGTCAAACATACACAAATTAATCATTTTGTATCCGAAATAACCTCGGTTGAAAGGGGAAAACCACTTTCAAAACCGCTCAGAAAATTAAATCCGTTTCTAGATAAAGAAGGATTTCTACGGGTAGGCGGTCGCTTATGCCACTCCCAACTAGAATATGATAAAAAATATCCAATAATTTTACCGAACAATTCCAAGTTTACGAATTTATTAATCGAAGATATTCACAAAACATATTTGCACACCAGTATACAAACCACACATTTTCTGTTGCTTCAAAACTTTTGGATTTTTTCCGCCAAGAAATTAATAAGGAAAATCATCTCCCGTTGTCATACTTGTTGGAAAATAAATCCAAGTACTTTTCAAGCTCCGATGATGGGCGATTTGCCCGATTTTCGAGTATCAAAACTGAAGCCATTTTCAGTAGTCGGTATCGATTTTTGTGGACCATTTCTTGTTTCTATGAATAGGTATCGCGGGTCCAGAAGCACCAAAGCATATGTTTGCCTATTTATTTGTTGTTCCACAAAAGCTCTCCATTTAGAGCTTGCCTCAGAGCTTTCTACAGAAGCCTTTCTTGCCGCATTTCGGCGTTTTCTTGCAAGAAGGGGTAGATGCTCCAAGATTGTTTCGGATTGTGGAAGCAACTTCATTGGAGTTGATAGATATTTGAAGCAAATTTTTTCATCGGTTATTTCGAAGGAAGCTATAGAATGGGAATTTAATGCTCCTGCTGCAAGTCATATGGGTGGGATTTGGGAAGCCAATATAAAAGCTGTTAAATCACATCTGGTTCGGGTAGTAGGGGGTCAAATACTCACTTTCGAAGAGTTTACTACAGTCCTAACACAAATAGAGGCTATATTGAATTCAAGGCCGCTGTGCCCTGTCAGTTCAGATCCAAACGACCTGACAGTTCTAACCCCAGGTCATTTTTTGACATTAGAGCCTCTGACAGCATTACCAGACCCTGATTTTTCTCATATAAAAATAAATAGACTTAGTCGCTGGCAACTTTTGCAACGTATTCATAGAGATTTTTGGAATAGGTGGCACAGCGAGTACTTACACACGCTACAGCAAAGGGAAAAATGGAATTTACCTACAACTCCAGTTCCACTCGGTACGATGGTTCTGATAAAGAACGAAAGTATATCTCCTTTGAATTGGGTTTTGGGTCGTATAATAAAACTATATCCAGGTCCTGATGGCGTGGCGAGAGTTGCCGAGGTCAAAACTGCTAAAGGGCAACTTACACGTCCTCTTGTGAAATTATGTCCCTTACCTAATAACTAGTTCTTAAAATGCCCTAGGCATTTTCATGGGGGTGGGGATGTTCTGTAACTCCAGAACATATACGTTTCATAACTAGATTAATTTTGTTTGTAATTACAATTACTTTGATTTTATCATTTTTATTATTATTCCTATTATTATTATTATTATTAAGTTGGTACTATGCATTTGTCGCGTATAGAAAATTGAATCGAGCAATTTCATTATTGACTGCTCCGTATTTCCCGTTCAGTTTCCTTTGCCTTTTTTGCACCTTTTTTTATCCATACCGATCGTGACTACCAAGTGGAAGGAGAGAAGACAGACCGATACGAGCAGTGCCGTGATATTTCTCTCTCGATATAAAACCCAGAACAGAACAGCCCTTGCTGTAATTTTGGCCAATTTCGCGATATATTGCGTGTGATCATTTAGTACCTAAAAACTAAATCGGAAAGAACAGGAAGAGGTCGCACCATTGCATCATCCCCTTTTCCGGCTTCCTGTCAACGTCTGGGTAAGTCAATTTTCCCATTGAAACTGATTTTGCTCGTTATACCGAATCGTTCAAATATTTACACAATTGAACAACCACCAAATATTGGTCCAGGAAAAATTATATCGGCGTTCCGAAAGTAATTAAGTACAGTCCGAGTTTCTTATTATTATTATAGGATATTATTACATAAGCGAACTCAAAACAAATATTACTATATATAATCAAATATTAAGATCACTAAATGCCTGGAAAATTTCTAAAAATCACAAATAACCACAACCATACACAAAATACAATATTATCTGGTGACCACCATGTTGTGACGTCAACTGAAATCATTAGCAAAATTATTCCATTTCTCTAATGAAAAAGGAGTATTACAAATATAATAAATTATTGGGATCACTCAATGTCTGTAAAGTTTATAAAAATCACAATCAACCAGTAAAAACCACAAAAAACAATCAGTTGATGACCGCCATGTTGTGACGTAAGAAGACAGTGCAGTGATTCATCGAGTAACGGAATAAAACTTCACGTCCGCACTCTCTGCCAGCCACCCGAGAAGTGAATCGGAGAGTGCTATCAGCATGATTCAACTGCCCCCACTCTGTCGGCCCTCATCGGTAGTTTTCGATCCAGCGTTGCCACCTTTGGTAGATTTCTACTTTTCTATTAGATTTTGGATTTCTTAACAGAAATTTTTGTAGCTGCTTTTTTTTATTAGATTATTGGTAAGTTTTTATAAATCACAAATAACCAGAACCAACCACAACAAATAATAAGCTGGTGACCGCCATGTTGCGACGTCAGCTGATGTAATTAGCAAAATTGTTCGATTTCTTAAATGAAAAAAGAATATTACTTTATATAACCAAATAATAAGATCACTAAATGCCTGGAAAATTTATAAAAATCACAAATAACCAGAACTAAACACAAAATACAATATTATCTGGTGACCACCTTGTTGTGACGTCAACTGAAATTATTAGCAGAATTATTCCATTTTACAAATGAAAAAGAAGTATCACAATATATAATAAATTAATAGGATCACTCAATGTTTGTAAAGTTTATAAAAATCACAATCAACCAGTGAAAACCACAAGAAACAATCAGCTGATGACCGCCATGTTGTGACGTCAGATGACAGTGCAGTGATTCATCGAGTAACGGAATAAAACTTCACGTCCGCACTCTCTGCCAGCCACCCGAGAAGTGAATCGGAGAGTGTTATCAGCATGATTCAACTGCCCCCACTATTTCGGCCCTCATCGGTTGTTTTCGAGCCAGCGTAGCCACGTTTGGTTGATTTCTACTTTTCTATTAGATTTTGGCTTTCTTAGCAGAAATTTTGGTAGCTGCTATTTTTCATTAGATTTTTGGTAAGTTTTTATAAATCACAGCTAACCAGAACCAACCACAAAAAACAACAAACTGGTGACCGCCATGTTGCAACGTAAGCTGATGTAATTAGCAAAATTGTTCGATTTCTCAAATGAAAAAGGAATATTACTTTATACAATCAAATAATAAGATCACTCAATGGAAAATTTCTAAAAATCACAAATAATCACAACCAAACACAAAATACAATATTATCTGGTGACCACCATGTTGTGACTTCAACTAAAATCATTAGCAAAATTATTCCATTTCTCTAATGAAAAAGGAGTATTACAAATATAATAAATTATTAGGATCACTCAATGTCTGTAAAGTTTATAAAAATCACATCAACCAGTGAAAACCTCAAAAACAATCAGCTGATGACCGCCATGTTGTGACGTCAGATTAATCGATTAACGGAATAAAACTTCACGTCCGCTCTCTCTGTCAGCTAGCCGAGAAATGAATCGGATAGTTTTATCAGCATGATTCAACTGCCCCCACTCTGTCGGCCCTCATCGGTAGTTTTCGATCCAGCGTTGCCACCTTTGGTAGATTTCTACTTTTCTATTAGATTTTGGATTTCTTAACAGAAATTTTGGTAGCTGCTTTTTTTTAATAGATTATTGGTAAGTTTTTATAAATCATAAATAATCAGAACCAACCACAACAAATAATAAGCTGGTGACCGCCATGTTGCGTCGTCAGGTGATGTAATTAGCAAAATTATTCGATTTCTTAAATGAAAAAAGAATATTACTTTAGATAACCAAATAATAAGATCACTAAATGCCTGGAAAATTTATAAAAATCACAAATAACCAGAACTAAACACAAAATACAATATTATCTGGTGACCACCTTGTTGTGACGTCAACTGAAATTATTAGCAGAATTATTCCATTTTACAAATGAAAAAGAAGTATCACAATATATAATAAATTAATAGGATCACTCAATGTTTGTAAAGTTTATAAAAATCACAATCAACCAGTGAAAACCACAAGAAACAATCAGCTGATGACCGCCATGTTGTGACGTCAGATGACAGTGCAGTGATTCATCGAGTACCGGAATAAAACAATAAACTGGTGACCGCCATGTTGCAACGTAAGCTGATGTCATTAGCAAAATTGTTCGATTTCTCAATTGAAAAAGGAATATTACTATATATAATCAAATATTAAGATCACTAAATGCCTGGAAAATTTCTAAAAATCACAAATAACCACAACCATACACAAAATACAATATTATCTGGTGACCACCATGTTGTGACGTCAACTGAAATCATTAGCAAAATTATTCCATTTCTCTAATGAAAAAGGAGTATTACAAATATAATAAATTATTGGGATCACTCAATGTCTGTAAAGTTTATAAAAATCACAATCAACCAGTAAAAACCACAAAAAACAATCAATTGATGACCGCCATGTTGTGACGTAAGAAGACAGTGCAGTGATTCATCGAGTAACGGAATAAAACTTCACGTCCGCACTCTCTGCCAGCCACCCGAGAAGTGAATCGGAGAGTGCTATCAGCATGATTCAACTGCCCCCACTCTGTCGGCCCTCATCGGTAGTTTTCGATCCAGCGTTGCCACCTTTGGTAGATTTCTACTTTTCTATTAGATTTTGGATTTCTTAACAGAAATTTTTGTAGCTGCTTTTTTTTATTAGATTATTGGTAAGTTTTTATAAATCACAAATAACCAGAACCAACCACAACAAATAATAAGCTGGTGACCGCCATGTTGCGACGTCAGCTGATGTAATTAGCAAAATTGTTCGATTTCTTAAATGAAAAAAGAATATTACTTTATATAACCAAATAATAAGATCACTAAATGCCTGGAAAATTTATAAAAATCACAAATAACCAGAACTAAACACAAAATACAATATTATCTGGTGACCACCTTGTTGTGACGTCAACTGAAATTATTAGCAGAATTATTCCATTTTACAAATGAAAAAGAAGTATCACAATATATAATAAATTAATAGGATCACTCAATGTTTGTAAAGTTTATAAAAATCACAATCAACGAGTGAAAACCACAAAAAACAATCAGCTGATGACCGCCATGTTATGACGTCATATGACAGTGCAGTGATTCATCGAGTAACGGAATAAAACTTCACGTCCGCACTCTCTGCCAGCCACCCGAGAAGTGAATCGGAGAGTGTTATCAGCATGATTCAACTGCCCCCACTATTTCGGCCCTCATCGGTTGTTTTCGAGCCAGCGTAGCCACGTTTGGTTGATTTCTACTTTTCTATTAGATTTTGGCTTTCTTAGCAGAAATTTTGGTAGCTGCTATTTTTCATTAGATTTTTGGTAAGTTTTTATAAATCACAGCTAACCAGAACCAACCACAAAAAACAACAAACTGGTGACCGCCATGTTGCAACGTAAGCTGATGTAATTAGCAAAATTGTTCGATTTCTCAAATGAAAAAGGAATATTACTTTATACAATCAAATAATAAGATCACTCAATGGAAAATTTCTAAAAATCACAAATAATCACAACCAAACACAAAATACAATATTATCTGGTGACCACCATGTTGTGACTTCAACTAAAATCATTAGCAAAATATTCCATTTCTCTAATGAAAAAGGAGTATTACAAATATAATAAATTATTAGGATCACTCAATGTCTGTAAAGTTTTTAAAAATCACATCAACCAGTGAAAACCTCAAAAACAATCAGCTGATGACCGCCATGTTGTGACGTCAGATTAATCGATTAACGGAATAAAACTTCACGTCCGCTCTCTCTGTCAGCTAGCCGAGAAATGAATCGGATAGTTTTATCAGCATGATTCAACTGCCCCCACTCTGTCGGCCCTCATCGGTAGTTTTCGATCCAGCGTTGCCACCTTTGGTAGATTTCTACTTTTCTATTAGATTTTGGATTTCTTAACAGAAATTTTGGTAGCTGCTTTTTTTTAATAGATTATTGGTAAGTTTTTATAAATCATAAATAATCAGAACCAACCACAACAAATAATAAGCTGGTGACCGCCATGTTGCGTCGTCAGGTGATGTAATTAGCAAAATTATTCGATTTCTTAAATGAAAAAAGAATATTACTTTAGATAACCAAATAATAAGATCACTAAATGCCTGGAAAATTTATAAAAATCACAAATAACCAGAACTAAACACAAAATACAATATTATCTGGTGACCACCTTGTTGTGACGTCAACTGAAATTATTAGCAGAATTATTCCATTTTACAAATGAAAAAGAAGTATCACAATATATAATAAATTAATAGGATCACTCAATGTTTGTAAAGTTTATAAAAATCACAATCAACGAGTGAAAACCACAAAAAACAATCAGCTGATGACCGCCATGTTATGACGTCAGATGACAGTGCAGTGATTCATCGAGTAACGGAATAAAACTTCACGTCCGCACTCTCTGCCAGCCACCCGAGAAGTGAATCGGAGAGTGTTATCAGCATGATTCAACTGCCCCCACTATTTCGGACCTCATCGGTTGTTTTCGATCCAGCGTTGCCACGTTTGGTTGATTTCTACTTTTTAATTAATTTTGGCTTTCTTAACAGAAGTTTTGGTAGCTGCTATTTTTCAATAGACAACTAAGCAGAACCAACCACAGCGACGTCAGCTGATGTAATTAGCAAAATTGTTCGATTTCTTAAATGAAAAAGAATATTACTTTATATAACCAAATAATAAGATCACTAAATGCCTGGAAAATTTCTAAAAATCACAAATAACCACAACCATACACAAAATACAATATTATCTGGTGACCACCATGTTGTGACGTCAACTGAAATCATTAGCAAAATTATTCCATTTCTCTAATGAAAAAGGAGTATTACAAATATAATAAATTATTGGGATCACTCAATGTCTGTAAAGTTTATAAAAATCACAATCAACCAGTAAAAACCACAAAAAACAATCAGTTGATGACCGCCATGTTGTGACGTAAGAAGACAGTGCAGTGATTCATCGAGTAACGGAATAAAACTTCACGTCCGCACTCTCTGCCAGCCACCCGAGAAGTGAATCGGAGAGTGCTATCAGCATGTTTCAACTGCCCCCACTCTGTCGGCCCTCATCGGTAGTTTTCGATCCAGCGTTGCCACCTTTGGTAGATTTCTACTTTTCTATTAGATTTTGGATTTCTTAACAGAAATTTTGGTAGCTGCTTTTTTTTAATAGATTATTGGTAAGTTTTTATAAATCATAAATAACCAGAACCAACCACTACAAACAATTAGCTGGTGACCGCCATGTTGCCACGTCAGCTGATGTAATTAGCAAAATTGTTCGATTTCTTAGATGAAAAAAGAATATTACTTTATATAACCAAATAAGATCACTAAATGCCTGGAAAATTTATAAAAATCACAAATAACCAGAACTAAACACAAAATACAATATTATCTGGTGACCACCTTGTTGTGACGTCAACTGAAATTATTAGCAGAATTATTCCATTTTACAAATGAAAAAGAAGTATCACAATATATAATAAATTAATACGATCACTCAATGTTTGTAAAGTTTATAAAAATCACAATCAACGAGTGAAAACCACAAAAAACAATCAGCTGATGACCGCCATGTTATGACGTCAGACGACAGTGCAGTGATTCATCGAGTAACGGAATAAAACTTCACGTCCGCACTCTCTGCCAGCCACCCGAGAAGTGAATCGGAGAGTGTTATCAGCATGTTTCAACTGCCCCCACTATTTCGGACCTCATCGGTTGTTTTCGATCCAGCGTTGCCACGTTTGGTTGATTTCTACTTTTCAATTAAATTTTGGCTTTCTTAACAGAAATTTTGGTAGCTGCTTTTTTAAATTTATTTTTGGTAAGTTTTTATAAATCACAGCTAACCAGAACCAACCAAAAAAAACAATAAACTGGTGACCGCCATGTTGCAACGTAAGCTGATGTCATTAGCAAAATTGTTCGATTTCTCAATTCTAAAAGGAATATTACTATATATAATCAAATATTAAGATCACTAAATGCCTGGAAAATTTCTAAAAATCACAAATAACCACAACCATACACAAAATACAATATTATCTGGTGACCACCATGTTGTGACGTCAATTGAAATCATTAGCAAAATTATTCCATTTCTCTACTGAAAAAGGAGTATTACAAATATAATAAATTATTGGGATCACTCAATGTCTGTAAAGTTTATAAAAATCACAATCAACCAGTGAAAACCACAAAAAACAATCAGTTGATGACCGCCATGTTGTGACGTAAGAAGACAGTGCAGTGATTCATCGAGTAACGGAATAAAACTTCACGTCCGCTCTCTCTCTGTCAGCTAGCCGAGAAGTGAATCGGAGAGTTTTATCAGCATGATTCAACTGCCCCCACTCTGTCGGCTCTCATCGGTAGTTTTCGATCCAGCGTTGCCACCCTTGGTAGATTTCTACTTTTCTATTAGATTTTGGATTTCTTAACAGAAATTTTGGTAGCTGCTTTTTTTTTATTAGATTATTGGTAAGTTTTTATAAATCACAAATAACCAGAACCAACCACAACAAATAATAAGCTAGTGACCGCCATGTTGCGACGTCAGCTGATGTAATTAGCAAAATTGTTCGATTTCTTAAATGAAAAAAGGATATTACTTTATATAACCAAATAATGAGATCACTAAATGCCTGAAAAATTTATAAAAATCACAAATAACCCGAACTAAACGCAAAATATAATAGTTGAGATAGTTGAGATGTCAACTGAAATTATTAGCAGAATTATTCCATTTTTCAAATGAAAAAGAAGTATTACAATATACAATAAATTAATAGGATCACTCAATGTTTGTAAAGTTTATAAAAATCACAATCAACGAGTGAAAACCACAAAAAACAATCAGCTGATGACCGCCATGTTATGACGTCATATGACAGTGCAGTGATTCATCGAGTAACGGAATAAAACTTCACGTCCGCTCTCTCTGTCAGCTAGCCGAGAAATGAATCGGATAGTTTTATCAGCATGATTCAACTGCCCTCACTCTGTCGGCCCTCATCGGTAGTTTTCGATCCAGCGTTGCCACCTTTGGTAGATTTCTACTTTTCTATTAGATTTTGGATTTCTTAACAGAAATTTTGGTAGCTGCTTTTTTTTTATTAGATTATTGGTAAGTTTTTATAAATCACAAATAACCAGAACCAACCACAACAAATAATATGCTGGTGACCGCCATGTTGCGACGTCAGCTGATGTAATTAGCAAAATTGTTCGATTTCTTAAATGAAAAAAGAATATTACTTTATATAACCAAATAATAAGATCACTAAATGCCTGGAAAATTTATAAAAATCACAAATAACCAGAACTAAACACAAAATACAATATTATCTGGTGACCACCTTGTTGTGACGTCAACTGAAATTATTAGCAGAATTATTCCATTTTACAAATGAAAAAGAAGTATCACAATATATAATAAATTAATACGATAACTCAATGTTTGTAAACTTTATAAAAATCACAATCAACGAGTGAAAACCACAAAAAACAATCAGCTGATGACCGCCATGTCATGACGTCAGATGACAGTGCAGTGATTCATCGAGTAACGGAATAAAACTTCACGTCCGCACTCTCTGCCAGCCACCCGAGAATTGAATCGGAGAGTGTTATCAGCATGATTCAACTGCCCCCACTATTTCGGACCTCATCGGTTGTTTTCGATCCAGCGTTGCCACGTTTGGTTGATTTCTACTTTTCAATTAAATTTTGGCTTTCTTAACAGAAATTTTGGTAGCTGCTTTTTTAAATTTATTTTTGGTAAGTTTTTATAAATCACAGCTAACTAGAACCAACCACAAAAAACAATAAACTGGTGACCGCCATGTTGCAACGTAAGCTGATGTCATTAGCAAAATTGTTCGATTTCTCAATTGAAAAAGGAATATTACTATATATAATCAAATATTAAGATCACTAAATGCCTGGAAAATTTCTAAAAATCACAAATAACCACAACCATACACAAAATACAATATTATCTGGTGACCACCATGTTGTGACGTCAACTGAAATCATTAGCAAAATTATTCCATTTCTCTACTGAAAAAGGAGTATTACAAATATAATAAATTATTGGGATCACTCAATGTCTGTAAAGTTTATAAAAATCACAATCAACCAGTGAAGACCACAAAAAACAATCAGTTGATGACCGCCATGTTGTGACGTAAGAAGACAGTGCAGTGATTCATCGAGTAACGGAATAAAACTTCACGTCCGCACTCTCTGCCAGCCACCCGAGAAGTGAATCGGAGAGTGTTATCAGCATGATTCAACTGCCCCCACTATTTCGGCCCTCATCGGTTGTTTTCGATCCAGCGTTGCCACGTTTGGTTGATTTCTACTTTTCTATTAGATTTTGGCTTTCTTAACAGAAATTTTGGTAGCTGCTATTTTTCAATAGATTTTTGGTAAGTTTTTATAAATCACAACTAAGCAGAACCAACCACAGCGACGTCAGCTGATGTAATTAGCAAAATTGTTCGATTTCTTAAATGAGAAAAGAATATTACTTTATATAACCAAATAATAAGATCACTAAATGCCTGGAAAATTTATAAAAATCACAAATAACCAGAACTAAGCACAAAATACAATATTATCTGGTGACCACCTTGTTGTGACGTCAACTGAAATTATTAGCAGAATTATTCCATTTTACAAATGAAAAAGAAGTATTACAATATATAATAAATTAATAGGATCACTCAAAGTTTTTATAAATCACAGCTCACCAGAACCAACCACAAAAAACAAACTGGTGACCGCCATGTTGCAACGTAAGCTGATGTCATTAGCAAAATTGTTCGATTTCTCAATTGAAAAAGGAATATTACTATATATAATCAAATATTAAGATCACTAAATGCCTGGAAAATTTCTAAAAATCACAAATAACCACAACCAAACACAAAATACAATATTATCTGGTGACCACCATGTTGTGACGTTAACTGAAATCATTAGCAAAATTATTCCATTTCTCTAATGAAAAAGGAGTATTACAAATATAATAAATTATTAGGATCACT
The DNA here is from genome assembly GCA_944452925.2 of Chrysolina oricalcia. Taxonomy (NCBI): domain Eukaryota; kingdom Metazoa; phylum Arthropoda; class Insecta; order Coleoptera; family Chrysomelidae; genus Chrysolina; species Chrysolina oricalcia. The sequence goes on from OX101817.2 coordinate 3,300,389, forward strand.
CAATGTCTGTAAAGTTTATAAAAATCACAATCAACCAGTGAAAACCACAAAAAACAATCAGCTGGTGACCGCCATGTTGTGACGTCAGAAGACAGTGCAGTGATTCATCGAGTAGCGGAATAAAACTTTACGTCCGCTCTCTCTCTGTCTGCTAGCCGAGAAGTGAATCGGAGAGTTTTATCAGCATGATTCAATTGCCCCCACACTGTCGGCCCTCATCGGTAGTTTTCGATCCAGCGTTGCCACCTTTGGTGGATTTCTACTTTTTTATTAGATTTTGGATTTCTTAACAGAAATTTTGGCAGCTGCTTTTTTAAATAAATTTTTGGTAAGTTATGTATAATAAATTAATAGGATCACTCTAATGTCTGTATAGTTTATAATAATCACAATCAACTAGTGAAAACCAAGGAGACTAAAATTTAACAAGGAGAGTTTAATCCCTATAAGACAATGGGGACACTAGTAGAAAGAGATGAAAGAACATTTGTGACGAAATGTGACGTAGTAGGACGTGTCATGGCCGCCGTTCTCTATAGACAGTGACGGACTAGCTCTTGGTATATGAGAGTTACTGCTGACAGTTTTGTTGCTTGGTTCAAGTTCGACTCTGTACTCATTTCTAAGTACGTCACTATGATGCGTTGATGCTACAAGATACTGATTGGCTAGAGCTTATTAAACTCTCCTTGTTAGTTTAGTCTCTTTGAGTGAAAACCACAAAAAACAATCAGCTTATGACCGCCATGTTGTGACGTCAGATGACAGTGCAGAGATTCATCGAGTACCGGAATAAAACTTCACGTCCGCTCTCTCTGTCAGCTAGCCAAGATTGCCAAGAAGTGAATCAGGGAGTGTTATCAGCATGATTCAACTGCCCCCACTCTGTCGTACATTTCTACTTTTATATTACATTTTGGCTTTCTCAACAGAAATTTTGGTAGCTGCTTTATTTCATAGATCTTTGTTAAGTTTTTATAAATCACAACTAACCAGAACCAACCACAAAAAACAATAAGCTGCTGACCACCTTGTTGCGACGTCAGCTGATGTCATTAGCAAAATTGTTCGATTTCTTAAATGAAAAAGGAATATTACTATATACAATCAAATAATAAGATCACTCAATGCCTGGAAAATTTATAAAAATCACAAATAACAAGAACCTAACACAAAATACAATATTATCTGGTGACCACCATGTTGTGACGTCAACTGGAATTATTAGCAGAATTATTCCATTTCTCAAATGGAAAAGGAGTATTATAATATACAGTACGATTCAACTGTATGGAATAAATTCATTATTTCCGAATATAAACATATTTTGGAAAATTCCTCGAACACGTCGATTTTCTTTTCTGATTGGCCAATTTTTGAACCCCATCCTAAATATATATATATATATATATATATATATATATAGAATTGAAAATATCTTGAGGTTGCAGTCTGATATTGGATTTAAAGAAAATTCTTTGTCATCTTGCCAAGCTTTCGGAAATGTTTATTTCCTTCCTCAGGACAACTACAAAAGGACAATTTAATAAATGGAGAAAAAATATTGAATCTACTTACATAACTTGAGTAAAAATAGAAATTAGCATCAAAAAAAGAATGTTGTATATAAAAATATTAGACAGATAAAATTTTAAATGAATGTCAATCATTGCTAATTTCTATTTTTACTCAAGTTATGTAAGTAGATTCAATATTTTTTCTCCATTTATTAAATTGTCCTTTTGTAGTTGTCCTGAGGAAGGAAACAAACATTTCCGAAAGCTTGGCAAGATGACAAAGAGTTTTCTTTAAATCCAATATCAGACTGCAACCTCAAGATATTTTCAATTCTACAGTTATTGTCAGTCACGAATTACCTATTTTCATATATATATATATATATATATATATATATATATATATATATATATATATATATATATATACAGTGCGGCTTTTTTTAGTCCCCATGTTAACTTCTGAACGATTCGACTTAGAAACATGAATAAAAAACCGTTTGGAGAGTTTCACCGATACTACTTTTTGAAATAAAAAATATGATTGCTCGACAGGGGGCGCGGGGGGGCACATCAACTCAAAAATTTTAATTGGCATGGGGGTCAAGTATCACATCGTTGAAAAGAGAATTAAATGTTTTCCGTCTGATTTATTCGTTTTTTTTTCAATAAAATATTGCCAAATAGAGTATTTTTTTCTACCACCACTTTGGAACATATCAGCTAGTTTTTGAAAAAAACACGATTTATACAACACGCAATATAATTATGAACGTTTGGGCCAACTATAAGTTAAAAAATGACCGCACATCATAAAGACGAACGAATTTTTTCGGAAATTTTGTCGGAAATTTTCATGTCAAGACAAGTTTTTTTGTAACTCGTCGAGGAGATTTTCTAACTGTAAATCTAGACTATTATTTTTGATGGAATACACTATATAAAAGTAATGAAAATTGGAGGAAAAAATATAAATAAAAAATGCTATAAATCAAATTGAGCTACTGAAATCATATCGACACGATTTTGTAGTTTTTCGCCATCAACGCCTTTGACTGTCACTTGCGTACTTTGATGTTTCACATAAATTTTCATTAAACGTCAATGTCAGTCTGGAATCAAGAGAAAAACACAGACTACACCTACACTTCAACTCTACCCTTTAACTCAACCTTTCAACTTGACTTCCGCAACTAACCTCTGGACTGACTTTTTGGAACTGTCCTTTGCGACTATAATTTGCATTTTTATAACCGGAAACTGGTGATAAATTTCTCTCTACTATTTGATGAAATTGGCGTTTTAATGGACCATTATAATATTTCTCGACATATTCGCGTTATTTATTCATTTATTGGTCTTAAATCCTCCAACTCCATTGTTTCATAGTGGTTTTCTCAATTCGGATATCAGTTATACGAAATTAATAATAATAATACATTATGCATGACATATTTATTGTTTCCGTTATGACTAGTTATTTGACACAGGTACACATCTTGATTCCCGAGCCTTTTTTTATATACTTTAATGTCCAATAGTAATTCTTAATGACAAAGCTTTGAAAAGGGGAATCAGAAACAATCATTTAAAAATTATTACACATTAATATATACATAATACATATAAATACACTAAAATATACGAGAAATAATGCTACCAAATCATAGCAAGGTATTATTTATTGATTGTCACTTTGAGACAATGGACCTTTACATTTACGAAAAATAAATTACAAAACGCGTTTAAATCGATAGTTTCTAGTCTGAACGGTCCATTCAACAAAGAGTTCCACTATATTTCTTCCATTTTGAAGAAATATCACATTTGAAAGTGTGCCCTGACGTCACGTTCATCTGAAACACCCCCCACTATAATCCACGTTCCAAAACAGGCAATACCGTTCTTCATAGCAATGTCTATATCATTGTGACTTTCATCTCTTTGAATTTGGTTTTTCAAGTATATTTTTCTGTATCTTTACGAGTACCTAAAATTTTTTGATAGTTCAAGGTCTTTTTTACAATGACTAATATTTTAAATCTTTCTTTGAACTCTCCTTTGAATACAATAATAACATTACGTAAAGTACTCACTTGGAAATGTTCTTCACAATAACATATATTTCCTTTTTTTACACAGGGTTTATTCACTGCTTCGAATCACATTTTACGACGCGCTTCATCTTTAGGTGCCTAAAGAAATTGTATATTAGAATTTTCAGTGGTGTTCAGACAAACGGGTACAAAGCACTTTTTCGACATGTTCACTTTATTGCAGATACAGGAATTAAAAGAATTTTAGAATACAAACAACAGCAACTTTCAAACCTTTGAAAACCGCATTAACCTCAAATAAGAAATTACGTTGGACCCGTTCGTGTGCAGCATAAATATTTGACGGAACTGCTTGACTTGTGTCCAATTTTATTGTAAGCTAACGAGTTAAACAGAGACAAACGATACTTATTGGTTTGCTTCGTGAAACAGACGAACGAACCCGTCTGGTACCAAATGACAACTGTCATACGAAACATCATATTTGAATAAGTATTTGGTGCACAACTTTAACAACGTTGTCGAGTCTAGTTTTGATGAACGTGACGTCACGAATCACTTTTTTTCTGATTATAGAGAAACTAGCGGTCAGAAAATAAAAATAAAAAATCCCGAGTGATATCAGCGTATATACTTTCTCATTACAGTGTTTTCTCATATCTCGTGGAAAGGTCCGACAATTGTAATACATAGTGTCTCCCTATTTTCCTAGGCATATAGTTTACAAAAATAGATTTCAATAATAGAAGTCAAACAATCAGAGGATGACTTACCAAACGACACTTTTGAATTTCCGTGCTTTTGTTCTAGGCCTACCATATGTGCAACTGCGAGGATCTTCGATTGTTCTGCAATGGCTACTACCCCGAAATTATGGTGATGGATCCATTCAGTCTGGAAGTTTTGTTCATGCTATCGTCCAAACAAAACCCCGACTGGATCAGCGCTTTACATGTATGACTACCATAACTATTCTTGGTTATTTTTCTTATGAAGAATACGATTGATTGCAGGTGTTGAGACCAGCCAAGCGCAAAGACGATGTAGTTCTAGCCCTGACGACTACCGGTATGGTGAAAGTATGGACTCTGACGGGGGCAGAGCACAGACACCAAGAACCCATATACGAAAATGAGAGCAAACAGATCCGAACGCTGAACGCCGTTTGTTTGCAGTGCTGTTGCTACAACCAAAGAACGGTACTCGTCGTCTGTACCAAGTATTGGCAAATATATGACGCAGGTAATGATTGGTCGGGGTCGATAAAATCGCTTCAAATCCACATATTTAGGTCCGGTTTCACCAAAAGCTTCAAACCATCCCAAGGTTTTTTTGTGTAGTTCAATAAATTCAGAAAAGTTTTATTTATAACTGTACATAGAAAAGGGATTACTTAATTATTTTCTCTCAAATAGAAATTACAATTTTCAAATGTTCCTGAAAAATTAGTACCAAGTTTGAAGTTCTGTGAGTTGACCGATGATGATGTGTATTCGGTTTCGTTCGGAACGTTAACATTTTCTTTTTCGGAAACAGAATGGGCTATCATTTTAGCAATTTTGTTCTTCGAGGAGATACTTTCTTCAATATATCTCTCCGCTACCGTACTACTCTTCCATTTTCCATGTAATTTTAGTGTTTCAAAGGAAGCACCACCTTGAACAAGAAGCGTTGACGACCTTCGGCGTAGACAATGTCCGGTGTAACCTTTCGGGTTTTCTGAATTAAGGTATTTCGCTATGATAGAAGGAACACTTCTTATAGTATTTTTACCTACAGGTAACTCAATGCATTTATTATTTCTGTAGGTTAAAAAAAACCTATGTTGTTTACATCCTTTTGGTCGTAGTGCAATGTACTTTTTAACTAAGTTCAAGGCTCCTATTACGCTTTCTTCAACAATGGTGAAACTTTTTGAGGTGCAGGTCTTGGTTTTTCGTAACTTGATCAGTAAAACGGCTCCTTTGTCTTCAATGTCATCAATTGTCATCTTGACCATTCCATCACGTCTTAAGCCTCCAAATACGCCCATTACCAGAACAACTTTATGTAGCAGAAAATTATCATCTGGAGCTTTTCTTATGAAAAGTAATACTTGTCCACCTTCCAACACCTTTGATTTTTTAGGAATGTATCCTTTTGATTTAACTTTCAGAAAGGCCATCAGTTGACTGAATGCTGATATATTAATGTTTTCTTTAACAATCAATATTGATTTCAGCTGTGAGTATTTGGTCCATACACTATTTGCACTATACATTGAGGACGTAAAAAGTCCCCCCCTCCCCTTAACTTTTGAACGGAACAAGCTGTCGAGATCGGGTAAAATTCAGGTAAAAAGGTACCACTTTTACTACTTGGTGGCATAAAAATGATTGTGGGCACGTGGCCTAGTGTCAAGAGGGCACCATCAACTACTTTTTTCAAATGTAAAAGTGGGTCACGTGGCTACTGGTTTTGAAGGTCTTCCTATTCTCTATCCAACACTTCTTTGTTTGTGAAAATCGGCCTAGCCGTTTCAAACTGACAAGCGTTTGAAATTTGCTTCAAATATTTTACAAATAAATTAAAAACCTAAATAACTTTTAATTTCAACAAAATTTAAAGTAACAATTGCAACTATTTTAACAAGTGCTCAAAATGTTCACCGTTCACTTCTTGGCAGAAAAAAAGTAGGTTGTGGAATTCATTCCGAACGTTATTAAATGTTTCCGGGGAATACCGTAACACACATCTGTTATTCGGTTCATAAGTTCCTGGAGTGACTGCAGCTGCTGACGTACACCTTAGATTTTATGTACCACCATAGAAAAAAGTCCATAGGGGTCATATCAGGTGACCTAGCTGGCCATTCAATGGGGCCACGTCGGCCTATCCACCGTCCCGGAAAATTCTCGTTAAACCATTCTCGGACAGGTCTGTAGTAGAGAGGGGGTGCACCATCTTGTTGAAAGGTAACATCCATGGTAAATTAATTTTGGTTTGCCCCAACTACTTCTTGAAAACTGTAATGCATCTGATTTTGAAGCATATTTAAATACAGATGCCCAGTTAAATTTTCTGCCATAAATATTGGACCTATGATACATAGTCACCGAAAATACCAGCCCATACGTTGATCTTCGCCGGAGTTTGAGTATGACCCTCTCGAAAAACGTGCGGATTTACGTCTGACCAATAACGCACAATTTGTCTATTTACTGTTCCATTTAGAAAAAACATAGTTTCGTCACTAAAACAAATAGACAAATATAGTTAACCGGGATTTTGGGTGATCTCACAAAACTGCATTCTTCTATCTGAGTCATCTTCTGTTAATTGTTGCAGAATTTTTAATTTATATGGGTGAAATTTGTGATTTTTAAGATGTTTTTTCACAGTGGTCGTAGATAAGTCACAAGCCGTGGCTACCGTTTTCGTTGTTTGTTGCGGATTATCAACAACATCTGCCAGAACGTCGATTTGCTGATCTGAAATGGATTTTCTTCCAGATCCTTTTTCCTTCGTTACGCAACCAGTTCTTTGAAATTTACTGGCCAATTCCCTTAAGTAGGTACGAGATATTGGATTATTTGGGAAGCGCTCATTAAATATTCTTTCTGATTCATGGTAATTACGCCCAGCTTCAGCGTAAATTAAAATTGCTTCGGTTTTTTCTTCTAAAGGACGAGGACGAGGCATTTGAAAATTATAAAGAAATGCTGAAATCTATGAAAACTTTCAAAAGTATTGATATGATTAACGTCAATATTAGACTGAGATTGAAATGAAATGCTATTTGGAGTCTCCAGCAAAATAACTAAGGTATAAAAAACTGAAACAAAAACCACAGTGTAAGATACCAATAATATGTGCACCTGTTTCACCACAAAAAATTGGCTTTTCGGCCAGAATCAGTAACGGAGTTAAAATTCTGCTACAATTAATAGTTAAAATAATTTATTTGTTAAATATTTGAAGCAAATTTCAAACGCTCGTCAGTTTGAAACGGCTTGGCCGATTTTCACAAACAAGGAAGTGTAGGATAAAGAATCGGAAGACCTTCAAAACCAGGAGCCACGTGGTGCCCTCTTGACACTAGGCCACGTGACCACAATCATTTTTATGCCACAAAGTAGTAAAAGTACCTTTTTACCTGAATTTTACCCGATCTCGATAGCTTGTTCCGTTCAGGGGGGGGGGCTTTTGACGTCCTCACTGTATTTGTCAGACTGAAATAATGTAAAATAAATAAAAAAATTAATATTTTTCATGAGATAAACTCACCACTTCCTGGAAGTATACCATTAACACAGTTTCATTTACGGTATTCACTCTGTAGAAGTATTTGGACTTCACAGGCAGTAAATTTCCTAACGCTTTTTTAGCTTTGAGCGTCACATTCTGTGGGATCTCCATAATTATTATGAACAGAATCGTTTTTAGTTTCCTCCACTAACAAGCTTGCCAATTCTTACAAAAATTCAGCGTCATTTTATTAAATAAACATTAATTACATAAATAGCTATTATGGACGAGTAATGAACGATATTTTTCATTATATCTACCTGAAAACCACAGAATGTTAAGGAACATTTATTTTTAATGATGAAGGAACAAAAACATGTATTATTGATTGAAATATTTATGGCGCAAAAATATCCAGAAATTGCCACAAAACAAGCGTTATTTACCCTGTTGGTATGAAACAATTTGCGATTTCTAGAGAACTGTCAACAACATATTTAATTTTGACATGTAAACAGGCAGCTATAATATCACCAGCGCACCGTAAAATTTTCCGAGAGGGCGCACGGAAAAAAATCATTTTCGGTATGCTGAATAAGCATGTAAATAAAGTGTTTTCAGATAGGTATAATGAAAAAACTATTCTGTTAATTTGGACATGACTTTACTCACACTATTTTGAAAATATTGGGCTATAGATAGAATCTGTGCAACCACTTGTCAGTAGTTGACAGTTTTGACATCAAAGTTTGTAATTCCACAAATGTTACAATTTTCATCACTTAAAACACACTACCACGTTTTGAGATTTCGTATGGATGTAAATTGTAAGATTCGTCCATCCTACAAAATATATACGAAATCCGAATAGAGAATTCACCTTAAGTCAGATTATCAAAATAATATTTCGGTGAAATTTTGTTAAAATGACATTTCGATAATATTAATGATAAAGAACCCCGCACCATTCTTATGGAAAATGGGTCCCGGTGAAATTGGATGAATTTTTGATATGATGTAGTTCAAGTCAAGCTGATCAAAAGTGTCCATGGGCCCAACTCAATCCTATGGCTAGTTTTCGAGATACAGGGCGTCAAAGTTGGTAAGTGGCCATTTCTTTAAAGTAGTATTGCTTTCATGAAAACATATAAAATAAAAATGTATTTTGCGACAGATATTGCTTACCCTTACAGCAATACTTCTAGACTGGTTTTTTGATAAAAAAATATTGTTGGATACAGGGTGAGTCCAGCATTATTCTAAATGAAATTCTCAATCAATCCTACGAAGTGAAGATGTGACCAAAAACCAAGTATCACTGATATGCTAATCATTTGAATTTGTCAAAATTGATAAATTCAACATTTTGTACAGGGTGAGTCAAGATGTGACAGTTTTCATGGTGACATTTTGTATATTTTTATTTTATATTTTGAGCTTTAGGGATACTTGACCACCAACCATTCAACATATTTCTTGATCAAAATTGATATACAGTATGAGACAAACACTAGGTGATGACAAAAATTGCTAAAAGGAGAATTTTATAACTCATCCTGTAATTGATTTGCTGAATTTTTGATATGATGAAGTTCAAGTCAAGCTGATCAATAGTGTTCTTGGGCCCAACCTTGAAAAATAAACAGTTTTTTCTCTACAAGGTGTTGAAGGGTACCGTTTCAAACACTTTGATCTATATTTGTCGATTCGTTTCATTTATATTAAAATATTTTTACATTTTTCATTTCCAGCTTCTCACAAAAGGAAAATTCCTGTTACGTCCAGGGAACATCGTGTGAATAAAAGAGAAATCTTATTGATTTTTAATTTTTGAACATTTCAATTCTCAGGGAACAAATATCTCGGTAAGGAATTCGAATGCTGGGTTGGCCAGTTCAAAAACAAATAAAATATAAGAGAGAGCGGGAGGAAAAGAGAAGAGAAAGAGAGAGAGGGTTGAGAGGGTGGGGTGGTACTGTGGGTCTTCAGACTTCCAACAAAGTGGTGGGAAAAGTGTATTTTTCATGTTATCGCAACGAAACTATCGATAGACGACCACATACCTCGTTGGAAATCAAGTGTATTGTGAGTTGTCTAGATGCCATTTCCGTGTAGTGCTAGCTTGGAGTGCACACCGACCACCTGAGGTGGAGCTGTAGGTTTTCCGGGTTTTCCTTCAGTTGAAAAGTAAATAAGCCACCAAAAATCAGTAAGTTGTCCCGGAGCGCCACGGCTAAAATAATAATAATAACCGTCCTCTGCCCGGTCAGGGTACGCTCTACGAGTGTTCATTATTAATAATAATATTAGCAACGTCCGGGAAAACACCCATAGAATAGTAATAATAGGAGGAAACCAACAATACGAGAATAACTTCTGGCAATATTTTTTCTTAAATATTCCTGAATTGAAATATCAGTATAAATGCTTGAAATATATCAGATTTTTTAACATTCTTTGTACAACTTTTTTTCAATTGGTAATGATCGAAGGGTCAGTCAGTAAGTATAATTATCACAGAATATTATTTTAGATGGATCAGTTCAATAATGGTGTCTGGTTTTCGTCGTTATTTCAACATTGGTCATTGAAAATGATTCACCCTGTATATAATGATCATCCTTTACCAAACTCTTGAAGTGAGCATTGAAAACAAAAATAGCTATTTATATAACAAGTTGCAAAATGAGCGTGTTTTTTGCATCAGACGTGAACATTGGAACACGAGCGTAGCGAGTGGTCCAACACGTCGTGTGCAAAAAACCCGCTATTTTGCAATGTGTTATATACATGGCTTTTTGTAATTTCGTTGGAATATTTATTCATATACAATCATGGATTACACTGAATACGGGCATCGGTCAATAACTATTTTAATATTGCTTAGTACTTTACATAGCACGAGTCTAGAATGATGGTTGCGATTCGGTTGCCGGGAAGTCGGTAGCGGAGACACTGCCGGATATATAGCCGTCAGTTGACAGTTGTCATGGATAGATACAAACATATTGAATTACCTGACGGACTGTCTGATTAAATTCAAACGAAAATGAGTGATTCTGATACAGAAAATAATGTGCTAAGTAATATTGAAGCTGCCGCGGAGGAGGCATTTACCTATATTGTTGATAATCGAATAAAGAATGAATCTACTGAGTTGACTGAATTTACTGAAATTATGAGCATCCCATTCATACTTCCAAATGAACATCAAAACTGATTTCCATATTCACACTAGTGTGAATATGAACTCTCATATTCGCACTTGTGCAAATATGACCGTCATTTTGACATTCAAATTGTAAACAAAAAGTCGCCATATTGAAACGAAATTACAAAAATATGATTATAAGCTCGGTGGAATATGTGGATAACTGAGTTAGTCTTATCTCTAAATCTTCAACACCTGGTAGAGAAAAAACTGTTTATTTTTCAAGGTTGGGCCCATGAACACTATTGATCAGCTTGTCTTGAACTTCACCATATCAAAAATTCAGCAAATCAAATACAGGATGAGTTATAAAAAATCTCCTTTTCGCAATTTTTGTCATAACCTAGTGTTTGTCTCATACTGTATATCAATTTTGTTCAAGAAATATGTTGAATGGTTGGCGGTCAAGTATCCCTAAAGCTCAAAATATAAAATAAAAATATACAAAATGTCACCATAAAAACTGTCACATCTTGACTCACCCTGTACAAAATGTTGAATTTATCAATTTTGACATATTCAAATGATGAGCATATCAATGTGATACTTGGTACTTGGTTTGGTCACATCTTCACTTCGTAGGATTGATTGAGAATTTCATTTAGAATAATGCTGGACTCACCCTGTATCCAACAATATTTTTTATCAAAAAACCAGTCTAGAAGTATTGCTGTAAGGGTAAGCAATATCTGTCGCAAAATACATTTTTATTTTATGTTTTCCTGAAAGCAATACTACTTTAAAGAAATGGCCACTTACCAACTTTGACGCCCTGTATCTCGAAAACTAGCCATAGGATTGAGTTGGGCCCATGGACACTTTTGATCAGCTTGACTTGAACTACATCATATCAAAAATTCATCGAATTTCACCGGCACCCATTTTCCATTAGAATGGTGCGGGGTTCTTTGTCATCAGATAAAACTGGCTCCGAAATCCTCCTAATCTGTACATAAATTCAATTGAAATACGAACGGCAAATCTGGCAGAAAAATTGAAGTTTAAGTGTTTATGAGTTAATTGTGTTTTGTACGCTACTATCTTGTGCTGATTTATTATACATTTCGAACCATTTTTATTCAAATCTGGTTTGAAATTCGAAGACCTACCAGTATACATGCCAGATTCGTAAGCATGTTTTCTGTGGTTTTTTTGTAAATTGCAGGACCACAAGTAGAAAGACGGTGGGATTTGGGATCGATGTTCAATATAACTCGGCTTTTTTTAAAATTCGCTTTCGATATGTTGAAATTTTTCATACTTATACAAACTCTATATTATAATAGTCCGGCTCGAAGGACCAATCCGTAAATGTGGATGTTTTTAGGTGATTTCAGTGTGTTGTGTTCGTACCTGGCTCCGAGAGGCGAAAGGTGGATGTCAGGAGACTTTTTGGCTATCGACAGGATCATCATGTGGTCGGATGCCGGAAAAGGTTACCTTTACAAGCTACCATCCAAGTAAGGTTCAGATAACTAATTTCTTAGGATTTACATTTCGCGGGTTGTGGGTTGGAAAGTGGATTTCTATTTAAAAAATTAACACAAATCTTCGGGAACTGGTCTAAATTTCTTCTGTTTTTCGTAGGTTTGAGATATAGTTGTGGAAAAAGGAAACAAATCACTTTCAGTCCATAATCACTCTAGAATATGATGGAAATAACGTTGTTGGTTGATCGTTTTTTGACGAAATAGATTAAATTCAGTTAGTCTATAGTCTTTTTGTTTGAAGTGCAGACTGATACCGTTTTACTCAAAAAATGTTGTAATTTGGTAAAGTAAGAACGCGATTTGAAATATAAGGAAAATTCACTGTCAAGAGAAGGTCGGAAAAAAGAGGGTGTTCTTAGCTCGACTTGGAGTTTTCTGGAGTTGCAACCAACTTATACAGGATTTGATTCAAATGTACTGTACATGCAGGGCTGGTTTTTGGCTGTTAGTGTTGGAATCATGAATTCGCACCAAATCACTGATATCCGTAAATGTCGGTAGAAAATCGAGGGTTTCATCGAGGACACCTCTCTACCACGTTTAAATTCTGAGGATCATGGTTGAGAGTTTTTGAAATAAAGTGTCTATTTGAAACTACACACAACTGATGCTTGCTTCACAACAGAGATTTCTAATGCGTTCAAAAAGGAAAAAAACTTGTAGAAGCTATTGTTTTTCAGAGGTTTCTCAAGTTGAAAAGTGAATAGGTACGCCATTAAAATCCAGTATTCGGGAAATAATAATGATTCAAAGGCCATTTACTGGTGTTATGGTAGAAATATCGTTGATATTCGTTACTAATCAAAATGAATGATGATAACCAATAACTAATACAATTGATTTGTCCATAACTAGCTACCAGATTTCGTGGATGAGAATTCGTTGCTAAGTTCACACCGATTCAAAGGTAATCCTTGTTTCCAAACATGGTTTTGCTAATTTATCAGTTGGTATTTGCATCTAAAACGAAAAGACTATAGTAAAATAACAAAGGGTTGTCTTATTGTGTTAATCCTTACGCTCATTACTGATTTGTTGAGCCCGTGTCTCACTGTTATTGATCAAATATCTTACATTTATCGTCAGTTTTAGCATTTACAGTATGTATTATATCAATGAAATGAAGCTTAGAAATAGGCGCTACGACATGACTTCTCTCGATGTCTTCTAACCTCATTTTTTCATCAAACGCCTCACAGAAATAGAGCATGTCTTAGGTTACGTCGTCACTAATTCTTTGGCCGTGAGACACAGGCTCTGCAGTATTTTTTTTTCAGCATAAATTGCTAAAGTATAAACCGACAATCTAATAAATACTTTGTTGGTCGTTTTTTACTTTTTTTATAGTTTGGCAATTTAATTTACGATTAATTTCCTTTAATGTGCACTTATCGTTAGCAACAGATATTAATAATTTCTTTTTTATTTTCTCCTGGACAACAAACAGCAAGCTACGTGGCAAGAGTATTATTAATAGGTTAGAATCTCACTCATTTACATTTTTTTTTATTTTGCTTCATGCGAAGAAACCGTTCTTCTTCTTGCGAGACTGCCAGTTTTTGTGAAATATTTAAGGTACTAACGGGTATCAGAGGTCGATTTTGCTCAACTATAAATATAACAAAACAGAAAAATATCGCCCTTTTAATAAGGGAAACATTCTCAATCATTGAAAACTGAACCAAACATGACTCCTCTGGAAGTGGAAAAAATTAAGTTACTTTTTTCTAATATAGTGTTTGTCCAAAATTCCGAATAATGTTCTCTCCGGCTGTTGACTTTCCGGATATAATTCAAAATAAATTTGTGCTGTTTTCGTACTATTCCTATCAAATTTATAATAAAGTTTCAACATAGGTATCTCGTTTTTCTTCATTTGAGAATGAGGCCATTTCGACTGAAGTATTTGTACAAACTTATGATGTTTAATGAGTTCTGACAACTAGTGTTTACTAAACAAAATTTTTCGATTGAGTCATGACCATCTCAGATGAAGTTGTGTTTTTTAATATCTGTGGTTTCATAGGTGCAAATCATAACAAATTATACATCAATGAAATCAGAATGAGAATCACTATTTTTCTGTATAAAAAAACAATAACAGAAACCATAACAGAAAAAAAAGTTGATGATGAATGCCAGAAGACGAAACGTCGGATAGTAAATCTGAACATGAAAACGTGTAGCTGAAAAAAAGTATCAATGAAAATGTACTTTTGGTTTTGAGCTATATTGTCAAATAACGATAGAAAAAATAAAAACGAAAATTCCGATTTTCAGTTTTTTCCTGATATTTCCGGAAATACTCGGAATTTTCCAAGTTTCAAAACAGTATTTTGTTAAGCACCAGAATACGCAACTTTGCCCCAATTTAAGCTTCGACGTATCTCCTGTGGTTTAGGAGATCCCAATGGTGGGGTTCGAATTTGAATTGCCCTGAATAACAGAAAAAAAAACAGAAAAATCTATGAAACTTGAGAAAAAAAATCTGAAAGTGAAAATTTGCATTTTCATTCATATAGTTGAGACGAAATGAAGCAATTTTTTGTATATCTAACAAAAAACAACTACTTCCCCGGTTAAAGCCACTCTGGACATTGAACTACATCTGATAGATATTGTGAAAAAAACCAAACTTGAAAGAAAAAATCTGAAAGTGAGAATTTTAATTTTCAATTAGATAGTTGAAAAACGTGAAAAATAGAGAATAGGATTTTACCTTACGTAAAAAATGCAATTGTTATTAACAAAATGAGATGAAAAAAAAAGGCATTTAGTTTTTTGTTAATAACTCAAAAACTATTGACATTAAAGAATTTTTTAAAAAGTTCCTTAATGAGGAGGAAATTTCCAATAAAATGTCCCGCGAAAGCCTTAACCATTTTGTCAATGGAGATAGACCATTGACAAAATGGTTAAGGCTTTCGCGGCCGAAGTTTTCAGTGTCACAATTTTCACTCGGGTGATTATTTTCTGCTTTTTCGCCTTTTCGAACATCTTAATGAGATAAGGTTTGTCTTTGCCTGATCATCTCTGAAATAGAAAATCGTTACCGAACATGCAAACTATATTATTTATTATTATTATGTAATACTTATATGCAATGATATTGCATTGCCATCCATTTTTGAGCCTCGTCTGGAGTTGGTTAGAGATCCAAAGGGGTATGTATTAGAGTCAGAGCAATTTAATTCCTAATTTTTGTTTTCTATTATCTAATTAGATGAATATGCAAATGTTGTCACAGGAAAGAAAACTACAGTTTGAGGATAGCCGTTTAGTGCTGTCATTTCATTCAATTTCTAGCAATTCCATTTCCTTCTTCAACTAATTGTGGCTGGTACAAGTCAGTTTTCGTCAGCTTGGAGATTTTTGGCCAAAGTGTATCACAAAAATATGAAGTCTTCAAAGTACAAAGCGACTAAGTCGTAGACGGTTAAAAATCTTGTCCAAACAAAACAAGAAATACGTATCTATTACTAAAATAGCGAAAACTGAAGGGGTTGGACAATAGTTAATTGGTCATATCCTCTCCTATGTTCGCAGTGCTGTGAGATGATCTGTATAATGATTATCCGAAACATCTTGTCGCATTCACAAACTTGATAACGACAGTAGATGTTCACTGTTGAAAGGTCGTGATTCAAACACTTGCAAAGAATTTATTTTCTTTGTTTCTAGACAATGGAAGTCCAGAAGAATTCTACTAGTTCTATAGTTCTAATAGTTGCTAGGTAGGGTTTTCATCCCTTTTCATTCGGTTAACATTGAAAGCTTTGGATATGTCACCTCTGTTATCCGTTGGTACCCTATCTTGCCAACATTTTGGTCAAATAGAATGTCTTGCATTGAAGAATTGGGACAGCTAAAATCACCCACTGGAAAATCTTGGGTAATTTTAACGAACTTGCTTGATTTCATGCCTTGCATTTGTTAAATAAATTCGATTGGAATTAGAGCGTTCTTTAGACAATTACGACCGATAAGTTTTTGGGAAAGCAACTTTCAATTTAAGTACCTGTGCAAGGCCCTCACTCACACCGCACTCTTTCTTTCCTAGCATTTTCGATTTGTTTCTCATGCATGATCCTTTCACTTTTTCGTTTGAATAATTCAAATCCTAATATAACTTGCATAACCTCCCATACGTGTTCTGCTTATAGCATTTGTTCTTTCGAGATCGCTGTACAAGTTGCATAATAACAGGTTTGGGTTTATTCACGTTGTTGGATGGGATCGATGTAGATGCTGGAAATGTTCCTTGAAAACTGGCAAGATCTACAGCCCTCTCATTCTTCTGGCTATTCACTTGTTTTACTCTTGGAAGTAATTGTTTGTTGTTCACCTATTGAAGTTATGACGTTTGACATTACAGCAGTATACCGGATAACAGGGATTTCCACACGCCCAGTATAGAGAGCGACAGCCCCTTTTTATACTGCTTATTGAATCAGCCAGATAGCAAGGTAAATATTATGTTTTTTTTTCAACAACTTTCTCTTTCAGATCCAGATCGGATTTTTGCGATTGAAATTTTTACGATTTCCAGCGCGTTCTCTATCTACCCTTCAGGGGAGCAGGGGGGTAAATTATTTAAAATTAAAATACTCGACGCTGTTTTTCATAATTTTTACGGATTTCTCTGATTTTATTTCCACGAGTTTTCTCAACGTTTTTCAGGAAAGGGAAGGGGGGTCTGAGCCCCTGATTGCTGTCGGTTTTTAATAAGTGTGGAAGGTTTGAACCGGAAAGACAGACTGATTAATTTTTACAGATTTTTCTGATTTTATTTTCTTGAGTTTTCGAAATGTCATTCAGGAAGGAGAGGAGCTCCCATACTCATTTCTTTTCGTCGTATTTTTTGACGTCCGAAACCGTCGGAAATTTTTCCGAATTCCAGCGCGTTCTCTATCTTTCAGGGGGAAAGCGGGTAAATTATTTCAAAATACATTATTCGACGGTCCGATATTTTTACTATTTTTTCCGATTTTATTTTCGCGAGTATTCGCAACGTTTTTCAGGAAGGAGGGGGCCTGAGCTGATTGCCATTTTTTTTTCGTAGAAATTTTCGACGTCCGAAACCGTCGAAAAATTTTCTGAATTTCTATGCGTTCTCTATCTAGCCGTCAGGGGGCATGGGGTAACTTATTTTCTCAAATTCTTTTTTTTTGCATCCCCAATCGCCTTTTCAGCCGTTGTCATGCCCGCCGGCGATGCGATTCATCACGACCAATTGGCACAACAAGCAGAGCAAATCGCGCTACCTGATTCGCGGCGATTCGGAGGGGTACGTGCTGGTGTGGAACATTCCGGAAATTTCGACCGCCCAACTCGAAGAGATACAGAGGCAGAAACTGCCGCAACCCGTCACGATGGTGGCCACGCTGACTACCAGCCTGACGGAGGCGTGGGCCAGCATGAATCCGAGCCCCGTCGGAATTCTGGATCAGTTGGAGAAACAGGAGGGACAGTGTGAGTATTTTCGGTGTTTCGTGATAGGTAATTGTTTTATTCCTCAGTCTCTACCCCAATTCTAAAAGATTTTTCTGTTGGGTAACTTTGTATTAGATATAACCCCGTAAGAAGAAGTTCAGGGGGCTCAAGTATGGTGAGCGAGCAGGCCACTCAATCGGCTTATCAGCTGAATGTGAATGAGAAAAATCAGAATATAGATCACTTCCTGAATAGTCTGAATTCAGTATTTGAACAAATCAAATTCACGGTGGAGATGGAAGTTGACAGACAGCTGCCATTTTTGGACACACTGGTAATCAGGGGTGGGATTATGAACACTCGATAAGAGAGCTGTCACGATACGTAGGCTAGAACGATGGTTGTTCCTGATTCGAAACGAAGTCGAAATTATGAAATTTCTTTGAATAGAGATAGAATGGAATTATACCTGCCATATAGACCATTGATATCGACTCAAGTTGCAATATATTATGAATTGTATTCGTTTTTATAATTGATAAAATCTGACATATGTCAAACTTACTACGGATCGAGTGTTCGTAATTGCACCCCAGGAATGAAGACCGTGTAGAAATAGACATTTATAGAAAGCCAACCAACACTAACAGGTTTATACGTGTTGATTCAAACCACCACATTTAACACAAGATGGCGAGTTTCAATTTCCTTGTTCACACGGTATTAAACTTTCCACTCGGTGTTGAACGGTTTCAACGAGAAATAAAAACCATTAAGGAAATAGCCATTAGTAATTTGTTGAAAAAGTTCAGAACGCCCTTAAGACAAATAACCACACTATAACAACCTAAAATTCATTAAAATTACACACGATACACGGCTTACGAGAGGTCTCAACTCTATTTTCCGAGACTCAAACCTTCAGCTAGTACGAACAATCTCCAAATGTTGTTAGGTAATCCGAAAGATAAAATTCCAACTTTAGAGAGATCAGGTATCTATGAAATTAGCTGTCAAAACTGCGATAGTGTATATTATGGCCAAACCAAAAGATCTACGAATGTTCCTTTCCGCGAACATTTGACACATGCTAAATATTCGCGAGAAAATAAATCAAGTGTTGCGGATCATTTATTAGAAACTCATCACAAAATGAATATCCAAAATTTAAAATTAATAAGGCCTGTTGATGATTACAGAAAATTAGATTGTTATGAAAGTAAAGGGGCTCGAAACCCTTGCTTAATAATGATAATGGTCCATTAAATTCCAAACTATTTGATATGATACCAGTAAAGGAATAATTAAGAGCCTTTGTTGTATTGTTTATTGAGTGGGGTTGTGCCTGCCCATCAGGTAGGGTCATTTCCTAGTGAACAGATTACCTCATGGTAATTAATTATGTGATATAAATAAGACTGGTATGACGATTTACAGTTAGTTTAGTAATCCCTACTGATGAAGATAACTTTGTTATCGAAATGCGCATCTAGGAATTAAATTACTTGTGTGGTGAAGGGGTAAATACTACGACTATTGTATTCTACGTTCATTACATATTGATTTTTAATTGAAGAATAAAGATGATTCCAAGACACCGTGGATCCTAACTCATCATTCAACGGCACTCGGCCAATCACAGGTTCAGAATCGAACTGAGAGGTTTAACAAACAAATTTCTCAAGTAGGCTTTGCTTGATTGAGCTTTTGACACAGCTTGGCTTCCGCGAATGTCAGATTGACTATTTTCTTAGTTTTAACTTTGATCTGTGTGAGAAGTACCTACCTAATATAAAAATGAATAGAGCGGATTTATCAATGAAGCTCCTGATGAAATCCATCTTGCAACAAATGTATGTCTTTTGGCCAAACGAAGTTTTTGGATTTTCTAATTGGTATTAAAATGTCTTGGTATATAATTCATAACAGGTCGTAAACAGTGTGTTGGTTTGTTCAAATAAAGTGCAAGACAAGTTACATCAGGAGTACCGCAAGGATCACATTGTGTGCCTATTTTCCTACATTTTCGACAATCACATCATCAGTTGTTTTGAAAATAGTGAGTTTCTGTTGTTTGCAGATGATTTGAAATTGTTTCGTGCTCAAAATTACCACCTCCAACCATTGCACAGGAATCAAGTGTTCGTCTCATAGATTGAGGCAAACCTTGAAAAATTCTGGGTGTGTTTTGGATTGTCTCACAGCCTGCAATGATGCGATTCCTTAAATCATTCACACATTCATTGGGGGTCGTATAAACCAAGGACTTAAAGTGACTCCAGATGCAAATGTCCAAGGGGTTTAGGTCTGGAGATCTGGGAGGCCTATCCAACGATTTGGATACACATCATCCAAGTACGGACGAGCAGTTATGCTAAAATGGGCAGGCGCACCATCGTGCATATACCACATTCGTGGAGGAATAGCTAGTGGAACATTTTCAAGAATAATCTTTGAGATATTTCCAAAAAACCAAAAAAGTTGTAATTTTTATCACTATTGCTTGTAATAAATTCCACAAAGAGATTTTGCTGGGGTTTTCGTTTGACGAACTATTTTATAAGAATTAGTATAGGCCATTTGCGTTTTTATTTTGTGGGGAAAAAACCTCTATAGAGCCGGCTAGCTTCCAAAAAATTTCCGTTAGCAAGACCATACATAAAATCCATAACGACCATTTCAACGTTATTGTTCAAAAATTATTTATGTCATAGGAACATTCATTACATAAAAAGTTCTTGAGTTTTCGCTTGAAGACATTGTAGTTAGATGTTTCTCTCATGTCCTGCATTGGAGAATTAATAGTGGAGACGAAGATATTTAGACGATTTCGAATTTTTCAAAAATTATGTTCCAAAACTGATTTTTCAGCTATAAAATTGACGGCAAGTATCTACCTCCCTCTTCAAAGTAGGCTAGTTGTCGGAAGAGAAGATGGTTCCATAATAATAGTACCTGCCACACAGACCGTCATGTTGCAACTTCTACACGGAAATCACCAACAATATAATGGTAAGTCGTGCTAGGATATTTCTTCAGACTGTACAATTACTGTAATTTTTTAGTTGATATATTTGTTTCGGTTACGGGGTCATCTATTTTTCTGTGTGTTTTCATTTAAAATTTTTATACGAACTTTAATTGTCATTTTATCAAATTATTATTAATTCAGGTTGGCCTCCACACCAAATTCTCTCCGGCCACGGTGGCCGAGTAAACTGCCTTTTGTACCCCCACCGCGAACACGCCAGGTACGACAAGAACCACTTGGTGTCAGGCGGTGTCGATTTCGCGGTGTGCCTCTGGGACCTGTACGCGGGAACGCTTCTTCACAGATTTTGCGTACATGCCGGCGAAATCACACAACTGCTGGTTCCCCCTAACAATTGCAGCGTGAGTACTATTCGTTTACTTTGTTATTTTATTGTTAGAGGTGGAATATGAGCTGTTTTGTCACATCGAAAAGAAGATAATGTGAGTGAATTTTTATTCTATTGTTTTGGTGTTCTACTCTAGTACTATTATTAATATTTGCTTACTTCAAAAAATCGTCTTTTGTTATTGAAATCATTTTGATACAATTTTTTACTTTCAATTTTGCAGGCGAGGATACAGAAGTGCATTTGTTCAGTCGCTTCGGATCACTCCGTGACACTGTTGAGTCTGGCCGAAAGAAAATGCGTCTGTCTGGCCTCCAGGCATTTGTTTCCCGTCACGACGATAAAGTGGCGGCCTAACGACGATTTCATCATCATCGGTTGTTCTGACGGTACGGTTTACGTTTGGCAAATGGAAACTGGTCACTTAGATAGGGTATTACAAGGTAGGTACTGGTTCGAGGTCATCTCGTCGCTACTATTTCCGTTTTTTTGTTGTCAGGCATCGCGGCGGAGGAGGTGTTGTACGCATGCGAGGAACACGAGGCTAGTAACGCGTCTTCGGAGGTTGGTCTTGCTAATCCCGCTGTCCATTTTTTCAGGTATGTGTTTTGAAGTTTCCCCACGTTGGGCGCCAAATGTTTGATGAGCGAACATTTCTGTTGCAACCCAGTGAATATGATTGATAATGTCACAAAATAGGCTTTGTGGTGGTCTGCCAGCCAATCCCCTTTGAAGTCATATGAATAGTCACGTAATACCGTCAAAATGTAGGAAAAGTAGATGAAACAATAAAAGCCTCATCGTAGGACAAAGTACAAAAATAGAGAACCTAACGTGTATTTCAATTGCATAAAAGTATTCAATTAATCAGTCATCAGACAACACGTGTGTCTATGGCTAGCCAGCAAACAATAATAACTGTCATGTGAATTTATAGACTATAATAAACAAAACGAATTCACTAGTTTTCTGACACTGCCCAGTAATAAAACGCGATTTACGCGCATTAAAACTGACATGTAAGCGATTAAAATCATAAAATATATGACAAAAAGACTACAAAAGAGTTATTAACATCTTAATGTCTCCGCTGTCCGTTTGATGCCCATTAAAATCAGTTATATGCATTTCTCGAGGATATAAAATGACCAATAGCGTATTCTTCAGACAGTTCCTAGTTAGTGAGTTGTTACAGCTTATAGCGAACAAACATTACGTTTCAGAGGTCTAAGGCATAGGAACTTGTCGGCGATACGACACGCGACGCAGAGAGGCCTCCACCAACTGCAGATGCTCGGGGCACATACGAACAATGACGATCCTCATATGCAGAGAACACACAATTCTCCGTTGTCGATACAAGGCCTAAGAACAAATCCCAAAGGTAAGACAATATTTCGGAGCGATGAACTTTCTAGTTGGTGCCTTGTTTTTGGCGAACTTTAATAATCTGATATGTTATTTTTGTAGATCCCGAAAGTCACATATTGTTTTTCGATATAGAGTGTCTAATAATAGAATTGTTGAGCGAAGAATATGACATGATGTCCCCGGGTAGCTTGGAATCAGCCGGATTGATATCGCAGGCCGAATATCTCAAAGTGGCAGCTCTCACCCAAAGTGCCAGTCCGGATGCCCATAAAAAAATTGCTGGTGAGTATCTTTATTATATGTAAACAGAACCAGATCCGAGTGTATATATCTTGATTTGTCGCGGATGGTTCGGTTACTGACTATTTGAATAATTTATTTCTCTAAGCGACATGAATATATTCGTGAATCATTCTAATCTGTGATTACTTTCTTTCTTGCAAGACTTCTTTGGAAAAATGAAAAACAAGGCAGAGAACATGGAAATGATTATTAAGGAAAAAGATAAACACGGTAAAAGCTTGCAACTAATGGTAGCCTTTAGATGCGAAGTGTAGCTAGATATCTTTTGTTTGATTTTGGTTATTTTGCGTTTCAAATTTTCTCAAGGGTTTAGAGCTATGTAACTCGAAGGTATCAGCACAGCTCTTGGTTGTCACCTAAAACAATATCCAACGATACCAATCTGAAGGTCTTGTTTTCGGTGGTGAATTTTTCGCACCGGTTGATTTTTTTTGGTTTCATTATTTGGTAGCTGCGATAGAAGTTTCAATTTGTTCCTCGCTCTGTAGGTATTCTCGCAAAAATGAAAGAAGGCGCTGACATTGCTCTGGCGAAAGCGGAAAGCGTTTTGAAGCAAGGGGGCGACCAAGCTAAAGGTATTTCCTCGCTCTAAAGACTCGCTCCGTATTATCGCATAAGTTTCAGATGGCAGTGAAACCAATTGTCGAAACGCCAAACCGAATTCTTTGGGGCCGCTCGAAACTAGCCATGGAATGGAGATCGCCCAGCTCTTGCTGTCTCTGTTGCATTCTTGGGGTCTGGATAACGACCTCGACAGGGTCTGTCAAGTGAAATTGGGTTTACTGAGACCTATGGTAAGAATAACTTTCACTTCTCGACAAGCTCCGAACGAAACTCCATCAGATCTCAACTGGTATTTCCCCAATCTAGGTCCCAATATCTTACGGCGTACTGTCGAAGGCCAATCACATGTCGCTGTTTCTTCCCACGTGGCACAATACGATACCGGTCGACGATGAGCCCATGCCCGTCGATTTGTCGCTCACGAGTAGCCTTCCTCCGGAGCTGGTCAGGCAAGAACAAGTCACCAGGATATTCACTTCTCACACCCACTGGGAGTTAAGCACGACGCTGACGAGCAATCATTTGCTGGCCATCATCGCGCTGAGTCACACGCTGATGTCGATGAGCAACGCCACCTTTGTACCTGAACAGGAACGAAATCGGAAGTTGCATAGGTTAGTGCGGTATTATTTTTTATATTACTGACATACTCGTTAACATATCTGGTCAGTGAAGTAGTTGAGAGTGTATATTTTCGGATATAGTCGATAAAAGATTAATATTCAGCACACCGTGATTGGGATCGCACGATAAAAGGTAAGACTCTCGTCGTGCCTAGTTCGCACAAGTCTCCTGAAAGTCTTTGAGGGTTGCCCGAAGCGATGCAGCCAGGTAACGACAAGCTTATTTTAGAAAAATCTGCACAGAAACACTTGCCGTATCTTGCGGCCGATGTAACCCGAATCTAGAGGCCGATTATACATTTCCGAATCTAGCGGCCGATTATATATTTCCGAACATAGCGACTGATTAGACAATGGCGATAGTTTACACATTACTGAAACTAGTAACACATTATATCTTCCAAAATCTGGCTCCAAATTATATATACATTTCCTAATCCGGCAGTCGTTTGTACATTCCTGAAACTGAGGATCGGAAGTACATTTTAAAATCATCAGCCGATTAAAGCTTGCTAAATTTGGCAGCTGATTATACATTCTGGAATCTGGCGTCCGATTATATATTCCCCAAATCTATCGACCGATTATACATTCCCGAATCTAACGGCCGATTATACATTTTCGAACATGGGGACCGATTAAACAATGACGAGGGTTTATATACATTACTGAAACTATTAACACACCATACCTTCATAAATCTGGCTCCCAATTATATATGCATTCCCTAATCTGGTAGCCGATTGTATACATTCCTGATCATTTGACACGGTGTACATTTCAAAATCATCTGCCTATTAAATAAACCTTGCTAAATTTGGCGGATTATACATTCTCAAATCCGGCGTCTGATTATACATTCCCAAATCTAGCGGTCAATTATACATTTCCGACCGATTAAACAATGGCGATGATTTATACATTGCTGGAACTGCTAACTCACTATACATTCCTGAAGCTGGTTTCCTATTATATACAGTGTGTCCCACTTTGAGCAGCCACACCCTCATATTTCGTTGAGCATGAAATAATTCGAAATTTTCTTTGACTCAAGTTGTAGTACTCGGAAATACCTACCTTTATGTATATCCATTTTCCACGGCTAACTACGACCAAATGAAAAGTGAAAAATTGGGAAAAACATACTAGGCATTTTTTTATCGCAAAAATAACACCAGATTCTGTTTCAGAACACCTTAAAACCCCCAAATCTTAATGCTTGAATCATTTGAATATACAGGGTATCATCTGTAGCTGGTAGCATTATCAACTCTAATCCATAAATAATGCTTGGAAAATTTCCAAAATGTCTTCTCTTGTCACAGAATTCCCAAAAATATTTAATTAATACTTTGAAAAATAGCCAAATATCACTTTTCCAAGGCTAACTCTGATCAGAATGAATGATACCCTGTATATTCAAATGATTCAAGCATTGAGATTTGGGGGTTTTAAGATGTTCTGAAACAGAATCTGGTGTTATTTTTGCGATAAAAAATGCCTAGTATGTTTTTCCCAATTTTCCACTTTTCATTTGGTCGTAGTTAGCCGTGGAAAATGTATATACAAAGGTTACGTAAACAAAAAGGTAGGTATTTCCGATTACTACAACTTGAGTCAAAGAAAATTTCGAATTATTTCATGCTCAACGAAATATGAGGGTGTGGCTGCTCAAAGTGGGACACACTGTATATACATTCTCTAATCCTACAGCCTATTATACATTCCTACACCTGAGGACCGAGTGTAAACCTGCCGGTTTAAGCTTGCTAAATTTTAGGCAGATTATGGATTCTCAAATCAGGCTTCCGATTATACATTCCCCAAATCTAGCTACCGATTGTACATGCCTGAACCTAACTTGCAATTAAACATTGCCGGTAGTTTATACATTTCTGAATCTAGTGACCTATTTTTATCTTCCCAAATTTGACTCCCATTACATTAGAATTTGTTCTTTCCTTCAACCTGCTGTACTCTTACGAGCAACCCTGAGAAAGTTTTAAGAGACTTGTGTAAGTTAAGGAAGACGAGGCCCTTACCTTTTAACGTGTGATATCATGCACGGACGAGGATTCAACATATTTAAGTGCGTCCAAGTAATTCAGTCACCCCCAAGTGTGGCCGCAGTCAACGTTGCTTGACTTCAGCCATTGACTTATTCGCTACAATTGTTTTCGCGACAAATGTATCTGGTATACATTCCCAAATTTGGCAGCCGATTATATTCCTGACCTTAATTGCCAAATCTAGATATTGATTATATTCTTGAAACTGGCGGCCGATTAAATTTATACATGCTGAATCTGGTATCCCATTATTGTTGTTATTGTTAAAATTGTTATTTCGATCAACCGATTGCACCCTTACGCGCAACCCCCGGAAGTCTTCGAGAGACTTGTGTGAGCTAGGGAAGATGCAGCCCTTACCTTTTAACGTGTGATGCCATGCACGAGACCGGTGAATCGGTGGATCGAACCCACGACCCCACGCTTGCGAGGCGTACCCTTTTACCACCCGACCACCACGGCCCATTATACCTTCCTAAATCTGGTTCCCAATTATAGAGTGCCCGCCAAAATGTTGGAACCATATGGGAAACTTTTGTATCAATAGTTTTTCAAAAAATTTCATTCTTCATTAAAGTTGGTGCATTTGATTAGACCAAGTACACGCATATCGATTATTGCCAGTGGCGTGCTGCTAAGAGGCAAACGGCCGATATACTAAATTGACTATAGAGTAAAGTGACACGAGTATATGCAAAATATCGAAAAATATTTTTGAAAAAAGTTATTTGCAATTGAATGATATTCCCAGTTATCCAGTTTAGTCCACCAATTTTCACCAATCAATTTTCAATGGGAATCATCCACTATAATTTTTTAGTAGTAAGTTATTGAATTAGCATAAATTATCTGTCAAAGCAATTACCTGATCTAACAAAATCTTGAATATGAGTCAAAAAAACAATAATGGAAAGATAATGAAATATAGTCAGGATCCTAAAAAAATGGTATTTGATAGACAAAACTAGATAACTGGGAATATCATTCAATTGCAAACAATTTCTTTCAATAATATTTTTCGACATTTTGCATATTAATGTCACTTTACCCTATAGTGAATTTAGGATATCGGCCGTTTTCCGCTTAGTTGCACGCCACTGGCAATAACCAATATGCGCGTACTTAGTCTAATTCAATGCACCAACTTTTATGAGAAATGAAATTTTCTGAGAAACTATTAATAAAAAGTTTCCCATATGGTTTCAACATTTTGGCGGACACTGTATATACATTCCCTAGCGGCCGATTGTACATTTGCATTCTGCGACAGATTTTATGTTCTTGATCCTGGCAACCGATTCAATTTATACATGCTGAATCTGGTATCCCATTATACCTTCCTAACTCTGGTTCCCAATTATACATTATATACATTCCCTAGCGGCCGATTCTACATTCCCAATTTTTGCGACCGATTTTACATTCTTGGACCTGGCTGCTGATTAAATCTATACATTCTGAATCTGGTAAGCCATCATACCTGAAAATCTGGCTCCCAATTATATACGCATTCTCTAGCGGCCGATTGTACGTTCATAATTCTTGTGACCGATTTTACATTACTGAATCTGGCGGCTGATTAAATTTATACATGCTGAATCTGGTAACCCATTATACCTTCCTAAATCTGGTTCGCAATTATATATACATTTTTGCGACAGATTTTACATTCTTGAACCTGGCGGCCGATTGAACGTATACAAGCTGAATCTGGTATTCCAATATACCTTCCTAAATATGGTTCCTAATTATATATACATTTCCCAGCGACCGATTGTACATTCCTAATTCTTGCGACTGATTTTACTTTCTTGAACCTGACGGCCGATTAAATTTATACATGCTTAACTGGTATCTCATTATATATTCCTAATCTGGTTCCCAAGTATATACACTTTCCCAAATCTTGCATCCGATAAATACCATTCCTGAACCTGACCAAATTTTTGATTGAAATTAATTATTCAATGATTTCTGCTAAATTAGGATTTGACTGATATGAGGAATCTTGCATCGATGGTTGACTTTTAAGTATTGTAGTAACAAGACATGAGGAAATTATCTTGAATGTTATAGCTGAGTTTTTTATACCAGAAGTTAATGATCAATTTCATTATTTTTGATAACCACTCTCGAAATTACGTTGAGAAGTAGTCAATATAGTTGATCACATTGACCTCATTTATCTTTTTGCTTGAAAAGTAAAAAGATGTAAAAGAGAAAATTGATGCATCCAAGCACTCACAAGCCGATGTCTTTCTAGGCAGTCAACGAGGGTGAATTGGAGCAAAACGGACGAAGAGCACGAAGAAATGTACACGCAACAGCAAGCACAAATCAAGCAAGGCTGGTCCTTGCTTGCGACTTTGCATTGCGTTCTGTTACCGGACAAAGTAAGTATGGCTACCCCTCTCCTGTATCCTATACCAAATGTATCTTTAGGTTGTAGAGCATGGTGCTAAAAACTTCAAACGGCCTCAAGTCGAAATGATGGTCAAGAGGTGGCAGCACCATTGCGTTGAGGTTAGGGAGGCTGCACAGACGTTACTGTTGGCCGAACTTTCAAGGTGATGTTTTCTTATTTATATCTGTGTGTGCTTTCGCTTGTTAGGGTGATATACAGGGCGTTGAGTTTTAGTTACATGCTTCGGTGTTTTGTGTGTGATGATTTGTGTTCTTGCGTGTAATATTATTTCCATTTTCCGTTTAGAATGGGCCCTAGAGGAAGGAAGCAACTGGTGGAAGCCTGGGCCCAATACCTACCGCAGTTTACCCACATAGAAACGATAAACACGCAAGTTAATTCACCTGTGACGCAAAACAACGGCAACGCGAATCAACCCGTGCATACTCCTGACGCGATGGTGAGCAAAACGATGAATTTATGGTATGATCAACAAGTTGAAAAACGTGTAAAATGGCGATAAAGCTCCTAAAAATATGAGCGATAGCTCATTGGATCCGGAATGACCACTAGAAAAATGGTTTTTAAGGATTTTACCGCACGTAAAAAATTGCGATTGTTATTAACAAAATAATATGAAAAAAAGGTATTTAGTTTTTTATTAATAACTCAAAAACTATTAATGTTCTTTAAAGTTTCTTTAGAGGAGGATATTTTCGATAAAAATAGATTCCCAGAACTCTTCTCCATTATTTATAATTTTAATTTAACGCTGAAAATAGTGCTCCTCGAGGCCGTTACAGCGCGGGCGCACCGCTGTGGGACTGTATATGACAGATAATAATTTTTCTATAGCATTAAATGTCAATTTAAAATTTTAAATAATTTATGGTTTCATGTGAACACTTGAAAGAGTAAATCCTCATTGGAAAAAAATGTGTCAGTCTATCATTCAAAAAGTTATACTATTGTTAATTAACAATTTTTTTCCAGCCTCCGTTTTCATAAATAACAACGTATAAGTTTAAATAATTGACCTATAAATTGTTGGCTTCCTGGGGCCCTTCTAATATACCTACTTAACAAAATCACACGATAAAAGTTTATTATTTTGTTTAGTATAACTTTTTATAACAAAAAAAAGTATGACATGGGTATTGCTTTGGTTGGGCTTCCGGCACTGAGATGGCGCTCGCAGTTTGGAATTAATCCACTGTGCGGGCGCGGTCTCAGTTTCGGTCTGTAAATGGGTTTGGCTGTCGATTCATTCGTTGCAGTCATTAGTTATTGACTGCTAGACCTACCCTATGCTGATGAGGAGCAACACTCCGAAATCGATATATAGGTGGTCCGAATGTGTTTCGATGAACATTCCCATGCAAACCAAGCAATTGCAGAGTAAGCAGAGATAACCTTGTAGGAACTCTGCACGGAAATTTCATCAGATGTAATTCAAGTTCGTCGTGGCATTAGCCAGGAAAGTAGTTGTTTTCTGATGGATTTTCGACCCAATTTTTCCTATTGTATAGGATATTAGCAATGAGCAGTCCTCTGGTCCGGAGGCTCCGGACATCTTATGCCTAAAAAAAAGTATGTATCCAAAAAATGTTTTTTGACGAATGTTTTATTATTGCTGAATGAATACTGGTGCTACCCCATACTTGGAAAATTCTGAGGAAGAGGTAGCAGGGGTTTTAGGTTGTCTTATACTTGCACGGCTAATTGGGGTGGGTTAATTAAACTCGTGTAAGTTTGTATTTGTTAACCAAAATCTGACAATGACAAATAAAATGATGATTCAAACAATAAATAAAAACAAGCAAACTATTTAGAATTGAAACATTTACAAGACGGAAGACCTACAGTTACTATATTTTACTGTAGGGTTATACAAAAAGGGTTATCCGCAAGCCCCCTGGTATGATCATACTAGAGATTACAAAGTAGGTATAACCTCTATGACTTCCTTACATGTTTGTTCCGCTTGAATAAATTCTTTAATTAGGTTGCAATATAAGCGATTGATCTGAATTGTGTTAGAAAACACTGTCTCCGACAAAATTTGTGAAATACTAAGCTAGGGCTTATCTGAATTAGCAGTCCATATGTCTCCTTGATACTTTCGGCGGGTCGTGATGTCACTCAATGATATGTGTGGGCTCCTGCTCTTCGTGCGGGATGTGTGTTTGAGGATGATGCTGACTTCTGAACCCGTAGAGTAGAAGGTAGAACAAACCAAAACAGAAAAAGGCCCGAAAGGGGTTGGGTGTAACTTGGTTCAATGATTCCCGGGTTGGTAATGATGAAAAATGAGACATTGGATGGTGGATGGCCTATGTTTCTTCAAGTTATCTGGAATTCCGGCTAGAGAATATCCGCAGGGTGCGATTTGAGTCAACACGTGAACCTCAATCAATCTTTCTAGCTGGATATTCGCGAGAAAAATAGGATATCAGATCAAATCAATTCTGTCAGAAAAATCTCTTTTGACACATCCTTTGTTGAAAAAAATGGATAAAAATTATTTATCCACAATCACCTTATAATTGAAGTTTTATCCACACTTAAACCGTATAACGTACCATTTTATCCACTAGTGGAATAATGAAAAATACAATCTTGAATATCAATCACATTTTACTTATTTTCACCAACTTCACAAGTTTTTACAAATGGAGTCGATAAACAATCGAAAATACATAGCAACCATTCAACACCTCCCGATATTTTTGTATGTTATTTTAATGATTTTTGAGGAGGTGACAGCCGCTGTCAGAGCAAAACGTCAAATCATTTTGTGATGAAAAATTTTCGCGATTCTGATTCTAAATGAATGTGAATAAAACGTTGTATTGCATGTGTGTTTTAGATACATTTTATTTGCTTAAGAAATTTAAACGCTCGAGCTTCGCTCTCGCGTTTAAACATTCTTGCGTAAATAAAATTATATCTAAAACACTTATACAATAAATAACTATAATAACGAAGATAGAGTTCCGGGAGTCTGAACATTTTTATTGGAAATTTCCTCCTTTTTACGGAACTTTAATAAAAAATTTCTTAAATATTGATAGTTTTGGAGTTATTAACAAAAAACTAAATACCCTTTTTTCATCTTATTTTTGAATAACATTCGCAATTCTTTATGTGCGGTAAAATCCTTGAAAACCATTTTTCTAGTGGTCATTCCGATTCCAATGAGCTTTCGCTAATATTTTTGGGAGCTTTATATCTATTTTTCACGTTTTTCAACCTGTTGATGAGACTAACAAATTTAGCGATAAAGCGACTAAAGCTATGAATTACAAAACGGTAACCGTATGACATTTCTAGGACGAAGAATTCGAAGAGGAGGAAGAAGAACAAATCAGAAAACCTTCTTGTCTATCCGAATTGAAGAAGAAGCAATCGACGGCCGTGATTATTTTAGGGGTTATAGGCGCCGAATTCGGACAAGATATCACCAGTAGTGGCGATAATAATAAGAGGCGGCCGAGCGAGGATAGGAGAAGGAGTTCAGTGGTCGAAGGTTTCGGTGAGTTGAAAAATTTACTGTACATTTTTTGGTTTATGGTTTCAACCAATCGACACGATTTATGGAAAAGTAAAGCTTTCAGATATATATCTAATATTGCGAGATCATTTATGTGCAACAAAAATATAATAGGTCCCAACACAGATCCCTGTGGCACTCCCCGTTGTATTTCTTCTATATCTTTTGACTTTATTCATTTACCGTATTCTACTCTCGTTTTCAGGACCAGGCAACAATAATTTAGCAAGACTGACTTCAATGGCATTATCCCATTTACTATTAGCGCCCCCTTCTCAAAAATTACCGGCGCACATTCCGTTGCGAAGAGCTGCCATCGATCTGATAGGCAGAGGCTTCACAGTGTGGGCCCCCTTCTTAGATATTAGTAAAGTATTAATAGGTAAGTAGCAAGAGTGGAACGTGTACGGTAGCTGGTCAATTTTTTTTTTCCAGGTCTTTTAGAATTGTGTTCGGAAGCAGACAGACTGGTTCCGAATATGACGTACGGACTACCTCTTACCCCCCAGGCTGACTCGTGCAGGACAGCCCGGCATGCGTTGACGTTGATCGCAACAGCTAGGTGAGTCCTACAATTTCGTCGATTCTATAGGTTTGTTCGGGTTCTTTAATTGAAAACTGTTGGGAACCTGCGCAGAACTATCGACGCAATGACAAAAATGGGAACGATTCAGAACTATTTCTAATTTAATAAAAACCAAAACGTACTCGTGTGAAGAGTATGGCGGAACCTATTGGTGTAGTGGTGAACTGATATTACAACTGACGTTAAATTTGCCATCTGTTTTCTGACTTCTACTGGCTTTGTTTACTTTTAGATTTTCGGCGCACACCTTTGAAACCCAAAATTAGTAACATAGCAAACTTGCTTAAAACGAAATATTTTTCTATTATGATGTCCGGTAAGAACAGAAGTATGTGAAAATAATAAATCTGAATCAATATGCATACCACAAGAAAACTAAAATAATTTTCTTTGGAGCAATCCTAGCATGTCCGGTTTCAATATTAGAATAAAACTCAGATCCCTCATGGGCATGAGAAAGAGATACTAGTATACTTCTATCAACCCTCTCAAAAAAAGAACAATGATTCAAGAGAATAACATTCATTTAAATCTACCTAAAATGTTCTTTGAATTCTTTGTCAGTAAGCAGGTGTATAGTATTCTCAAAATAGTCCTCATTTTTAATGTGAAGAGTTTGCAATTCTTGAAAAATAACCACCACTTCTTCATCCCCAGATGACGAACTCGATGACGAGCTTGACAATAGAAATACATTCATGATCACTAATTACAAATCAACAAATAATTGGAATATTTCTGTAATAAACACTATTCGGAACTTATTTTTATAACCTCAAATGGCTCAATGACATTATTGACAATGACAAATCACAAAATACGCATGTGTCAAATTATCGATTCCAAATAGTTCAAGCTAGACCGCAGGGACTAGTGAGAACGGTTCGAATCGGTTCGGGATCGAATTCAAATTAAACCAAAACAAGCCATAGCGAAATCCTGAACCATTCGCGTCGAACTCGAACGCGAATTCCAAAAGACGCATGCTCCGAACGGTTTCGAATCGGATAAAATGAGAACCCGAACAAACCTTATGCGTCTTTGTCCTTTCAGCTACAACTGCGGCAGGCATTGTCAAAGGCGATGTGGTAATGGGCCGAGTATTCGACCGGGTGGCACACGTTCTTACCAAGTAATATTAACGCTCTTATTTCGATCTTCAAGGTCGCTTTAAAACTGCACAATAAAATTTCAAATAAAAACAAGTGATCTTCGAGACAGCCCTGAGACCATCATAAAGCAGCTTCTAGCCAAAAAGGGCCCATCCCAAAAAGACATTCAAGACTAAATTTTAAAACTGTATTAAAACCATTAAGTTTTAATTCTATAGAGCTCTTCAAGGCAACTTTAAATACATAAATTAAAACTTATTATCTGACGTTTTGCTCTTGAAATGTATTTACAGCTGACTAAATTAACTTAAAAATTATTAATTAATCCTAAAAGAGTTTTATTTTGTTTACTAACACTCGACAACTTTTAAGTCTGTATAATGGCCGGCAGAGTGGTAATATTTAAGACCGTATACGTATACTAAGCATATCATAAAATAATCGAAAGCAAACTATTATGGTGAAAAGTTCACCAACGAATGGCACTTTTCTGATAAAATGTAATAAAATACTTCAACATAACTCGAGCGCCACTAATTTAATGTATTCTTCTCTCATTTAAAAAACATTACAAAAATATCAAATTTTATTTTGCATCTAAGCTTCTAAATGCATTTCTTCAATTAAATGGCATATTTCAACACACCGTTCTTCAGTTTTTTAATTAGATCTAAGACGCATTAATTTGAATAATAATATCCTTTTCGTTTACTATTGAAACTGTCCAAAATGGCGGAGTCTTTATTGCAGTAAAACATGGCGTGATCTGGATTAAAACTAATTGTTTATTAAATGTTTTAAATCAGCGTTTTATTTACCACTTTAAATCCAATGACTCTAGCAGGAGTCTGTTTACGTTTTCTCTTGAAACCAATATGTTTTAATATGTTCAAACTCGTGACCTTATTGATTTAAAGTAGTCTTGCGCTCGAATGGAATTCTAACCTCACAAATTTTGCCGGTTTTGTGAGTGAAGCGAGTAGTGCATCTGAATGTGGAGGGGATATAATTAGTTTTGATGAAGTCGTCCAAAGACCAAAAGGTATCCCTTTTAACCAAATTGACTAAATTAAAATCTTTAAAGTTTATATAACTCCTAATGTACTCATTGAAAGGTAAAAATTATGTTTTTGGATTTAATGTGGTATTACATTGAATGTTTATTATTGGGATAAAATAGTTTTCCTAATGGATAGTAAAGAATACGTTAAGGGTACTCCGTAAAACTGCATTAAAACTATTTTTTCCAGAACAGATTGTTTTAAAACAACTTGCTATTTAATTCTAAATAATAGCAAATTAGTTTTAGAGTAGCCAATGTTAAGAGTGACACAAAACCAGTATAGGATCAATAGGACATTAAGAGCAAATGGCATTTTTATTTTGATTTAAAGAGTGCATTAAATTCTTTGTTTAAGAATAAGTGCTCTTTAAGAACTTTCAGTTTATCTTAAGATTACTTTAAATCCGATGTCGATTTATTGAACATATTAAAGCATTTTTAAAACCTAAATAAATAGAAACTTCCTTAAAATTGTTACTTGAGTTCACTGATTCGACTATGGTAATGTACACGTCACTACACCGGTTTCCGAAATAGGATCAGTAACATTGTTGGTAAACTCACTCGGCTGGAAATCGAGAGATCCCGGTTGATCCACAAAAAAAAATCAGTTCTATTTCTGCCTGTTACGCCATAAACTTATCTTCGAGTAAAAATAGTTTTGGTCCTGGAATATATTCCTGCAGGATACCATTTGTTTAGTTGGTGCCTCCAGAATTAGCACTTTCCTACATCGCCTTCGTCAACGTTTGCCGCAGTTAAGGACTAATGGTGGATTTATGCAGCAATCATAAGTCTTAAGTCATAAGGAAGAATATTCGTCAATGATTGGTTGGAATATACGGACCAACCAATCATTGACGAATATTCTTCCTTATGACTTATGATTGCTGCATAAATCCACCATAAGAGGTTAGGTAAAATTGTTTGTAAGCTGCGCCTTCAAGCAGGGAAATAACTAAAGTAGATAAACAAAGCCGTTTCAACGACCATTATAAGGCAAACAGTGTGTTAGGGTGGGAAGGTGGGGTAAGCGTGGTTGTGAGTGAAATCTTGTTTTTTTTTTCAGACCCGCCGCATTTATCACAACGATGGCCAAAGAAGTGGCAAGATACAACGCGATGCAACAAAATGCACAAACTCTGAATATTAACATGCATAATAACGTATTACATAAAGCCAAACCCGAAATTTTAAGAGGGGTGGAGTTGCTTATAGAAAAAATGCAAAATGAAATGGCAGAGCTGCTAGTGGAGGTGAGAAGCTTTGAATACAAAAAGGCTTCAGACAGATTCGAGTTTTTTTTCGTTGGTTTGTTCATTTTCTAATTTTTTTTAGTTAATGGATATTATCCTTCACTGTCTGGACCCTAGTCAATTGAAGAATAAAGGATTGCAGGAAGTATTTCCGGCAGTTTGTAGGTTTAATCAGGTGTCTCATTGTCCCGCGACGAGGAGAATAGCCGGTAAGTATTCATTTGTTTTATATATACAGGTGACCGTTTTGAAATCGAGGCAAATCTCTGAAAATTCAAGGCTCACTTCGCCAAAATCCAATAAATGTGTTGCAATTTTTTTATCAAAATCTGACTAATCCGCTGGATTTGCGATACTTTCAAATGGGTGTTACCAAAATTTAATAAATATAATTTTTTTCCTAGCAGAAATATAACATAGTTAAAATTATTACGCCATCAAAATATTTCGAATGATCGTCCTGTATATTGTAATTTACAAAGCTTCTTTAGATCGTTATAAGTTTGAATTTGAAAAAATGTCTAACTGCAGTTAATTCAGTTTTCTCACATGAAATCTTGGTCTTTCTGCATAGCAACTTACGAAGAAAGTGCGGGATAGGTGTTTTTCAATGGATGAAATGAAAGTGCAAAAAACATTATTGAATCCTTTGATGATCTTGACTCTGTTCAGATGCTTTTGATATATAGGTCGTCAACCATTGTAAAAAAATTATATATCGCAGACAGAATCGGTTATTCAAGGAGTACCACAAGGATCAATGTTAGGGCCGATCCTTCTCGTAATCTACACGAATGACTTGCTAGCCAACTTTGATTTTACAAAAATACGGCATTCTATTAGAGAAAAAAGCCTAAAAAATTTGTTTGGCCGTATTTTGTCCATTAGAAATTTGGATTAATTGTTGATAGAGAGTAACCTTTTGGTCGAAATATCAATGAATGAAATAGTAATAAAAAGAAGTCATCAGAGTATTATTATGTGGCCTCAATTACAAATCTCCCAAATCTGAAAATATACTGACGGTGCCAAACTAAGCATTTCTAAATAGTGTCATCAAGAAGGATAAGTTTAAATGTGTTTTATGTTCGCTGTTTTTTCTTGCCTGAGTTGTCAATACATATACACACATCCAACTTTTTTAAAATTATCTTAATACTATGATATTTCTTGTGAAATATTGTTTACAATGAATACACCTTATTGTATTGTGATTAATATATGCCGAAAGCGTGGCCCCATGTACGCTGAAATATACACATATCTCAGATTTTTCAAAAAAATTGAAAAATGTTTGTATACACTCGGCCGGAAAAATTAGCGGCATGCTCAAAATATCTGACGAAGTTTGCTATTTATTATTTCAAGCCAGATGCTAACGTTGAAAACACCACCATACCTTCATAAAAAAATCAAATATCGAAAGGAAGTTCATAATACACCAGTCTACTTTCTCTCAATGATAAAAGCATATATAATGAAATAATTAAATTCTTAGCAAAGTGTGATCTAAAAATATACAATCATTTTAATTACAAAAATCTGTGGCAAATAAAATACTTCTGATGCCAACTCACTACTAACACACACACACACACACACAAGTTCATAATGTGAATATTAGGAAAAAGTCTATACCTATCACCAAACATTACACTCCACAATTCAAGAGGTAATTCACATATAATGTAATTTCAAAAGCTTAAGCATTGTATCTTTCAAACGTCAATTGAAAAAACTGCTACTTTCTGAACAATAACAAATTGTCAGACTCTCATTAGTTGAATAAATGTTTGTTTATAACGTAGTATTTAAAGATCTTGGGATTGCTTAGTTATTAATGTATTAGTTCTTAAAATTAGTTTAGCAACAGATCATAATATATTATAATAAAAGTTTGGTTTTTGTAAAGATAGAAATTTAGTATTTGTTAAAATTACTTTAGTAACAGGAAGAATGGATGATCAATCCAATCTTGTTACCTTTTGGCAGATAGGTAGTGATTTTTTTTCAATTGTCTTTTCTCAATTGTCAGGTCTGTCAATAAATTAATTTATTATTATTATTTGATTGTTTGTTTTTTTAGTGTATGTAAACATATTGTACAGGTTGCACAAAAAGTGCCTTTTGCCTAACTTTAAAACAATCTATGGAGTTGCTAAGCCTTTACACCTTGTAATTTCTGAATATATCAAACTACATCTGTCCCTTTTATGTCCCTTTTTTATTTGTTGCAATAACTTTATTTTTGTAAAAGATACAGTGATTTTAGAAAAACGTTACATTTTCAAAAAACACGTTAAGGACTTTCAAGTCGAACTTTTTATTGTGATATTCTTAACGTTTCGCAGTTGGATCTCACACTGGTTCCCTCACATTATACGAGCTCCGACAGGGAAAGTGTGTCAACATTAAAGCACATTCGTCTGCTGTCACGGCATTGGCTTTCAGTCCTGATGGCAAATTCTTAGTCAGTTATGCTTGTGGAGACAACAAACTGAGCTTCTGGCAAACCAGTACGGGTAAGTGATAATTTTCGAAGGCTTGGTATGAAGATTTTGTTTGTATCCACGCCCGCAGTGGGTATCACTTTTGCAATGTGTGTAAAACTAAAACAAATCAACGGAAATTCAACAACGACCGTCATAGA
Organism: Chrysolina oricalcia; assembly: GCA_944452925.2. NCBI lineage: Eukaryota > Metazoa > Arthropoda > Insecta > Coleoptera > Chrysomelidae > Chrysolina > Chrysolina oricalcia. The sequence goes on from OX101817.2 coordinate 3,339,258, forward strand.
TTTGCGATTTCCTTTGATTTTCAATCGGAGATTTAAAAAAGAGCTTTTACTTTTAACAAGGGAGATGCTACAAATAACATGAAACAAAAAGAAATCATTTTATATTTATATATTTATGTTTATTCCTTTTCCGGCTAAATCTTAGTCTGAACATTAGAAATCAATTTTTTAGAAGCAGCGTTAAATTTTACGTATACTGTGCAAATTTTCATGTGAATCTGACGATTTTGCATTTTTGGTGATTTTTAGGGGTTCACAACTACCTATTAATTTTGGGGTCAAAATTTTGTTTTTCTCCGATAGACTCTAATATATATTTGACCATTCTGAATCGATTGGCGTCCGCAGAATTTCGGTCTATTTTGGCTTTTCCGGCTAACTTTTATGTCTGAACATTACAAATCATATTTTTTTTGGAATCAGCGTGAAATTTCACGTATATAGTGAGAATTTTCATGTGGATCTGACCATTTTGCATTTTTGGTGATTTTTAGGGTCCTACCCCTAACTATTTTGCGGCCAAATTTTTTTTTCTCCGTTTGACTTTAATAGACTAATTTGACAATTCTGAATCGATTAGCATCAGCAGAATTGGTCCATCCCTAACTGTTCCCTAATTGAATGGTCCAAATCGAGCTGAAAGAGTTTTTTTTTTCGCCAAAAGTTAATTTTTTTAAATTTTTGGAATCGGTTGCGTAAAATTTCATCATTTTTGTATATGCATACCAAATTTCAAATCGTTATACAATAAAAGATTCAGTATGATTTTTACGGGACCTCTGCAATTTCCAAATTTCGACCTTTTATTCCCCTTTTCAAAGTGTGCTCTGACTATATTGCATTTTTTGTAATTCTTACAACTATTCTCGATTCAATTTTTTTTCCAATCGACTTGAATATGCTAACCCTTATTCCCTTTTCTGGCTAAATCTTTTGTCTGAACATTACAAATCATAATTTTTGGATTTTTTTTTAAACAATAAAATAATCTGATTTTTTTTTATTCATACTGATTTTTTCCTTAAATATGGAAATAATGAACTTTAAATCACTCATTTTCATTTTTCTCTATTCGGCCAAAAATGTTTGTTTTCTAGATTTACAGTTGAAAAATCTCCTCGGCGACATACAAAAAAACTTGTGTTGGCATGAAAATTTTCGACAGCGTGTCGAAAATTTTATTAATTTTATTTATTATTGTTTATTCATGTAGGTAATATTATAAACTAAGAACTGTTTTTTTTTTGTAAACTGTTTGTTTTCTTAAGTTTAATTTAGCAAATGGAAAACTTTTTATTATTGGTTTCTCAGATAATTTTATTTCTGATGAAAACCTCTGCTTTATTCAATCTACTAACTTCACACAAATACAAAAAAAATTGTGTTATTGATGACTTGTTTATTTTGTGGAAATTCATGATCACTTTAATGAACTGAATGAAACACTTTTGACTAATTTCCACTAGTTATTTTATTTTTACGGCCGGTTTCGGATTTTATTCCATTATCAAGTATGATAACTAATACATTTGGAATCTAAAACCGTTGTTAAATAGGGAGTTTGCAGGTAAGCAGGATGGAGAGGTAATTAAGTGAATAGGGGGTCAAGGATAAAAATGTAACACTGGAGATTATAGAAACTACCAGGGTTGTCAAACTTATAAATTCAAGAGTGGAGACCAACATAAATCGAGTTGCTCGTTGAGGGTTCTATATTTCAGATTTTTAATAGATTTATTGATTTACATTGCTTCCAACAAATTCATTTTCTTTCCTTTACTACATGTGTTTAGGATTTTGAGATTATCTTTACTTATCTTGTGTTTTGATTCTTGTAGATGTTCATACATTGTAGATTTTTTTCTTAACAGACGTGTTAACGGAGCCTCACGTCAAAATTTCTACCGGTTTGGCCCACATTCTATTCTATATATACCAGATTTTTTCATTCTATCTCGTTTGGCTTTTGCATTGAATAGATTTCTGCCTAAATTATTATTACTTATGAAAGATGTTGTTATTTTGTAGTTAGAAAAATGATTTTGAATGGTTTCTGAAAGTTTACTTGAGTAAATTAATGCTACTATATTTACATGTGTTGTGTTCACTGATGTTGTATAATTCTCTCATAACCGTTTTTTATGAGTTTTATCTGATATTAACTTTTCTAATAAAGAAACTGGCATTTGATTGTTTATCTCGATTTGTTTAATGATTTTTAGTTCATCTTGGAAATTATTGTCAGGTAAAGGGATTGCGAAAGCTCTGTGTATCATTGACCTGAAGGCGGATAATTTATGTGAGATTAGACTGAAAGAATCAAAGGGAATTGTACAGTCTGTGAAGGTGTTTTCCGGTAGGTATTAAATTGAAAACCATTATTAACCCTTGAAATATTCAAATCTAAGAAGATGAGCTCCTGGTTTTGTTCAATTTCTACTGTGAATTTAATTTAATTATGCAGACTATTGAGGAAGTTTAAAAATTGATTAATTTGTCTGTTGGAACCATCAAAACCTACTAGTACGTCATCAACGTACCTGAACCAAAACACGATGATGTGTTTTTGAGAAAGGGTGTTATCAAGGATGAGGGTATTTTCTAGTGTTTCCATGAAAATATCTGCCAGAATGGGACTTAATGGTGAGCCCGTAGGGAGACCTGAGTTTTGTAGGTAAAAATTATTGTTATATTTGAAATAATTTTGTTTCAGACATGTATTCAAGAGATTGCAACATTCGTTAGTTATATATGGGTTCGTATTACATGTATCTAAAATTTCTTTCACAAGGGAAAGGCATTCGTCTGTTGGAATGTTAGGAAACATGTTTTTTACGTCAAAAGATACTAGTTTTATATTATTTTTGATATTTAAATTTACAACTTGTTGGCTAGGTCTACTGAATTTAGAACTGTGTTGGAATGAGTAAATTTTGTGAGGTCTCTGAATTTTGAATTTAAAATTTTTGACAACTTACTGGTTGGGACATCAATATATGATACTACAGGTCTAGTGGGATGTCCTTCCTTGTGGATCAATCCTTACATTTCTGGAGGCTGGGGGTTAACGCATATAAAAAAAATAACACATTGATAATCCGCCCTGCGTTGGGCGCCGACCGCTGTCCTGTTATGTATGTCCGACGATATTCCAGGTATGTTTGGCCTTGGTCAATCCCAAACGAAAAACATAAAATCCTACAGCACCGCCCCCATAGCAGACGTCGCCCGCCTCAACCCCATGCGGCTGGCCAGGCTGATATGGATGAACAACAGAGTGGTGTCGCTGATGTTGGCCGACGGATCCGAAACGCGGTTCAACGTATAACGACTCGGCCGACGGCATCGCGAGACTGTGGCCTTTCCTATATCTAACGTTGTTCTTTCAGTATCTTATGAATGTATGATAATCCTCAAACCGTATAACGTTTCAAATTGCACCGTTCTGTAATGTTACTGGTCTCAGTTCGTCCGGTGGTGTCGTTGAGAGCTTAGGTACGTGCTTTCGGTTTGTTAATAATCGATTAGTGTGTTGATCTCAACAGAATTAAAAAAAAAAGCCTTTCCACTTCACCTAACTACTTTTTTATGTAGATTGGTAGATAGATATATCTTTATTTTACTACGGTATATTATGAATCATTCGTAGCAATTCAAACATTGAATTTGGAAGTTTAGTGAACAGTGTTAGCATCATCAGGAGCGATGATCATTCCTGATGAATCGAACGTAAATAAGTGTTGTGAAGTGGGGGTTGCTCCTCAAACTATAGCAATAGCCAATTGTTCAAAAATCCCCAACTAAAGTAATGTTGCATCTCCCTTTGATACAATTATGATTTTTCAGCATTCCAAAGCATTCGATGTTTCAATGAAATATCAGAATATCTGTCTATACAGGGTTTAAACTAAATGATTTCATTAATTTCAGGTGGCGATTCCTTGTCATATTTTATGAAGAAAAGTTCATGTAAACGTGTGTCCTAACTTGATTTGTTTTCAAGTGACGGAGTGTCAAAATTTTAATAAAAAATCATTTATTTATTAATTACTCAAAAGTTTTGCCGATTTTCATGAAACCTGGCGTGTATATTGGCAGTTACAAGGGGCATGTTTTCATGAGGATAGATCTTAAATAATAGGCAGCGAAAAGTCAACTAATTGATAAATATGGTAAAAATCATTGTAAGCCACTGTTTTTCTCTAAGTTTCAAATTTTTATGAAATTAAACATTTAATAATATAACTCTCTTATAATGCCGTGAATTTGAAATAGCAACACTTCATCATTCGATAGATTTTCTCAATTGATTTATTTCTACCTGAACTCTTTTATTGGTTTCGTCGTTGATGGACTGGTTGTTTGTTGTGTTACTGTGCCTATTATTTTCAACTGTTTCTATCAAAACTTAACAATACATTTGTGCATAAAATTCAATAGAATTCCAAGGAAATATGGACTAACTGAAAAGAAGATCATTCAAATAACTTTCTGGATTTTGATGGTGCGTAATCACCATTTCTACGCCAATGACTTTGATTTGCAATCCACAGCATTATAAGGAAGCTGTATCTTTAATACTTTTTTCTGAAAAAATATGAAACTTAGGGAATTACAGGGCGTACAATGATTTTTACTATAAATATCAATGAGGTAACCAACTGCCACTTTTGAAATATAATTCCATGAAAAGAAGCCCCTTGCTACTGCTAATAACCACACCAGGTCTCATCAAAATCATCAAAAAGACTTTTGAGTAATTGATGAAGTGCCGATTTTTAAATGAAACTTTGACCCCCGTATTTTGGAAACGAAGCAAGTTAGGACACACGTTTATGTGAAATTATCTTCATAAAATATGACAGGGAATCGCCATCTGAAATTAATGACATCACTTAGTATACACCCATATCGGGTGATTTTGAGAGATGGCCTCTATTTTTGAGACAAATCAAATTACCAAAAAATTTAGGAGGCTTTTGAAGAACTGAAATTTGACTTTTCTTTAAATAAAAACGAATTCTGTGGCACTTCCTGTTTTACCGTAAATGGTCCTAGTTTTAGTTTTTTTTAATGAAGCTCTTTGTATATTTTCACGTCTTTGAAACCTAGAACAAATTCTAAACATAGTAACCTAATTATTTTGTCAAATTTCCATATTTTTTAGTTCATTATGTTTTTATATTGATGATGATTTTTCGCATGTGAAACGTTCCTTTCCGATGCCATGTTGTCCATGAATTAGTAGTAGTAGTTCTTTGGGAAGACCGCAACCGCAGCCAGGCAAGTAGGCCCTCATGGACCCTTTTAGCCATCCCCTGTTCTCCACTTACCTACATTCATCCTCCTAGTTTTCCTTTTCGAACCTTTGTGACCTCCTAATGAAGGTCAGTATGTCCGACCACTCCAAGTTGATTAGTTCCTCTTGTTGGAGTTTGTCAACTCCGAAGGTTCCAAATTTTTCAATTGGTATCTCTTTTGCGCACACTGTATGACAGATAGTTTTGTAAAAGATGAATCGAATGATCTCTAAATTTTGAATATCCGTCAATTACTTTCAGATTTATCACTATTATAAATAATTAATAAAAAAGTAGTGCGACGGAGTAGTTTCTGGTACATTTTTTATAATAGTTATGAAATAATTTGTCAACTCCGAAGGTTCCAAATTTTTCAATTGGTATCTCTTTTGCGCACACTGTATAACAGATAGTTTTGTAAAAGATGAATCGAATGATCTCTAAATTTTGAATATCCGTCAATTACTTTCAGATTTATCACTATTATAAATAATTAATCAAAAAGTAGTGCGACGGAGTAGTTTCTGGTACATTTTTTATAATAGTGATGAAATAATTGACAGATATTCAAAATTTTGAACTCATTCTGTTCAGAATTTCCTCTAGATATAAAACGTGAAAATATAAAAGATGTTTCGTTTGCAAACCTAAGAGTTCTAAGACTAGGACCATTTCCTGTGAAACTAGAACTGCTACAAACTTCGTTTTTATTCCAAAATATCGCTTTTTTATTCTTCAATAGCCCTCTGAATGTTCGTGCTTTGAATCGGATTCTATCAAAAATTAAATTTCCATTTTTGAAAATTTCATTAATTTTTTTTTCATATTTGTGATTATTTTTCGCATTTGAAACGTTCCTTTCTGATGCCATGTTGTTCATGAAAATGGAATTGGCATTTTGTTTACGATACTTTGCCACCATCTGGGATTTGAATGTTGCAAAATCACTTTTTTCGAGTGATCCAATTTTTCAATTGGCATCTCTTTGGCGCACACTGTATGACAGATAGTTTTGCAAGAGATGAATCGAATGATCTCTAAATTTTGAATATCCGTCAATTACTTTCAGATTTATCACTATTATAAATAATTAATCAAAAAGTAGTGCGACCGAGTAGTTTCCGGTACATTTTTGACAAATATTCAAAATTTTGGTCTCATTTTGTTCAGAATTTTTTCTAGATTTTAAAAAATGTGAAAATATACAAGGTGTTTCAAAAGTAGAACCTTTTCCGATGAAACCAGAAGTGCTACAAAATTCTTTTTTATATCAAAATATCACTTTGTAGTTCTTCAATATCCCTCTGAGTTTTCGTGCTTTGAATCGGTTTCTCTCAAAAATAGGGGTGCGTCATCTCTCAGGCTGACCCGGTAAATATACATACAGGATTAATCAATTTGATCTGTTACCATGGGGATCTAAAAAACGGTGAAACTTATAGAGATTAGTGAAAAAATTATTCATTGAATGTCCGTCTTGAAGAAAAACGATTTTGGTTCTTGATATGATTTAATTTTTCTTTGATATCGAAAACAATCATACAAAGAGTACTTTCCACAGAAAAAACATGTAAAAATGGTTGTTTTCGACACATTTTTTTACAACTTGCATTTATTTCTCATTTCACAAGCTGAATCATAGCCTAAACTCTCGACGAACTTATTCAATATATCGAGAGCGACAATAATTTGAATGAAGACGATCGTTGAAAAGTGTATTTTATCTCAATTCCAAAATTTAACATTTCCCAGTACAGCTGCTGCCGCGCCACCTGGGGAAATGTATTAAGAAATAGCCTTAAAGATTTCAAATACATGTGCCTATAGCGTACATACACTCAATTTTCGTAAGTTTTATTTTTGTAGCGTTAGTTTGCGGATGTTTCAACCGAAACTCTTGCTACAATTTCGAAAATGATCAAATCACCCTTGGGAATCGTGTTACCAACATTTTGTCGATTGATTCCTTCAGTAGTTTTCATTCGATCCTTAGCATTTAGTGTCCAATGAGTTTTTCTAGTCTGGTAGTCACACAAATTTCGATTCAATTTATAGTTAATTTTCAGGTGGTTTATTTATAAGTACTGTCATTGATTTGATTTAAGGTGAGAGTACACAGCACTTAAAATAAAATAATAATGTAGATGAAACTACACAACACCTGAAATAAAGTAACAGAGGCCATGATTTGCACCAAATATAAGAAATAATCAGTTTTAAACACTCCTTTATTATTACTTAACGTTTAACTTTATTTTATTTCTTATCTTATTCTACATGTTGTCTAAACTCACCTTTAGTGATATTCCAAGAAGAAAAGTTCTTATAAACATGTACAAAATTATTTATTTCCGAGATACAGTATGTTGAATATTCCAGTACTGGAAGTGAAATTTTGTTTCGAACGAATGATGCTATTTGATTCCTCCAGTTTGATGCGTTGAATTTTAGCAAATTAACTGAAACTCAGTAGCGGAGGAAAATAAAATTTCAGAAATTCATCAGAAATCATTTGTACGAATTTGAAAATGCATTGTTACAAACTCTTTGTGGTTTCTCCAAATAACAATACTAACTTTGATTTTTTTGAAGTTTAGCGAATCAAACTGACGACATTCAATGACATATCCTTCATGATTTAAATGAAAAATACGTGTTTCTAACGAATGTTAACGTGAACTTTTCTCAATATACCTAAAATTTATCCTGCAAATTGATGACATGCTTATAAAACACCCTGAATGTCTACATAGAGATTTTTACAAATCTAAGAATGTTGGCAACAAAATCAAAAGGTATGATGTGGGATCACTAGGTGTCATTTCAACTAAAGGTAGTCTAGGGTCGCTGAATCTAGAAGGCCGTGCCGTCCTTACGGGTATGGCCAATGGGCGTGGTCCAATACTTGAAATAGTTCCAGTATTCATATAACCCACAAAATGACCAATTAGAGAGCAAGTTTTGTGGGTTATTTGAACACTGGATCTATTTCAAGTACTAGACCACGCCCATTGGCCATACCCGTAAGGACGGCACGACCTTTTAGATTCAGTGACCCTAAGGTAGTCTCAATTACAGCCACGCAAGAGTTTTAATTGTTATGTCTAGGCATTTCTATTGTGGATAATTTCTATTGACATGATTTAAATCTCTACCCTCACACAGAGCTAGTCACAGTGAGACCGATAAACTTCATGCGTAAAAAATCCAAGACTTTAATTTGCGAATTATCCAAACCACAGGGTGTTTTTTGTTTCAATCCTGAGAATTACATTTTCATTTCGTTATGTTACTACTTAGGTTTCCATTAAAATTAAACAGAATTTAATCGAAAAAAATTCTGGTACTTTCATATCGCAAACACGTTAATGAATTCATAGACCAAGGCCTACTGAGAGATAAATAAAATATACTTCAAACTCCGTTATCTGCGGTATGTTGGAGTCTTGAGTAATTACCAAAAGATACAGGATGTACCTGAAAATATTGTTACGATTTCCAAGCACCACTTTGGAGATTTTCAAAACAGGCATTTTTTTTCATTCAACCTCTTTAGATTTCGAGATATCAATGTTAGCTGCTATTAGTTAGAACTGATGGGATTGTTTCTGTATCTCACCTAGGAATTATTTAATTGTATGAATTTGGAAACCGTCTTGTCCTAAATACCGGAGTTATTCGGTCTTATTATGACTCAGCCTGAATATTCAGAATAACCCCATGAATCTAGGAGTCCTGTTGTATTTGTATCATTTATAGGAAATGAAAACAATCCGATCTAGTTTTGTATATTTTAATTTAGCTAAAAATTATATTGCCCTAAAATATAATTACTGTAGCGCATAGAATAGTTTATGATTTATCGGCAAGATGTTTATAAAAGATGTATATAAAAGTTATTTATTTTTAAATTTATTAGATTTTAGAGTAAGTATATTTTATTCCTATATAGTGATTATTATAAATTATTGTAAAGTGTTGTTGATTAATTTCCGTTAGATTGATAAAATGGATTGATTATACTTTTTTTTTTCTGAACCACCGAAGAAGAATATTACCGAGCTCAAACTTTTTGTTATTTTTTATTTGTTGATCATTTCGTGCATAACGTGTTCATATATCCGAAGCTGAGATTTAACTGTGTATTCTATATTCGTATTGTAACATGTCCTCAACAGCCTTATCTTTAAAAAAATCAAGTTCTATGACGTTATTGTGATTCGTGAAAGATATTTCAATCATTACGTGAAATGTTTAGGTGTCTTTTTCTCTAAGTAATTTCCTCCCATAGTATTAAAAAAATACTGTAATACACAAAGTATTGCATACATGGTGCACCATTCAGTGCACCGATATACTGCGGTACTGCCGGTACCAGACATGAGTATTTTCGAATTCGAACGATTAAACTCCCAGTATGTCGTTCGATGATGTACTTCCCTATATTTGTGTCATTCTGTATAGGGCTTTTCGGAAACCTACTCGGGTTGATGAGGTCCCTAACCTGAGTTACCAACCAGTGTTCGGAAACTTTAGTGTTTCATACGCCGATCACTGACTCGGGTTAATTTTTTGGTTCGGGTAGTAACCCTGAGTTTAGTTTCCGAAAAGTCCTTATGATTCGGTATATAGTGTTTGACATCCTAAATTGAACTGAATCGTCTTTATCCATATTTTATTGCATTGGTTCAGTAATGAAATTTAACAGCGGAATTCTGGATGCTGAACTGAGTCTACCTTAGTTCATAATAACAAATACGTCTCAGGAGTTTTCTATTTCACAAAGAAACCAAAACATGTTCATGTGAACTTAACCTTAAATATATCTGTCTTACATTCTCTGTACTTCCATTGCCATCACTAAACATACAGATATTGTTAATTCAATCAAGCACAGCTGAATGTTTTATTATGAAAAAATGTGATAAAATATGGTGTTTAATGTTATGTAAATATATAAGAGTTTTTAGCAATATATAAATGTTTTATGTACATGTGTACATCAAGGTCAAGTTTAGTCAACAATATATTATCTAAAAATTATTACTGCCAGGCGTTTCATTTCAATATAAGTACCTACATACAGAAGTGGAAGAAATTTATCGGCATATGCGATTCTCAATGCATTTGGTTGAAACTTCATGTAGCCAGTCAACCAGTTAGTCCAAGAAACGAGGAAGCGGCCCAATGTAAAATGTGCAAAAATTAATATCCGAAAACAAAAAATATGAGCGAATAGGAAAATAAAATTCAGGATGAGTTTCTATTTCATGCGACTCGATCCTGATTGCCGAACATAACCTAAAAAATTGGCAAAGTTGCGAAAAACGGTTTTTGATAACTGAAAAACTACAGCTCCGATCGGAAAAAGTCAAATTAGGAAAATGTAAGTATTAAATTGAAATATTCGAGTTATATCGGAAAAACCGTGAAAAATCGGGTTTTCTATAACTCGTTAACTATTCATTGTGGTAATGTGGTTCAATGCATTATGTAGCTATACCGGGTGACACAGCAGACATGTAGCAGCCTGTAGTTTTTTTTATTTGAGGAGATGAAGATTTGAAATTTGTAGAAGTTACGTAATCAATGATAGCGCTTCATTTAACTCTAACGAAAACTTTTTTCAACTACCTGTTTGATCGGCAGTAACTCCAACTTCTTTTTTTTGAATGACACCCTGCATATTTATCCAGCCTATTTTATTTGTCTTGAAATTCTCTATTCAACCTTGTATCACAAAGTGGCATTCTCGATTCGCAGATGAATTGCATTTTATTGAAAAACATCAAGTTGGCTGTTACCCGAATTCGATAATCTTTCGATGCTTGGTAGGCTTGGAAATCCAGAGAGTATCAGTTAAACGATATAATTTCAATTTTTTCCATACCTGATCACTTCCTACAGATTGTCAATAATTTCTTCAATAAAAAGAAAAATCATCTGAAAATATCTCACGATATTGCGAAAACTGAGATAGGACCATGTTTTTTTTCAATTTGGCTACTTGAGAAGGAACAATCTGTCTTTCTCTTTGGCCATGTAGCCATATCATGATCTTTCCATTTGGAAACATAAAATTAAAATTGTTCCCCTGATTCACCAATTCACAAGTATATTAGTCTAGATATTTGCAATAATACTTTGCCTAGTAGGCGGTGTACACAGAATGTTTTGTGTTTGACAGGTAAACATCATTTGATTTTAATGATTATCTCGGTGAGTTTTATGCTGATTGAAATTGCATCGTTTAATTGGATACTAAATATGTATTCAAAGAATAAAAAGGTCGATATGTTGTTGATATTCGGAGAGTGCAAGATAATTTGTAGACAGGCTGAACAATAATTGTAATTCGAAAGATTTCCGGAAAGACGCCATCCGCCTAATAATTATTTCGCTAGAGTAGAAGAGCAGTTCAGAAGAGAACCGGAAAATCAAAACAATCTCCAATACATTGTCGACGAGGAAATGGAAGTAAACGTTTTGGCCATAGTACATGCAGATCCGACGATATCACTGAGACAAATTGAGGACGAAATCGGCGTGAATCGAGAGACCGCTAGAAGAGTTTTGAAAAGAACTGCTTTGAACTGCTCTTCTACTCTAGCGAAATAATTATCAGGTGGATGGCGTCTTTCTGGAAATCTACATCATACAATTGTTCAGCCTGTCTACAATTTCTCTTGCACTCTCCGAATATCAACAACATATCGACCTTTTCGTTCTTTGAATACATATTTAGTATCTAATTAAACGATGCAATTTCAATCAGCATAAAACTGACGGAGATAATCATTGCAATCAAGTGATGTTTACCTGTCAAACACAAAACATTTTGTGTACACCGCCTACTAGGCAAAATATTATTGCAAATATCTAGACTAATAGACTTGTGAATTGGTGGATCAGGGGAACAATTTTAATTTTATGTTTCCAAACGTTAGATCATGATATGGCTACATGGCCAAATAGAAAGGCAGGTAATTTCTTCACAAGTAGCCAAATTGAAAAAAATATGTTCTCATCTCAGTTTTCGCAATATCGTGAGTTATTTTCAGATATTTTTTCTTTTTATTAAAGAAATTATTGACAATCTGTAGGAAGCGATCAGGTGTGGAAAAAACTGAAATTATATCGTTTAACTGATACTCTTTGGATTTCCAAGCCTACCAAGCATCGAAAGATTATCGAATTCGGGTAACAGCCAACTTGATGTTTTTCAATAAAAGGCAATTCATCTGCGAATTGAGAAACGAATGCCACTTTGTGATACACGGTTGAATAGAGAATTTCAAGACAAATAAGATAGGCTGGATAAATATACAGGGTGTCATTAAAAAAAAAGAAGTTGAAGTTACTGCCGATCAAACAGGTAGTTGAAAAAAGTTGTTGTTAGATTCAAATGAAGCGCTATCATTGATTACGTAACTTCTGCAAATTTAAAATTTTTATCTCTTCAAATAAAAAAACTACAGGCTGCTACATGTCTGCTGTGTCACCCGGTATTACGGATAGCCGGATTACTGGTATTACCCCTTTTTCCGGTTCACCTGTATATTATTTATTGTATTCATTTCGTTTGTTTTTCTGATATTCGGGGTTGCAGTGGGTTTGTTATAGATATAGTCCTTGATTTTGCTTAGATTAGATTTGCTTTTAGCACAAACAATATTCAAAAAATTCAAAAAATGGGCCGCTAATATGAACAACTCACTATAATTTATTTTTATCAATATTTTTCAACTTTGTAAGCTGAACTCCGCCTATTATGCCGTTATTTTTCATGTATGTAATATAATGTTATTTATAAACAACTGTAATGCACAATAAAGACGCTATTATGATTATTATTATTATTTTTAAATTCTGTTTTGCGTCCTGTTTTTTTCCAAAACTGATATTTTAAATCGCAAAACTTAAAACTTATTACTTACATACTTCTTCAATTGTGTCCAAGGACTCCAAGGCTTCAGGTGGACCAATCCAACATCCAAATGATGAACTGACAAACTCCTATAGACGGAACTTTTATTTTCGAAAAATTAAACAAATTACGAATGATAAATAAAGAGGAAATAAAATCTTCCAATTTACACAAAAAATATATACTTGTAACGTGCTTACAATTGTTTCGACACACGGTGTCATCATCTGAGCGAGTTATCAACTAAAGAAACGTCAAAATCACCTTCTTAAATATTAAAATAATTTACTGGAGCGATTTACCGTGTTTTGTTCGAGGTGTTGAAAATCATTATTAAAAATATAAATCGGTTGATTTTATGTCTGAAAAATAATATGAATAGTTCCTCAATGTTCAGTCTCCTAAATTTCATATAAATATCACTTGCAAAAGCGATTCTTCTCAACTGTCTTTGATTTTATTACAAGATTTTCAGACTTTTTTTAAATTGTGAGGGAACGTTTAAGTTGAAAATTCTGAAAAAAATCGTGATATTTGCAATGAAATCTGATAAATGATTTTTGGAAAAACTTGGAAAAACCTCTAAAAATTAAGTTTTTATTTTTTTCCTCAAAAACTGTTCATAAGATTTTCTTCTACATATCTCTAATTATTCAATTTGAATGCTAAAATAACTCGAATTTTTTTCAAAATTTTTTACCTTGCCGTTAATTTTTTCATGGGTTTAAATGAACATAATTGCGCTTTTTTATCAGGATGTAGTAGTATATGATCAGTATCAAATACAAGCCAAGGAGTATAGTATTGTGGGTAAATTTGTTGCACTTATGTGAGCATACTCACATACCAGATTAGTATATTTTGGTGGTTGTTATGTTTTCATTGATTTTCGAAAATGAACAGTATCATATAAGATAAAGATTGGATCTTGAGGTTCCATAGATAAATTATTATTATCATTAAGTATATTATTCAAACATACTATATACAATAATATTGCATTGTCATCCGGTTCTGAGCTATGTTCAAATGTTAGTTACAGAACGAATCTATTGTTCTGAGCTATGTTCAGATGTTAGTTACAGAACGAATCTATTGTATTTTGTTAATCCAATAATATATTTCAGCAAATATCGAAAATCTAAACTTAAACCTGAACTGAATCTCAGGGTTTTCAGGGGTGCAGGTTACTGATTGAAAGTCGTAGTGAAGGTTGAACGGTTTAATTGAAGCTGTACTCCGACGGAATAGGATGGAGTGTTTTATCGTGTAGTCTAAATAAAGAGATAAAACTAATTACAATAGGTTCACCCACTAAATGAAATTCTACCTACCTAAATAAAGAGGCCGGCACGAACTAAATAGCGGCAAAGCTGCGTTTAGTTGTTGGTTACCAAAAACCTTTTTACGATACACACAACTAGAACAGGAAATCTGCCAAAATCAACGCGGTTTCGCATCTTTTTTACTTCCCCCCAGTAGCTCAGTTTACCTACGTACGCTTCATATTTGGCGCGAGGCCTCACCTCAACAAGTAGTTGTCGAGCAACCAGATTTATACCGGGGCGTTCGCAGAGTTGCCTAGCGATCAGGGGCTAAAGGACCCGCGCGATCGCCAAAGGATCTTGGATATATCCAGCGATCTGTTACAAACCCTGGATTTCTTTCAGCTATTTCTCCCATTGAATACTGGAAGAAGCTGGAAGATTGTATTATGTTCACAGTATAACAACATTACTCACTTCATCACAATCATAATAAAAAATGTTCGTAGAAAATACTTTACTTTCAGAAAAACAATAAGTGAATATCCATCGTTTGTAATAGCCTATCTACGTTGCATAGAAAAAAATGTATTATTATATCATTAAATGATGAACCCGCGGTGTAGCTTCAACAAAGAGTAGATGAAAGAAGTGACCTTTGGAAAAAAATCTATTTCAGAGATTAAATATCCCGTACATTTTCAGTATTCAAAGGACCTTTCTCATATTTATGCTGCTGAAATTTTGAAAAATAGCCATCAGTCTCATTGACATTGTGAAGTATTTCTTACTCATTATAGGGTTCTTAATTTTTTTCGATGTATCTATTCACATATTTTCAGTTAATACATTCGTTATATTACTTCTAATATTGTAGTCACATTCACCACTCTCATGATCAAAAATATCTTAGTCAAATAGTATAAAAAACGTTTGTTGTCAATCAGTTATTTCGAAAAATATCAGATTCTATAAGTTATAGTATCATACAAAACAAACAAAATTCATGTTAAAACTTTCTTCTATTTGACTGCTAAAGTCAAACATATATAATGTGCTTTTGACATTTCGAAAAATTCTCATCGATTCTGTGAAGAAATTTTTCTGAGCAACATCTAACATCTTTGTATTCGTTGAGTACTAAAAATTCACAGATTCTAAAATAAATTAAACTGGCTCACTTTTACCTTAAGTCTTCCTAATTTTTTTCAATGTATCCACATAGTATATCACACTATATCAAACACTATTCACTTCACTACTCTGACCGTCTACAATCTGAACATTAAAATTACATCCTTTCCTTTTGCTGACCACGAGAGAAATGAAATAATTTGTAAATTTTCTTTATCAACCATCGTCATCGATGATGTTCGTAACTCACAGTGCAAGTACAATCTATTAGAGAAAAAATTAATAAATAGTGTACAAATAATAAACAGTTTACACAAAAATCCGTTCACTTTATTCGAAAAATACCAGAGGAAATAAATATAAATAGACCGTCTGATAATGACAGATTTTGTTGACTGATTTTCTCTTCTCTGGGATTTTAACCACCGAAAATTACGTCGGTATTGAGCTCATTGAAATTGAAGTGATAGGTATTTATTGACAACTAAATAAAAGACAAAGAAAAAATTGAGAATGTGACGAACTGCCTGCTATCAAGTCAAATGCAAGCGTGTCATCTTTTTAAAAACGATCTTTTCATTCGTCGTGTACTTGCTTCGGCACTTATTTGGGACAGCTGCTTCATTAATACGACGTCTCAATTCATGTTCAATATTTACTGGGTGTGTATCTAGCGGATTTAAATCTGGAGACTAGGGAGGCCACAAAATGGGACCAAGACGGCTGATCCATCTCTGTGGATAAGTTTGATCGAAATAATTTCTCACTAGTCGTGCATAATGAGCTGGACATCCGTCACTTTGGAACCACATTGCGATGCGTATGGCCAAAGATACATCTTCCAAAAGAGTAGGCAGTTTGTTTTCTAAAAAATCGCGATATTTCTCCGTTTAGAATGTCAGGTAATTCAAAAGGGCCAATTATTGTACCGTTCCAGATGCCGGTCCATGAATAAATAAAAAGATCGTTTTGAAAAAGATGACACGCTTGCATTCGACTTGGTGGCAGGCAGTTTGTACACATTTTCTAATTTTTCTTTGTCTTCTGTTTAGTTGTCAATAAATACCTGTCACTTCAATTTACCAAGTGTTTTCATTCGAATTCCTAATTATTGAAATTATTTCACAATGAGCTCCTATTGCAGTAACCTAAGAATATCTTTTTTCCTCGAGCGGAAGATAGTGAATGTTGTATCATATAAAAAACTACACCGAATGAGCAACTTTTTAAATAACTTGCCAGGTTCGCGTGGTGATTTCATTTACAGTCTGAAGAGTCTATGTAAGCTAATAAAATAAATTATCTGAATCGGGCGAAGATGTTTTTTCCTCCATAGGTATTGCACCAATATTTTCATTTTGGATTCTAATCAATCGAAGGGTTATTAAAGGTTGCATAACAAAAATTAGAATCTTGAACTATGAAGTTTTGTACTTGCGGCACTCGACATACTGTTCAAAGGTTTTGATTTTCACGAAATTCATGAAACTACCAATATCTCCAAAACGATCAATATTTTACTAAGGTCATATTGTGATATTCTAGTCAGTCATGAGGTGGACTGTCAGCCCTCCAAAGGATGACGTTGAGTTTTGGGACACCCTGTATGAATATCTATTCGTGGGTTATTTGTAAAATGTAGCACGGAACTAAGTTGTCCTCTAGCCTATCTGATGAATCTATCAACTCAACAGGGAGTCTTTCCAGACAAATTAAAATTAGCATTGGTTAATCCAATTTTCAAACGAAATGATCCGAGCCTAATTGTAAATTATAGAGGAATAAGTATTCTCTCAAGTATTGGTAAAATCTTTGAGATAAATATAAAAGATCAATTAATCTCTTTTCTGATGAAAAATAATCTATTGTCCGCAAATCAACATGGTTTCATTGCAAATAAAAGTACTGAGCCAGCACTGTATGACTTTCATGAACACATAATAATGGCTCTTGATGCAAAAGTACAGATCTGTGGACTATTTATAGATTTTTCGCGTGCTTTTGATATGGTAAATCATGACATTTCATTTGCAAAATGAATAGATATGGTATTAGAGGTAGAGCCCTCGAACTAATGAAATCTTATTTGTCAAACAGACCACAATGTGTGAAAATAAATAATGTCCAAAGCAAACAAGAGTTGATAAAACAAGGAGTACCACAGGGATCAATATTAGGGCCTCTTTTTTTTCTCATTTATGCCAATGACCTGATTTTAATGCTACATAACTTACATTTTGCCCATGTAGTATCATATGCAGATGATACGAATATTCTTATAAAGGTCCCTGAATCGCGTGAACAACTTTTAGAAATGACGAAAATGGTATACACCAAAGTAGGTGAGTGGTCTAAAAAGAACAGCCTAAAACTGAATACGCAAAAAACAACTGTAATGAAATTTAATCTCCGTGGAAAACTAGACAATTTCATTATTTTTAGTGAAGATGAAAGGAGAGTAGATCCATCTGAGACAACTAAGTTGCTAGGAATAATCTTGGACTATAAAGTCACTTGGAACCCCATATTGTTTCACTTTGTAGTAAACTACGGAAAAATTGTTATGCTTTGAAATTTCTTTCGAGTCACTGTCACTCTGGAGTACTGTTAACTCTTTACTATGCAAATATACACTGTCACCTGAGATATGGCATACTGAACTGGGTTTTATCTACTGGTTTCAATAGATTATTTGTTCTTCAAAAATTCGCAGTGAGGACTATTGCTGGTTTGAGGTGGAAAGATTCATGTAGAAATGCTTTCAAATAGTTTCATATACTAACACTCATAAGTGTATATATCTATGAATTGTGCATATATGTTTACAAAAATCATGATAAATTTAAGAGTAATCCACAATCTACCTATAACACAAGAAATGGGAGTATTCTTGTACCAGATGCACATCGTACAACATCATATCAGAAGTCGCATCTTTTTATGGGTTGTAAGGTGTATAATAAGATTGACAAGAATATTAAGGAAGCCTCCAATATACACATTTTCAAGTCTCGGTTGAAGAAACACCTTATTGATAAAACGTTTTACACTCTTGATGAGTTTTTTATATAATATTCTATATGTTGAATGTATTTTATTTTTATTGGAAATTACTGTATTTTTTGTATTTTCCTTCGTGTACGTTTCAGGATTATCTTTTTTGGAAAGTAATGTATTGTGCATTTCTGTTTTTTTATCTATACTTTATGATGACGTTTTTTTTGTTACATTTCCATTGTGTAATGTCCTTATACTCTGTGTATGTTGAACAAAGAAATAAATTTATTATTATTATTTATTCTCATCAACCCCCATCATAGTGACACCCTTGTATAGCTTGAAAGAAACGCCAGAAATAGTTTTGAATTTTTATCACCAATCATTCCATACAAATAGTTATAAAAATCTACGCTACTTAGCTTTGAATATAAATCACGATATCACAGACCCGATACAGGTTCTCTCAAAGTTCTATAAACACATGACCCTCCAACGACTTCATTTCAACCTTTTTATTTAGATTTGTTCGAAAATGGTATGCTGGACGTATGTGCTGTCATTCAATGAGAACAAATAGTATTTTCCCCTAGGAACTAACAGTAAATGTCTAAACCAGTCTAATATGACTTGTTTGGATATTTACTGTTAGATTAGCATTCCTACTAATGAAGGTAACTTGGTTATCGAAATGCGCTTCTAGGAGCTAGTTAAAATACTTGTGTGGTAAAGGGGAAAATCTATTTGTTTTCATTAGACTTGTTATCAAAAAAAAAACTATTTTTGAGTGGTCCGAATTGTGAATTAACTGGACGTACTCATTGGAAACAGACAATTTTTGAAATAAAAGTATGCAGAGGCGTATATAACACTGTTATTTCGGTCTTCCATTGTCTGAATTGTTATTTTGAACATAGTTAGGGAGGCGAGGTAGCTAAATGGCGTAATTCAACGGCGCCGTCGAGACCTATCACAATCGAAAGATAAAATAATTTCGAAAAGAAAAGCTCGTATGGTAAAAACCATTTTAGCGGTGGGTTTCGCGTGTACGGTTTTTCAAAAATGTTTTAAAAAACCGTTACTTGGGCATTCTCGAGCGCGTCAGATATTCATACTACGTATGCCCCAAGTGCCTCTGATAACAACGGTATACTAATCTGCCGGTTTGCGTGGTGGGGGTAGGCATATAAAGTAGTCAAAAATGCAAAAAAAAAATTTACCCGAGCGCGTCAGATTTTCGGAAGGGGTGTTAGAGGGCCCCAAGGAAGCTCCCTTTAAAAAAACTGACGATTTCGGCGTGACCATAAGATACAATGAATTTTTGAAAATGCAAAAAAAAAAGTTTTTTTGAAATACTCGAGCGCGTCAGATTTTCATAGGGGAGGTTTATCTCGGTATCCTGAAAGCATATTTTCTTAATCTGACAAAAATGTTGGTGGGTTCTCTTAATCTGACCGGAAAGGTTTTTTGGTTTCTTTTTTTCTTTTCTTTCTACTTGATAAAACGGGGAATTTAAGAATGACAAAGCGATAGTTATAACCAACGTAAATGAAGATGAAATGTAGTACGAATTGTGTTATTTATTGTTTAAAAAAATGAAATTATATAAAAATTGTATAATAATTGTATTGTTATGTATGACTTTTGTATACAGATACGCGTAACTTTTTCCGAGTCCACGAAAATTGTCGAGAAGCTTTAGAAAAAAAAAATTTTTTGAGATATAATAAAAGTCACATAATTTAATCATCGTTATTTCATATCCATTTTTTTTAACACCCTCAGTTTTCGAGATATACTCAAAAAACCGGGAGTTTGAGTTTTTATGATGCTTCAAGTCAAAAAGTTTTAACTTTGGACAAAAATGTAAAGAGACCTTTTTTGTGTAAAATAAAATTATCTTTTTTGTTTATTTAAACTTTTTTTTTGGAAAATGTATCGTTCGCGACTTATATGCCGCAACGCGTTTTTCGGAAGACGAAATGGCTCCTCCACACTTCCGGTCACGCGGAAACCGGCAGATTGTGTATTTTTAGTAAGTTTTAGATTATATTCTTAAAAAAAAAAAAAAAAACGCGCTCGAGAATGCCGGATTAACGTTTTTTTTTACAAGTTCGCGACCCTATAACTCGGTGGCGTCAATCACTTATCGTCAGATTAGTTAAATTTAGTCTTAAAACACTAAAATCAACCCCCAATATCTTAATCTGACGCGCTCGAGTATTTCAGACTATCGATTTTTTTTTACTAATCTGATCGTCTATCCTAGGCGCGCGTCACTACATATAGAGCTAAATACTTTACAAGGCTGTTCTATTAGGTCCAAGGTATCTCTCATATCTTAAACTGCCACGCTCGAGTATTACCGAAAATTCCCCTATTCGCCTCCCTAACTAACACGTTTCAAATACCCTCAACAAACTTTCAAACTTTGTTGATCACCCCTCTTCGCAATAGGGAATATGCATAATTTTTTTTTATTTGTTTAATCAATTTATTACTTCGTTACAACATAGTAAAAAATATAAATACTGTTGAAAGTCATGGAATTAATTTTTAAAATAATATATAAAATACCGATTGAATTTGACCTATTTGAACGCCTCCATTTTCGCGCGCTGTGGATGACGTCACATGGCGCGATCAGTGTTGTTCGTTGAGACGTACTCTGATTGCTCTACTTGCTTGAAGTTGATATTTTATAAAAAAGTAAGACAAATGCAGTACAAGTGTTAGAGAGAGATGAACATATGTGAAAGTGATCTCGATCAACCAGAGCAGTCTTCAATGAACAAGCCTTTCCATAGTTATGGCCATTGACACTGTTGACAGTTATTAATTAGGTTAGGGATTTGCAGTTTTAATCGCTATTACTATAATGGAAAATGCTAGTCTAGTACCGGAATGCCAAAACACAATTAGAAGTACACCAAGTAAAGTATTTTTTTCTGTTCCAAGAGATGCGAAAATACGTAAACAATGGTGTAAGGTTATGAGAAGAGGCGAAGTATCTCCAATATCACATTTACTTTGTTGTGAAGATCATTTCAATGTGAGTATATTGTATTTCAATAGTTAACATGATGTGAATTGATCAGAAGTAAGTTTTGTATGCATAAATGTTTTGTATATCAAGCGGGAGATAACTCTGTTTATACCTGCCTCACCTAAATTACAAATTACATTTGATAAACTATTACTAAGTACTTATCAGTTCAGGTATTGTCGGATTGTGCTTTGACAAAACCACTTTCAGTCGTTGCTCTTGATAATTTACAATTGTCACTAGACCAAAATTGCACTATGTAATGGAAAACACTACAAATATATAAATAACAAATTTTCTATGAAAGACGACTAGCACAGTATGAATATCAACAGAGATAAATTTCATAACGTGCCAGGTGACGTCATTCTTCGTTTCGACCAGTGGTGATGCGTTTCGCAAATTTGAATTCCGCGCGCTTATTATGCACTTTTTGATTAAAGTTTTATGAAGTTAAATACAAACTAAATGATAAACTAATAGTGTAATGTCAAGACAATAAAGTATCGGAGGTAAAAAAATCAAGTAAATTTAAATCACTTGCATATTCCCTATTAGAAACCAGGTATAGTTGAAGTAAACGATATAGTGCAACCTATTTTCAGACAGTTCCCCTTTAAAAAATAGCACACGGAAAAAAATAAATTATGAGCTTATACAATTTCAATAGCACCAGTCTCACATTACAACACTCAAATCGCGATCATTGCCTGAACTGAACATCAAATATCAATGCGGCGATAACAATCTTCGGCGATTTCTTTTGGTTACCGAGAAATATTCCGAATAAAATTGTATGGCTCTTCAGCGAATCATAAGACACTGTTTGTAGAAACTGCCAATACGAACCGCACAAATTCCACAAATCGACAGTGCAGTTCCAGTGGCGTGTCTAGGATTTATGGCTCTGCCCCCGCGAGAATTGTGTCAAGGCTCCTTGTTTTCAGGTGAATCTCTTTATGTACTAATTTTGTTTTGAAAACACGCGTTCTACTTCTATGCTATGATCATCTACAAGCATTGTGAATAAATAAAAACTTTTCAGAAAACTGGGAGAATTTATTTTGAAATCTCAAAACAAACGTATAATTCTTTAAAACAATATAAAACATATTAAAAAAAAAACAAAGGAACAAACTGAGATCATTAGAAAAGTACATAAAATATGATCAAAAAATTAATACAGTCTCAAAATCCCTTGGAAATGATCATTGAAAATAACCAAAACATGTATTTAATAGAAATTCAGTGAAAATCTCTTCTTGCCTTCCTATCTGCATCGTTTATAAAAACTGATTTTTCCATTGCAGCTGCTTCTTCTGCTTCTATGGATAATATTGCAAGTCCACTTAGTCTCTCTTTGACGTTTTGTTCCGTAAATAATTTAGAATTAGGAAAATGACCTCTCAGTAGAGGACTCTGGCCTGTGTTATAGGTAGGTAAGGTCAGAAACAAAGTAACATGGATGTAATTAGTTCAGAAAAGATGGAAGATAGCGTAGAATTTATGATTATTAGGAACTCTGCAAACTCTCTTATATCTTTCAACTTCTTCTTTTAGAGGTAAAAGCGAAATTATCTCGAAAGGAAAAGTGGAAGATAAGTCAGTGGGCTATAACTTCTGTATGTAGGTTATCGGATGATCTGAACAAATCTTCCGACATTTCAACGAGCAATTTTGGATTAAGAAAGTTGAACTTGCTGATAGTGATATTCATGGCTTCAAATCTATTTTTGATTTGGCAGATAACGAATTTGATGAAATGTTCTCTTTCAGAAAATGAATACTAATTTTGTGTTGGGTTCCCCAATTTTTTTTTTCGATCCGGAATGCAGTTTGTTGGGCTGGGCTGGCGCGACAAATAATAACGTGCACACAGAGGGTAGAATATTTGCAGCACGTCACAGTAAGAGTCCTAAGACTGAAGAATAATTTCTGAAAACTTATTCGCATGTGGAAATGTTATCGAGCAGCTTACGAGAATAACAATTTCAAATATATGGTTACCACTTTCGCGTGGGCCCTCCCATGGACTTATAAAGTCCATGGGCGGGCCCTCCGGGCCCCCGTAACATCCGCCCCCCGCGCCGCGGGGTTTCGCGGTATAGTAGATGCATGTGCATTTTCCCTTGAGCTATTGAGAGTGTTGCCAACTTTACTTCTGCACAATATCATTTACTTGAACTATATCTGGGTGATTACCACTCAAAAACTTCGTGTTCAAAGTAACAATTCAGAAGTAAAAGTAATAAAAGATTCACGATTCAATCTGTACTAAAAAACTCCGTCGCAACTGTCACTTGTCAACTAAACGAAAAGGCCTATGCCTCAAACGCTCCCATCTACATAAACCGCATATAAACGAAGAGCAAAACGAGAAGCGCTGGCCCGCTCGCGGCCGTGCGGGAACCCCCGCCGCCTTGGCCGTCCTTTCCGTGAACAACGGCGTTCTCGATGTCCTTGAGCGCCTGCGCGATCGACGTGTTGATGCACTTCATCAAGGGAAAGTTGACGAAGTTCTCGTCGTCGCCTTCCGAGCAGTCGCCGTTGAAGTCGTCCGTGTCGACGGACCACACCATCGCGCCGGCCAAGCCCTTTTCCATGGCGAACTGGATCTTCTCCGCAATGGACTGCTCGTTGTCGTAGGTGATGACTCGGCTGCCGGACACGGCGTAGGGGGTGCGGGAGTCCATGTCCCAGTAGGTTTTCCAGTCCGCGGTGGTGTTTTTTAGTTCCATGCATATCTGAAAGGTTCAAAGGTTTATTTATTTCTTGTTGGATTGTATAAGAAAAAGTCTGTGAGAAAGTGTATTCAGAAACATTCAAAAGCAACTTCAGAAAACAAAATCGAACCGCAAGTTGAAGACCGCCCATCCAAAGTCTTCTTTCTTCCCTTACATCAAAGGGGTAACAGACAAAATCAGCCGCGTTTTCAGAACAGCCAATACCAAAACCATCTTCACCACAGAGCAAAAGCTGTCATACCTCATCGAAAGACAAAATTTCCATCGAAGACCACGGTATTTACGAAATTCCCTGCTCTACTTGCCCTCATAGGTATATAGGAGAAACTTCAAAACAGATCCATTTCCTATCCTATCAACACTCCCTTTCAGTTAGAAATCGAGGCACCAGCTCCGTATTAGCCCTTCATTTCATTCAAACCGGTCATTTCATAGAACCATCGCCCCAGTACGTTCAAGAACTTCCCGATTCATCAGAGAAGCCATCGAAATCGAAAAACGACCTGATTGCCTGAACATGAAAGATGATAGCCGCAAATTAAATTCTATTTGGAAGTAATCATAATATATCCGACCTCAAAAATCTTCATATTCTAATTTTCAATAGATGAATTATACCATAATCACCAAACTCGCCCTCCATCTTGATATTATGAATTCTGACAGAAAATCATATCTCCGACCCCGAAAATCCCCACAAAGCAGTTTTGAATAAAATCTGGAAGTAATTACAAAACTCGTCCGCCATCTTGGAGCAGCCATATTGAATGTATGAATTTTGACAAAAAGTTCATAATCTCCTACCCTGAAAACTCCCACATACCAATTTTGAATCGAATCAGACCATGATCACCAAACTCGTCCGCCATCTTGGAACCGCCATATTGAATTTGGTGACATGTCATTTAATTTTTCACATTCTTCTCAGTAAACCCTTTCATTTGACACCCATATCATAGGGGAGTATAAGAAATAATTGATCCGCCATTTTTGGGAGTCCGCCATTGGATTTTGAATAAAGTCACTTAGCTACCATGCACTGTCATCCAAACCAAACATATATATATATATATATATATATATATATATATATATATATATATATATATATATATATATATATATATATATATATATATATATAAATTTCAGCTCAATCGGTTGTGGATAATTGATTTAAAATTCATGCAGTTGCAAGATTTTTTTAAATAAAAGTTTGTAACTTGTAATAATGATAGTGATAATAAAAAAACAGTTGATTTCGCCTCCTAGTGAATATAACTACCATATCGTGAATATGTTGAATCCATTTACCTCGTTGTAACCCATAAAACCATTCTCCCTGGTGTAAATTCCTTGGAAACCGGCGTTTTCTGCCAATTCGCCTAGGCGTGGCTTCCTCGTAGACGAAGCCATTGGAGGTTTATCTAAAATGAAAGTTCGGCCATACAAGGGTAGTCCTAACACGAGCTTGTTCGCTGGAGCTCCAAGTTGAAGCATGTAATTCATCGTATACTCCTAGAACAAAACGATTAGAAAAAATTATAAAATCGGCTATTGAAATATTTAAATGTCATTAAAGAGAGAGTGCGGTGTCGAATTGATGATATGAAGTCACAAAAATTATTATCAAATGACAAAATGTCATGAAACTAGTAACATAAAATAAAATAAAGTGACAGAATTACATTAAGTCAAGCAATATATTTGTCAGATAATCAAACAACAAAATAGCAATAAATCAAACGACAAAATATCATAGAATCACAAAATTTCACAAAGTTTCATAAGTTCAAGTGACAAACACGCCAAAACAATTATAAAAGCAGCCGGTTAAATGTCAGAAAAGCAATTAATAAAGTGACAAGACGTGAAATTAGAAGAACTGAACTGCAAAATATATCAATGAAATACAGTGACAGAATGTCAGTATATCATGAGGCAAGATGCAAAAATGCTGCGAAATTTGAATAATCTGATAGAATATCAGAAATGCAATAAATAAAGTGACAGAATGTATTGATATATCTAGATTAAAAGACTGAAACACAAAACACCAAAAAATTCCTGCATATTAAAATCATAAAATCAACTTGATGAAAACAGCAAAATAACAGATTTTGCTCAATGTTTCTTCAAAGTGAAAGTTTACCTTGCTTTGGGGTTGTCTGAATCGTATAAGAGTGTATATAAGAACTTCTATGAAGTTGAAGAAGCGTGAACTCTGCCTTTAGGGGCAGCAATATTTATTGATCATTAGTTACATACACTTTTCAAAGTTCATTCTATTGCATTATTCTGCTGCAATAAAAAAAAAAAATTATTATACTGGGTGACAACGACCCTCCTTTCACCCCTGTGTTTCAAGATACGAAAATGACACTCAGCAGAATAGTGCCATTTCAAAAAAACTACTTTTCTAAAGGAAACTGTAGAAATCAACTAAATATTGGATTCTTTGATAAAAAGCAAAATTTGTATTTATTTACAACAAATTTAATAGTGATGATGAGTTGTTTAATTTTAATACATTCGGTAAAATCAAGTAGTGAGGTTCGTTAACAGCAAGCAATGTCTAGTCTTTTGTTTTTTCATTGTGCTCATTTATTAATTTTAATGAAGTGTTTGGTCTGAAAACTGAAACAATGCCAAAAAAACGGCCCACACTTACCACACTGAGGACATCTGCGCTTTTCAAGGGGGCATTGGCCCCTGTTTTTCGATCCCAAGCGCCATGATAATCGTAACACATCATGTGAATGAAGTCCAAATATACAGACAACCCTTGCACATCATAACCCAAATCGATGGTATCTTTCCCAGCACCAAAAGCTGCAGTGAGTAGAAGTTTATCTTTCCTGAATGCTGCCTTTAATTCCTGAAAAAACATTTAGTTACAAAATATTTCGAAACTTAAAAAAATGTACTACCAAAAATTCTATGGACTAATAAAAACCGCTAAAGTAGCATTGCTTGAACCTTTAATGTCTTCAGTTAGTTGAGTTTCTATTGTAGTGCCAGACACGGCATGATTCTATCGGAAGAGAGTAACAGTGCCACTGAGACACTGTCCCACTCAAAATCCATAATAATTATCGCCCTTGTATTTCTACCTTTGTGAAGAGCTTAGAACCATTACACGGTAGTCGACGAACTATGGTTTGACGTAACTGCCAATGATCGAAAAAGGAACTCTTGATTCAGCAAAAGATACTACAAGCATCATTCCTTATACTGTAAAGAAGAGAAAGATTTTCAAGAGATAAGATGACAGAAAAAAACTGCTGTTTCCTACGACCCTTGAATTTTGTTGTATTCTTGGCAGAGTTTTTACAAGAACCACATTTCGGAGCTCCATAAATATTATAGCAAAACATATGTTACGATTCAAACTTTTCCTACTGTATGGATTTGAAAGGCATTTCATAGCTTTTGTTTGCAACCTACAATTGAACCCATTAACTATAGTCTGATCTTTGAAGGAACTCCTTATGATAGGATTAGATAATATTATATATGAACATACCTTGACTAGCAGTAAAAAGTTTCCTTTATCTTCTTTGGACCCGCCTCTTTTTCCAGGAAATTCCCAATCGAGATCCAATCCATCGAAGTTGTATTTTCTGATCAAATGTACATATATATTAGACAGGTGAACTTAATAAATGAATAACCAGCAAAACAGAGAATCCAGCCACCAGCTCATACTTACGTACCTAATAAAATCTAGGGAGTTGGTTACAAATCGACTTCTCCTCTGGGAATCAGCCGCCATTTTAGAGTAATTCGTTGAACCCTCGTTCCAACCGCCTATAGCCAGAGAAACTTTGAGGTGAGGGTATTCTTTTTTCAAGGCAGTGATTCTTTGGTAGCCGCCTTTTCCGTAGTTCTCCGTCAAGTCTTGCCAAGGATCTGTAACAGAAAAATACAACATCCAGGTTAAGGATTATTCTTCCCGTAGTGCAGGATTCTGATATCGAATGAACTAAATGGGCTACTCCCTAGCAAACATATCTGTAACATGACATCTCTAAGATGTCCCAATGAAGTAACAATGCGGTATCAAAAACCTTGCATCGCTGCGATGTATAGAAGCTAATACATTTGTGACGTCGAACACTGCGATATCACATACGTTGCATCGCTGCGATGTACAAAAGCAAATATATCTGTAACTTGTTAACTCTAAGATGTCGCGATGATATCACAAAATTTACAAAATGGGATGCGATATATCTGTGATGTAACTGTGTTTGCTGGGTCTGAGGAAATAACCAAATTGATAAATACAAAAACTCACCCAGAGCTCTGATAGAATCCTCTGTGACGTTGAGCCCAGCAAAGGAGTATATGAGGTGGGTGCATAGTGACGGATTCAAATGTTCTATGGCAAAAGAGCCCCTATCTGGTCGGTAGACTGCCCAACTTCCCAGGTAGCAAACCACTACTTTTCCATGTGTGGGACCTGTAAAAATATTAAAATTTTCAACATATCGTTTAGTGAGTTCTAGAAAATTAAAAACAATCTTTCCTATGGATTTCTTTCTATTCGTAGTTAACTATTCGACCTTTCGCAACATTTTACCAAGGAATGTATAACGTATACAGGGTGTTACTAAGTGTTGAATGTTGAAATTCCAAGATTATTTTAGTTTTTTCTTGATGACTCGTAAAGTTTTTGAGATATTCAGCTATATTCATAGATCGTTTAGTGAGTTCTAGAAAATTAAAAACAATCTTTCCTATGGATTTCTTTCTATTCGTAGTAAACTATTCGACCTTTCGCAGCATTTTACCAAGGAATGTATAACGTATACAGGGTGTTACTAAGTGTTGAATGTTGAAATTCCAAGATTATTTTAGTTTTTTCTTGATGACTCGTAAAGTTTTTGAGATATTCAGCTCAAATTTGGAATACCGGTTTCGCTATAGGGCTTACATCGTTGGGCATGCCAAATTGTTGTGAAAATCCACAGGGAGATATTTTTCAGGGGTCATGTTCCTTTTCAACCCCTTGAACTTTTTTGTAGTAGGCCGCTGGTAAATGCTAAATTACAAAATGAGTCTTCTGTTTTGTTTAGAATATGTTCGTATTTGCAACCGTGTTCACAAAAGAATAAATAAAAAATGATTTTCTGATATTCGCCAGATGAAATATTTTTTTTTGAAATGGTCTAGTAGGCTCTAGCTTTATTTATTTAAACTTTTGTTTTTATTATTATATTCTCAAATATATTTTAGGGACACAACTAGTTATACACAATTATAATACTTTGTCAAGAATCTAAAAGATATAAATAATTCAATGGTCGTCGGGGGCAGCAGTTGTTTTCTGTTGGAGACTTGCCGACGATTATACCTGTTGTATAGGTTAAATGCAGAAGTCTGGATTGCTTAATCCATTTTTATTATTAATTAAGTTTGAAATAAAATATATGATTTGATTGAAAACATTCTTAAACTGATCAAGATGAAAATTTTAGCACCGCCATTTTCGTCATGATTGATCACATGATCAAGGTGAACATTTATCAGTTATTGGGAAAGCTGGGTAGCTTTCAATTCATAAAAAATGATCTCTTATATGTATTCAATCCCGAATACTTTGTCAATATCTCCCGATATTCAATAAATGAAATGCAGTAAAAATACTGACAAACGTTCGAAAGCCGAGGCTGTACCAACACACTAAATGAATTCAATTCACTTTCGAATTTTTTGTTAAAAATCTGTGTGAATTAGTGGATCTACCAAATATTTTGTTTAGCACACTTCAAGCTTTAATTGACCATGAAACTGGTTGACATTTGTTCGTGTTTAATCGATTTATGATACATTTGTGGTCAAGAACGAGCCTGCGAGAAAGCAATAATCATTATTATTAGCTAAGCGTCTTTTGAGTACTTTTACTTCTACCGCGGTAATGACCATCAAGTACTTGGAACGCTATCTTGATTTCAGATGTAAGTATATTTTTGGGAATATTTTCATTGGGTTTCTGAAGGAGAGAAGTTTTCGTTTTGTATTTGAAAAAAAACTTAAACAGGCATTGAAGACTGTAATAAACAAACAATTTTGGAGGAAAATCCCGCGAGAGGTGCGGATATTTTTTAAATGTTGGTGTAATTTCATATAACATTTGAAAGTACAAAGTGATGAACCATCTTCGAGTGATGTCATCGACATTTTTTTTTAAATTGAACACCCTATATTGTTTCTCATATTTAGGGCCGTTATTAAAAACAAGTTTTGAAGTTAACTTCAATTTTAACATTCACCGGAAACGATCCATCACATACTGTGGGGGTAAGATATAACTAGGAAGGTGAACAAACTTTCAGTCTAACTCCACCAAAACTAATCTTTATTGTAGATAGATATTACGTTCCTTTTTGGCCTCACCCCGTATATTCCTGCTCCTGTTCCTTCATCTGTTTTTGAACCATCTGTGTACCAGATAATGTTTCCAGATGATAGTGATTTTACTCCCGAGTCCCATTCGTTCCACTTGAGCTCCGTTTTGAATGTTTTTTCGTACGAGTATTGTGGTAGCATGTAGTCTGATATCATTTCCAGTTCGGTAATGTTGACTTCATGGATGATTTTGGTGTGCCCAGTTTGTGGTTGGGTTATCCAATTACCTGTTTGTTTAAGTCTGTATGCACTCATCCTCGCCTCCCCCATGACTGTGATGTCTAATAAAGGTAGGAGGTTTAGGATAATTTTCATAGCAGCGGTTATGGAGTGCTATTCATACCACTCGTGATACACAGACAGGCGAGCCTCTGTATTTTACCAAGGTTGGTTTTCGACTGTCTCTGTTTCATCTTGGGCCACCACAAAAGTGAACCATATGTAATTCTGGACCTTATGATCGCGGTGTAAAGCCAGTGCATGACTTTCGGTTTCAGTCCCCATGTTTTTCCAAAAGCTCTTCTGCACATCATGAACGCTTTTGTTGACTACATGTTGTAGATGCATGTTCCAGGTTAGTTTCTTGTCCAAGAACAGCCCTAAATATTTGACATGATCAGCAACTTTTGTTACGCCAAAGAATTTGGGTGACTTCAAGTCCCCCTGAATCCATTTGCGTGTGAAGGGAATGAGCGTGGTTTTGCTTGGGTTTGCCCTCAGTCCTTCTCTTTTGCACCATTCCTCTACGGTCCTCAGTGCATTTTGCATTAGCTCAGAGGTTATTTAGGCATACTTTCCCCGTACGAGGACTACTATGTCGTCCGCATAACCTTGGGAGTAGTATCCCTAATTCCAGAAGTTCGTCTACTACCATGTCATATAGTAGGGGGGATAGTATCCCTCCCTGTGGGGTTCCTCTGGCAATTATCAGCTTCGCGGCGTCTTCAAATATGTTGGTTTGGAGCATTGACTTTATCCACCTGCAGGTGGCTTCAACAACGCTTCTTCTCCTGGCCGCTGAGACCATACTTTCGAAGGATGTATTGTCAAAGGCTCCTTTGATGTCTCCAAAAGTGCATAGTGTATTTTGTTTATTCAGTTTTAAAAAAATTGTACTTTTGAAGAGAATTCTCAAAACAACTGAAAAGAGAATATTTTCTTCACATTGGTTTTTGCAAATATCTACTAGCTGAACCACAGGACTCCAATTTTTTTATAATTTTTTTATTGTTCGTGACAGTAGTGAACATCGTAGTACCAATACTCAATTTTTTTTTGGTTAGATATTAGCTTCATTCAATTTCGAAAATTGGATAAAAGCTTAGGATAGTTTTTCTTCTGTTGATCATCGATTACTTTTATCAACTGTAGCTGATTTTCAATTTTGAAAAACAATCATGTCACAAAGCTGATCCATTTCTCAAATTAAAGCGCCACAAGAATCATCGTATATACGCAACGTCGAACCAATAATTATACAGTGTACGCGTTGTGGTTACAAATCGATAACAAGATGGTCATGGTGTCAATTGTTTAATAATTACTGTCACACTTTCATTGTCTTCACGGTTCAATTTGGTGATGCCTTCTGGTCAATAGAGCATAATAATAAACAATAATTTTATGGAAAATGGATTCTACCATAATATTATTATAATATAAAATTGTTATCTATAAAATTGCTATTTTCGTCAACCGATTGCACCCCTACGCGCAAGCCTCGGAAGTCTTCGAGAGACTTGTGTGAGTTAGAGAAGACGCAGCCCTTACCTTTTAACGTGTGATGCCATGCACGAGATATTTCCACTATGGCTATAACTTCATTGCTGTGCGTTGTGACTGCACTGCCTAGCACTCTCACCTCTGACAATCTCAATTTACGTCTTTTTCTTTTTGGAATATTGCATTTAACAAAACACTAAAGAAAATAAACTTAAAAAAAAAATTAGAGAAGGGCTTTCATTTAAATGCACTAAAAAGAAGAAAATGAATTTTGAAGTGAATTAAACCCATCATTTTGTTGAATTATAATATTTAAAAAAAGGAGTTTGTCGCGAGAAGTACGAGGATGTATTGATATCTAGTTAGCCTAGACCAATTCCCTGCATAAACAAAATATTGCGTTGCCATAGCAACGAACAATAACTTATTAGAAGTGTCAGTGTAAAGTTTGACGTCAAAAAAGTAAACCAGAGTTACGCAATAAATTAAAAGAAAAAATATGTCCACCGAAATTTTGAAAATCGAAAAATTGGAGTATCGAGCCATCATCAAGTACCTGTATTTAAAAGGGTTGAGAGGTAAGCAGATTTACGAAGATATGCTTAATACCCTTGGTGATCAATGTCCTTCGTATGCGACCGTGAAAAATTGGACTGCAAGCTTCAAAAGAGGTAAATTTTTCATTGAAGATGATGACCGATCGGGAAGGCCAGTTTCTGTGTCAGTCCCCGAAAATATCGATGCAGTTCATGACATGATTTTAACAGACCGTCGAATTGAACTAAAACGGATATCTGAAGCACTGAATATTTCATACGAACGCGTTCATCATATAGTTCACGTCAATTTGGACATGAGAAAAAATGCTGCAAAATGGATCCCCAAATGTTTGAATGTTGACCAAAAGCGTACAAGGGTAGTAGCATCGCGTTTGATCTGTGCTCTTAAACCGAATGGTTACTATGGATGAGACTTAGGTACATTTCTACGATCCAGAAACAAAGCAACAATCGATGGAATGGCGACACTCCGGTTCTCCAAGACCAAAGAAGTTTCGTGTCCAAAAATCTGCTGGAAAAGTTCTTGCTTCAGTTTTTTGGGATTGCCATGGAGTAATCATGATTGATTTTCTAGATGAGGGTAGAACAATAACTCGACATTTCTGACCACTCTACGGGAAAAAATTAAAGAGAAAAGTCGCGGGAAGCTATCCAAAGATGTTTTGTTTTTACAGGACAACGCCCCTGCACACAAATCTCATGTTGCCATGCAAAAAATTCGTGATTTAGGGTTTGAATTACTAGAACACCCCCCTTATTCACCAGATTTGGCTCCGTCCGACTATCATCTCTTTACTCAACTGAAAAAAAGTTTAAAAGGTCGTGAATTTTCTTCCAACGAGCAGGCAATAAAAGCTGTGGAGGTCTGGTTTGCAGATCAGGAAGAAACATTTTTTTTGAAAGGTCTAGAGACGTTGCAGGTTCGCTGTAATAAATGTGTCCAATTAAGAGGAGAATATGTAGAGTAATAAAATATTTTGACATTGAAATTTTGTTTGGTTCTATAGTAGGCTAAGACTTTTTCAATATATCCTCGTATAGGCCATTTGCGTCTTTCATTTTGTGGGGAAAAACCTATATAGGTAGGTTGGTTTAAATAAAATGTTGCGACAAATATCAAACGAAAATTCACAGCCTTAAGAGTTTCAGTTGTTGTTAATGAGTCTCCTGCTTGCATACAAATGAGTTCAAGAATGCAAATGTTTGAAGGAATATCGAAATCACACTGTATACTTAATTCGGAAGAGTCGTTTCAATTAGTAGCGATTCTCGCGTGTAGGTATTCCGTGCTAAAAGATCAAGGCCAAAACTCAAAACCAGAAATATACACGACATTAATTATTAAGACAGACAGCACCTGATAACATTAATAAATAGGTACTCATTTTTAGATCGTGCTGACTATGACTGATAACAGACTATTATACATTCGACACAGATTACGAAATTTGCTTTAAAAAATAAACTACGCCCCTACCCTACCTGTAGCTGCTTTGCAAAGAATAATATTCACAACCGCGAGAACCAATAACACAGAAAATCGGCTCGGCGACATCACAATTTTTGCCGAAGTCACCGTTTCTACCTGATGATTCACGACCAACTGAAGGATTAATAAAGTAGGTGAGGTGGAAGAACGTACAACAAAGTCGTTTGGTGTCCGATATGTGGACGTTTACCTTTCACTTTCAGCACAACGGATTTTACCCACTCTTTCGAGTCTAGTCCGACAAGTTAACCGTTCTTCTTCGGCCATCGGGCTCTGAAACTCGCAGTTTTCGCGATTGGGTAATTTTGGCTGAGACGATAGATAAGCAAGTCTATCATATCTGGGAAACACGTTTGTTTGTTTTGGTTATAGATTGATTTTGTTTGTTCGCAATTACAATTTTTGTCTTTCTTTCGGCTTGGAAACATACGAGCACAGAAGTACCAAAGAGGTTTCGAGATAAAAGTCGAATTTCGGAAAAATGTAGGAATTTAGAGAAAATACTTGAAATTTCGAGAAAAAAATTTAAATTTTTTTCGACTTTTTCTAAACAGTCGACTACGAAAAGCATTAATAAACCTCTCTTTATATAAGCACTTCTATGAGTCCAAAAGCGGGTGGAGCAGGACGCATATTATTATTATTTGTCTATTCGAATGTGACCAATCCTGTCCATATTTTCAATAAAATCAACATCTATTCATATCCTTTCAGTTTCGGAAACCATAGAAAATAAGAAAAAACTGATTGTATTTCTGGATTCTGCTGGTCAAGATCCTTCGTTGTGAGCAAACCTGTGTTCTTCAACTAGAAAATTTCCAATGAAGTCAAACTTCTTTCTTGAGCCGGCCAAAAAACAAAATGTTTCCTTTCGACATTTTTCTCAAAATTCTTACTTTTTTTCCCAGAATTTTGAAATTTATCCTAAAAATATTCTGAGAAAAAAAGTCAGAATTTTGAGATAAAAAGTCGAAATTCTGAGAAAAAAGTCAAAATTTTGTGAAAAACAGTCGACATTTTGAGAAAAAAAGTCGAAATATTGAGAAAATAAGTCAAAATTTTCAGAAGAAAAATAGTCGGAATTTTCAGGAGAAAAAAGTCGGAATTTTGAGATAAATAGTCAAAATTCTGAGGAAAAAAGTCAGAATTTTGAGAAAAAAAGTCGAAATTTTGAGAGAAAAAGTCGAAATTTTGAGAAAAAATCTCAAAATTTTCAAATTTCAATAAAAAACTATACTGGTGGGATAGCGCCAATACGCCGTCGTAAGATCCATTGTATTTTTCATTTTCAGCAAAAAAAATTTCTTAAACCGACCAAAATATTAAATGTATTCAAGAGCAACCAAATTTGGTGTGGAGGGCTTTGAATGAATTACCTACAACGGAATCGCATCAGTTTTAATTTCGAAAACTATTATTTTTTCATGGAGGAAAATCAAAATTTCGATGTGATGAGCAAAAAGTAACGACACACTGAGGAAGAGAACTTTGGCTACCGTCCAAAAGATGGCAGATGTAGGATTCGAATCGTTTCTATTTATAAAAAGTTCAATTATATCGAAGACTAGAAAAATACAAGAAAACTGATTGTATTTCTAGAATCTGCTTAACAAGGTCCTCCATTTTGAAGCAAATCAACTCTTTATTTTCAGCCAGAAAATTTTCTTGAACTGACCAAAAAACAAAACATTTTCTAGAGTAACCAGATTTGGTGTGGACGACTTTGAATCCATTACCTATCGCGGAATAGCATACATACAACCATTGTTTATAGAGAAAGAAGATTCTCTATAAACACTGATACAACGGTAATTCCATGTAATTCTATTTAAACAATGCGAGTGTCATCTAGCGTGATTAGTTACAAACATGAATATTTGACGTCATTTTAACGCAGGTTTCTTCGGAAAAACCTGATTTTAATGCTGTCCCACTGTTTCAATCAAGTTACGACATGACTTGGAGGCCTGATCACTAAAGCATTGTTTTAGACAATGACTAAAGTTACGACATGACTTGGATGCGAGATCACTGTCGCCATCTACTTGTCGCATCCAATATTAATCTCTTAAGGTAGGCTATCTTACTTCCAAATAAACAATGTTGAAAGTAACGATACTCTGCCGAAAAGAACTTCGGCTATCGTCCAAGAGATGGCAGCAGGTGCATAGGTGGCACCGAAACTTCAGAAAAAAGAAATTATGCCAAACTAATGAAAGGAACAAATACTTCAATCCATGTTATAATAACTTTATTAGAATACATAATACTATAATTGAATCTCAATCTGATGACTGATCAGAATCCTGTTTCGTTTCCTCCTGTTCCATATTCTTCAGCCGAGCAATCAAGTTATTGGCAGGAGTAAAAGTTGTTATGGGGCCATTGCAAACGAAACATCTTTTATTTTTCTTGCAACGATTCAAAGCACATTTTTCACAAAAATAATGTTTACACCTAAAAAAAACAGATTGTTTAATATAGGACCAAAGTAGTAAATTCCAAAATAATCTATTCATTAGTTTTGACAACTACTTACTTAGATACAACAGGATCCACGAAACTACCCCTACAAATGACACATTTGAAGGGCAGATCTTCTTCATCAGAATGTATCTCGTATCTTGTATCATCATCTTCTTGCCCATAACTGCCTTCAGCCCACTCACGTTCCAGTTGCCAGCCGTGCTTGTAGTCACTCCTGTCATGGAGAAACTTGCAGCTATCACCAAAGCCACAAAAGCCTGTTTCTTTGTAGTCTTTGCAAATATCTGGCTGGTAGTCCCATCTCACTGTTGCTCTCAGGTTTGTTGGTGCTCTGATAGGGCCCTTTCTAACCATCCCTAAAATTGCATTTTTAAAATCAAAATAAGTTGTTTTTTGTAGTATCAAAATAAGTACACCAAACTGGCCCGATTTTGGTACTATTGATTTTTTTTACCTGAACTGGCATTTCCAGCAGCTGTGTCCTTTGGTTTATAGTATTGTGTATAGTTATTCAACCCTCTGTAGATTTTATCATCTTCTTTGCCTTCTAGCTCTTTGTTGACTTCCAAACGCTTTTCAAACAATGCCTGTGCATCTCGGTCTTTTTCTGTGTCTATTTCCTTAAAAATATTTCATTTTCAGTTGTTCACCTGAATGTCAGAGCTGAGCATTAGTTTTTCCAATAAAATGTTTTTAAATTGCATTGAGATATAATCAAAAACAAACCATGGTTGCCGTTGCTCCTTGGTCTGTGGGTCCTGCTGACATCGCTGATTTGTTGGACTTGTAACTAACTCCAAACTCTTCATCACTACTGGATGTCTGTTCATCTTCTTTCTGTTTTTTCTTTAATTTGCTTGTTGTTTGTACATTGGGATTCGGTTTTGCTTTACGTTTCATGTGTTTCTGCATTGCCTGATTTTCATCGTGGTCAGCATTATCTGAAATATGTTGATTTTGAGAATACATTTTCTGAATTAAATTGAAGTTATTACCTTCATCAGACTCGGAAACTTGCCTTTTTCGGGCCTCTCTTTTCTTTATATTTCTTTTTTTGAATATAAAAGTGCAGCTACTGCCTGTTATTTCTTTATCTGACATAATTCAATCTTTTCCAAAGTTTCCAAATCACAAAATGATTTTGTGTTTCCAAATAAATATCTTTCCTTTCAGCCTTAACCTATAAAAATTGTATAAATCATAATCACAGAACTATATTTCTGGGAAATAGTTCTGTGATCATAATTCATGAACAGTGTTGTCAGTGTTGTCACTGTTATCAGTGTTGCTTCGCGAGCTCCAATGAACAAAATTTGGTACTGGAAATTGACCTAAAATTGTAATAGATCCGAGAAAATAGTATTAAAAACAAACATTCAAAATTCGTCCATGTTCTGACAGCAAAATTCTGACATTAACTGGTTTGTGGTAATTCATGATGACACCACAGAACAGAGATATGTTACATATCCATTACCAATTAACATTCAGGATATTAAATTTTCAATATTTCAAAACAGCATTTCTTACACAAATTCATATTGTGTTCTGTGGTATGACTAATAATGCGAAAACAGTTAAAATAGATACTACCGCTTAGAAACACCTGCCGATGTAGTTTATATTAGTTCAATGAAATGATTACAGATGGCATACTCTTTGCGCAGAATGTGAATACTTGTATGTCAGATTGCGGGATGTTTTTGAAATTCAGTTGACTACAAAGTTACTGTAATTTTGTCTCTCAAGTCCTTGTGTGATATATATTCATGATAAAAGAAGCATACGGTGGTTAGATCATGAATTCTCGATCCGAATTGAATTTGACCTTTATATATATAGCAAACTCAATGAATATATAAATGTCAAATCCTTTACAGATCGAGTGCTCGTGACACAGAAGATACAAAAGTGTAGGTATTGTTTTGGCTCTAGCTCTGCTATTATGCAAATTCTAACGAACAATTAAAAGTCGTCTTAAGGTTCGTTCATACCCTTGCGAGTTACCAGCCCGCTTGTTTTTGCCAATACCATGAATACTGGAATAATGGAAAAGTTCATGATACTTATTGCAAATTCTAATCGAGACCATTTGAGCTCTGATTTGATCTATGGACCTTTTTTAAGCGAGTAAGTTACAATATTCTGTTTTTTACGTATTGTGGTGGTGTTGTTCAGTGCAGCTAAGCAAACGAATGTGTTAATCCAATCGGTAATCGTAACCAGTGTAAATTACATCGAGTGTAGGAAAGTTTATACTTTCGAACCACACGAAAGAAAGTGGTTGTGGCCTGTGATAACCACTAAACACTTATGGTGGATTTATGCAGCAATCATAAGTCATAAGTCTTTAGTCATAAGGAAGAATATTCGTCAATGATTGGTTGGTCCGTATATTCCAACCAATCATTGACGAATATTCTTTCTTATGACTAAAGACTTATGACTTATGATTGCTGCATAAATCCACCATTAGAGTTCTGTGATGGTAACCTGGCAACGCTGTTTCGATGAGGTTATGTCGATGTTTACAAGCTGGAGTTCTTCAGAAATCTGCTGTATTCCTAGTTGCACCGTATATTAATTAAGACATTGTAAACGCCTACATTTCGTGCCCCACTTTCATAGGATTTTTATCTAGGTGACCATCTAGTAAAACCGGCAGATTGCAAGCAGAGTCGAAATTACACACTGACCGGAGCTGGTTAAAATAAAAGTTCATTTCTACGAGGTAAGTACAAATCAAGCCTTGTATTGAAATAGTGCTAAATAAAAACACTTTCTCAGGTTTTTTGTCAATAGTGGGTCATAATGAAAGACGTTATTGATGTTATGGAACTGCAACGAGAAAAAACAAGAAAAAACACACCCATTGATTACAAGCAGTTAGATTTCAACAATGGTTTCACACCAGCTAGGTTTATATTTGAATGTGGGATTAAACTGAATGGACAACCTCTCACTCTAGCAACAGCTGCAGTTGTCATGCACAGGTTCTTCCGGGAAGTGGATCCCTCGAATTATGACTGCTTTGTAAGTAGACTGAGTAGAAGTAGATATTTCATTTAGAATGAAATTTATAGCTTAGGTAAACGTTTGTTGTACAAGTTGCATTTGGTTTAAAAGGTAGGTTTCCTCTTTGGTTGTAGCTAAACAATGGTAAGTATATTTCTGTGATATCAAAACACAGCTTTATCTTTTTAACTACCACCCTTGCCATTAAGAAACAATTACAATAAGTTAGTAATGGTTTTTAAAGTAAATAGTGGTGAACTTTGTCTCTTGAGGGATCAAAGTAAACTTCAGCCCTGTGAGAATATCAGTGGCTCTTTAATCTCTGAAATTGAAGAGCAAAATACCAAATTTGGTCTTTACTGCACAAAAGACAGTGGAAAACACATTTCAACAAATTCCTAGGACTACTAGTTTTGAAGAAATTGGTACATTCATCTCTCACCAAACAATTACAATTATTCCCACTATGGTTGGCTTTCAGGCTTTCTGGTATTAGTTAAAATTTAATGATAAGTGAATTTTGAATTTAATTTATTGAAATGATAAAACTAATGAAAATTTAAAACATATCTTTTCGGCAGTTCCAGATTAGAAGTACAAATCATAAAAACAATATTTTGTATATGACTAAAATTTGATTACTTATATTCTTGACGATTTCACCTAATGAATTGGTACCTCATGAACTGGGACACACATTAGATGCGACCCACGTTGGGCGCCATTTTGTTATGAATTATATCATTTTAAATTTTGAAATATTAACAAACACATATAGTTCATAACAAAATGTAACTAAGTATATGTATTTCATTCTGACATATTTATATGTCCAAATTTATGTGCCACTTTATTATTACTTATTGATTATAGTTCAAGTCCCTTGTTTTTATCAGGATAATATGTGACTTGACTTGATAAAAATCTTTAATATTTTGTGATTCAAAAGATAAAATTCTACTTTACATAAGCTGAATATCTTGTTTTTCTACTTTAATTCCTGTAAGAACCTTCTTTATATGTTTTACGAATTATTGACATCTCATTTGAAAAAATATTGACCAAATATTCATATTAGTAATTTCACATCTACCAGTTTCTTCTAATGAATTTGTTAATTAGTTCAAGGTTATGTCATTTAATTAATTCAAATGCAAAATCATTATACACCGTAAATTCATTCACAAACAATGTTTTAAGCAATACTTGTACACTTCTGCATACAAATTTTAGAAATTTATGTTCGATTTTGCAATATCTAAACAAAAATGGCCCTCAGATTTACTATAATACTGTTTAAGATACTAAAACTAAAGAGGTACTATGTGGGTATATCAAACATGCAGATCAAGAATTAAGAGAAGGAGTAATGCTACTTTTAAATATTTCTGTTTAGTGTTTAATGGCCTTATTTCCCTTTTTTGCTGTTTTTTATGTATTATTTTCCATATATTTCCTTCCATAGACCGGGTGACTACGATATCTTTTGTTCAATGTTTTTCAAGATATTAAAACTAAACTTGACACAGTTAATAGAGACGTCAAATATCACATTTCGGCGTATTTGAATATTTTTTCGGGGCATGGGTTCGGCAGGAACTGATACCAATTTTTTATTTTCAAATGGAACACCCTGTATGTTATTGAATTTTCAATATACTGAGAAAATTCCGATGCGGTAAACGTAGAATCATCATAAATGACATCAAAAAGTTATGTAAAATTAAAATTTGACCATTTACCAACAAATTCAATAATGGGTGCATTTTAATATCACTTTAAAAAAGTGTAGTTTTATTTAATGGCACCACATCATTTGACTACTTTTTGAATCCAATCCTACAGTATTCTCAAACCAAAAATCTGTTGAGTACTAAGCTCAAAAAACTTATTGTGATGGAGAATATAAACTTTTAAAGTAAGCTGTGAAAAACGATAATTAGATGTTTGACAGTTAGAAACTATCCTCTAATTAAAATCAATTAACTCGACTTAAAAAGAAAATTGGGATGAAAAATGTTTATTCATTGAATGTGCTCTGGGTGGTGTCTTTAAAAAAAACGATATTTCTGTATTGATGTAATTTCGAAAAATTTAAATTCACAAGTTATTGAAACTGTTAGTTAATAGTCAAATTTAAATTTTTTGCCATTACTTTTTGTGACATTTGTGACGATTATTTCGTTTTTTCAAGGACAAACTGGTAGAACTTTCATGAAACGCCTAACTGAATACAGAAATTGCTTTGTAAACGGTAAAACAAATTCAACGTTTTCTGCCCATCTACTCACAGAAAATCATATTTTTGTACATGATTGTGGAATACTTCATGTTGAAAAAAAAAGGGGTGAACCTAAATCTGCTGGAGAGTTTGTAAATTAATAAAGAGAATAATTCACAGAACTTAATTAATGATCAAACAGAACTTAATAATTCCCCAATTCTTGATTTGTTTTGCCATAATACTAGGTAATAGTAGATTATACATCAAGTCAATAATGGTAGACGGATAGATAGATAGATAAGCTTTATTGTCTAAAATTTACATTTTGTCAACAAAGTACAATCAATTTCGTTTATACATTTGTGGTATGCACATATTAAAAAAAAAATCAGCATCATCATATACTCAAAACATTCACATTTTTGTATAAAAAGTCACACGGTAAAATAACAACACGCATTAAAAGTATGAATAATTCGCTCTTGGCATCTCACAGTTCATAGAAAGACTAACAGCCGTATGCATAGCCAATTCCAGCGACTCGCCAGAGTTTCGCCGCTCGCTACACAAGAACTATAATGCACAGTCGAGGTCCAAAAAAGTGGTACATCGCCAGCGTTTCGCCAAAATGTGACTTATCGCGTAGTTGTCACTTTTTTGGAGCTCGACTGTGCATTATAATCCTTGTGTAGCGAGCGGCGAAACTCTGGCGAGTCGCTGGCGATTGACTATGCATACGGCTGTAAAACTCATACGTGAAGTATTCATCTAGAGAGTAAAAGCATTTTCCCATGAGAAGTTTTATGACATATTTTCTAATAGCTATTATTTTCGAGGAATTTTTACGAACCGAGCCGCCTTAGCGGCGAGGGAGTAACACTCCGAGAGAATAATAGCCATTATTGCGAGTAGTATACTCTACTTTATTTAACTAATTTATTTATTTTAGATTTTTAGTGAACAACTTCATTTGTAAATAAAATTCTGATAGGAAAATTCTTCTTCCATATCACTTTCCATCACATTTCCTACACTCTCCGTATTTATAACCGACAAACAATATTTTTTATAGGTTGAGGTATCAAAGGACAGGTAAAAAACTGCCCCGTAATTAATTAATGGTTATGGAATATAAACAAATCGTAATTGTGACTCAGTATACTTCTGTTGGAGAAGCCATTCTGTGACAATTAACTTTAAAGTTTCATCACAAACGTGAAAAACGGTTATTCATTGAAAGTTCTGTGGATGGTGCCATTTAGAGAAAAAAAACGGTATTTCTGCAATAATATAATTTCGAAAGATTTGAATTCACCAAGTCACTGAAATTGTTGGTTGATAGTAAAATTTTTAATTTTTTGTCATTACATTTGGTGTCATTTATGAGGATTATAAGTTAATCGTAGTAATATCTTCAGAAAAAAGTCGCAGTCGAGACTTTATTTTATGGTTGATTTATGCACGCCTTCCTAAGAACTAAACTTAAAACTGAGAACTAAACCTAAGAATTATGTAGTCAAAGAATATGAGTTATGAACTCTATGTTCTTAGTCTTAGAAGAGTCTCAGCTAATATCCTTGTACCACTCTCAGGTAGCGTCTCGAATTAGATACGGTATATGTTTGTGGGGCAACTCAACTGCTATTCAAGACGTTTTCATTTTGCAAAAAAAGATATTGAGAGTAGTTTCAGGCGTTCCTTCAACCTACTCTTGCAGAGGATTGTTCGTCAAATATAATGTTCTGACAATTTTTTCTTTGTATA
This sequence comes from Chrysolina oricalcia, assembly GCA_944452925.2. Lineage (NCBI taxonomy): Eukaryota > Metazoa > Arthropoda > Insecta > Coleoptera > Chrysomelidae > Chrysolina > Chrysolina oricalcia. The sequence continues at coordinate 3,383,346 of OX101817.2, forward strand.
TTTATGAATTATGCAACTATATTTTTAAGAACAAAACTAAATTCCCTCAGAACAAAAACTTTCATAACGCAAATACACGACAAAAAGAAAAGTTTTATATTCCACATTATAAATACAGGGTATCACAAAACTCACCTGCATATATGGGTTTGATGATCTATAACAAATTGCCAAAAGAAATCAAAAATACTAATGAAAGTAGGAAGTTCACCACAACACTTAAAAAATTCCTTATTAAAAATTGTTTTTATTCGTTGGATGCATATCTTAAAATGTGATATAATTAATATATACCCAGAAGCTTCATTATGTACAGTGCTAGTTAGTATTGTTCTGCTCCATTGTGTCCGATATTCCGCTTTGTTTGACTATCCATATAAATGAATATGTATGATTTATTGAAAAAAAAAATGAATGTACCTATTAGGTAATTATATTGTGTACTTGTCCTCATATACATTTTTTTGTGTTCTTTGTTTTGTAGTTGTTTTCTGTTATTATTTATGTATACAGTACTGTGACGTATCCAATATCATGTAAATGATCAAAAGGACCAATAAAGATTATTATTATTATTATTATTAGTACTAGTAACAGTTCCATAAACGTTCGCGTTGTTTCCCTATTCATTTACTCTAAGTTCTTAATTTTAGGTTTAGTTCTTAGGTACGGGTGCATAAATCGACCTTTATATAATTTCGAGAAGAGATAGACAATTTACACGTTCTCCATTTCAGTGTCTTAAAATAGACCTGACGCCGAACAATTAATAAAACTTTTCCTTAATGGATATTATCGCGGAAAATGAGGAATTTTGTTTACCTACATCATGAAAAAAATTCCTAGAAGCTGCTGTTGCCAATAATTTTGGATTGATAAACAAATCAAACTCATTTCAATATTATATTATTCTGATGACTAAATAAACTCGTTTCCATCATTGCATATTCCGATAATTTTCGTATAAATTGTGGCGATATTTGGAATACAATAATAGACTACAAGCCCATATAACAATTTGGGGAGGTCATTTGTCCCAGGATGAAACATATTCAGAACGATGCTGCTATATGAAAAAATAACCTTAGGCACTATACCGTCAATTCTTGGTGGTGCAAATTACTGTAATAATAATAATTTTTCATCTGAAGATGTGCTCTTCCGACAAAATATTCTTGTACGGCATTCCTCACGTTGGTAGATTATGAGATAATAATCTCCTAGAACCTACTGCCGTACAAAAATAATGGGACCGGAATCCAGAATTTTTTTTTAATTTTCGGAAATTGAAATTTTTTTCTGGCTTCCGGTCCCATTATTTTTGTACGGGAGTAGGTTCTATGAGATTATTATTTCATAATCTACCAACGTGAGAAATGCCGTAAAAAATATTTTGTCGGAAAAGCACATCTTCGGATGAAAAATGATTATTATTATTATTACAGTCATTTGCACCACCAAGAATTGACGGCATAGTGCCTAAAGTTATTTTTTCATATAGCAGCATCGTTCTGAATATGTTTCAAATGACCCCCCAAATTGTTATATGGGCAGTCTATAATATTTACGGCACGACTGGCATCAATTACTGTGCAGTTTAATCAGTCTCATAGTATAAACAACTTTCGAATATTTGATTAGTCCTGTCTCGGACTCAATTAGTTAATAGATTGTCGTCGGATTGTAAACATAGGACACGAGTCGAAGGTAAACAAAAGTTAAAAGTTCAGAAAACGAATCAGGATGAGTCGAAAGTTTATTTTCCTCCGATAATGGGCGCACCAATAAGATATTGATGCAAATAAATTTCATTTCTTAATAATAATCACATGATAGGCTAATTGTCAATATTTCACAACAGCCTATATAATTTCAATAATAATAGTTTTTACAATACAAATTTAGAACCTTTGGTGTGAATACAATTCAAGAAAAAAGAAACTACCCAAACACCAAAACTACGTCACAATGACACTCGACGCGCGTTTCGCCAACAAAGTTAGCATCTTCAGGAGCTAAAAGCTTACTAAACCACTTATCCCAACTTACTTCTATTTATACCACTATTTCTTAATGGACGTCAAATTATCTAACATTTCGAATCTACCTACTCTACCTACTACTTTATCTGAGGGACAACCGCACTCATTATCAAATTTGCCTACTTTTGTTGTTTACTAATTCTAGTGATTTACCTGCACTAAATTAATTTTAATGTTATCCTACTTGTTTTGGATTTGATGACACAAATTTCTTGGAAAAAAACAATTACTTATGAATTTATTTTGAGAAAAAGAAAAGAAAACATTTTTCAATGTAGTTACTAGCAACTTGAATAATAGGGTGTAAGGGATAGGACCCTTATCAGCATTCATACATGTTGGGCCACACTCGATTTTTCTGGTCTTGAATATCGGAAATGAGCAATTCATGTCTCTTCGGGTTTGACTCAAATATTTTTTCTCGCAGTCCTGACAGCTAATTTCATAAATCCCCGACTTTTCCCTTTCATCTGTTTTTTCTTTGGGAGTACCCAATACTTGTTGAAGTTTACACGAATTTTTGTATACCACCTTCATATTGAGGGTTCTGAAAATACCTTCGAAACCTCGAGTAACTCGAGGTTCGAATGGAATGACGACATAGTTACTCAACGTCAAAACATTTTTCAACCCATATGTAAAACCTATTTAAAGGGGAAAATAATATTTGTTCTTATTCTTCAAACTGGTTCAAATTTGGTATGTGGTAGGAAACCAAAAAATAAACAGACTTTTTCATATAATATTTGAAATATTGCAAATTTTTTTTAAAAAATATCAAATTTGACAGGTGTAGCCGATGGATAGGAAAAATTAGCAAACGTTAATGTGCATTATTTTCAAAGCACAAACTGTTTATATGAACTTTAATTTGCAATAATTGAATTTAAAAAAAATATCTGTTGATGCGGACTTCTCTCTTCAAGACCTATCAAGAGCTTTCGACTGTGTCTCTCATTCCACTCTAGTGGATAAACTGCATATTTATGGCGTCAGAGATGTAGCTCTCGATTTGGTACTGTCTTACCTGAGCAATAGAAAACAAGCTGCATTTATATATGACGCATGTTCTGACTTTCATACTATTTCACAAGGGGTATCTCAGGGATCCGTTCTTGGCTCGTCACTCTTTATTATCTACATGAACAATATCTTTCACTATAATGTCTCCTAATGAATGCGGTGCATACGCCGACGACGCGACATTAATAAACACTTCTACTCATGCGGATAGTCTTGTATACACCATGGCGGATAGACTTTTATACACCATGGCAGATTCATTGAATAGGACATACAATTTTTGGTCACTTGCAGTTGATCGCAGCCTCTTCGCTGTATCTGGCCGGAAAGGTGAAAGACGACCCGCTGAAGATCCGCGACATCATAAACGTGGCGCACAACACGCTGCACAGGGGCAGCAGCCCCTTGGAAATCGGCGACGAGTACTGGAACATGCGAGACGCCATCGTCCAAGCAGAGCTGCTGATTATGCGCATACTCAAGTTCGAAGTAGGCACCACTCACCCCCACAAGTTCATGCTGCACTACTTGAAGTAAGATTGAGGTTATATTATAACATAACTGTCCAACCATAAATTTATGTTCGATGTCGATCGAACGCACTGTATAGTATATACAGTGACTCATTTTGGGAGAGAGATATTGGGAGAGAGAGAGAGATAAAGAGAGAAAGGGAAGGGGAGAGAGAGATAGAAAGAGAGAGAGATAGAAAGAGAGAGAGATAGAAAAAGAGAGAGAAAAAGAAACTCAGAGAAAGAGTAAAAGAGAGAAAGAGAATAGGAGAGAGAAAGAAAGAGAAAAAAAGAAACTCAGAGAAAGAAAGAGAAAATGAGAGAAAAAGAAAGAGTAAAAGAAAGAAAGAGTCAAAGAGAAAAAAGATAGAGGAAGAGAAAACGAAAGGAAAAATAGAGATATTTCTTTTCACTCTCTATTTTTTCGCTCACTATTTTTTCACTCTCTATTTTTTCGCTCTATTTTTTCGTTCTCTATTTTTTTGCTCTTTTTTCGTTCTTTTTTTCGCTTTCTATTTTTTCGCTGTCTCTCTTTTTCGCTCTTTTTTCACTCTCTCTCTCTTTTTCGCTCTTTTTTCACTCTCTCTCCCTCTCTCCTTCTTCGCTCTCGCTCTCTCCTTTTCTCTCTCTTTTTCGCTCTCTATCTCTATTTTTTGCCCTCTCTATTTTTCGCTCTCTTTTCGCGATCTCTCTCCTTTTCGCTCTTTTTTCGCACTCTCTGTCTCTTTTTCGCTCTCCCGATTTTTTCGCTTTTTCTTCAAACTCTAATTTTTCGCTCTTTTTATTCTCTTTTTTTCGCGCTCTCTGTTTTTGCTCTTTATTTTTCGCGATCTCTATTTTTGCTCTCTTTATTTTTTCGCTCTCTATTTTTCTGCTCTATTTTTTCGCTCTCACTATTTTTCGCTTTCATGTTTTGCTCTCCCTATCTTTTTTTGCTCTCTTTTTTCCTCTCTATTTTCCCCCTCTATATTTTTTCAATCTAATTTTTTTCGCTCTCTATTTTTTCGCTCTCATTTTTCTGCTCTCTATTTTTCTGCTCTCTATTTTTCGCTCTATTCGATTTCTCCATTTTTTGCTCTCTATTTTTTCGCTGTCTCCATTTTTTGCTCTCTCTATTTATTTGCTCTCTCTATTTATTTGCTCTCTCTATTTTTCGCTCTCTCTATTTTTTTGCTCTCTATTTATTCGCTCCCTCTACTTTTCGCTTTTCCATTTTTGTGCTGTCTCCATTTTTTTGCTCTCTCTATTTTTTCGAAGTCTCCATTTTTTGCTCTCTCCATTTATTAGCTCTCTATTATTTCGCTCTCTATTTTTTGTTCTCTCTATTTTTTCGCGCTCTATTTTTTCGCTTTCTCCATTTTGTCGCTTTTTTTTCAGTCAATCTTTTTCGCTCTCTATTTTTTTGATCTCCATTTTTTCGCTCTTTTTCGATCTCTTTTTACGCTCTCACTCTTTTTTCGCTCTCTCTTTTTTTGCTCTCTCTATTTCTTTTCTCTCTCTCCATTTTTTCGCTCTCTATTTTTTCACTCTTTTTTTCGCTCTCTCTATTTTTCGTTCTCTATTTATTTGCTCTCCCTATTTATTCGCTCTCTCTATTTTTCGCTGTCTTCATTTTTTGCTCTCTATTTATTCGCTCTCTTTATTTTTTCGCTCTTTATTTTTTTGCTCTCTCTATTTTTTCGCGCTATCTATTTTTTGCTCTCTCTATTTTTTCGCTCTCTCTATTTTTTTGCTCTCTCCATTTTTTTGCTCTCTATTATTTTGGGCTTTTTTTCGCTTTCTCTATTTTTTCGTTCTTTTTTCGCTCTTTTTTCAGTCTCTTTTTTCGCCCTCTCTATTTTTTCGCGCGAAAAAATAGAGAGCGGAAAAATAGAGAGAGGGGGAAAATAGAGAAAGCGAAAAAATGGAGAGCGAAAAAATAGAGAGAGCAAAAAAAATAGAGACTGCGAAAAAATAGAGAGCGAAAAAATAGAGAAAGCCAAAAAATACCAAAAAAGGGCGAAAAAACAGATCGAAAAATAGAGAGCGAAAAAATAAAGAGAAAAAAATAGAGAGAACGAAGAAATAGAGAGAGCGAAAAAATAGAGATAGAGAGCGAAAAAATAGTGAAAGCGAAAAAATAGAGAGAGCGAAAAAATATAGAGTGCGAAAAAATAGCGAGAGCGAAAAAAGAGAAAGCGAAAAGAGAGAGGGCGAAAAAATAGAGAGAGAGCGAAAAGAGAGAGAGAGAGCGAAAAGAGAGAGAGAGAGAGCGAAAAAAATTCCAATTAATAAAGACTATTCTCCCTAATATTATTTGGAATCTATGTCCATATTCATATTCGATACCTACTGTCTTGTTTTTAACTATTTGTTAATCATGTTATTCATCCAGGTCCATGGAAGGCTGGTTGGGGAAAGAACAGTGGGAAACGATACCCGTGGCCAGAGCTTCGGCCGCTTTCCTCCAGGACTTCCACCACGACCCCAGCATCCTAGACTACAATCCGCGACACGTCGCCATTGCGTGCATCTCCCTGTCCTTGCAGTGCTACGGGATCCAGTTACCGCTGATTGAAGATACCGACGACGAGGCGTGGTACAACATTTTCGTCAAGGACCTCCCCAAAGAGAAGCACTGGGAGATTATGGAGAAGATTATGGAGACTTACAACAAGGAGCCCGAGACGTCTTGATCTGTTTTTTCTCACGGAGACATCTTAATGTCTCCGTGCCTTTATGTAATTGGTAGAAATTCAATTTTATTTTGAAAGATTTCAAATCATTGGAAACAGTTTTGATACATTATTTCGGTTTTATTTTTGAAGGACTTGAAATTGGGGCTATCTCATCCTATTAGTTTGGTGCACATCTGACAGCTCTGGAGGTAAACAGTCTCACTTCTCACTTTCCCATCAACCTTGAAAAGAGATAGAAAATAACTTGTCCGCGGAGAGGTTATTTTCTTTATTTTTCTAAGGTTAATGGGAAAGTGAAACTGTTTACAGCTGACGGTTGAAATGCAAACTTGAATTTGTCAATGTTATTTTCAAATTTGTATCGATTTTCAAAACAGTTGATTCTTTGTTCTCGAATCTGGGAAAATATCGGATTCACCAATGCCATAAATTCGCGCGAATCAAGTAGTTCATGTGACCATTTCTCATAATTCCAAGATATTTGGCAGTTTCTAATTCTTGGCCGGCATGCATTTTCAGAAAGGCCTTAGTATTATAGGTTTAGTTCATTTCGTAATCACATGGGCTACTTTACTTCATCACTAGGTTGCAGGAGATGTGTTTGATATTTTTTTTATAATTGATTGTTGTGCAACAATCTTCAATAAACTGGAAAAACTGAACATTGTTTTAATTTTCCTCTATGAAAGTAACCCTGATTAATCGAACATCTGGGACTTGTCAAAAAACCAGATCTCAAACATATGAAAACAAGTGATTTAGAAGATTCTAACGGATAAACTCGTTTAAAGAATTTCTGATACGAAAAATAACATACCTAGATTGTCAATTGTTTCCGGAGAGAGAAAAAGATGGAAAGAGAGAGGGATAGAAAAAAAGAGAGAGAGAAAAAAGAGAGGGGGAGGAAAATAGAGATAGAGAAAAAAGATCGAGAGGCAGGAAGAGAGAGAGAAAGAGATGGAGAGGCAGGAAGAGAGAGAGAAATAAAAGAGAGAGAGCGGCAAAAAAGAGAGATAGAGAGAAAAAAGAGCGAGAGAGGAAGAAAAAAGGAGAGAGAAAAAAGATGGAGACAGAGAGAAAAAAAGAGGGAGAAAGAGAAAAGGAGATGAAAAAAAAGAGAAAAAAGATAGAGATGGGGAAAAAGAGAGAGGGCGAGAGAGAAAAAGACAGATAGACAGAAAAAAGAGAGAGAGACAAACGAGAGAAAAGAGAGTAAGAAAACAAAATAATAATAAGAGAGGGAGACAAAAACAGAGAGAGAGAGGAAAGAGCACAAAAAGAGAGATGGAGAGAAAAAAGAGAGAGGGAGGAAGAGTGAGAGAAAAAAGAGGAAGAGAGAAATAAAAACAGAGAAAAATGACCAAGAATAACTAAGAGAGAGGAAAAAACAGAACAAAAGAGAGAGAGACAGAAAAGAGGGAGAGAGAAAAATTAAGAGATAGATAAAAAAGAGAGAGAGAAGATAAAAGGTGAGAGGAAGAAAAAAAGAGAGAAAGTAAAAGAGGAAAAAAGGAAAAAGAGAACAAAAAGGAGAGATAGAAAACAAAGAGAGAGAGAGAGATATATAAGAGAGAGAAAAGGTAAAAAAGAAGAGAAAAAAAAGTAAGAGAGAAAAAAGAGGGGAAGACAAAAGAGAAAGACAGAGAGAGAAAAGGAGAAATAAAAGAGAGAGAGAGAAAAAAAACAGACAAAAAATAAAAGAGAAAAAGACGGAGATAGAAAATAAAAGAGAAAGGGGAAGAGAGAGGAAAAAAGGGAGAAACAAGAGGGAGAGAAAAAAGAGAGGGAGACAAAAAATAATTAAAGAATAAGTGAGAGAAAATAGAAAGAGATTATAAAAGAGAGCGAGAGGAAAAAAAAGAGAAAAAATAACAGAGAGAAAGAAAAAATAGAGATAGAAAACAGAGTGAGGAAAAAAAGATAAATAAAAAAAGAGAAAATAGAAAGAGGGAGAGAAAAAAGAGGTTATAAAACAGAGAGAAAAAATAACAGAGAGAGAGAAAGAAAAAAAACAAAGAGAGAAAGAAAAAATAACAGAGAAAGAAAGAAAAAATAACAGAGAAAAAGAAAAATAACAGAGATAGAAAAAAGAGAGAGAGAAAAGATAAAGAAATTGACAGACAGAAAAAAGGGGGATGAGAGAAAAAAGAGAGAGGGAGAGAGAGAAAGAAAAAAGAGAGAGAAACGGATAAAAGGAGAAAGAGAGAGGAGAGAAATAAAAAAGAGAGGGAGAAAAAATAGAGAAAAAGAGAGATAAATAAGAGGGAGAGAGAAAAAGAAAGAGGGAGAGAGAGAAAAAGAAAGAGGGAGAGAGAGAAAAAAAACAGAAAAACGAGAGTTAGAGAAAAGAAAAGAGAGTGCGCGTCTATACATTTCTACTCGATTCGCACAGTCCCCCACCACTCAATCGCTCACGCGCGGTCGGCCATTTTTCCTCATGTTCTCACTAGCTTTTAACACTCGTAAACGCGTTTTATCGAAAAATCAGAATAGACATTTTGTTACTGTTCACGTCTACTTAAACGCGTTTTATCGAAAAATCAGAATAGTCATTTTGTTACTGTTCACGTCTACTTTTCAAATCTTTTTTTTTTAATTTCAATCGGCTCTCCGCGAAAATATTTCCAAAAGAAAATTCAAGTGAGGATTGTGCGAAAACTATTAATCCGACTGAATCCAGGTTTTGCACACGTGAAGTGCACGTCAATAGCTACTATCGTGCAGCTCTTAATATTAAAAAATGGCAGAGTTATGAACCAAAAAAAAAACACAATTTTCCCGCTTTTCTCCGGTTCTAATCATCCGATCGGATCGTTTGACCCGTCATTCTCTTCGGAATTCAATTATCTACAGTTCATCCCTTTGCACCGTTAACACTGCTTCAATAGTTTCCATTTTACAATAAAAAAAACTAAAAAACGCGATTTTTTGTTGTTTATTGTTTATAACAAATAAAAAAATGACACTTTCGAATAGAGGGCGTGGATGGAATAACCTACGGACTGTCCTGCACGGGATGGCACAGGCGGCTTCCAGGTAGTCTTTTTGTCAAGGACAATATCTCTATTGCTTGGCCAAGTAGGACAACAAAATGGCCCCCTCGAAACTAAAATCGACATGTACGAGCGTTTTGCCACATCAACGAAATTATTTCCCAAAACCCTCATGTCAAGTTTTCGATGGGCCACCTTGTATACTACTATCGAACAGGCGGTCATATCGCTTGGTGCGGCTCTGCGTGATATGCTTCGGAATTATTACGGTGTATGCCGCCGCCTCGCAGATCGCTACGCAGCGTTGTCAACTCTACGTCTTTTTACGTAGATCCACGTACTTTCGGCCTTTCTTGCAAACCTACGAACTTCAGCCGCAGAATCTAAGTATTTTCTATCAAATTGTACGAATTTGCAAATCAACATAACTGCTTAGGCTGAATGGGCATAATTACTTTTTCTTTCGCAAAAAAAAGTTAATAAACGTTCTGTTCCGTTTCAAACTAATGAACACTCGCCTCTCCACGCCACATATCACACGTCGCGTCATTCATTTTATAAACAGTGACCTTTCCATAAAACTGTGACTTTGTAAAATGAAACGTCTTGCCGTGAACTTCGAAGGAAATTCGTTGTTTGTTTAATTTAGATATTTTTCAGCTTCCCGCTCAATAATTAAAAGCAGAATGTTATTTATTCCCACTGAAAAAAGAAAGCTACATTATGAACAAAAATATTCACACTTGTGACAAAAAACAAAAAGTATTCAGGTTGGGTTGAAAAAAGCTTTCCACCGGAACGCTAACGGCTTAATTTTTTCGAAAAGTGGCTGCAAAATATTTAATATTTCATAAATTCAATTTGCCTGAAAATAATGATGAAAATGGATAATTTAAATAAATTGTGAAACAAAATACTACTTTTATTCATTATTACCCTCTTTATTCCACTCAGAAAAAAAGTACGTGGATCTACGAACTTTTCATATGCAAATTTTACTAATTCTACGTGATTTTCTACGTCTTTTTCAAAATCTGAGTTGGCAACGCTGTCGCTACGTTTGCGATGCATTCCAAAAATAGCTCGCAGTATTTCAAATGTTTCCGGCCACTCAGGCAGTCGTTCGCGATGAAAGCCACGTCGCCTGATTGAATGTCGGCCATATTGTGAAATCGTAGCTAGCATCTGGTAGGCATTGCGTTTGCAGTTGTTTCGTCGTCAGTTGTTCGAAAAGAGATTATATAGTTTATCCAGGGCTGTGTGGAAGGAGAATGTCGTCCCTTGAAGAATTAATAGAAGAAGTGCGGAAGAACGATTGCCTGTGGAACAAAAACTTGGAATCTTATCGAAATAAAAATATGAGAGATAGTGCTTGGGAAAGGATATCTGAAAAATTGGAGAAACCAGGTATGGTGAATATACACTCACCGGCAAAAAAAACTGGCCCCAAACTCAAAGTTGGCTTTCTCTCGAACCGCTCCTTTGATTTTTAGTTTCTTTTTTAAATTGTAGAGTAATTCCTCATTGACGATGCCATGTCAGAAATTTTTATTCAGATTTGAATTTGAGCACATACGGGGTGCAACAATGAGACGAAGTTTTTTTTCCAAAATTTGAATTACCCTGTGGAGTGCAACAAATATAGCAGCTGTTCAACTGAAATCTCATTGAACCCCGATCTTTTCTGAGCATTTTGTTTTTTAATCTCGACATTATCTCTGTTTTCACTGGAGATCAAATTCTTTCTGAAGTGCAATTCGCAGATTATGAAGGGTGTCTGGTAAAGCAGGTCGGTGACGAATGAGCCTCTGAAGTTGGTCCCAGAGATGCTCAATTGGATTGAGATCAGGACTGCAAGCTGGCCAAACTATTCGTTCAATACCCACTTCGTCCAAATATTCGTTAACTACTCGTGCCACGTGTGCGGTCGCGCATTATCTTGCATTAATACGAAGCCGTCTCCGACAAAATAAGAGTAGGGAACAACAGCGTTTTGGAGAATACCTTTGATATATCGATGCTAATTCAATGCGCCGTTTTCAACCAAGATTAAATCTGTACGGGCGTCCCTAGAAATTCCCGCCCATACCATCACAGAACCCCCATTGAAACTTACGCGTTCTGAAATTGTGTACAGTCCAGAAATCTTTCATTTCGACGTCTCCAAACTCGCTCCCTACCATCAGGCGATCGCAGCCAAAATCGCCACTCATCCGTGAAAAGAACTTTAGTCCGTTGCGCATATTGAAGACGTGCTCGACGATGTCTTGAAAGCAGCTTGGGTCCTGTGGCAGGCCTCCTTGAAGACAGGTTGTTTTCTTCAAGTCTTCGTCGGATTGTGCTCTCACTGACTTCAATTCTACGCACGGTTTGTAGATGTTGATTCTGAACAGCTGTAGTTCTACGATTTCGTAAAACATTCAGGACAATAAAGCGGTCGTCAATTGCGTTTTCTTCCGGAACCCACTCGCCTGTTGAAATTTCCCGTTACCATATACCAATTCCAGGCATCCTGGACTGTTGTTCGAGGTATACAGTTTTATGGCTGTCTTAAAGAAATAAACACTTATTATACCAAGGGTATCGGACACATAACGTTGACTTCGGCCATCCTCAATTAAGGCCACAATACGAGCAACATCCGTCACAGATAAAGGCATTTTTTGATTTCAAAACCGTTAACAAGCTCTTATAATGTTAATGCCAATCAATGTTAAACTCAAATCGGTTTCCGCGTATGCCGCCTTGATTATTTACACGTAGAAATTTCTTTTTTCCGACAACAGCTTCTATAGGAATTATTCTACAAATAAAAAAAACATCGAAATCAAATGAGCGGTTCGCGAGGAAGCCAACTTTGAATTTGGGGCCCGTTTTAAGTGACCGGTTTTTCTTGCCGGTGAGTGTATATCATAATAATTTCTTTTGTCATTTATACAATTTACACGAAAAATTAATTTTTCAAGGAGAAAAATAAAGAGAATTCGAACAAAGTTCGATTTTTTTTGACGGAGTCTCAATGAAATGAAGGCTATTCCTTAAATTGATCATACAAAATGATACACAGAATATAAAAACTTTCCTCCAAATATTAATTCACTAATTTTTTTTCTGAAACCAACGAAATGAACTTACGTGAAGTTAGCACCACCAACTCCAGTTCACACTAGCGAAATGAATAGAACGGTGGCGCTAGCGTCCTCAATTTTATAAAAACAACCTAATTTATATAATTTTCATGAAATTAGTCAAAATCAACACTCTATTCGAGAACTACCAATCCTCTGAATTTGGTTTTACCTAAATATCGGCGTCATAAAAAAATAACACTTCTCTCAAAAATCTCACAACAGTTATTATTTATTTTTAGAGAAGGGGCATTTTTTTCTACGACGCCGATATTTTGGATAATCCTAGCTTTGAAAAAAATCATTATTTGTTGTTAGAGAGAAGGGGTATTTTTTTCTATGACGCCAATATTTTGGAAAATAGAGTGTTGATTTCTGACTAATGTAGGTGAGACCAAAAATATTATTATTAATGAGAAAATGTTGAGGTATTGCCGTAAATCAAATAAAAAGTATAAACACTTGAAGAAAACAAAAAAACTGAAGCAGTTAAAAATGATCGAAAAAGGGAAAAACGAAAAATTGAAAATGAAATAAAAATGTTGAAAATGAAGAAACAAAGAATAAATAGTACCCTGACTAAAGAAAATGAGGACATTCAGAAAACAATTGACAAGTTACAGCTCAATTTAGAGTTTTAGGTGTATTCTTTTAATTTTTGTTGGTGTTTATAAGTTATACTCACCTCATATTGACAAGTGAAATGTTTTACTTATTTCAATGAATTTGAAAGTCCCAAGACTTCATCATCGATAATTAACCTACAATTTCCTTCCTAAACATTCCCATTGGATAAAGTTCCTTTAACAGAAAAAATAATTTATATATATATATATATATAAGTGAAAATAGAGTATATTTCGTTTTAATTCCGAGAGTTCTAACCTTTGACAGCTGTTTCGTGCTAACGCACTCATCAGAAAGGATTTATGGAGCTCTCGAAATCAAAACGAATCCACTCAAGAATTAATACCGTGAGGCAACACATACTATAACAGTAAGTTATTCATGACATCTACAGTCACTAGTTGAAACTTAATTTGACACGAACCAAGGAATCCAAAAGTAGAGGTTTGTCCACAAATTGACAGGCAGCCAACAATTCGTTGTTCTGACCAACCCAAGGTTCAATCAAGTTTCTAATACGTTATGAGGAACGCAAGCAGAATCTAAGTGAAAATAGAGTATATTTCGTTTTAATTCCGAGAGTTCTAACCTTTGACAGCTGTTTCGTGCTAACGCACTCATCAGAAAGGATTTATGGAGCTCTCGAAATCAAAACGAATCCACTCAAGAATTAATACCGTGAGGCAACACATACTATAACAGTAAGTTATTCATGACATCTACAGTCACTAGTTGAAACTTAATTTGACACGAACCAAGGAATCCAAAAGTAGAGGTTTGTCCACAAATTGACAGGCAGCCAACAATTCGTTGTTCTGACCAACCCAAGGTTCAATCAAGTTTCTAATACGTTATGAGGAACGCAAGCAGAATTAAAACGAAATATACTCTATTTTCACTTAGATTCTGCTTGCGTTCCTCATAACGTATTAGAAACTTGATTGAACCTTGGGTTGGTCAGAACAACGAATTGTTGGCTGCCTGTCAATTTGTGGACAAACCTCTACTTTTGGATTCCTTGGTTCGTGTCAAATTAAGTTTCAACTAGTGACTGTAGATGTCATGAATAACTTACTGTTATAGTATGTGTTGCCTCACGGTATTAATTCTTGAGTGGATTCGTTTTGATTTCGAGAGCTCCATAAATCCTTTCTGATGAGTGCGTTAGCACGAAACAGCTGTCAAAGGTTAGAACTCTCGGAATTAAAACGAAATATACTCTATTTTCACTTAGATTCTGCTTGCGTTCCTCATAACGTATTAGAAACTTGATTGAACCTTGGGTTGGTCAGAACAACGAATTGTTGGCTGCCTGTCAATTTGTGGACAAACCTCTACTTTTGGATTCCTTGGTTCGTGTCAAATTAAGTTTCAACTAGTGACTGTAGATGTCATGAATAACTTACTGTTATAGTATGTGTTGCCTCACGGTATTAATTCTTGAGTGGATTCGTTTTGATTTCGAGAGCTCCATAAATCCTTTCTGATGAGTGCGTTAGCACGAAACAGCTGTCAAAGGTTAGAACTCTCGGAATTAAAACGAAATATACTCTATTTTCACTTAGATTCTGCTTGCGTTCCTCATAACGTATTAGAAACTTGATTGAACCTTGGGTTGGTCAGAACAACGAATTGTTGGCTGCCTGTCAATTTGTGGACAAACCTCTACTTTTGGATTCCTTGGTTCGTGTCAAATTAAGTTTCAACTAGTGACTGTAGATGTCATGAATAACTTACTATATATATATATATATATTTTTAATAATAACAAATTATGATCACTGGACTCAATGGATCTATATCTGATTCATTGAAAATAATTGACTTAACCATAATTATCCACATAATTGGGCCTAGTGTCTGTCTGGACAGTGATCGGTTATTGTTCATGGAAAACTTGAAAGTCAGACATGGAAAACCTGGAAAAGTCAGGGAATTTCATTTTTCAAAATTGGTGGGCACCCTTAACACGTTCGCGGACAGTAGGTGGAAACGGGGGGCTCAAAAAAAGCCACTACCAAAAATATAAAAAATGAAAATACTTGGTGACCAAAAAGTCCCCGGCACCAACCACAGGCTATTTTTGCTTATTTTTTGCAATAAAAACTTGAGCGGAATATGCCGTCATGTCCCTATAAAAATGTTTTTTGATTTGCTGCAGTGACGTTAAATGCCGTCAAGGAAAACTCATCATTATTTATTACAAATTTATTGAACTGAAGTACAAAATGGATTTTGAAACATAGAAAAATATGTAAGAGTTCTACTTTTTGTGAAATTCTTCTGCAGCGCTCGATACACAGGGCTGTTTTTTCCGGGCATGTTTTACGTAGGTATTTCGTTTCTTTGCAAATTTTATTTTCCGCGCATTGCCTGCACCTTATGTGGTGGCTCTTGCTAGGATCATTTTCTGACATAAAATTAGGATTCGCAATATCATCATCCGCATTGAACGCTTCTGATTTGAAAGATTCTTTCGTTCATCTATAATTTGCTCGAGCCTCCCAATTTCTTTCCGATCCATTTATTTATCCTGTGAATAAAAACGCAACTTATTTATCAGATTATCAAAAACAAACGATATGCTTATAATTTGTGTTTCTGCTGGAACAGTATCCATAAAAACAATTCAAAGTGGAGTCGTCGTCACAACATTGTTACAAACAAATGAAAAAAAATTGCACAACGCGTGTATAAAAAATATCGAAAGTCTACCTACTTCTACTAGCTACTTACTTTTGCTTATAAACCACTTTTTGTAGTATTTGAAACACTTATCACACTCCACAGATGTACACAAACACAGATACACAGCAAATACACCTGTCGAACAGTATTTTGAAGTTAGGCTTACCAAAACTTATGCATGGACATTTCACGAAATTTTATGTTTTCTCCTGGGACAGTAACGTCCGTCAGATAGAAAACATACGCATTGCTGTCGGCAATTGCCGCGGTGAACCCAGAATAAAATTATATATTGGTCGGCATATTCCGTCTTGTCCCTGCACATAGCGCGGGATATGCCGTAGCAATGTCCTAGTTTTGAAAAAGATCATTATTTATGGTTAATGAGTAGGGGTATGTGGAGGCCAGCGAAGCCCCCAATAGTGGATCTAATGATAAAAGCACGTTCGCACACCCGAAAATAAAAGAATTCGCGAAATCAAGATATTTCTAATAAAAATCAGTTTTAATTTGAAAGTACGTGAGAAAATCCAATGTGTGGCTCAGTTTGACCACATGTTGAAAATAATAAATGCCTACCAAAAGAATGTAAAAATCTTTTGTGTGCACGTGTTAGTGTAATAAATAATTGAGAGCACATATGGCCAAAGACAAAAGTCGTTATTGTCTTAGGAATTCACAGACTATAAAAATCACGAGGATATATTTATAGGTGTAATAAATATAATTGCAACACGCGTTTTTGACATTTTTCTGTCGGTAAATCTCAAATTTTAACCCGTTAAGAATGTCAGAAAACCGATTTAACACTATGATATATGTGAAAATGACTATTAGAGTGTTATTAATAGCCGTAACTAATGTCACTTTTGTGTTAGTTTATTATTCATTTTATGAAAATGTATAGCTTCATGAGTGTATAAAATGACCCGTAAGCGTATGCACTTTCAGTATCGGTCCAGTATTTTACGGTATCTAGTTAGTTCCGGGCAAAAGACTGAATGTTTCGCGAATTTTAATTATCAGTTCGCAAGTCAGTTCCGAGGTTTTTAATTCCTAGTCGTAGGAATGAATCGACGGTTTTCCATTGTAGTCGTCAACTAGACGTTTCGTTCAGTGATGTCCAGAATAAAACGTTTTTATTTCAATATGTAGTTTGAGACAGTTCGTTACGAAATGGCGTATTGTTGAGGCAAATCAGAGCCAGCAACAAGTTTAAGAAAAGTAGATACGGCCATATGGATCTGTGTACCCAAGTATATAGTTTTTCAATCTGTTAGTTTCTGTGAAGAATAAACGTCGAGTTTTTATATCGAAAACAAAACAAGTGCTCTTCGTACCTTGGTAAAGAAAGGTGAAGTTCTACGACCACAATATTAAGTACAGTATTTCTACGCCCTTCAGTGAAAATTCGCAATATCTCTGGAATACCTGAAGGCGCCGTCCCACCATAAATCGTGTTGAACCAGATTTGACACGCGACGTTCCTCCTCACATCTGGTGTATTACGTTCGATGATGGTTATCTTATGTGAGTAGGTCAATGACCATATATTCCCGTGAAGAAATATTTGTCACAGCTGTTTGTACCCATTTTGGCCTATATAATGAACAGAAGTTTCCTTTTTATATTTGTCTCAGATATTTGTTTTTGTTTTACTATCGATTCTGTTTGCATATTTCTGACGTTTTAAAAATGACTTTTGCTGTAGACTCTTTTTGTAAGAAATTCGTTCTTACCATTTTCTTTTAATAATTGTTTTTGACCTGCACCGCGGGCGATACAAAACGAATTTACAGTTATTTCATCTGTCATCAGATATTTTCACTTTAAGATTAATTATGCCATTCTTTTTCTCGTTTTAAAACTCAGTAAGAGTGGCTAGTGTTTCATGTTTTATTTTTGATGTTGTTTTGTGTACCATTCACTCATTTTATAGTTTTAACAAATATTGTTTTGATGCACTGTATATCTTTGCAGTGAGATTTGCATGTTGTTCACACGTTTATTCACACCGAGAATTTAAATCGTTATTTTTGTTTTATCTTTAAATAAATTAATTTTAGTTATATCAATGTTTGACTTTTCTTTCTCCTCTCATATTAACAAGCATTCTATACTACGTGTTGTGACGAACCATAAATAAATCAGTGAAGCTTTCTTCAGCCGCTCGAAGGGGGTTTTCCCGGTACGACGACCTAACAGCGCTTATCTTTTGTTTTCGACACCTGATTAGTCTAGTGTCAAAATAGGAGTGCGCTGTCTCGTCAACGTATCGTTTCGTGTGTAGCACCATATACTGGGTGTTCCACAGGTATTTTTTTCTATGACGCCGATATTTTGGAAAAACCAAATTCACAGAGGGTTGGTAGTTCTCGAATAGGGTGTTGTTTTTGACTTATTTGATTCATGAACATTGCTTAAATTAACTTGTTTTTATTTAATTAAGGGCGCTAGCGCCAGCGTTCTATTCATTTCACTAGTGTGAACTGGACTTGGTGATGGGGGGAGGGAGCGCATGGGTTTGGTCGCCAGGGCCATCCTAATTTCCTTAGTTTCTGAAGGCAGGCAATTGAAGAACTTGATCTCGATAAATTCCTATTTCAAAAAACGTGGGTTCCTTTCCAAAGTAAAGAGTAAAAAGGTTTTCCTTAGCCAACATAAAACGAGAAATGACTAATAACAATTTATTTCATAAATAGTAGGTAGTCAACCAAAAAAAAATATTTACAGTTGAGAACCTGAAACATGAGTGGAAAAAACTGCAAGACTGCTACAGACAAGCAATGATGAGAAGAAGAACGAATAGTAGACTTGCCAAAAAAAACAAGCCTTGGAAGTACGAGGAATTAATGTCATTTCTGGCATCGGATACATTGCCAAGGTGGTACATTTTATTTTTAACCAAAACCTTTATGAGCATAGCTTAACAATTTATATTTTTGTAGCACTCAGTCCAATGTCGATACATATGACGATAGCGCTGGATACTCGGATAGCGTAGAACAAACCGTTGAAGAGATCAAACAGGAAGAAGAAAATTGGCCAGATGATGACCAGTCAAGCCATGAGTCGAACTGCGAAAGTCAAAGTTATAATAAACGTTTCAAAGATGATAAAATAAAGGTAGAGAAAGAGAATGAGGAGATGACGTTTCTAAGTAAAAACCAATGCAATAAAAAACTGTCAGGGGAACTTGATTACTTTTTTGCAAGTGCTTGCGAGAGCACAAAATGCCTCCCACGCCTTCTACAGATCAGGGTTAAGCAGGAAATACTGAATTCAATTACAAATGCAGAAATTGAATACCTAAATAGCAAACCAAATTTATCTTAATCATTATGGTGTCCGACGTACAGCTCTAGATTGGTTCAGATCATACCTTATTGGTCGGAATCAAAGAATAAAAATGGGAGAAAAAAACCATTGTGAGTGGAGTACCCCAAGGGTCAGTATAGGGCCCTATTATATTTTTACTTTATATCACGATATGGCTAGCCTTGATATTTCTGGAAACTTTACGCTGTTTGCAGACGATACTACAATTTCTTGGCACAACGAGGATCGTATTGCTCTAGTCCAGTCAATCCCCGAAGATATGAAGAAAATCAAAAATTGGTGTAATGCAAATTTGCTGACTGAATATTTCGAAAACGAACCTAATAACATTCAAGTGGGACTTAGAACAAGCAACATTAGAGTCACAAACTATTACCTGTGACCTGTTACGAAATTCCTTGGCTTGCAATTATTGATTAATGAATTAATGATTAATGTGAGTCACAAACTTTAGGCAGTTTAAAGTTTGAGACTCACATTACAACTCTCAGAAAAAAGTTATCTTCAGGTTGTTATATTATTAATGTTATCTCCCGCGAACTTGGACTTTCAGCCTCACTCACTGCCTACCACTCATTTTTTGAGTCCCACTTACGGTATGGAATTCCATTCTGGGGTACTTGTAGGCAGGTTCTCTTGCAAAGTATATTCGTGTTACAGAAACGAGCTCTGCGTATTATATTTACAGTTAAGATGCGAGAATCATGTAGGCCTATTCTTTCCGGATACAAAATATGAACCCTATTTGAAATATTTATTCTAGAGACAGTCTACACAAATACAGAGGTGAATGCCCATGTAGAAAGACACACTCGTCGGGAGAAGAAACTTGTTCTTCCGTTTCCCAATTCCACCCTGATGAAACAATGCTTGATTTACAGGAGCAAACAAATTTACAATCATTTACCCAAGGTGATAACAGAGATAAATAACTTAAAGCAATTTAGAAAATATGCCAAGAAACTTCTCACGGGAAAATGCTTCTACTCTCTAGATGAGTACTTGGCATGTGAGTTCTAGTCTTTCTATGAACTGTGAGATGCGGAGAGCGATTTATTCATACTCTTAATGCGTGTTCGTAAATTCTTAAATGTGTACATAGTACGAATTTATTTGTTATATATTTTACCATGAGACTTTTTATACAAAAATGTGAATGTTTCAAGTATAAGATGATGTTGAAATTTTTTTAATATGTACATACCACAAATGTAAAAACGAAATTGATTGTACTTTGTCGACAAAATGTAAATTTTAGACAATAAAGCTTATCTATCTATCATCTAGTTAGACTTATCTTTCTTCCTGATACTTTCACTTTAAAACACTATACACAAAATCCGCTATATTCACAATAAAAGATTCGAAAATAAAAGAAGTTTATTTACGTTAAAGAAAGGGCTAATCTTTCTTTGGGATCTTGGAGTCTTCTGGGTGCATCTCTTTAGGTCTGTCGTTGGTATGTTTGCATTCCCAGTATTATGATTTCGGAAATTGTCTTGGCAATTCCAGGTATAGGATTGTAAATTGCATAGTTGGCAGATATTGCAATATTTGTGAAGATCATAACGTATCGAACGTATAGTTTATTCATCCCGTAAAATCGCATTACATGATACAGGGTAGTCATAAAGTATAAATATAAAAGAAAATTAAAATTAAAAGTCACGTTTTCCATAATACTTGAGTTCCATGTAAATACTCCTGTTTACTATAACTTATAAGAAAGATCGGAAAATGCTTACGTGCTTTTCCGGCAACGGAAATTTTTCAATGTCCAAATGCGGTTAATCCTATAAATGAAACTAAAATTTCAAAATTGCAATCGATAGAGCTTTAACGAATCCCAAAGGAACCATTTTTAGAAAAACCGATAGGAAAATGGTGAAAATCCCTTAAATCTGAAAGAGAAAATATGAATTTTTGAAAATACGAAATTTCTCACGAACGGGTGATATTTTTACCAAGACATCGTTGTTGACTGCCTTCAGGAAATCTAGAATCCATTTTAAATTTTTTTTGGAAAAATCACTAGTCCAGGAAATACAGTGCGCGTCAAAATTATGGAACAAATTCATTATTTCTGAATATAAAGATATTTCGGAAAAATCCTCGAACAGGTCGATTTTCTTTTCCGATGGGCCAATTTTTGAACCCCACCCAAAATATATAGGGTTATCCGCAATTGAGTAAAAATGACTTTGGTGATATTTTAAATTGGACACCCAGTATATTTTTCCATATTTGGTTAGGGATCGTCATTACGAATCCAGTGATACCAAGTTTGATGGGATTATGTCAAACGGCTGCGTATGTCCAATGAGTATGACTGAGAGACTCCACACGATTCGGAAGGTCAAAAGTCTCTGTCGCACTCATTGAGCATATGGAGAAGTTTTTTGCCCATATCTCCGCAGCCGTTAGACCTAAATCTCATCAGACCTGGTATTACTGGATTTGTAATGACGATCTCTAACCAAATATGGACAAATATACTGGGTGTCCCATTTAAAAATATCACCAATGTCGCTTTTCCTCAAATGCGGATATATATTTTGGGTGAGGTTCAAAAATTGGCCCATCGGAAAAGAAAATCGACCTGTCCGAGGATTTTTCCGATATATCTTTATATTCAGAAATAATGCAGTTGTTCCATAATTTAGCGTCGCACTGTATTTCAAAAAAAAAAACGAAAAAACTGAAATATTGACCGTACTAATGATAAAATTGAATTTTTATAAATCGCTTCGAATACGTCTTTACAAGCCCCACTAGCATTCCAAAGCATTTTTCTGTAACTTCATTAGAAAGTGGAAAAAAAGATCGAAAAATTGGAAAAAAATTACAAAATTTGCATTTTTGCTCTAAAATCTTCAAAAATCTCGAAAACGAATGAAATATCACAAAAACGTATATCTACACTTTCATTGACCTTGAACAGGTCTACAAAAAAGTCCCATAAACTTTTTCCATATCTTGATAAATAAACTTGAAACTTGCAAATCGTGGCTGGACTAAAATTTCAAAATTGGACTAGGTCTACAAAAATCTAAATGAATTTTTTCCGTAATATCAATAATTCGAGAAATATTTTTTAAAAACGAATAATTGAGTATATGGACTTATAAACAACAAAAATTAGAAGACGAAGGAGATATCGAAAAAATGTATATGAACAGTCTTATTTATATCTTGAAAAAAAAAAATTGAGATTGACTTGGAAAAATGTAACTTTTTTTCTGAAATTCAAAAACGCCGAGAGCCGCAGCCCTTTGAGTCGTAGTATTCAAAACTTCTAGGCCCTTCAACTTCCAAGCTGTTCGCGAATCGCAGCCCTCATTTGTTCCATTTCTAATTATGGTTAATACAAAATTTCCTCAGTGTTCCATCCGTCAACATGAAGATCTCTTATTACATCGAAACTAGACATCAAACACTTAATAATAATAATAACAATTCAGACAATGGAAGCCCGAAATAAAAATAATCAAGTTACATCGTTCAAACCTTTCAAGCATATTGTGAATTGAATTTGAACTTCAAGAAGCATTTGCAATGATATTTTCCTTGGAAAGCATTGCACAGGTAATATATCTCAGATGTGATTCCTATCTTCTTGAAGGGTTTTTCGTCAGTCAAAAACGGATTTTTCTTCGTTAAATATCAAAAGCATTATTATTCTCTCAACTAATGACAGTACTGATAAAATCCTCCTCACATCAGGTCTTCAAAAAGCGAGGTTTCTTCGTATGAAGTTTCTCGTGTCTGCTCAAACAAGATTTCTGCTTGAAAGCTTTCGAACAGATCCTACAAGCGAACGGTCTTTCCGGTTTGTGGATATTCTCGTGATCCATCAAAATAGAATACAGCTTGAAAGACTTCGGGCAAACTTTGCACTGGAACGGCCTGTCGCTTTTGTGAGTCGCCTCGTGATTTTTCAAAGAATGCGCCCTCGAGAAAGACTTCGAGCATGTTTTGCAGACGAATAACTTTTCCGCGGTATGACATTTTTCGTGCTGCGACAAATTCCAGCGTTGCAGGAAAGATTTCGCGCAAAACGAACACTTTAAACGCGTCTTGCTCTCGTCGTGAGATTCAGCGTGTCTCTTCAAAGAGGATTTCCGTACGAAGGATCTCGGGCACGATTTGCAATGGAAGGATTTGTTGCCCATGTGGATCTTCTCGTGTTCCATTAAGAACAATTTTCGTCTGAAAGTCTTAGGGCATAATTTGCAAGAAAACTGGCCCTCGGCTTTATGAATAAGTTCGTGGTCTACGAGATACGGATACAGCTTGAACGATTTCAAACAAATGTTGCATTGAAACGGTTTCTCGTCGGTATGAATTCTTTCATGATATGACAGATCCGACTTCCTTGGGAACACTTTCGAGCAGGTTCCACACTCAAACGTCTCGCCAGCATGCTTTTTCTCATGTAGACGCAAATACGATTTTTGTACGTAAGCTTTCGAGCAAGTTTTGCACTGAAACGGTTTCAATCCATCATGGAGACGTTCATGCATCGCCAAATTGAAATCTCTTTTGAACGTTTTTGAACAGACTTTGCACTTATATGGTCTTTCATCGCTGTGGACTTTCTCGTGCATAAACAGTCTAGATTTTACTGTGAAAGATTTCGGGCACAATTTGCACTTGAATAATTTTTCCACGTCGATGCCTTTGTTGTTTTCCGAAGACAACTGATTATTTGGAAATTCCTCTTCCTCGGTAGTTTCTGCAGCAATCTCTTCATCGTTTTGTGCTTCTTGAGGCCACTGTATTCCAAAATCTGAAACAAAATGACAAAATTACCTAAAAGAGACAAGAGAGTTATTGCTATTTGTGTATTTTGAGTCATTTAAGATTTCCAAAATATCATTCATGAAAATTATGAAAAGAGCTGGCCCTGTTATGATACCTTGCGGGACTTTCGTTGATGATGTATTAGATGGCTAGGATTCAAACAAATCTAAAGCATTTTCTCCGATATGATATTTTAATCGATAGGTAGTCATGATTCAACCAGTTTTATGCTTGAGAGAGTTCTAGAAAAATACCCATCACAATTTCATTATTTTCAAATGAATCAAGGATTCCACGGATCTGCCTGACCACATATCTCAAAAAACTAGAAAGCCAATGCTGTAATATAAAAACGAACCCTACCGTACCTCATAAAACTCCAGAGAGGAAGCGCAGTAACACCGCTGCCAAGCCAGACTGGTTTTGAATAAGTATATTATGCAACGATCATGTAATGATGGTTATTATTGCTCATGTTCCGATATTACTGAACAGTACTGGCCACAGTACGTAATTTCGGAACTCTTAACAGTAACAGTAAAGCCGGCTACTCACACGCCTAGGGTGCAGGCTGATTGGGGCAATCTAGGAGGCGCCTCTACACACGTACCTGCCGATCAGTGCGACAGTGAACGTACCGCAGAACTAAAATGTGGATACTAACCTTTTTCACCTCCCGCGCAAAGGATGTGCGCATATTTCAAATTTTTTTTTGAACTGAGACATATTAACGTCACTTTTTCGTACGGCAAATATTTCAAACATCAGTTCAAGAGTTTGTTGTCTCATGTCTCTGTTGAAATGTTTGTTTTTCTTATCCCACATGTGGGGCTGGTCTTTAAAGACTTGTATAACCCGCGTCCAAACTTCTCGCTCTTGGTTCTCGATTTCCATGATATTTGATCCACCTCAGCGAGCTGCACATCAACACTCCTCACGGCTTCCTCGACAGAACTGAGTGGAAATTGCCCCAATCACGCTACACACGCGAGTTGTGGCAGGGCGGTTGGAGCAGATCTAGGAAGCAAGGAAGGTCCGGCGCGCCTGCCACCCTGCAAAGGAGGCGATCTAGGAAATTGGCCCTGCTTGCCTACACACGTTACAATCTAGGAGGCAATCAAGGATCAACCCCACTCTCACACCCTAGATTGCCCCTGCGACAGGTGTGTGAGTAGCCGGCTTAGCCTGAAACTGCCATCTAATTTCGGAACGATTCGGAAAGTCAGACTGTCAAATGTAAGGCGGGAACATATCTAGTTCAAAATATCTATTATGTGATACTGATTGATGGTTGCAATTAATCAAGTAATAATAGAGGAAAAATCAGGTGATAGGGATTTTGAATCATCAGAAAATTCGGATATCTCAAGCTCTAGAGGAGCTATGAATATAGGATAAGTATTATTTCTTTATTATAATGACCTGTGCATTTATTCTCTCTCTGATGTTTTGAAGTCATTGTCGAGTTGTCTTTTAAGGGCCTGCAAATATCGCCTGGCATGATCATCGTCCATAGAATTAGTATATCTATGGACGATGGCATGAATTTGATCTGAAATATTTATTTTTATACATGTACATGGACAAGAGAGGCAAGAGAGGACAAAGCTCGTAAATTAGCGGCGGTTTCGGCATCACCCTCTACTATAGCAAGTCTTCTTATACCACTTGATACATTTGTTCTGCGTAATGATATTGCTATCAATAAATTGACTAATTATTAAATAACATATAGTATTATCGTATTATCAATTCGGGGGGGGGGGGGGTATACTGGGACTACACGACCATTTCTGTAACAGTAGCAACCAGTAAATTTCTAGCTTCCAACAAGGTTCTCTGAAAAGTGGCGCGAAATGTGTACCAGTCAATTTCAGTAAAATCGGAACGACCAAAATTACTAGGTAGTACTGTTCGGGAATATCGGAACATGACCAATACATGAGCATTAAAGCATTAACTGGGATAAGAAACGAGCCGAAGGCGAGTTTCGTAGGGTTTATGAGAGTGTATTAATAACCATTACACGAGAGAGTTTTCCTACACCCGATAAATAATATGGAGAACTCTCACCGGCTAAAAAACGGCCACTAAAAGCTGGCCCCAAATTCAAAGTTGGCTTTCTCGCGAACTGCTCATTTGATTTTGATGTTTTTTTTTTAAATTGTAGATTAATTCCTCAGTAACGATGCTATGTCAGAAATTTTTATTCAGATTTGAATTTGAGCATATACGGGGTGCGACAATGAGACAGTTTCTTTTCCGAAACTATAAACATTCTATTTATATTTATATCGAACATAATAATTGCAATTAATCCGATTTCTTAAAATATTAAGATTATTTATTGGGCAGTTTGAAAAGGTTTATCCAGGTCCCACTGATCTGGAAGTGGAAGGCATACTTACATTTATTTCATTATTACTAGTCTCAATAGAGTTCAATATTGTATTTGTGCTGATTTTCAATGTAGCCTTCCGCCACTGAATTAGATTTCCAGCCACCATGACGTTTTAATGCAGTAATATCACCACCGGTATCAACTAATATGGGTGCAGACCTTCGAAAACAATGCCCTTTATATAAATTCGGATCAGGCAGATTTAAGTATGTTGCTATTTGCTTCCCTAAATTACCAAATTTATTAATACCAATGAAAAATCTGTATCATAATGGATCTCATTATGAAACGGATTATGGGCATATAAGTTTATTATTATAGCACGGATGTAGAAAAAAATGTTTTGGCCTATGTTTATATAGTGAAATATGAAATATATTGAATTTTGCCGTGAGTTCTACACAGCGACTGATTATAAAACAATTGTAGTGGGTATTGTAAACCGAATTTGTATTTCGACTACGTTTTTGCAATATTACTGCATACTATATATTGAAATCTAATAATAATAATGATGATATATGTTTATTGTACATAAGAATAAATTATTGTTGACAAACACAGGTAAAATTATAAATAACGTAATATACAAACTCTTGAAATTTAAAATATAGCCAAATAACATGATAAAGATATGTTACGGTTAAAATAAGAAATGTGTTTGATATAAAGTTAATTATTTTAAAATTACAAAAGAATCGTCATAAAACTGCTAAACTATAATATGCCTTATCACTAAGTAGTTTTTTGTCATGTCATGTTTTGAAATCGACTTTAAAATAACTTCGAACATAGCTAATAAGAACTGGATGGAAATGCAATATAATTGCATAATATATTATATCCCATTTTCTTCTATGAAATGTTGAAAAAATAGAAGGTATTTTAACTAATAAATTTGAAATTGCTATAAACTAAGAAATCTTACACAAAGAATATTTTTTTCTATGGCCCAAAATTTTATAATTTGCTAACAATTTTCCAGAGAAAATTATCTAACAAAAAAAGTTAAATCAAAGAACATAATATTATATCTTGGGTGAACCTAAATTATTCGATTTTTAAACACTGTCTCCTCACCGTGAACTTTCACATATAGGATGGATAATAATGATAGTTATTACAACCATGACTCACAAAATTTAATCTCAAATAAATGTGCAGGTGTAAAGAAGGCTGGACAAACAGGATTTTCTCTATTGTAGTTTTGAAGTCACTAACTCATTCAACATAGAAAATGTATCAACCTCAAACTACAAATAATTTGAGGGATTCTATGTATATAAATCAAAACAAAACTGTATTGAACAACATTTATCAACTATTGCAACGCAAAGTTGATGTTTTCCGAGAAATGTCATTTAGTTACAGCATTTTCGTGCAAGACTGGGAATATTAAAAAAAAAATGCTCGATTTTCTTCGCTGGCCCGGGTTCACTTTAGGCCGACGGTACTTTTTTCCCTAGTCATGAGTTATTTTCACCTTTTCGTTGTTAGAGATGTGGATTATTGGATATCTGAATAGCGTATATTTTTTGTGATTTTTTTTTTGTTAATTTTTGTTAATTTTTTTCTATGAATAAGACAAGCGCCATTTTCAATAATTTTTTTTATTTTTTACCACCGGTCTTCAAGTTTTAATGAAGTTAGTTCCTGTCGAAAAACGCTCAGTCCTGCAAATTCCTGTCATTTCTGCTTAAAATTACTATTACAGAGTCAGTGTTGAGTCCTCTACTGTACATACTGTATACCAATGTGCCTGAGGTTGTTGATGAATACCTGGTACAATATGCTGATGACCGTTCAATAGTGTGTAGTTCAACTGATCGCCACTTTCTGCAATCCAAAATCTCTTCCAAGTTTGATCTTCTGGAGGAGTATTTTTCAGCACACAATCTTAAACTACACACTGACAAGACCCAAATTAAAAATTTGCCCACAATGGCACTGACACTAGTATAAGTGATGGTGTAACTAATTCAGAACCAGTATCCCAACTCTCTTTTATTGGCATTATAATCGCCTCAAAACTGGAGGAAGAGTCACACTGATAGAGTTGCAACTCATATATACTGATATGCCCTGAAAATAATATCACAGAATATTTCCATTGAGGTTACAATTGTGAACTGGTATATTAATTAAATACTACTATTCTTCATTATTTATTTCACCACAAACGAACTCCAACAAAACAATTACAAAAACGGATCAACTGCTCGCACAACGGATAGCAACTAACTGACCGTCCTCGATGTTATTCTATTATCTAAACTTGATTCACTCATTGCACCATCATCCCATTACTCATTCCCGCACTCTGACGTGGTCGACAACACCTTTGCATGTTTACACGATTCTAGCAAACACATTAGATATGGGATCATTCTTTGGGGAATGCCAGCCCATACAAAAAATATTAATTTTGCTGAATTGATGACTGAGAAAAATGTTTCTCGGAGAGAAAGCTGCAAAACAATAATGTTCAAAGAAAAGAGAATACTCACCAATCCATTGATTTTGGGAACATAGTGCTTGGAGACAACAGTTTTGGGAGTTATCCATACCGAATCACATCATAACTATCGAACCAAGTCTCGTCAAGATATACTACATGTCTCTTCGATTCCCAATGTTCTTTTATCTGTGCAAGTAATCTTGCCTTTGCAGAACGAGCCGGAGTGATTTCATTATTACAATTCGCTGATTTAGTCTTTTGTGTTTGAAACCACAGTCTAAAAGAATTTTGCGTAGTGTTAACTGCGACTTATATGTATACTCAGGATAATCAGATAATTTGTTTTTGATTGATTCCAAGGTAGGTACTTCGTTTCGTTTATAGAAATCATAAACTTGCCTTCGAAGAAAATCTTTTGTGGTCTCACCAACTTTGTTTAATTTCTGATCTTCTCGTTTTCTTTTACGATAATAATCTACAACATCCCCTTGTTTAACCACTCTGTAAATAGTTGAATGCCCCAAACTGGTGAGATGAGATATCCTTCCGATAATTTCATTGTCACATTTGTCGTTCATTTCCTTTTTAATATTTTTATATAGAACAAGTCTTTGGGTCTGAACATGAAGATCTTTGTTTTTAAATTCCCATTGTTCATCCGGTTGTGAGTCTTGTTCCTCACGTTCTTCGATTGGTCGCCAAAATGCCATGTTGCAACACTAAATACACAAACGTTTCTACTAAAACTTTAATGTTGATTTTCACACTTTTAGTTTAAAAAACCGCGACATATGTTTTGCAAATACAATGGATTCTTCAAGCAGAAGTATACTGAGTTATACTATTACAATGTCCTTCTTTTATATTCCCAAAATGTCAATTAATTTGGGAACAATTTCCGGATAACTCTATGATAACAAATAGTGATTGTCAATTATTAATTACATTTATACCTAGTCTAACGGCAAAACAAATTAAGTAGAGAGAAAATATTGAGTTCTGTTTGATCGTTCATTAAGTACGCTACTGAGTAAGGTTATTCTGGACTTTCATTGTCAAAAAAAAACAAAGAAAAATTCAATTCTCTGCAATTTTTAATCACGACGTTTCAACTGTAAAAATCTACAGTCGTTTTCAAGTGTATAATGCGACAATCTCAAGGATACTTCTTATATATTCTGTGGATAATTTTGTGTCATTAGCCTAGGGGTAATTTGGCGGTATTCAGGTAAGCTTGTTAATTACAGTGCCAGGTCCCTCCGGTACAGCATTGTTAATTCTTATCGCAATTTCAATTGATCCATGCCACTAATTAAGGGTTTCCACACATTACGGATTTCTATGCTAGCTTGACTAAAGACTTTGTTGTCTCTTTAAACTTCCTTCTATACCAGCCCTCTTCTTTATGGATGACTTCGGCTTCAGTCCATTTTATGTTGTGTTGGGTCGTCCAGACATGATCCGCTATTCCTGACTTTGATGTTTCTCCTCGTTGAGTGTTTCTCTTGTGTTCAGCGAGTCTAACGCTAAGTGGTCTCTTAGTTTCTCCAAGATAAGCTTCGCCGCATTCACAAGGGATGCGTTAGATGCAGTTTTTGGAGTCAATGTCAGCGTTACGTGGTCTGGTCTTTGTGAGATGGCTGCGAATAGTGTTACCTGACTTGAAACATGTCCGTATTTTGTATTTCGACCCAATTCGCTTTATTCTTTCCGATAGACCTCTAACATACGGAACGCACAGGGTGGCTTGTGTCGGCTCATCTGGTTTCTTGTTCTTATCCCCCCTGCGGGCTAGAACCTCTTCTATATGTTTTTTGGGGTACCCATTTCGTCGCAGATCTTTCTTGATATTGTCCAATTCGATGGTAAGAATTTTATCTGGGTTGTTGGCACGGTCCACCAACGATCGAACAACCCCTCTCTTTGTAGCACCATGATGGTTCGATTCGAAGTTCAGGTATTGTCCGGTATGAGTCGGCTTTCTGTATACTGATGTTTGGCACTTATCATTGTTCTTTTCATAAATATCAACAGGCTGTCGGACAGCAATAAAAATATTAAGAGGTGATTTACGGTTATTTATGCAACAGGCGGTCAGCGCATTACTGATTGCTTTCCACGCTTCGAACGGTTACACGTAAAATCTGGTCTACTGTTTTTTTTTTATATAGGGAATAATATTTATTTAATTTTTCGTTTTCATCCTTTATTCGTTATATCATGTGCTATTTGAACTAACCCTATACGTATATCGAGCTGAATGAAGTCATATTCAACTGAGATTGGATAAACTATAACTGCCGACGCCGTTTGTCTGTTGTGATGATTTAAAATCTGTCCTATATTAATACTTGTATTTGTATTTTTTATTTCATTCCTTCTTTACTGAATACAATATACTAAACAACCTAATGAAAGTAGTAATCAAGGTACAGTTAAAATTAAGTCAGAAAATGTCCACTCTAATTCACTCCAGGGCCTACCCAAGCGAAGAAATTGCGTTGCCAGTTGCCATCAAAATAAAGGCTTCTGACTGGTTGAAACAAGTTGTTACAAAATTGTGTCCCAGTAAGGCGGGTTTAGGGTGTTTTTACAGATACGCTTTCGGCGTGAAAGATTTCGGATAAAATTTGTGCCTGCTCTCGTGTTCCAACAAGCAAGAATTCGACTCGAAACATTTCGAACAAAGTTTACACTGAAACGGCCCGTTTCTTCCGTGAACCTGTTCGTGTTGACACAATGCCGATTTCGTCGAGAAACTTTTCGGACATTTTCGGCAACGAAACGCGTTTTCGATATGGGCTCTCTCATGCGCACGAAAAGTGGATAAACGCGTAAAGGACATCGAACACAAATGACATTCAAAGGGTACCACTCCTTCGTGAATTCTCTGATGTAGGAGCCGGTTGAAATTTGTGCTGAAAAATTTCGGGCACTTTTTGCATTTGAATTGCGTTCCACTTCGCACGGTTTCGCACTGAAACTTCTCACTAGCAGTTCCATCGTTATTTTTGGTTTTCTTGTTAGGTGACAACTGTTCACTTTCACATACTGTCATTGAGGAATTTGTTATGGTAATTTCTTCGATCACCGCTTCCTTATTTGTTGCTGTCTGCTGCTTTCCGGATTCTGAAACAAAAACAAAGCAATTGAGAAGACCCAATACACCAATGATGGTAAACTATAAACACCAAGGAATTCATTATTGGAGTATTTTTCGACCTTACTTGTGCTTTTGATACTTTGATTATACACTTTGTGCAAGAAAAATTGGAAAAACTTGGAATCGGAGGCCACATCAATAAATAGTTAATTTCTTACCTAACTTAAAGCAAACTGGCAAACATTTTGCACAAAATTTTGAAGATGCCTGTTTTGTGTAAAAATATTGAGTGTGTGTGGGGCGTTCAAAAGTTTTCTGAAATTTTAGAACATTTTTGCAGACCTGTCAATGTTTTGTAGCATGAAAGCGCACTGTGAGGGGGCTGACAAATATTGCGCAATAGTTATTAGTCTGTCTGGAGCTGTCACCGCGTGAACATGAGTGAACCAGCTGCAAATAAAGTGAAAGCAGTAAAGGTACTCGCACACTTGTACATTTTTGTGGCGCAAGTTCTTCTGGCGCCATTCCACAATTGCTCGATCTGTTCGCACAGTAGCAAAATTGCGACATAAATGAACTGCGCAACTTAAAAATGGCAAAGACATTTTAAATAGTTGCAGGGCTACTCATACGTTACCCACTTTTTATTGCCATAAAATAAGAACTAGCCATTAAAAAGTTGCTCTTTATAATGTGAATAATTTTTCGATGTCTAAAAGTTTAATTTTGGTGTGGACTGTTGTATTTTGATAATATATTCTGATGAACAAACAGAAGCTGCAGCAATGTTTCATACTGCCTTCTCTCTTTTGAAGCGATCTTTAAAGTCAGTCAATTTCACAATACATAAGCACTGATTATCCTCTATTAAACTTATTTTTAATGTAAAATTTCCTCGGACTTCTACTTGATTTTCTTGTGATCAATATGTATTACTATTACTAGAGTTTACTGTTTACTCGTATACAGTTTTCTAATTTAAAAACGTTTTATTATTTTTCCGCCGACCTCGTATTAACATGTCTGTTTAATATGCTTCAATGCAAACGAAATCGACCATTAATGACCCCTGTGAATGCTCAATTTGTCATTAATGATCGATTTCTCTGTAAATGCATGCTTTTGCGCGTTGCATGGCATCCAGACTTCAACGGATTCAGATTTTATGTGCGCCGTAAAATTTTGACACATAATTTTCCAATCTAAATAATGAATTTTGAAGATAATTTCACTTCGACACCGCCAGATGTTTCGGAAACCGCTAAAGTGGCAGCTTTAAGTTTATTGCCTGATAAAAGCAGAAAAATCTATGAAAAATTAATAATTTTCATTATTATGTATAGCAAGTAATTTTGGAAAATGTAGCAAATACTCAACTCATCAAAACGCGACATTTTATACAAGGGCTCCGTAGCGCAGAGGTGAAATGCGAGTGAACGAAGACAATCCGGATGTATAGATCGAGGGTTCGAATACTGAACTACGAAAATTTCTCAACTTTTTTTTAATTTTATTTCATACTATCATTAGGTCGACGGAAAAGTATTGTAATCAACTCCTATATTAAAATGCGATTAATGATCTCGAACATTGACTCGCTCGCTTCGCTCACGCGTTAAAATATCTCGATCATTAATCGCCTTCATTAATACCCTAGTTGATTAAATAACTATTATTAACCGACCCAAAACATCAAAATATCAAAAGTTGCACTAGAAATAATATTGCGACACATATTTACCCAACTTGTCGGTCTATTTGTAGGTTGCGCAATATTATTCCTTTTGGCCGTTCACACACTGCAATTTCTCAAGTGTACGCAAGTTGAAAAACTGTAATCAAATTTTGATTTTTGCGCAATTTTCTACGTTGCAACGATAGTCTCACCTTGCAACGTAAGAATAGGGCCATTTTTCAGATTGCGCAATACAAAAAGTGTACAAGTGTGCGAGTACCTTAAGGAAGAGGAAAAATAACTTCTGCTCAAATGTATTGAGGTAAGTAACATACATACTAGTTAATGTTTATGAGTAGCACCTAGTTCGAAGAATAAAAGCCTGTTTGAACAGTCTTTGTTGTAGATTATATTTAGCCATGATTGGGATTCAAAAAATTACCACCCCCCTACCTTATCATCACCCGAAACAGATGATCAAGAAAATAACACACTTCAACTGTAAAGTGTGCTGGAACACCGTCCTGTTGGAAATACATTGTTTTGCGCAGGTTTAATGGCATATTGTCTAATAAATCGAGCATCAAATGTTACTTATTTTCCGAAAAACATAATTTTTGTGATTTTGCTAATTTTGAAAAATACGTTTTTTCAAGAAACTGAAAATAACTCATTATATTTGACATAGGCTAAGTAGGTTTAATTTTGGTATGTCTTCCGAGACAAGGGGTGGGGTGAAAAATTCCAAAAAATAAAATGAAGAGTGCTTCAAATAGTTTATTCAGTTCAAGAAACAAATCAGAATATATCGATGAACATACTATTGAAAAATGTACAACATTACAATAATTGTCACAATTTTCACTCGGGTTTGAAGACCGTTGTTTTTTGGAATTTCTTCCTAACGTTTCTCTAGCGCGAGTGGCTAGCTTCTTCAGAGGCTTATACATCATGAATAATCTCAGATGACTGGAGATTTCGTCTGCGAAGATTGTAGTTATTCTGATTTAGGTAGTCTTGTGCGTTAATTAACGAATCTGGATTTGACCCCTTTCTACCCGCCGGCTTAATGTCGCGGATATCCTTCTTTATTTCAGAATTGCTTATTACTGTAACTGGGTTAAGCACATTTTCGATCACATTAATTGACACCTTTTTGCCTGCTGTCTTAATGTCGTAGTTTTCTTTTCTTACTCTGGAATTTTTAAGAATGGGATTCCATATTCGGTTGAGGTTAACAGCTTCTTCTTTTCTGTTTAAATTCTCCGTGTGTTTGTGGATCTCTATTGCCTCCCGTACAAGTCGGCTATGGTATCCCTGGTTGGGGCAAGAAGTTTTACGTCCTCAAACAGAATATTGTGGTTTCCTTCACTGATCGCGTGTTCTGCCACTGCTGACTTGTCCGTTTTTCCCTTATGAGGCTACTTCAAGGACTCAACAGACTTCGTTGGGAAAATTAAAGGCATAACGTTGGAGCCGAGCGATATCCTGGTCAGCTTCGATGTGGTGTCCTTGTTCACCAACGTCCCACTTGAAGACTCTCTGAAGACTCTCTTCCGAATGACATCGTCGGACTGTCGGCATGTCTCACGGGAAGTTACTTCCAAAGGAATGGAAACTTCTATTAGCAAGTAGATGGCGTGGCGATGGAAAGTCCACTCAGCCCAGTGATAGCCAACTTCTTTATGGAACATTTTGAAGAGAAAGCAATTGATGCTTTTGATTTAAAACCGACCATGTGGCTACGATACGTGGATGACACCTTCGTCATTTGGAGACACGGAAGGGACACACTGAACCGTTTCCTAGAACATCTGAATCCTCAACACCCCAGCATCAAGTTCACCATGGAGACTGATCAGGAACAGCGGATAGCATTTATAGATGTACTAATCGAAAGATGTGGCGCAAGACTGACGCACAAAGTATTCCGAAAACCTACGCACACGGATAGGTATCTGCATGCTCTATCAAACCACCATCCTAGTCAGAAGCGAGGAATTATCTCCACACTAGCAGAACGTGCTCGGATAATATGTGAACCTGAGTATCTAGAGGATGAACTAGAACATCTCCATTACCTTGAGTTCGAGCGGATATAGTGTATCCGAAATCAACAGGTCCATAAAACCGAGGACTTCCACGAGACAAGGTAGGGAGGAGGCTCAGATAGTTGCACGTGCGTATCTTCCATATATTCCTAAGGTCACAGACAGAATTGGAAAACTCTTGGGGCAACACAACATAAAAACGGTCTTCAAACCCACTTGCGGAAAGGTATACATCGGAACCACAAAAAGATCGATGGAACCAAGGCTGAAGGAACATCAGAGGAACTGCAGATTAGGCCAAACGGACAAGTCAGCAGTGGCAGAACAAGATTCTGTTTGAGCGACTTGCCCCCAACCAGGGATACCATAGCCGACTTGTACGGAAGGCAATAGAGATCCACAAATGCACGGAGAATTTCAACAGAAAAGAAGAAGCTGTTAACCTCAACCGTATATGTAATCCCATTCTTTAAAATTCCAGAGTAACAAAAGAAAACTACGACATTGAGACAGCAGGCAAAAAGGTGTCAATAAATGTTATCGAAAATATGCTTAACCCAGTTACGGTAATAGGCAATTCTGAAATAACAAATGATATCAACGACATTAAGACGGCAAGTAGAAAGTGGTCATCCAGATTAATTAACGCACAAGACTACCTAAATCAGAATAAATACAATCTTCGCAGACGGAATCTCCAGTCATCTGAGATTATTCATGATTTATAAGCCTCTGAAGAAGCTAGCCACTCGCGCTAGCGAAACGTTATGAAGAAATTCCAAAAAACGACGGCCTTCAAACCCGAGTGATAATAATTGTGTCACTGAAAACTTCGGCCGCGAAAGCCTTAACCATTTTGTCATTACAATAATTCCACGATAAGTACTCTAAAAAAAACAGGCTCTGAAACTTGAATTTCAGGAGTTGATTTAATCGAATGATACTGACACTGGAATGTTTAGGATCAGAGAGAACGGTTCCGAACAAAATTTGCTTCAGAATGACTCAGCTTGACAATTTCTATGTCGCGACCAATAATTAAAGCACCATCTTGAACATCCATTCCATTATTTTAGTCAACCATTTATTTGTAAGAAGTCTATAAAGTAATTGGTTCGAAATCTAAAATTCTGTATTGATCTTAATAGAGAATATTTTGAAAAACAATAAAGCCATTTCCGAATATAAATTATTGTTTTTATTTGCCTATCTCAAAATTTAAGTAGCAACCCTGATATTGCGTGAAAAATGTTGGTTGTGCATTAGGCCACTTCCCCTCTAGTATGAGATCTCTTATGCCGACACAAGGATGATTTATTCAAGAACGGTTTGGAACATAAATTACAAGGAAACGTCTTTTCCGGCTTGTGAATATTCTCGTGATCCACCAAGTAAGAATTCAGCTTGAAAGACTTCGGACAAAATTTGCATTTAAATGACCTGTCACTAGTGTGCGTCTTCTCGTGCTTGAACAAATAGGATTTCCTCATGAAAGACTTTGAACACGTTTGACAGGTGAATAGTCTTTCGCCGGTATGAGTCGTCTGGTGTTCCACCAAGCGATATTTTCTCACGAAAGATTTGGGACAGAACTTGCAAAAAAACTGTTTTTCAGGTTTGTGCATTATCTCGTGATTCGACAAATAAGAGGGTAGTTTGAACGATTTCGGACACAATTTACACCGGAACGGTTCCACGTTTTCGTGCAGTATTTTATGTTCTAGCAAATGGGCGTTCCTCGCGAAAGTTTTCCAGCAAATTTCGCACTGGAATGGTCTTTCGCCCGTATGGATCCTCTCGTGACACTTCAAACCCGATTTGTTCGAGAAATATCTCAAACAAGTTTTACACTGGTACCCCTCAGTATCATGAACAGGGCTATTTTTGATATCTTTTCTTGACGATTGCTGCCTTTTTTTAGAAAGTGCCATGAAGTGATCTTCCGTCGTGGTTTCCTCCGATACTGTTTCATCACTTTGTGTCGTTTGAGGTGCTCCAAAACCTGAAACAAAAATAATGTCAAAGCGTGCCTCGGAATGACCGTGTCAACTGTAACGAGTACTTTGTACTTCGTTATAAATTTAAGTGATTAGCGCAAAAGCCACCTACACTACCTTTGGAGAGACCCTCGTATATGTCGTAGTGTTGATCAGTCGCCTGAACAAACTAACCTTGCGCGACAGAATATGAATTTCGACAAAAAACACGAATTGGCGTTCGAGAGGGCGACGTGGATTTTGGTCTTTCTTTTTCTCGTGGTACGGTGTCTCGATAGCTCAGGACGAAGAAGTTTTTGAATTTTTTTATTGCTGAGACGTTGGAAAAGTGGTGAGTCTGTTCCGATATTATCTGTGGTGGCTATTCTTTAAGTTAATTGGATAATCAGTGCCTAAATAATTTACGCTATTTGAAAGAAGTAGTGTGACATTGAAAATATCTTCAGGAATGTTGGATTCCAAATGGGTCTGTGTGTTTTCTTTAATCTTGCCGGTGATCAGTAACTTTTGGAAATTAGCTCGTAATTTGATTCACTAGTTACTATCACAGGAGTATACATGCCTGTCTGATTTCCAGTGTAGCGAATTTTTTTTTTGTAAAAACGTAATTTATGCTAAATTTCAGTTTTATCAAATAGGTCTCTTTATAATTTTATTTACTTACAGCCCAACAGATTGTATGGAACTCACTCTTTTCCAGATTTCTCAGATAGTAATTTTTTTTTCGTTTTGGGGTCGTCGAGACAGCTTAACCATTTTTTTTTCTGATCGGTTCTGCATACCATTTCTTTCTTTTTTCTTCGTTCTACTTTGTCTCCTATATTATTTCTTTCTACTAATATTTCTCTACTGTCCTAATCACTTACCGGCATCACCAGATTTTGTGATTGAAAATTAAAATTATACCTTTTTATATTTTTACTGATAATTTTCACCTATCAGTATTTGGTAACGAAATATTAAAATTAAAAGTTTAAAAGATCTTCATCTGTTGCTAAATTAATTTATCATATCACAGGGGTTTTCTTTTAGTAGTAATTCTGCCGCCCTAAGCAAAAATGCCGTATCTACAAAAAATGTGAATATGGAGATATTGGTTTCTGTAGAAGAACTATGAATTCAACTTTCTCCAAAGAAAAAATTACGTAAACTAGATTTAAATAG
The DNA here is from genome assembly GCA_944452925.2 of Chrysolina oricalcia. Classification (NCBI taxonomy): domain Eukaryota; kingdom Metazoa; phylum Arthropoda; class Insecta; order Coleoptera; family Chrysomelidae; genus Chrysolina; species Chrysolina oricalcia. The sequence continues at coordinate 3,422,028 of OX101817.2, forward strand.
CCAAAGTTAATCAATCATTTTGCCTTTAGTACACAAGTTTAAGACTTTTCGTACTTAAGATGGTTGAAACTACAGATTCTCAGCTTCAAAGTTTTTGCAGATACGGCTTTTTTGCTTAGGACGACAGAATTATTAAAATTAAAAGTTTAAACGATCTTTATCAGTTGCTAGATTAATTTATCATATCACAGGGGGTTTCTTTTAGTAATAATCGGTAATACAGTAGCAATATTGGACCCCCGTTTGTGTGGTCATTGATATTTAATTTATTGTTGAGTTTAAGTAACCTTTTTTTAACCATTTAATGTATTCAATACCCGTGGATTATACATTCGATTGTTTTAGGAGTCTTGCCTACCCGTGAAGATCAAAATTGAAGTTGGTATAGTTGTCGTCAAACATATAAGATAAATAAAAAAGACGCAAAAAATGGCCTTATCTTGTCCATCTCTGCCTGGAAAGGGCCACATAATGTTGGGGGCAAGTGGTGCAAGAGTTTGAAATAGCTGGTGCATTATAGGTAAATTCGCCGTGGGTACAAAATTTTTCAATTGCATCAAATTCATTTTTGAGAGAGGATTAATTAATTCTTTTTGTTTAGATAAACGAGTATACTAGAGATCGATACTAAGTACAAAGATACAATTTAAAAAATATTTGCAGTATAATGATTCGATTTATCATTCATTACAAAGTTATTCAACAAAAAGAATAACAAAGAAAAAAAATTAAAACATTCTCGTATATACAGAGTGTTCATTCAGTTCTGCATTCTTCACTACTCAACATCTCATTGTCCATTGTCAGGAATTCAGATGTTTTTGTTCAGATAATTTAAAAATAATCTAGAGAAGTGCATATACCAGCATGGTCTTCCATGAAAATAAATTCAATTTTCCAATTAGTCGCCCTGTGTTTTATTTATATGAACGCTCTATGATCCTATTATTCCAAATCGGATAGTGCGTTGCCACGTTATCATTATTTATACAGATTTTTTTTGCTAGAAATTACTTCACTTTGAACTGGAATAATACTTTCGCAGTTCAAGATTTTCTAATAGATGATTTGCACCCTGTGTGAATTTTTCTGATGGAAGCTCCCAGTATGGTATGTTTTTTTTTTTTTTTTTTTTTTTTTTTTTAATTGTTTTATTCAAGATTGTACAAACAATTACAATTCAGATATATTACATAAATAAAAGTAATAAATTTATATGAACATAGATTAATACAATACAATACTTAATACCTAGCTTATATCTATATATACATAATATACTTGGAACTTGAACAAAGATCTCCTAAGCAATGTAAAAACATTGGTATTGGAGATTTTTTTCATTTCACATTTTTCACAAATTCAGCAAAGCAAGACTCAAATACTACAAATAAAGAAATAAGTATACCTAACTACTGAAATAAGTATTCTTTCAATGATTTATTTAATTTTCCAAGATTCGCCTGACTTTTTAATACTGTGGGAAGACTATTGTAAGTTTTTATACTTTTACTAAGGGGGTTCTGAAGTGCTACATTTAATCTGACATTGTCTAAGTAAATATTATTGTGTGACCTAACATTGTGCGAGTGGATTTCATTCATGTATATTACCGGTGTGTTGCATTTATGTTGTTTTTCCAGAACCTTATGTACTAATTTACATTGTTCTAATTGTAAGATTTTACTGATTGGTTGTATTTTCAGTTTTTCAAATAGCATATCTGTCGGTGTTCTATAGTTATAGTCAAAAAGGACTTTAAGAATTTTTTTTTGCAGAGTTTCCATCTTATTAAAGTATGTAGAACCACATGTTCCCCATACTGGTATTAGATATCTAAAGATTGATAGGAAGTAGGCCTCATATACTCTGTGTCTATTATAATTCGAAAGGTAGTCTTTACATCTGTATAAGGCACCGATCATAGGGACTATCTTATTGGTTATGTGTTCAAGGTGATTACTCCAATTCATTTTATCATTGAGTATGAGCCCCAAGTATTTCACTCTTGGTACCTGCTCAATTATCATTCCATCTAATTTTAAAGTAATTGGATCAATCATCTTGTTCTTTTGTTTCAATGATCTATTCAAAAATTATATTGATCATATGGGTGTCTTTAACGGACTTTTCTTCCGACACAATAACATTGAATTTTGGTGCCGAATACGGTTTTCTCGATTTTTATAGATGATTTTTTGAAGTTTTAGTGCAATCATATTTGAAGGGTCCAGTGGAAAAACGATGAGGTTCAATTTTTTCCGAAATCGATATTTTAGCGGCATCTGTAAGCTTATAGCTCACAGTATCAACATACCAAACCTTACTGGGGACAAACAATGACATTCCATAAAAAACTGCGGTCGAAAGTAGGCAGCACAGTGTAAAAACGATGACACTCCCACATTAGATTTCGCTTTTCTCAACTTTTTAAAAAGAGGAACCTCATCGTTTTTCCACTGGAACCTTCATTTATTTCTTGCATAAAACTGAATGTTCTTTCATATCCTAAAATAAAATTCGGGAATATAATCAATATTGGACACTGGCATTCTGTTTCGTAGAATCATATTTTTATTCATCTGCTCTTGGGTATTTTGTGATTCTCCAGTAATTAAAGTAAATTCAATAATAATTTTCAACTTCAACGCACTGCATCTCGAAAATGAATTGTTGTCTTTTACATGTTCACCTATAGACATTATTTTCCTTACAATGTGAGAAATTAATGAACGGATCCGCCCACCTTAGGAATCATCCTGTATAAGCAAATATTGTGCTAGTCCTCACATATCCGTCAAAAAAATTAAGCAGGTTATCAATCCAAAAGTATATATTTCTGCCAAAAATGCATAGTACCACGCCATACAAACCTTATATGGTAATCACATGAGAATATTGGCTAAATTCAGCGTGAGTCAATATCAATACTTCATAAGTTCAGGAAATTACTAGGAAATTTATTCCTATTTTGTCAATAACCAAACACAGTTTTTCAGACAAAAATTGCAATAAAATTATTGACATCTCTAACTTTATTCAAATTATTCCACCTATCGCCCCCACGTAACACTTGGCGCGGAAGATGTAAAGGCCCGCACAGCAATTAGGTAAGTTTTTTTCAAAGCAGGGTCGGACGTAGTTATAATAGAAATCACAGCTGTATGCGGTACGCGCAGCTATTAGCAAATTAGATTTCGACGGGGCAGTTGTTTACCTAATCTAAGGATATTAATAATTATAAAAATGGATTATTCTGAATACAAAAGTTGCAGTGCTTTTGTTAAATTAACTTGATTGATCTGCACTCACCACAATATTTAGTGGCATATGTACTAGTCCGACCCTGGTCGGCGGCATGGGAATCAATTTCATGCTAATCGACCATTTTTTGTACCTTTTTTTATTTATCTTATATGTTTGACGACAACTATAGTTGTGCAGCACACCTACTCAGATCACAAGCTTAATCACTTCAGGAATCGGCTCAATACCGCCTAGAGATCCTACTGAACAATCTCCGTATCTCCAAACGAAGAACCTGCCGTAGAGAGCTTCGACATACTATTCAGAAGGTAGAACTTGTCAGAGGTGGGACCTGGAACTTCAACCCCGGTTGATCGACGAACTCGGCACTCCAAAAATCAGCTGGTAACCTCTACCCTTTGCAAAGCCACATTATTTTTGTTAGGGTTACTTAAACCGTTGAATAATATATCTTTCCATCTATATCAGTTATGCACTTCAGCTTATGTTTATATTGTATAAAGTTTTTTTCCCAGCCTTCAGCTGGATCACCCTGTAAATACCATTTTGCATAGAACAGCTTTCTACTGTTCATTTATACCTATGATTTGAATAAATTAGAAAATATTTTATTCTCTGATTTTTTTTTCTTTTGTCATAATCTAAAGCTGAATGAAATTGCCTTTGCCGTATCTTCGAGTAATTTGTTTCCTGTTTTGTTCCATATTAAAAATTCAAAATTAGGTGGTGCCCACATTCAGCTTTAGATCAGCAAAACCAAAAGCCAATCGCCGAATTCCCCCCCTTGCTCTAACCCTTAAGTTTGGTGCTTGACGTGGATTATGAGGTCTTAGCTTAATCTTAGCTTAATCATCATTACCCACAGAAAGAACCATTACACAACCAGAATGCGGACAAAATATATTCCACCAACTCTTCAATTCAGCAGACAGGCGTCAGGCAATTTGGTTATAAATCATGATATTTCTCTAATGTCATCATATTTTCTACGGCCGAGCGTTTTTTCCACTTTCCCGCACTCATTTTAGTTTGGATAATAACATTTTTATCCTACACTGTGACAAGTTGAATTCTTCCGGCTACGGAGAGGAGAAAGTTACCTTTTCTACGGCTAGCCGAGAAAATAAATTTTACATTTTCACGCTACGTGGCCACCCAATTGACATAAACTAAAACGACACGGCGCACAGTGTTGAAAAATTTCAGAAACTTGGCCAAAAATAAAAGTTGAAAAGTGTTGCATTATATTTCTTACAATGAATTTTGTGTATAAAATATTCCCACCTACAGAATACCATTATGCGCACAATCAATGTCAGCTATGCTTCCCTTCGTGTCAGTCCAAAGTTGTAATTTTTTGAAGTACAACCTTCATAGTGACATAATTTGGTTTTTCATGAATATAAAACATGGAAAAAAATTTTTGAATCAAGATGAAACGAGGTTCTGATGGTGGTACTACATATTAAAACAAAACTGAAAGATATTATGGAAAGTTGTCGAATTCAAACTAAATTAGTTTGAATATTGTTTAAAATTTTGATATAAACTATATATTATTGAAGGTTTCGTTCATCACGTACCATTTCGGAGCAAAAATATTTGCGGCAGTTTGTGGTCTTTACAGTCTTTGTCAGACGCTGAAGAGAAAATGTGTCCATTTTTGCCCCTTTTCTAAAAAACACTAAAAAATATTTAACCGCATCAATGGGAAATTGGCTTTCAGTGAAATTGCTTGAAATTTTCATATATTGTAGAACTCGTAATGCTCATCAAATGCCCTCATTGTAGAGCGGACGCTGTTGTATACCCCCCTCCCCACCCCCCACCCCCCGTGGGAATTTTCGACACATACATTTTTTTGTTTGTATTGACATGTACTTTAAGATTTTAGGTGTTTGCCACCTGCGAATTACAACATATACCGGAAAAATAAATAATAATAATTTTAAATACAAAAGCGTATTCTCCCACAACTGCATTTTCTCTGCCCAACAATCAAGGTATGGATTTAAGTCTACTTCCTCCATGCAAAACGTCATTAGAAAACCACATAAAACGTGTCAACTACCAATGTTACTTATGGAATAACGCACATGTAGCTAAACCCTCCACACCAACTCCAGTGGGACATGGGTGGAAATTGGAAAATGGTGAACTCAAATTCGATTGGATTAAAGGAGATCCGTTGCCACTCGAACTGCTTGACGTTCCAGAAACCTTCGAGCCAGACGAATTTGAAGATGAAGATGAACCAGAAGTACAAAACTTAGACGACATAATATACGAGGATGACGAAAATGACAGTTGATTATAAAAGATATTATAAAATCATATGCTGTTGAGATTTTTTTATTTATTTTTTTTCATTATTAGACCTTAAATGAATACCAAATAAGTTCACAAAAAACATGGTAACTAATGTACCTACCTTTTTGTAAAATTAAACTTAACCAAATCAATTTTTTTTCAATTCTTCAGTTTTTCTTTATTTTCCGGAATATGCTGTAATTTAAGAGAGGCAAACAATTCAATTCTTCATCCGGCAGGTACTACCAATAAAAAAAAGTATAAGTCATAAATTCCCACGGGGGGTTTCATATTGGTGGCTTTTGGTCTATTGTACTAACGCTCTAAATTCTACAGTTTACAGTATACAGAGGGTGCCGAAGTTAACTTTTCCAAAATATCAAATGGCCATTATGAAGATGATTTTTTTTTTCAATACATGACTCAAGTAAACTATGCGTCGATTGTTCACATGACCGATACAAATCCACTATAGAATATAACAATCCGGGCATGTATCCGCGACATACAGAGCGAGTCCAAAGATAGCAAGTTTTTCACTGGTTTCCGAAAAATGTCATTCATTTTCAGATATTCCTTAGGATACCAATATCATTAACAACGACTGCATTACCAAAAGCTGTCCTTACTCCGCATAGGCCATGCCTTTTGAGTTCACCCGTTGGCGTTCATGATAAGGGAGAGTATTACTATTATTATTGGAGTTACTTACTTTATTCACATTCACAGGCTAGGCACTTTACTGCCTAAGTATACAGTATACTATTTCCTGCATTATAATTATTCTAAACCATCCTATTCTATTTCATGTTAATCCATTTTTATTTTTAACATTTGATATTAATAATAATAATTATATTAGGTGCGTGAATTTAAAACAAGATAAATGCACGTGGACGGCAGTCGAGTGTTTAAAAATTTCACTTTCCGCACTTGTTGAAAAATATGGCAACCGCTACAAATTAACAAATAAAATGTTATGCAAAATCATTCGATTCACAGGCGTGCAAACAAATTAGCCAAATGTACAAGTAGTTATGCTCTTGCAATTTTTTAGTTAGACGGAAATACCCCCAAATCGTAAGAGAGATTGAATAACTTGCAAATAACTGGTGTTACTTCGTGAGCACGTTTCTTGAGAATGAGAAATCTAAAAAAAAAATACATCTGTAATAACTATAGCAACTGCTACAACAAATTAACAGTTCAATATTTCCTTGCAATAACCAGAAATTCACAGATGGCATCATCCACATGTCAACATTCTGATCATTCCACAGAACATTCAGACAAAGAATTTTATTCAGAATCCGAAGTTCATTTTTATCGACAATATAATTTTTTCAGTCATGTTGCCATACCCACGACAGGTTATGGCAAAAAAACCTTTTCAAAGTGTCGCCGCGCAAAAAATAGTCTCACCATTCCATCATTGCAGGGTGAAATTGCTTCTGAATAGTATGCTTTCCAATTCTTCCGACCAAAATTTATTGGAGGCCTAGCGAAAGAGATCCAATCCCCGCATCAATGAAATGATCGATTTATCTGAGTGATAATTCTGAATAACATTTTCCCTCATCTCATTTATGTGTATGAATCTCTAGTAGAAACTGGATAATTTAAAAAATCAACTACCTGAATGAAAATGTAAATTTTCACTTCCGGATTTTTTACTTTCAATTCACTCGTCCCCATCCAATAATTTCATAGCTCAGTTGACTATGTACCAATGCATAATATTAGCTGTAGATCTAAATATTCTTTCAGGTGTTTGAAACGTGGTAGTAGTCCCCCTAATTTTATTACTGAGTTGTTTGATATACATCCCACTTGAGGTGTCTGTCAATTATTATCCCTAAATATTCAACAGATTTTGCTTCAGGGATTTCTACTGCTCCCGTTTTCAATGGGCCAAAATTTGGCAAATGATTACTATATGATGTGAATGGGAGAAGAATAGTTTGTCTTTGTCTAACTCATTTGCCTACCCATTTGATACAAGTGAAGCAGTTCCATCAGATCTAAACTTCAACGAACACTACCTTGATTTATTTTTTGAGGTTAATGGGTTTTTTAAGTTTTGAGAGCTTTTGTTGTTTGAGCTCTAAATTTGTTATTAATTCCTGTATCTCCAGTACCTGTAACCCTGCAATAACTGAACATGTCGAAAATGTGCTTCGTACCTCGGTAAATTATCCGAACTTCCCTTTACGAAGCCTTGTTCCATATTTTTAATACACAATTACACAAATAAATTCACACCAAATCGTTTATAATAACACGTCACTACACTATTGTCGAATTTATCAGTTGAATGTTGATTGTTGAATGTAAATAAAACAAACATTAACCTCACATCTCCATATAACTTTTGACTGTTGAGAACTGTCATTACGATTTCCTGTGTTGACAATGCTCGTTCTTCAAAAGGATGGTCTGTTCAGAAAATTTGAAAGTTACAAATACAATAAAAAATAGCTAATATGTGGATTTTTATCTATGAGTTGATCAAGTGACAATGTATTGATTATTTCTCAACGGCTTATATCATGCTAGAAGTTATATTTTTAACGAGAACGGTATTGCCAGTTTCGGAACGTGGATTATGGTGGGAGATATTTCCGATGAACGTGACGTCAGCGGTACACTTTCAAATGTGATATTTTTTTTAAATGAAAGAAAAATAATGGAACTTTTTGTTAAATGGACTTTTCAGACTAACAACCATCGATTTAAACGAGTTTTGTAATTAATTTTCCGTAAATGTAAATGTCCATTCGCCTTATTCTTTCCGATAGACCTCTAATATACGGAACGCACAGGGTGGCTTGTGTCGGCTCGTCTGGTTTGTTATCCCCCCTGCGGGCCAGAAACTCTTCGAACCACTTCGATAGTAACATAAACTTGTCACTAATATGCATTTGAAACCTTTTATTCAAATAATAATACATAATGAATATCTTATTTGTCTCTTATTAATGTGAACTTTTTTTGTGCGATGATAAAGCTCTCTTCTTCGCGAAAGATTCCGAACAGGTTTCACATCGAAACGTCTTAGGAGCGTGGGTTTTCTCATGTATGTGCAAGTACGCTTTCAGTGCGAAAGCCTTCGAACACAACTTGCAGTGAAACGGTTTCACACCTGCGTGAAGCTTCTCATGCTCCAGCAAATGGAAATTCCTCCTGAAAGCTTTTGGACAAATTTTGCATTGAAACGGCTTTATGTCTGCGTGAATTCTTCCGTGATAAGTCAAGTCTGACTTGCTTAAAAAATACTTCGAACACGCTTCACACTGGAACCTCTCGGCAGCGTGTTTCTTCTCGTGTTTGCGCAGATAGGCTTTCTGCTCAAAAGATTCCGAACACGATTCGCACTGGTAAGGCTTCACTTCCTCGTGAAGCCTCTCGTGCTTCAACAAATCGTATTTTCTTTTGAAAGCTTTTGAGCATACTTTGCATTGAAATGGTCTTTCTTCACTGTGGACTTTCTGATGTTCTGATAATGTGCAACTTCTTGAAAAGGATTTCAAACAGTGTTCGCAGCGAAATGGCCTTCCTTTGTTTGTACCTGCACGGCTTTCTTTGTTATCACTGGTACACGTTAATATTTCCTCTTGAAGTGGTGTTGTATGAAGCAAATGTAACCCAAAATCTGAAAAAAAAACAAATATTAGACTGATATTCACGATAAAGATCAGGTATACCGACATAAGAAGAAATGTTTTAACAACCAACTTCGTTGCTATACGAGGGTTTGTGAAGAAACGGGTTTTATTTGGGTTATCCAAATTCGTGAATTCTCAGAAACAATATTTATTTAAAGATTTCTTGACCAGCAAATTTTAACAATATGGTTTGAAGTGAACTAAAAAGTGACCAAACACCAATCTTATATATATTTACAAATATATATATATATATGTGTTTTTTGGCAAAATTATCAAAGGTTCAACATTTTATATTACTTCATTCCAAATATTCACAACCCCGTCCTGTCAGATGAAATCATCAAAAACTCTATTTTCCAAGGAGACTCGAAAATTCAAAATGATTTAAGTAAAAAATAAATAGAAATCACGGACGGATCAATGTACCAAAATACAACAATGTACTGGATGTTGCCAGAAAATTGTTTTATGGATGAAAATAATTAGCAACTATAATTTAAGATAGAAAGTATAAATTAGGACATAAATTTTAACTAAAACAATAATTGGGGTGAAGAAACTTCTTTATTGTTTTTCAAAATACTCCCTTTCAAATCTACACATTTTTGCATTCGATTAAAACAATTGGCAAAGCAGTTTTTCCACTCCGAAGAAGGTATCTCCAAAACATGGTTTTTGAATGCATAAACAGCGTCTTGTGGCGTCGAAAAGCGTTGACCACGTAATTTGTTCTTTAATTGAGGTAACAAATAGAAATCATTGGGTGCTAAATCAGGGCTTTACGGCGGATGACCCATCAATTCAACGTTTTGAGTGCTCAAATAGCGGGTTGTTTAAGCCGATGTGTGTGAGCTCGCATTGTCATTGTTCTACGTTGCTCTAAAGGCACGGTTGCCACATGACCGTTTATACCGAAGAAACAGGCCACCATTTGCTTCGAAGTGCTGCAAGTACGAACAACTTTTGTTGGATTTGGTTCATTTTGAAAGACCCATACAGTCGACTGCTCTTTAGTTTCGGGCTCATAACAATAAATCCAAGATTCGTCACCTGTGTATATGTTATAAACTGCATGTGATGCACCGCGGTCATATTTTGTAATCATTTCCTTGCACCAATTTACACGAGTCTTTTTTGATCGATTTTCAAATTGTGCGGAATCCATCGAGAACAAATCTTTCTGACTTCCAAATGTTCATGCAATATCTTATGTATACTTGTCATACTAATGCCCAGGGATGCCACGATCTCGCGATATGTCACATGACTATCCTGCATTATTAGTTCGGACATAGCATCAATGTTTTCTCGCACAACAACCGATTTTGGACGTCCATCTTTAACTTCGTCCGCCAGCGAAGTACGGCTACGTTTGAATTCACTAAGCCATCGATATTCTGTGGCCTTGGATGGTGCTTCATCGGCAAAAATCGCAGTACGTTGATCGGCACATTGCTGTTGAGATAATCCACGTCGAAAATCGTAAAAAATCATGGCACGAAAATGTTCACGATTTAGCTCCATTTTTCGGCCGAGAAAAAAATTTTCAAATGTCTATTAACAATACAAATAGCGTATGTATGACAAAAAGTTCTGATTACGCATACTGTCAAACTTTGCGATAGCGCAGTTGGATCGCGCCTAGCAATACCAGTGTTGCCAATTCTCAATTCTCGTCCGATGAAAACTAAATAGTATAGTCGAACACAAGGAGATAAATGTAGACACGTGCTTGGGACTCGTTTTCCCCCTTCAGTACACTTTAGCCAAAAGTGGAATGTGCAGCACTGTACTTTTTAATATAGGTCACTCGATGCATTCCATCAAACTTTCTTTTTAATAACAATAAAGTTTATTCACCAAGAAAAGAATTACACAAGTATGTCAATAATTTAGATGGAATGAAACACTGATAGCACTTAAACGTAAAATATCGACGAATATGAGAAACTGATAATATCTACGAGGGCTGACAATAAAGTAAGGTCTCCAATTTTTTTTTTCATACAAAATGACATTTATTTACACTTATTTACTTTTCTACATAATCGCCATTTTTTTCCAATACCTTGCGCATCCGCACGATGAACTTGTCTATGCCGGCAGAATACCACTCTCCGTCCGCCTCGCGCAGCCAGGTGTTGACCTCTTTCTGAACCTCCGCGTCACTATCAAACTTCTTCCCTCCGAGATGTTTTTTCAGGGCGGGGAACATGTGGTAGTCACTGGGGGCCACGTCGGGACTATAGGGAGGGTGATCGATGATTTCCCAGCCAAATGTCTTGAGCAGGTCAAGGGTAACGTTGGCTGTGTGCGGGCGCGCGTTGTCGTGGTGAAATTTCACTCCTTTGCTCAGCAATCCCGGGCGTTTGTTTTTTATGGCACGACGAAGCTTTTCCAGGGTCTCACAGTACCTTGCTGCATTGATAGTGGTTCCCCTTGGCATGAAATCCACCAACAATACCCCGTGGCGATCCCAAAACACCGTAGCCATCACCTTGCCGGATGACAGTGTCGCCTTAAACTTTTTGGGTTTCGGAGAATCGCTATGGCGCCTTTGTTTCGGGTGTGTAGTGATGAGCCCACGTTTCATCCCCCGTAACAAACCCTTCCAAAAAATCATCGCCTTCCTCTTCAAAACGGGCCACAACTTTGGTCGCACATTCCACGCGCCGCTTCATGTGGTCTTCGGTCAGCTGTTTCGGCACCCATCGGGCAGAAACTTTGTGGTACTGCAACTTGTTCACAAGGATATGACGGATTGTTTCGCTGCTACACACTCCTCCAAGCTTCTCTTCCAAGTCCCTAATTGTCGCACGGCGGTTTTTGAGCATTTCTGCCTCCACTGCTTGAACAATCGCATCCGAGACCGACGGTCGGCCACTTCTCTCCTCGTCGTGAACATTAGTGCGCCCGGAATTGAACTCGCGGCTCCACTTACGCACGTTTTTTATGTCCATACACTTTTCCCCGTAAACTTCAACTAGTTGACGATGGATTTCAATAGGTGTCACCTTTTTCGCACTCAAAAAACGTATTACAGAACGCAATTCGCACTTGGACGCGAGTGGTACCTCCATCGTTGACGGCTGCTCAGCCAAGACTGAGCGGTCGGGGAAGCCTCACCCAGCAGCAAAGTGGTAGTGGGGGAACCAAGGAACACGGCGGTGTTGCCAGATTTCGCCTAGCGCGTGATCCGGCGAAGTTGCAGCGTTGGAGACCTTACTTTATTGTCAGCCCTCGTATTTACGCTTTAATTACTATAGTATTAGTAAATTAAAGTATAATTAAAGGAATTTCACTATTCCGATGGTTCAGCGTCGTTTCTACACCCTTCAAGATGTAAATCAGAGTGTGTAAACTGGAATTCAGAACAGTGAATTGAATTTCAGAATGTGTTCATTGTAATTCGGAACGGTGAATTGAATTTCAGAATATGTAAATTGAAATTTAGAATAGTGAATTGAGTTTCAGAGTGCGTTGTAATTCAGAAAGGTAAATTGAATTTCAGAATGTGTAGATTGAAATTCAGAAGTGTGAATTGAAACTCAGAATATGTGAATTGATTTTCAGAAAGCGTAACTTGTAAATCAGAGGTGGCAATCTGTGAATTATGTACACAAAAAACTTTATCAAAATGGTGAATATTGCCAATCCGTGAGTTAAGATAAAAGTGGGTAATTATGAGCAAAAATTTTTCCATCGAATTTTTAATTGAAGTATTATTTACAAAGTTGAATTCTTTTATGGTCAAATGTCACGTTGTTTCGTAAGCCTAACTTTTATCTATTGGAGTTGGATAACAGAGGCTTGTATATCTTGAAGAGATAAAGATTGGAGGAGATTGCGCAAGGGCTGCACAGCATACATATTGCACGATATGGAAGTAGGACGCTAATTTTTCACAATCATATTTTTGACTATACAATAAAATGCATGGCATAAGCGCCCTCACCAATTCTAATTTTTAACAATTTTGGATAAACAGTCATTAAATCGCTAACAATTTTGAATGGCTATTCTGTCTACTTAAGGTAAGTCAGGTTAGGTTTGGTTGGCTAGTAATTCAAGCATTTTCAACTCAGTTTGCCTTCTCCTTGTCGGTCATTTGAACTTACCGCCATCACAGTGATCAATCATAGAGCGTGCCGTGCCGTGCACTTCATTGTCGTCTTATTTTTGTATGGACGAACTAATTGAAATATCCATATAAATTAAATAAAGTTTATTACTTGATGGAGCGTTCTATGTACCTATGTAAAATCTGCTGTGATAAATTGTCTATTGGAAGATATCTTCGTGATGTGTTATACAAATACATGGTCGTGTATTATAACTTTTCATATCTTAATGGATCATCTCTCTACACACATATAAAAGATTAGCAAATTATAATTATATTTTTCTGATTTACAAATTACTGTTTCTGAATTACAAATTAGCTTTTCTGAATTTGAATTTACACATTCTGAAATTTAATTCACTATTCTGAATTTCAATTTACACATTCTGAAATTCAATTCACCTTCCTGAATTACAATTTACACTTTCTGAAATTTACTTCACTATTCTGAATTACAATCAATACTTTCCGAAATACAAATCACCAATCTGAATTACAATTTACGCTTTACGAAATTAACATTACTGTTTCTGATTTACTACTTGAAAAGGTGTAGATTCATCGTGCATCTGAAAGAAATTGAAATTTTTTCAATAAATTTCATCACTTACATTGGTTTCAAAGATATATTGGAGGAGCTTCTACTGCAGAAGTCAGATATGTTATCAGTTTCACTCGATCCAACATAGTTCTTGAATAATTATGTTTTTCGCGAAAAAAGTCGGATTTTTAAAACTTGTTTATTGAAGTGAATTTCACTATTCCGCTGGTCAGCATCGTTCCAAGATCATTCATTGAAAGTAGTGTAATTATTATTATTAGTGGTCTGGCTATACCTTTTCTCGCGTGATCCACCTACATATTGCCACAAACCACCAATTACTGTCTAGATAATAATCCTGTGAACTATTTGGCAGTACTTCGAATAATGTTGAGATTTGGTAACAATGCATTTTCAGGACGGTGAGAAATACATCACTTTATATGAACCTTAATAACTAATAACCTAATCTCTAGACTAGAATTGCTTCTGACAAAACCTTGTATCAAAAGAAAATGTAACTTACCTCAACCTGAGGAATTAATGCTTCCAGAATCATCCGTAGCCAGCTCTAGCCAGCAGAACAGAATTGAAGCAGAAAACTGAACCCTCATGACGATGTTTTTCATTATAGACCACTTAACAGTTCACCGCATCCTGGACACAACCGTGGCCCAAAACACTTTTGATGCGACCGATACTTGCAATATGTGAATACTTGTTGCGTCTTCATATCAGTTATAATAACTACATTCACGTTAGCAGAATTCTTCTGTCTAGAAACAAAGAAAATAAATTTCTTGCATGTGTTTGAATCACGACGTTTCAACAGTTAACATCTATTGTCGTTGTCAGGTGTGTGAATGCGACAAGATATCTCGGATACTTATTATATAGCCTGCAACTGATGTACCTGCTATAAAGGTAATTATGATCTTCGTGGGGGTCTCGCTCAGGTCATCAATGGTTATTAATGTGAGACAACGACCTTTTTTGGTGAGTGTTATTATTAATGACCGATCTTGATAGGTCTCGACACAGAGTTTTTATTGAAATCTCAATCGATCTAGCTGAGTGATAAGTGGCTTCCACACATTCCGAATCTCTATGTTCGGCTGACTGAACACGTCATTATTCTGAATATAAGCCGACTCTATAAACTTTCTGTCATACCAATGTTGTTCTTTGTGGATAACTTCGGCTTCCGACCATGCGATGCTTTGCTGATTAGTCCTTACGTGATCTGCTTTTCCCGATTTCGCTGTTTCTCCTCACTGAGTATTTCTCTTGTGTTCACCGATTCTCACATTTAGTGGCCTCTTAGTTTCTCCAACATAATCCATCCCACATTCACACGGATCACGGTAAATGCAGTTTTTGGAGTCACTATTCTCGTTGGGTGGTTTCGTTATTATGAGTTGGCTACGAATGGTATTACTTGATCTGAAGCATGTTCGGATGTTGTACCACGATGCAATTCGCCTTATCTTATCCGATAAACCTCTCACATAGGAAATACATAGGGTAAGCTGTGTTGGTTCATCTGATTTCTCGGTGATGCCTCATCTGAGGTTAAGGACCGCTGCTATATGTTTGTCGGAGTACCCATTCTTTCGCAGATCTTTCTTACAGTTATTCAATTCGTTGGTCAAACTCACATCGGTGTTACAGAGGCTGTAGGCCCCCGGTCAACCAACTAGCGGATCATTCCTCTCTTCGTCGCTCCATGATGGTTTGACTCAAAATTCGGGTATTGTCCGGTGTGACTTGGTTTTCTGTACACGCTGCACCTTGAAGAAACTGGTTTGTAAATCAGGGCAGAAAACCACTATTCATAAAGAACTGGTTTGTATGTAGACCAACATCTCTGAGAAAAACAACAACTTTCTGAGCTAGTGTCCTGTCGCACATAACATTGTATCCGAACGTTTTCGAGAAATTTGATTTCACCACACATTTGTTGACGAATACTTTATTAATTTATTATTTAGGTTCTCCTAAAGGACCGAATAAATGAATTATTCTGTTGAGATCCAAGCGCATCTATACGAAGATCAGCGTGAGAGTGAAAGTTACTAAGAGATGCATACGAAAACTAATCAAGAGAGAAAAAAACGAATCAGTTACTTGTTATTCAACGAATGGAAGGTCATATTTTTTTCATATGCTCACCTCTCGTTTCCACCTTGGCCCTAGTAGGCATTCAACCAATTGAATAACAAGTGACACACTTCGCCATGTTTTTCTCTCTCTTTGCCGCCATAGCCCATAATGTTTTCTCATATGCTTACTTCCGGTATGCACCCCGTAGTAACTTTATTTTGACCCTCCTATATTTCCAACTGACTTATTAACAAATGGTACAAGTAGTCGCCATGTTTTTTCTCATCTGATTATTTCCCGTATGCACCTCGTACTAAATTTCACACTGACCCTCGTACATACACGTGCGCTCGTATCCCTATAGTCTATCTACTGATATGAAAATATGCAGACAAGGAAGTGTCCAAAATTATTGCGTTGTAAATTTAAAATCCCACAATTGCTATTGAAATATTCGAAAAAAATCTAACTTACCTGGAAATACCAGTCCTCCAAGTAAGTACTGTAGACACAATTGTTTGAAAAACAGAACCCTGAGGAACCCTACAACCAATATCTTAAGGAACTTGAGGGTTAATCAAATTCTGAAGAACTTCAATACAAAACACTTTTGGCGAACCATGATATTAGTAATAATCTCCCTGAAATACACAAGTAATCACAGGCACAACGTTTGATTAAAATATCAACCAGGGGGTATCACTTGATTCAGAGAGGCAGTATATCCTGCGCAAAAAAAGAGTTAAACTTACCTACGAATCATCTGCATAGAGCAACATCATTTTATTTTGTCCAGTGGTCTTCAAACTGTTTAGTATTATCATTCCAAACACTATAACTATATTCACCAACACAAAACACTGCAGATCATAATAGTTCAATATAATATGCTGTGAACTGTGAAGTTAGCAGCCGTTTGTATTTTGCGGCTCAACGACTAGTGGCGTCGTTTAAATAAATTCATCTTTTAACAAAATTGAGATGATTTTTGGAAATGAATGACAAAAAATATTGAAACTTACCTGAAATATAATTTTCGTTGAATCTTCTGCACACAGTAAGATCATTTATGCAGAACCGTAGTCTTCAGAGTTTCATTTCCCATCAAAGTGAAGTTGATAAGGATTTTGAACAGGTCTTACAATAATGCTTGTATTAATAGATAAGCATATCATTTAGCTTACATTCAACCTTTCTTTCGAAGTTTGTAGGTAATAATTGCTTGGGGCTTATTCACTGATTTAGTGTCCTTACCAATACTTTTTCAAGAATATGAGTCTTGCTTATATTAGAAACGAAATAGGACCAAGATCGTAACCTTGAGGAACTACAAACGATTTACACTCACTTGATAATTTGTTTTTCACCAAATGTTTGGCACAAAATACTCCGCATCACCCGGACCGAACCAAAAACGGAACCCTGAGGCACAAGGTCTTTCATCTCAGATCACACAAAATTAATCTTTTAAGAATCTTGGACTTGTCTATGACACCAAACAATTCACCCTGGTGTGCAGAAACAGATACTTATGTGAATGTGCAAAAGCTTTGGAAATCCCATTGAGCAAAAGTTTGTATTTCCACAAATGATATGGTGCAAATATACCTAGTTTTGGAATTTCCAAAGTTGGCATCCTGCCAAAACTGCACTGGAGTTTTTAAGGTTGGTACTGTATTGAAAATCACAAAGTTGGCAACAACTGGGACATTGTGCAAAAGACTGTTTCCATGTTTGGCATTGCACAATAGGAATTTTCAGTTGGAACTGGAAGTTGCCATTTTGCAGAAGAATGTAGAAATAATCATTACTGTACATAATTATAATACCTTACCTATTCTTTCAAATCCTAAAATTAATTTTTTATTTCTCAGCTGTTGGTTGTTGTGGCTTTGCTTACTATCAGTCAAATATTACACATGTTTCAATTTATATTCACCAATATCAACTCATTGTATGTAAGAGATTATCGAAATTTGACTATGTGCAAAATATTTCAAATTCTTAAGTTGGTATTGTGCAAAAGATTGTAAGTATTGGAATTTTCAAAGTTGACATTGCGCAAAATATTGTATTCAATGTCTAAAGGTTTAGAATGTCAAAAAAATTAAACAAGAATTCCCCAATTATACATTTAAGAAAATACTGTTATAGAATTCCTAATATGATTTAGAAATTCGGCATTTAGCCAGAAACCCTAATTGATATTTAAAAAATATTGTATCTCGAACTTTCAAATGAATCATAAATATTGTACCTAGTTGAATTTCTCTATTTGGTATTTTTCAAAAAATGTAAGTATTGGAACTTCTAACAAAATATCATAAAAATGATAATATGCAAAATAGTGTGTGTATGAAATTTCAAAATTTGGAATTGTGCAAAATAATGTATTTGAACTACTACAATAGATATTGTGCAAATTATTCTGCTAATAGAATTTTCAATTCAGACATTCTGCACATATTTGTAATGCAATGTTAGAAATAGAAATTATGCAGAAAATTTAAACAATAACTATCTAGATTTTCTTACACTTCTAGAATTTGGAATTGTGCAAAATAATGTATTTGAACTACTACAATAGATATTGTGCAAATTATTCTACTAATAGAATTCCCAATTCAGACATTCTGCACATATGATAATCACATCAACCACATAGATAAACATACTCCGATACCAGCGTCTTTGCTGATTAGGAGTCTTAGTACAAAATCTCATGAGTAAATTTATCATAGCAATTATATGTAATTTTATTTTTTATATGTATGTAGAATTATAAAAATTTGTAAACTATTTGTGTTACCTGAAATATGTTTATATCATGTAATGTACCTATACTGATGAATGAATAAATTGTGGATTGGGTTGGGCCCATTGACACTTTTGGTTATATGAAAAATTATTTGTAATGCAATGTTTGAAATAGTAATTTTGCAGAAAATTGAATCAATATCTAGATTTTCTTGCATTCTTTACAAAAACAATTTTTGGGCAACTTTATAGCAGGTATTGGCCAGCTAACTATAGGCACATGTGCAGTCCCACAGTTATGATCATTATTTTCATTCAAAGAATGTACTTTGACTGGTTATTAATGGCTCTGAATGGCAATAAACTAAACTAAGTTCACCTGTGGTATGCCCAAGAAGAAGGGATGACTTCAAGTCCTCACCTTGTGTCAATTTGTCCTCTTGGTTCCAATCGTTCTCGTCAACTTCTAGTGCTATACAGTCAATCTTATCACTTTTGTGTTCAATCAAATCTTTCTCATTAACAAAAACTTTTTTACACACTTCACAAGAAAAAAACAGTTCACTTCCACTTGGTTCAACTTTTTCGATTTTAACATGTTCTAAGTGGATATCAACTTCATCACTTTTAGTCAACTTTATTTCATATTCATTGGAAATGCAGAGTTTCTCTTTTTTAACTGGTTTTTTGATCAGGCTGAGTTGAGGATCATTTTTGCCAGACACCAAATCTCCATAAAAATCTGAAAAATATAAAATTATGATTACAACCATCAATTTTTATGAGTTAAGAGGTTCATGAACTCACCTGTGGCAATCTCTTCTAAGTTTATATTCAAGTTTGGATTTGGTTCATTTTCAATTATCTCATCTTTAATATCTCTATAAAAATCTTCTTCACTTTTGATTTCTGTATCACAAAGAGCACTATTTGTTGAAAATTGCTCTGAATGTTTGAAAGGATCCTCTTTTTTTACTGCAACTTCTTTGTTAGCCAGGTCTGTTGAAGTATTTTTCTGTTTGGAAAATTCATACTGATGAACCTCCATTTTTTGTCCTTGAAATCTGGAACAATTGGAAAAACACATATAGCATAAATAATTTTTTACAGAATTCAAAGATATACATCAGCAAATGATAGACATGAAGGGATAGTCAACCAACTTCACCCCTCAGGATCAAAACTTTTCAAAATATGCACTTCAGTTCCTTGCTATGCAAAAAGGAAAAAAGGCTATAGAGTCTCTAAGGTCCGTGGTCTCTTTCCTGTTCATTTTTCACTTTCAAAGGTTAAGGCGGATTTAGCGGATTCACAATGCATAATTTAGTGCATATGCGTAATTTTAAGGCGACTTTTCCTGATTTAAAATGCGTAATTTTTCTGCATACTCCATAATAGTTCAACACAGGGATATCTTTATAAATTGTGAAACGGGTAAATCATTTCAATCGAGTCCCTGTATTGAACTTTGATGTATTAGGTGTGAATTAAAATTACGCATATGCACTAAATTATGCATTGTGAATCCGCTAAATCCGCCTTTACTACCACAAAGCAATTAATTTGTTTTCTGAATGACTTAATTGTCTGAAGTCTCCAGAGGAATGTTTAATTGCTGTATGAAATTGTCTCCCTACAAAGGATAAGTTACCTACCTCCTTCATCAACGGCTGCGTTGGTCGGTTGAGATTTTCAATAGTCAAATCTATTTAGAATATATTCAAACTTCATGAGTAGGCTAGGAAGTATAGGTGCCATAGGTGGAAACACTTCCCGTTTTCACTTGGAATAACACAGTACAATCTAGAATAAAAGTTGTCCTCTTATCCCGACAATCGTCAGTCCTAAAGGTGAATTTATTAACTTAACCAAGGCTACAATTTTAAAATACCAATATACAGCTGACTAGCTGACATTTAAGATTAGAAATTAGAAGTTGTTTTTGTTTCAGTGTTGTTGGACGCGTTAAGCCTGATTCACATAATGGCAGTAGCAGTGGCGTCAACCCCCTCTATTGCTAAGATAACCAATGGCAAACATGTTTAGACGACGCTGAAAATTCAAGGTCACGCTGCTGAAAGTTTGATTCATTTAAACTTTTTGCAGTAAAATCTGGCAGTGTTCGCATTTCTAACCTTAAAATCATCATGAAATCGAGATTGCTGTTATGATTCCTTTCTACTGCTTTTAACAAACAATGAGTGGATTTATGCAGCAATCATAAGTCATAAGTCTTAAGTCATAAGGAAGAATATTCGTCAATGATTGGTTGGTCCGTATATTCCAACCAATCATTGACGAATATTCTTCCTTATGACTTAAGACTTATGATTGCTGCATAAATCCACCATTAGTTGAAAATTTCCATTCCAATGTCACTCATTCGGATAACAGCGTCAAAAGGGGCGGAGTCACTGCCTTTAGTGCCACTGCTACTGCCATTATGTGAATCAGGCTTTAAACCATAAAGTCCGATTGCGTTCCGAAAAAAGTCCGATTTTACACGAAAAAGTCCGCTATTCAAAAATGAAAAGTATCTCCTGCATGGCGTGTTCCCCGTTCCGTGTTAATTTTGACTGTTGATTATTGCCAATCAAAACTTGTTAGTTGATGGTGCTGCAAATATGTAATATCCAAAAAGTCCGAAAAAGTCCGAATTATTTCCTGGTCCGAAAAAAGTCCGCTGAACGAAAAAAAGTCCGAAAGTTACGACATGACTTGGAAGCGAGATCACTGTCGCCATCTACATGTCGCATCCATTTGAATCCAATATAAATCCCATAAGGTTGGCTAACTATCTTACTTCTATATAAACAATGGTTTGACATATTCCTTTATGTAAAGGTTCGTTCATACCGTTGCGAATATTCGAAAGTTTTTGCCACCGACTTAAAGGTTAGTCGGTGGTTTTTGCTATTCGACTCAAGTCTTGTTCATACCCTCGCAAATTTCGCAATTTTTCTGAGAATAAAATGGCTGCCAGTAATTGTGGTCATGCCGGACTAATCGTTGATGCAGAACCATGCAGAAAAATTGCGATATTCGAGAGGGTATGAACAAGACTTGTCATTTTTCAGTATTTGGGGAAGGACATTACTACATTACCGAAAAATTACATGATTACGCAATTTTATCGCCGTATGAGTCGAATCATTGGCTGTGTCTATGAGAGAAAAGCGGAAAGCGCTTTGCTGGATGAAGCATAAAAGCGCTTCACAAGTCTACTAGACGGTCCATAAAATGTTAAATTACAGGCCGCTGAACCGCTTCAAATTAATCCAGCGGAAAATAAAGCGCTTTATCTACAGCGGCTGCAAGAGCTATCAGCCGTCTATCACATGAAGCGTAAAAGCGGCTGCAACCGCTGCACGCTGTTAGACGCACCCGTTATTTAAATAGATTCATTTGTTTATATAGAAGTAAGATAGTTAACCAACCTTATGGGATTTATATTGGATTCAAATGGATGCGACATGTAGATGGCAACAGTGATTTCGCATCCAAGTCTTGTCGTAACTTCAGTGATCTGCTGCTGGCCTCCAAGTTATGTCGTAACTTGATTGAAACAATGGGACAGCATAAAAATCAGTTTTTTTTTAAGAAACCTGCATTTAAATGACGTCAATATTCATGTTTGTAATTGATCACGCTAGATGACACTCGCGTTTGGGTCCAATACCGACTCCACAGGCATTGACCATCTTACTTCTATTTCAATGTTAGAAATAAGATACTTAGTCTATGCCTGAGGAATCGGTATTGAACCCAAATACGAGTGTCATCTAGCGTGATTAGTTACAAACATGAATATTTGACGTCATTATAATGCAGGGTTCTTCAAGGAATGAAGTTACGACATCTCGTTTTTGTTATCTATGGCCATTGTCTAAATTAGATAATGCTATGGCTCAGACGGTGTCCTAATGTAATGTAGAGTGGAATGAATATTCAGAGAGAATAAAATAATTTACTGAAAACATTTAATATTGTGTACACAATTCATGCTCAATGCCCAATGTATTATAGAGTTGAATTAATATTCAGAGCTATATCTTTAAATCAATGTACATCCATATGTACATAGGGCCCGAAAGAGTTGAATAAAAACTTAAATACGAATACAATCAAGTTTTTTCTCTCCTAATTTCCACAATTTCCTTCTGAAAAAAAGAAGCTGATTCATACATTCGTCAACGTTTCTGAACAGATGTACATATATGAATACCACTCGATACCATTTGTACATACACATGTACAATATGTTTCATGTGAAAAATTACATACCAACAAAAATACTCTATAGCAGCTGCGCTGATGCGCTTACCTTTTGCGAACAACTACACAAATTTTCACTCAAAGATTATTGATGGAACTCGGACCTTTCCAAGAGATATGAGGTAACACTGAAATTAGAAAGTAAATACGCTAATATCACTAGGGATTTTTTTTTCTGACCGCTAGTTTATCTATAATCAGAAGAAAAGTGGTTTCGTGACGTCACGTTCTTCAAAACTAAACTTGGCAACGTTGTTAAAGTTGTGCACCAAATTCTCATCCAAATATAATGTGTCGTATGACAGTTGTCATTTGATACCAGATTGGCTCTTTCGTCTGTTTCTCGGTGCGATCAATAAGAATAGTTTGTCTCTGTCTAACTCATTTGCCTACCCATTTGATACAAGTGAAGCAGTTCCATCAGAACACTACCTTGATTTATTTTTTGAGGTTAATGCGGTTTTCTAAGTTTTGAGAGCTTTTGTTGTTTGTGTTCTAAAATTTGTTATTAATTCCTGTATCTTCAGTACCTGTATCCCTGCAATAACTGAACATGTCGAAAAGGTGCTTTGTACCTCGGTAAATTATTCGAACTTCCCTTCACGAAGCCTTGTTCCATATTTTAAATACACAATTACACAACTAAATTCACACCAAGTCGTTTATGATAACACCTCACTACACTATTATCGAATTTATCAGTTGAATGTAAATAAAATAAACATTAACCTCACATCTCCATATAACTTTTGACAGTTGAGAACTGTCATTACGATTTGCTGTATTGTCAATGCTCGTTCTTCATCAAAAGGATGGTCTGATCAGAAAATCTGAAAGTTCCAAGACAATAAAAAATAGCTAATATGTGGATTTTTATCTATGAGTTGATCAAGTGACAATGTATTGATTATTTCTCAACGGCTTATATCATGCTAGAAGTTATATTTTTAAGGAGAACGGTATTGCCTGTTTCGGAACGTGGATTATGGTGGGAGGTATTTCCGATGAACGTGACGTCAGCGGCACACTTTCAAATGTGATATTTTTTTAAAATGAAAGAAAAATAATTGAACTTTTTGTTAAATGGACTTTTCAGACTAACAACTATCGATTTAAACGAGTTTTGTAATTTATTTTCTGTAATTGTAAAGGTCCATTAGTAATCTCCGAATACTTCCATCGAAAGCGAATAGATGACAAAGAATATACTGAATCCAAAATGTAAGTTGAATGAATATATGCAGAGCTATCTAGAAATGAATGTACATCCACATGTACATAGGGTCCGAAAGAGTGAAATAAAAGCTTGTAAAATTACGAATACAATCAAGTTTTTTTCTCATAATAAAAATCTCCTGTTTTTTGGAAAACCACATCTTTGACGAAGGACCCCGCATATTTCTTATGGGAGATATGATTTTCCGTGAGTCTGGCTGAATTTTCAATTTGTTGTTTGGCTTAAACGAAAATTCGAAGAATCGCATCGCTCTTAAATGGATTAGTAAGAGTCCTGAGACTTCCCGATCCATTTTTAAACCCATACATGTGCACGTGCTCACAATTAAAAAAATCGTGCCAAAAAATATACCTGTTCACATTTTTTCATCTATTTGGCAAATGATTTAGGTATGTATGATGTAATTTCAATGCCAATGTATTGGGAATATACGTTTAAAAAACTTGAACTCGTTAATTTAAAAATAGTTCTCGGAACTAATTTGAAAAAGCAATTTCCAAACCTAACAGTAACAGTTCCTAAGTATACCCATACCGCATTGTTGGAGAAACTGTAGTCAAACCTTGTGATTTTTCAATATATTAGGATGGATACAACATTTTCGGATAAAGTATTAGAGTTATATAGAGCAGGAAACTGGAGGGATTTATTGAAACTGAATGAAAATTCCGATCTCGCTTGTGCTCTGAAGTTGTTGTGGGTTTGGCCAAGTGAACAGAACTTGATGTTTCTTAAAAAAGCTGTCGTGAATATGGGATGTACCGGAATTACTTCCATAGGATGCGGCTGTGGTCTCTTAGAATGGATTATCAACAGATCTACAGGTGAAAGATTCAAATTATCTATTATTCCATGTATATAAGCGCCTTTCTTCTAACTTCGAAATGAAAGTATGCTTTGGTTTCCATCAAACTAAGTATAGGTATATTGAATTGAAAAAAGAGTTTGGTATATTCTACCCTAAACTATTTTCCAACGTAATAATAGATGATGGAATTATTTCCCTAAAAAATCTAACTAGTACTGATGACAGAAATATATGATCTATCTAATTTGAAAAAATTAAAGAATGATAAGAGGAATTATTAAAGTGACTATCCTAATCACTCTCCCTGTATAACAACAAATGAACTCCTTTCGTCAAACCAACATGGTTTCATGCACATTTAGTGGCATAAGCTAATGATACCAACTTTCTTGTCTTTAAAAGTGTTATAGTCATTTCTTTGTGCAAAAAGAATCGATTTCTTCCACAAGTTATAAATTTGAGAAATTGGTTTTTCAACAAATTGGAAGGAATCTTAGGCCCGCTACCAGTTTGAAGCAGAGGAAGCTTGGCTGGTTATATAACCCTGGAATTTGGCGTTTTCCTTCTACATCCTTTCCCGAAAGAAGAAAGAAAGGTATAAAAAATATATTTAAAAGTAAAGACAATTCAATTTTATCTGAGACAACCTGCATTTGCTGCTGTGGAAAGTCAATTTAAACTTCCTTTTAGTATACACTTGTATACTTTGCTCAAAGTGTTCCTTTCTGGGCTTGTAATATTTTCTAAAAGTAAAAAAAAAACAATTTTTATTGACTTTGAATATTTTAGTACCGGGCAAATTCCGATGAAATGCCTCTTTTTTAGCAGTCGGTTTTGCTAGGGTAGTTGCAGCCATCGATATAAAAATTCTTCTGAACTCCATACAAAAAGAATTCATACTATAGTACCCTGGCAATTCAGACTATAAACTTTACAACATCTTTACCACATTGTACATATTTTATAGAAATTTTTCGAGAAATTCTAAAGTAACTCTGTCACTTTCAGAATTTTAAAAATTAAATAATTCGAACCTGTCCGATTTCGGCCAAAATCCGACAGTTCTTTTGCTATACATTTCGGGAGTTCATCTCTTTGATAGGACTAAAACAAAATATTTGGTTTCCAAGAGCGTATTGGCGGCAGGAGACCCACTGCTAGCCCAAAGAGACTAAACTTACAGGGGGTTTAATAAGCTCTAGCCAATCAGAATCTTGTAGCATCAACGCGTCATAGTGACGTACTTGGACATGAGTATAGACTCGAACTCGAACTAAGGAAAAAAAACTGTCAGCAGTAACTCTCATGTACCAAGAGTGCGGAGAGAATGGCGGCCATGACATGTCCAACTACGTTACATTTCGTCACAAATGTTCTTTCATCTCTTTCTATTAGTGCCCCCATTGTCTTATGGGGATTAAACTCTCCTAGTCAAATAACGTTTAATCTCTTTGCTGCTAGCCGGGTACGTGAAAGTAAAACCCCTCCGGAATTTTACAATCACACAACACCGCCTTTACGACAACTTCAGTGATCTGGCATCCACATCATGTCGTAACTTGATTGAAACAATGGGACGGCATGAAAATTAGGGTTTTTTTGAAGAAACCAGGATGAAAATGAAAAGATAGTTAGCCAACCTTATGGGATTAATATTGGATTCAAATGGATGCGACATGTAAATGGTGATCTCGCATCCAAGTCATGTGGTTACTTCAGTGATCTGGCCTCCAAGTCATGTCGTAACTTGATTGAAACAATGAGACAGCATTAAAATCAGGGTTTTTTGAAGAGAGCTGCATTAAAATGACGTCAAATATTCATGTTTGTAACTAATCACGCTAGATGACACTCGCGTTTGGATCCAATACCTTTTCCACAGGCATTGACTATCTTACTTCTATTTAAACAATGATAGAAGTAAGATAGTCAATGCCTGTGGAAAAGGTATTGGACCCAAACGAGAGTGTTACCAAAGAATATCTACAATAGAACAAGAAGCGACAGTGGCAGTGGTGGGGGAAAATCGTTTTCTAGTGCGCATATTTACTGGCAAAATGGCGGATGTTGAACAGCTGATCATTAACAAGGTTATGTCGATGCAGCTGATTCATTGTTGCCATTGTCAACTGTCAGAATTATTATGTGCTATGACATAGTTTTGTTCTGTGGTTGTATTATTATTTAAGTCATTTTTAACAACTTCTGTGCTTGACAAATTTCAACCCTTTGTCCTATGATAATTGAATAAATAAATCAGCTTATCTTAAATCATCCCAAATATATTTCTTTTCATTTCGCAACGCTTCCTACGGTACGCGGAGGCAGCTTCTGTCGTTCAATAATGAATTTTTTCCTGTCCCGACCTTTAGCACCCCAACAAAATTGTTAAAATTGTTTTTTTGTTGTTAAAATTGTTTTTTCCGTTAACCAGCTGTCGTCCCCTTACGAACGGCAGCCCTCAAAAGTCGAAACTTGTGCGAGCCAAGGATTAACGAGGTCTTACCTTTTTACGTGCGATTCCTAGCACGATCCGAGAATATCGAAAGGAGGTCCGTAGGTCACCCATCCAAACCACGGCCACGCATAGCATTGCTTGGCTTCATATATCGGTGAACCGGCGCTCTCCGTTCGAGGTATCCCCGCGGACGGAGGTCATCAAAAATTACCCAGAGAACATCAAAGGCGCCGACAAGAGTGTCGCTCTTGTTCAGTATTGTAGATATTCTTTGGTCTTACCTAGCGTGATTAGGTACAAACATGAATACTTGACGTCATTTTAATGCAGGTTTCTTCAAAAAAACCCTGATTTTAATGCTGTACCATTGTTTTAATCAAGTTACGACATGACTTGGAGGCCAGATCACTGAAGTTACGACATGACTTGGATGCGAGATCACTGTCGCCATCTACATGTCGCATCCATTTGAATCCAATATAAATCCCATAAGGTTGGCTAACTATCTTACTTCTATTCAAACAATGATAGAAGTAAGATAGTCAATGCCTGTGGAAAAGGTATTGGACCCAAACGCGAGTGTTACCTAGCGTGATTAGGTACAAACATGAATACTTGACGTCATTTTAATGCAGGTTTCTTCAAAAAAACCCTGATTTTAATGCTGTACCATTGATTTAATCAAGTTACGACATGACTTGGAGGCCAGATCACTGAAGTTACGACATGACTTGGATGCGAGATCACTGAAGTTACGACATGACTTGGATGCGAGATCACTGTCGCCATCTACATGTCGCATCCATTTGAATACAATATAAATCCCATAAGGTTGGCTAACTATCTTACTTCATATAAACAATGGTACAATTGATAATCTGTTGTCTGTTTTTTCAGGTCTCCCAGTCATCGGCTATGAAATAAACCAAGAATGGTGGACTAGCAAATACTCCAACCCCCAGTTCATAAAACTACGATATTCCGATACTATAGAACCCAGTATGCTCAATCCCAACAACGCATTGCTCTTTTGTTACTTCAATGATAGACAGGCTTTCCTGGAGTACATCAGAGCGTACAAAGGCAACTTGGTAATCATAATTGGTCCTGGAAGAGGCAAAGGACAACACACGGATCCTGAACCATTCGATGCCGATTTTGGAAGCTCGGAGTGGCGATTGAATGGTTGCGAGGAGATAAAAGACAGTAAAGATTTCATAGCTGTATATGTACGGTGTATAAAAGGAAATATATACAAATAAATTAATGACAACAATTATTGTTCAGTATTATATTAAAATTATATTTGAATAAATCTGTGATTTTGATCAACCGTATGCTCATTTTTATACACAGCATCAACTTGAAAAATTACTGAAGGACTATATCATTCAATTATATTTAATATATACATAATATATAGTACAGTTGCAATTGCTTTTCGTAATTGACTCAAGATGCATGGTATAGTTTACTTAATATTAGTGATATGGAGGTCCTACAACCATATTCTGTATTGTGAATCAATTTCTCAGAATTCGCTGATTTCCTAAATTTCAAAATGTTTGTCATTGAAATCTTCATACCTCAAATATATCGAAATATATATTTGTTCAATTTTTACATATCGTTTTTCGCCTGTATTTAGTTATGAAAATAGATGAGGAAAGTAATGACGTCACTAACGCCATTCTTGTCAAAAACTGATTCCAAACAAACCTCCTTCGAATTTAAATCAGCTTGTCCGATAATTCGATATTGTTTCCGTTAACGTTTTTCAACCTCTTTTGCCTAAGAAAACAAAATCCAAACCATCAAACACAAACTAATAAGCAAAGCAGCAAATCATCGAAAAAGAGTGTCACCTAAAATTCTTTGTTTGGAATCAGTTTTTGACAAGTATGACATTTGTGACGACACACTTTCCTCGTCTATTCGGTTTTCAGAACATTTTACGTCACTGACACAATCCGACAACGTTGGAATCGTGAAGGCATTTGTCGATTGTCATTGTATCATCACTCACTATTGTCAAGTCACTAATATCATTTAATGTACGATCTGTCAGAGCTCTTACTGTTGATGAAAAAGGCATTGCTGATATGATATTTACTATAGATTCTTGAATAACACTTCACCGATGTAAACCAGTATAAAAAAGTGACAGCAAATAATACCAAAATCTATGTTGTATGCTTGAAAACGGTAATGATCCGAAACTTACCTTGATATAATAATAATGTGCCTTTATTAAGAAAAAACAATTAAAGAATAACATAAAGATAACGGGTGGCGATATTCGCATTACACGCTCTTCCATATAACCACTTCACAACATTCAAGTCCCAATTTTTTATTTCATAATTACTTTCGTCAATAGTAGCTACAGCAAAGTATGGTTTGCTTCGTACTTTGTGCTCAGGAACTACTTGATACAAATAGAACCCTACTTTTTCAGCTGCATATAACCCACAATAGCCTGGTCTAGCAGCCATATAAATGAAAAGATACTCAAGCCATAAAAATGAGTCCCAAATTAACAGAACTTTCTTCATCTTTTCCATACCTTTCATCTCCACTCTCAAATAGTTCGGATTGCGAGATAAAAATGCGTGAATCATTATATAAATTACGGGTGGCAAATTTCAACTGCTAGTTTAAAAAAAGTTTTTCTCCATTTTCACAAGTTGTAAAAGTAATCTTATAACAATTTCACGACAAAAACAACATAAACAATGTCAGCGGTTCCACTGTTGTCAGATTCATATCAGTACCATCAACTTAGGTCAACAAAAAATACTAGAATCTAGTAAAGACATTCTACATCACAAGAGTATTTTTTTCATGTTTCAAAGGCTCTAATTTTTTTATAACTGAATGTTGAGTTGAATCTTTCACAAGGTGGGGAGCTAATGCAAAATGGTTTCTAATAATAATATTCATTTTGATTTTGGAGTTTTAGGAAAATTGCGAATTGAGTCCGAATTCTGACTCGGTATCTCAAAATCAGCAATTGAGTCAGAATTAGCTAATTTCAGATGAGTAATAAGTCAAGATATTTCGAATTCCAGCTTACTATCTCAGCTAAGTAACTCGCAATTAGCTACTTCCTCGATATTCAGAATTCCGACTTACTATCTCAGAATTAGCTAATTTCAAAAAAAGTCAGAATTCTAACTTTAGTTGATTTCATTGAAAATATGAACAGGATGTTCATAAAGTCAGTTGTGGAATCATCTGCGACTGAAAGTTGGAATTTATTAGCTATTTTCTATCGTACAAGATAACCTCTCTTGGAAGGGATTCATGTTTTAAAGAGAAACATTCTCAATTGAAAATTGAATCAGTACATGACTCCTCTGGAAATAGAATAACATTCTCCCTTATCTCATTCATAGGTAAGAATCTCCAATGGAAACTGGACATTTCATAAATAATCAACAATCTGAATGAAAATTTTCACTTTCAGATGTAGTTCAATGTCCAGCGTGGCTTTAGCCGGGGAAGTAGTTGTTTTCTGTTAGATATTACAAAAAAGTAACTTCAATTTTATCGTAGGGTTTTTCCATTTCCAGAGGAGTCATGTATTGATTCAATTTTCAATTGAGAATGTTTCTCTTTTAAAATCTAACTTTAGTGTTTCAGGATTAGCTGATTTAGAAATTCGGACCGGATTAGGACACCTTTTTTCGAAATTAGTGGAAATTTAGACTTGTTGTGTCTGAAGTAGCTAATTTTGAAATATTCAGAATTTCAATACACCATAGTTTTGAAATGAGTAGTAATGAGCTAATTTTGAAGTAATGGATCAGATGAGTCAGTATATTGGCCCAGTAGACTAGTAGTAGTAGCTATTTATTAGTTTTTCAGGCTTACTATCTCAGAACTAGCTTACTTTAAGATGAGTCAGAATACTAACATAGTCTCCCAGGATTATCAAATTTCAAAATACGGGCACGATCGCAATGAGTCAAAATTTCGACTTGTGTGTCTGAAATAGCTAATTCTGATATGTTCAGAATTTCAATATATCAGAATTAGCTAGTTTCGAAATAAGTTAGATCAGCAAAGTAGCTAAGTATTAGCTAATTTCGAAATACGGACAAAGATTCTGATAGCTATTTCGAAATGAATCCAAATTTCAACTTGATTGTCTGAAGCAACTAATTCTGAGATATTCAGAATTAGCTAGTTTCAAAATGAGTCAGAATTTTAGCTCAGTGTCTCAGGATTAGCTTTTTCGAAATACGGACAAGATCGAAATGGGTTAAAATTTTGACTTGTGTGACTGAAGCAGCTAATTCTGAGATGTTCAGAATTTCAATATATCAGAATTAGCTAGTTTCGAAATAAGTTAGATCAGCAAAGTAGCTCAGTATTAGCTAATTTCGAATTACGGACAAAGATTCTGATAGCTATTTCGAAATGAATCCAAATTTCAACTTGATTGTCTGAAGCAACTAATTCTGAGATATTCAGAATTAGCTAGTTTCAAAATGAGTCAGAATTTTAGCTCAGTGTCTCAAGATTAGCTTTTTCGAAATACGGACAGGATCGAAATGGGTTAAAATTTTGACTTGTGTGACTGAAGCAGCTAATTCTGAGATGTTCAGAATTTCAATATATCAGAATTAGCTAGTTTCGAAATAAGTTAGATCAGCAAAGTAGCTCAGTATTAGCTAATTTCGAAATAAGGACAAAGATTCTGATAGCTATTTTGAAATGAATCCAAATTTCAACTAATTGTCTGAAGCAACTAATTCTGAAATATTCAGAATTAGCTAGTTTAGAAATGAGTCAGAATTTTAGATTAGTGTCTCAGGGTTAGCTTTTTCGAAATACGGACAGTATCGAAATGGGTTAAAATTTTGACTTGTGTGACTGAAGCAGCTAATTCTGAGATGTTCAGAATTTCAATATATCAGAATTAGCTAGTTTCGAAATAAGTTAGATCAGCAAAGTAGCTCAGTATTAGCTAATTTCGAATTACGGACAAAGATTCTGATAGCTATTTCGAAATGAATCCAAATTTCAACTTGATTGTCTGAAGCAACTAATTCTGAGATATTCAGAATTAGCTAGTTGCGAAATGAGTCAGAATTTTAGCGTAGTGTCTCAGGATTAGCTTTTTCGAAATACGTACAGGATCGAAATGTGTTAAAATTTTGACTTGTGTGACTGAAGCAGCTAATTCTGAGATGTTCAGAATTTCAATATATCAGAATTAGCTAGTTTCGAAATAAGTTAGATCAGCAAAGTAGCTCAGTATTAGCTAATTTCGAAATACGGATAAGGATTCTGATAGCTATTTCGAAATGAATTCAAATTTCAACTTGATTGTCTGAAGCAGCCAATTCAGAATTAGCTATAGTTTCGAAATGAGTCAGAATTTTAGCTTAGTGTCTCAGGAATAGCTTTTTCGAAATACGGACAGGATCGAAATGGGTTAAAATTTCGACTTGTGTGACTGAAGTAGCTAATTCTGAGATGTTCAGAATTTCAACATACCAGAATTAGCTAGTTTGTAAATGAGTCAGAATTCTAACTTTGTGTCTCAGAATTAGCTAATTTCGAAATAAGGACAGCTTATTTCCGAAGTAGCCAATTCTGAGATATTCAGAATTAGAGTGTCAGGATTAGCTAATTTTGAATTGACAAATTTCTGACTGAGGGCTAGTTAAACTACGGATGGGTTACCAATGGTTTAGATTATGAATGACAATCATTAAATGATGTAGGTTCACATTCTAACCATTAGTAGGTCGAGTTGAAACTGAACGTATACAACCGGCCCCAAGTACTTCAGGATTAACAGATTTTGAGATAAGCAATCAGAATTAGCTGATTTCGAGTGGATCAGATGAGTCGGAATATTGGGGTGGTAAGTCAATATTAGCTAATTCCGAGATATTTAGAATTCCAGTTGATCAGAATTAGCTAATTTTGAAACGAATTCTGACTCATTGTCTAAGGGTTTGTTGATTTCGAAATGCTGACAGAATCGAGACTTAATATTTCAGAATTAGGTAACTTTGCAATTTAGAAATTATTTAAATTGTTTAGAATTGTTATTTCCGCCAACCGACTGTACCCTTACTTGTGAGAGGTAGGGAAGAGGTGGCCCTCACCTTTTAACGTGAGATGCCATGCGCGGAACCGGTGACCACGCTGGGATTCGAACCCACGCATCTACCGAAAAATGGGTAGAATAGCTATCGCTTTATCCACGCTTTACCACGGTTATGAATAATGACTTTTGAATAAATATTTCAGGATTCGCTAATTTTGTTGAATTGAGTCATAATTGGCAAAAAAAGAAACCAAGACTCCGTTATGTCTTCCTTACATTTGAACTAAAATACGCGATGGATCAGCTTTACAGTACCTTACTCTGAGGCTCATAATTACACAGATTTCTCCAACCCTCTTGCTAGCCCTAAACAGGATATTGAAGAATGTGAGTGAAAAATCTCAAAATAAAATGTTTTTCCTGTAACTTCCAGTACCTTCTGACTTCTAGAAACGTCACAGCTCAATAATGGCAAAGCATCGAAATCTGGGAACCAACTCATAAAACTTTCGCCAGGTTCTCCTTATCACAATAGACACTAGTCCAGTCCCCAATAACCTCGCTGTAAACCATCAATCATCTTGTGGCTTCATCTTGTGTACAGTAATCATGTGAGACACGTACATGTCCTTGTTGACGGATCTGAATTGGCACTCATGGCATGTGAACATGAGGTCTTTCTCCATCCCAGGATGCTTCGTCTTCAAGTGCGTTTTGTAGGTGCTGCTCTGAATGCAGGCATATGAGCAATGGCTGCACTTGTAAGGTTTGTGCCCGGTGTGGCGCAGTTTGTGCCTGCGCAGCGAGTTGTGGTCCGAGGTTGTATAGGAACAGCTCGGGCACGAGAAGGGTTTCTCACCTGTCAAACAAATATTTTTATATTTCATTAATTAATACATTGATAATTAAAAAGTATAAAAAGTAGTGTACATTGAAGTTAATATTCATCATGAAACCAACATAAAGCTTGGTCCTTTGAGCCGGATAACAGAAAGTTTGGTCCTTCGAGCCGAATAACAGAAGTTTGTTCAAAATTTGTATTCAATATCATCAATTAATACATTGTTAATTAAAAAGTATAGTCCAGTTAATATTCATCATAAAACCAACAAACGTTTGAATTGTATTAAAGAAAGTACCCTCAAAGTCAATAAATCTATTCTATTTTAAGATTTCAACAAGTTAAAATAGAGTTCTCGTACCTGTATGCTGCCGAATATGCATTTTCAGCGAGCTCTTAGAAGACCCTTTGTACCCACAGAAATTACATAGAAACGGCCTTATTTTTTTGTGCACAACATCCTTGTGAATCCTGAGCTGTCTGCGGTCGGAAAAAGTCTTTGTACACTCCTCACAAGGATGCGCCAGCCTCTTGGCTTTATCCTTGTGCGTCAACTTGTGATTCCTCAGTTGTTTGTTGTTTTTGAACGCCTTACTGCACACATTGCAAGAGAAGCTCTTAACGTCGCTGTGGATGAGCTTGTGTATGTTGTTGAGCTTGGCTAAACTGTATGTTTTGTACTCACATTTGTCGCATGAGTAGAGGTCCATGTTGATCTTGTGCAGCCGCCATAGGTGTGAGGTCAGGGGTTTCCAGGAAAAGAATTTTTCCCCACAATCATTGCATCTGAAACCGTCGTCTATGTGGCAAGTGATGTGGTAATTCATCTTGTCTACGTCCTGTAAACGAACCTTACAGTGCGAGAAGATGCATTTACTGATATTGTTCGGGTCCAGATATTTTGTAACAGAGTCGAGTTGTTTGACCACATCTTTAGCTTCATGTATGTGTGTATTTTCACTGAGATTAACTGCTCCTGTTTCAAAGCTATCAGGATCAAGAGAACTATCGCTATGTATATCAATGGCTTTCTTTATAATTTCGCTGTTTTGATTCTGTACTTTCATCTTAGCTTCCTTTTCTTTCGACTTCGCTTTATGCGAATAATATATTACAGCTTGGATGATTTGACTCAAGTCAGAGTTTCCCACTCCATGGTCGTGTATCAGATGCGACCTCAGAGACATCCTGTGGTAAAAGATATTGGGGCACGCAGGACATTTCAGTTCAGGTAATTTGATGATGGTTTTGTTTTTGTGGGCATTTTCTAGATGCTCCGTGATTTTTGTATCTTTAGTGCACAAAAACGGGCAAAGATTGCACACAAAATAAAGCATGTCCTCATAATTTTCCTTCTTCTTTTTCAAATTGTCCGTCACTTTAGGTTTTTCTGGTTTGATATTGCTACTTTCTTTCAAGACGATGTAGTTGTTGTGCAGGCTGAAGGAATTCTCGCTTGCTGGTGTTTTGAAGTCTGCTGTAGGGAGAATAATTAGATCTAGGGTCTGATTGTTCCCTTCGGACCCGGTTGGTTCTAAATTTTGTAAAATTGAGGACACCTGACAACTCCCCATGACTGGCAAGCATTCCTGAAAATGAAATTTTCGAAATTATTATTCCTCAATAAGTAATACTAACATACTGTTACAGGTGACAGTAATTCAGCACTCTGTGTCCAGACAGGATCTCCTGTTGAAGAGTTTTCGATCTTCATATCAAAAATCAAATAACATAGTACCAATAATGTCCTAGAAAATTTAAATTTTTCCTATTGACTATTGTTGACATATTTCCAATAATTGTTTATCCTTGTCATTAAAGCAGCACAAGTTCTTTAATGTAATAATATGTGATATAAGATTAGATTGTCATATCATATCTCATATCAATCATTAATATCATTTCATATCAATCTTATCATATCAATCATCATACTTTATTTTTTAAAATATCTCTTTATTCTCTTTCTTCTTTTTTCCTTCTCTTGGCTATCGCTCGGTAAGGTGCATTCAGCAGCCAAATCTCTTTTGCGGTTTTGCAACTTTTGGTTGAATAGTGGGTCGCGACCCCTACCGGGAAATATCTGAAACTCTTTATGCAAGGATTACAATAATAAGTCAAACACCATAACATTGAACAAAACTACAAATTAGAATGATTTCATATAAACAAAATGTAAACAAACAAGTCTGCTAAAGCTGTTTTTTGTCGTATCACTTTTTTAAAATTATTTGGACCGTTTTAAAAACTTTTCATTTTAGCATTGAAACAGTGACGTCATAGACAATGTTTTTTAACGAAATGCACCATTTTGACGCCATAGTCAATTTTATGACGTAAAATTGAAAAAGTTTTTGAAACATTATTGAATGCGGTTCATCGACAAAAAACAGCTTAAATTCGCCATTCTCCCATGATAGTGGCGGCACCATCGGTAGATTTCTTAGACCTAGAAATACGAGCTGGGCTCGAGAAAGAGACTTGTCTGTTTACGTTATGTTAACTTCATGGTAAATTTTGTATGTAAAACATAACGTTAAAATTCCCAATGAAATGCGTTCATTAGCGATGAAGCTAGTAAAATTTTATTTTGTAAGTTGCTCAACTCAGTAAAATATCAGAATCAGACGATGCCGAAGCGAAAAAACTAACCTGTCATCTTGTGACTTCATTCTCATAACAGACTAAGGCTGAATTCCCACAGATCCGACGTCCGATGATACGATGGTACGAAAATGTTCTGATTGGTTGGAAAAATGTCCTGACTGGTTGATTTGTTGTCACACCTACCAATTCAACCAATCAGAACATTTTCGTACCATCGGATCTGTGGGAATCCAGCCTAAGGCTGAGTCAAGTCTCCGGTCTGACCAATATTAGACCAGCGCGGTCATTTGGTTTACTTGACGACCTAATTAGAACTGTTTGTATGTGACCAATATCAAAGAGTAGGTTATAATCTAATCTTTGCAAATATTTTCAATCATCTGATCGGTCCGACTCATCGTCAAACTTCATACTGAACGCGCGTGCCTTGTCCGACCGGTGACTTGACAGCCTAATTATGTCCATGGTCAATTTAAGGCTCGTTCGTACCCTTGCGAATATTCGCTTATTTTAGCGATTCGACTCATACGGCGAAAAAATTGTGGTTTATGATGAATCATAATATGTGTTTTTTTCAGTATTTGGTAGATATTTCTACATTACCGGAAAATTACATGATGATTCATCATTCACAGCAATTTTTCTGCCGTATGAGTCGAATCGCAAAAAAATTCGAATGTTCGCAAGGGTATGAACGAGCATTTATTCTCCAATTAGCATTCTGTTCAATGTTGCCAACACACGAACTAATGAATTGCCACAAAAACCGTGAAGATGATATTTAACTGAGAAACCGCTCTATTTGTTAAAATAGCATGAAAAGCACCATATTTCATTTGGGGTATTTTTGCAATTTGGTAGTACCGGTAAAGTTGTGCTGAATCAAGACGACAGTAAAATGCAATAGGGACGCGCTCTGCGATTAGTCACTGTAATGGAGGGAAATTCAAAATACAAGACAGATGCTTGCAAACCAAGTTGAAATTGTATAAATTAGCCAACCTAACCTTACACACACAGAATAATCATACAAAATTGTTACGATCTAATATACAAAGGGAGACAAATTTCAAAATAAGAACTTCTCCATTCCAGTTTATAGAGTATCCGCAGGCTCCCCAACAACTATGTAATCTAAAACTGCCTGTAATAATAAAACCAATAGGATTTATTTTGACACATAAACATCAGTCCAAAACTCTTCAAGTAAATATAAAATACTATATCAAATAAATTAATTTAAATAAAACCCCAGTCCAAACCACGAAGTTTCGCTACGAAGACGCACGATGTGTTTTGAGGTGCCGCACCAGATGCGCCTTCTGTGAAAACCTCTTGTTGCAGTACTCGCAGAGGTAGGCCTTCAACCCGGTGTGCACGAGCATGTGTTGGTATAGCTGCCCCTTGGTGGAAAAGGCCTTTCCGCACTGGTCGCAGTGGTAATTCTTCTCCCCAGTGTGTATTTTGGTGTGGGTGTTGAGGTTGCTGGAGCTGGCGAATCGTTTGGGGCAGTAGGTGCAGCCGTAGGGCCTCTCCGAGGTGTGGATGGCGATGGTGTGTTTCGTCAGTTGCTGGGCGGTTGCGAAGGCTTTGCTGCATGCGGCGCAGACGTGGTTCTTCTCGCCGGTGTGCGTGCGCATGTGGGTGTGCAGGTGACCCCCGTTTATGAATCTGTGGAAAACAAAATTAACATTATCACTATTTCGAATACTTGATCCGCAAGAAAGTAGAACTGGCCGACTTCCCAAAACGAAAAAGCCAAATTAAAGAGAAGAAGAAAGGTTTAGGGTGCGACATCTATTATTATTTTGATGAACTGATATAAAGTATGCCAGGTCTTTCTCAAAGAGACTAAACTAACAGGAGGATTTGATAAGCTCTAGTCAATCAGAATCTTGTAGCATCAACGCGTTATAGCGACGTACTTGGACATGAGCACAGAGTCGAACTCGAACCAAGCAACAAAACTGTCAGCATATACTCATACCATGAGCTAGTCCGTTACTGTCTATAGAGAACGGCGGCCATGACATGTCCAACTACGTCACATTTCGTCACAAATGTTCTTTCATCTCTTTCTATTAGTGCCCCATTCCATTGTCTTATGGGGATTAGACTCTCCTGTTAAATAATCTTTAGTCTCCTTGGGTCTTTTTAGCCATATGCGGTGGTATATTTATTTTAACTGCTTTCGCTTTTAAGGTAAGTTTCATTACAGATTCGTTTCAAATCAAAAACAAAGATTTATGCAAGGAAAGCCAATTTTTGCGTAGGTAAAAATGTCTGATTCATTTCAACTTCCGGCGTCTTCAGCAATTTTTTCAAATTTTAATGAGAATAATATTAAATGTAATCTTTCACACCTACATTCTGAGCGCCATCTAAACGGGAACGAATTTCACAAATATTCTGAGGTTTGTGACCCTGGTTCAAGGCTCGTTCATACCCTCGCGAATATTGGCAATTTTGTTGCGATTCGACGTATGAGGCAAAAAATTGATGTGAATGGTGAATTATCATGTAATTTTTCGTTAATGTAGTAATATCTAACTCCAAAAACTGAAAAATTATATGTTATGATTCATCATTCACCGCAATTTTTTCGCCGTATGACTCAAATCGCAAAAAAATGCGAATATGGGTATGAACGAGCCTTCAGCAGAGAGAAACATACATACATATTTTCGAACATATTCTTCTAGAAACGTACCGCCATTATTTATTTTTTTACTATATGTTGCTAACTTTCTGGAGAAAACATGAATATTTGGAACATTTGAAGTTTAGTAGAAAATCATTCAGAAACATGTAAAACTACAATTTCGTTCCTGAGTACTTTTTTATGTTTTTGAACTATAGTCAATTTGTTAATTTTTCACAACAGTCGGATTCTTAATCGCCACCAATTTTGAATAACGGCTGTGATTTACCTTTTTTCGCAGAGATGGCATACATAAGGGCGCTCCCCTGTGTGTATTCGAATGTGATGTACAAGACCAGGCTTGGTTCGGAAAATTTTGTTGCAGGTGTCGCACTGATGACGTTTAAATTTTTTCTTCGTGTCATCTGTGCCCATCAGGATCATTTCTTCCAACTGGAAAAAGTGAATATTCAATTATTTTACAGGTGATTAAGGCAACTTGTACATTGTGATTTGTTGAGTACAAGAGTTGAATCAAAGTGGCACATCAACTCTAGTTTCAACTTCATTTAGGTTAGGTCTGAAGAAAAAGCCAAAGACATAATTTTCATTAACATCTGGTGATGTATTCAAAAAGTGTGAAGAAGTTTTTTGAGAATGTGTTATCAAAGAGAAATCGAGGCATTATCGTATGTTAAACCAACTTGATGAACAATCAATTTAGCATTTAAAATCAAAAGTAACAGATTCTAGAATAGTCGATACTTCTGAAACTGATCATGACATAAATGTGATTTTTACTTGGTATGCAGAAATTTGAGAAGAGCTGACAACGTCGCTTTGTGCTATTCCGAATATTCGCTATATTTGATATTCGCCACTTTTATTTAGGTCAAAAGGAGTGGTTTTCAAATTTAATGTAACAGTAAGTTTATATCATCATTATTCTGTGTAATTTGTACACACACCAAGCGTCTTTTAAAGAAAAAAGTATCTTCCAGGCATTTCTGCAGAAAATTTTGAAAGGATTAATCGGTTTTGGTGTTTCTGGAATCATCTTCGAAATTTTCAGTTAGAATCGCTTTGGTAGCCATATTTGGAAACCTATGTTTATCTTAATATATTCTCAACATAGTCACAGATTAGAAAACATATCTTAACAATCTAACCGGTGACATAAGTGTCGTATAAAGAAATTCTTACATGATGTTAACATGATGTTATCGCCATCTAGTAGTAGGTATTAGAACTCAAAGGCAAACACGAACATTCTTCCTTGTTATTTCTTACATTGTTGTCACGTTGCAAAGAAATATAATAATACATGATACTAGCGTCTCAAAGCTTTGAATCAAAAGCTCATTTTAATAAATACATTGGCTCTCCACTGATAAACTTCTATAATGTACTTTTGAAAAATAAACTTTTGCCTAATTTGCGTTCTCGAGCATTTTTGCGATATACTTTTGGTACCAAAATATTGTAATTTGTATTGAATTGTTATTTTTGAATTGTATAATGATGAAACGTATACCTTTATGCACATTTTATTTCTCGTACTTTTTTTTGATAAGACTTGATTAATTAATTTATTGTCCCTGTCCTGTCACGAGAACGCAAATTGAAATAATCATCATACAATTAACTTTGAATGGTGCGATAGATTTGCGAGTCTTTCTAAGAATGAAAAAATACCAATATTGTTTTTATTTGACAAATTCCTGAAATTTGTGGTGGTGACAAATTTTAGTCTTCCAGGAAATTAATTCTCAACCATCACAAAAAATTTTTGTATTAATTATATATTTATATTAAGATTCCTTTTCAATAAAGATTTATCTATCTAATTGATTCAGGGTGCAACACAATTTTTAAGGTAAGTTAAACAAAAAATATATTGCGTCATCAGCGGAGGTTGAGAAGTTTCGGCGAGACTTATGACATAGAGCAAAAATGGAGAACAATAAGGTATATCTTTTTTGTTTTTATCAGTTGAGACAATATTGCCGCTGTTGTACGAGGTGACACATTTTTATAGTTCAATTGAATAATAAAATACAACTTTTGTGAAAGTTTGCATGGATTTGCTATTTTTTCCAAATTTTTTTCACCTCAATAATAAAAAAAGGCATTTTTCAACACTAATAATAAAATAAGCAGTAGTTACTCATCATACCTTTAGTTCTTTCATGTCCTCTGATTTATTCTCAGCCATCTCAGACTTCAATTCCATCAGGCTGTTCCTGAAATCATATAAAGATGAACCTGCATCGATCTGCACACTCTGCAGAATCTGTTGCTCCGTAGCGTTCAGATCACCTTCATGCACTTCTTCCAAACAAATGCCTTCTTGTGGTTTGTCCGACAGAGGAACCGTCCCACCATCATCGTTTTCACTGAACGTCGTCCGAATATTTTGGGAATAATCCTTCTTCTGCTCTACGAAACCTGAGAGATCAGGTGTAGGGGGCAAATGGTGAAAACTGTCAAAGCTTTGCCGAAGTTTCGCGTCGGAGCTTTCGCACTGGGTTTTGAATTGGAATGCAATGTTTAGTTTAGAAATACATTTCTGGCAAATGTATGGGGGTAAGCCGTCACCTTGTAGAACCTGAAATCAGGCATCAGACCTAACTGCTCGCAGATACCTTCTTAAATTAGTACACAGATGTTTCAACAGAGGTATTTTCAATTGAGCTACTCTGTCTTTTAGATTTATTACCGAAAAAATAGTACAAATATCCGTTACCTGAACGGCTGCACATGACATGATCAAAATCGAAAAATGAGGGGGCTTGATAGGATCGAAAATGGGCATGAGTTTCGGCCCTTTTTCCAGGCATATCCTGCAAATGTTGTTTACGTTCATTGTTAAATAGCAGTGCAATAAGTCGGATTGTGGCATAATGTTTCTGTTATTGTACATCGCCATTTTTGTTTATTTACGAATACGAATGTCAGTAATGTCACTAGTGTCAGTCGGTTACGGCTATTCTTCTTATTTGTTTATGTGACTATGTTGTTGTGTTTATCAGCCAAATTTGACATACCGGGCTCTTTTTTTCATTTCGTTCGGTTGGCCACGGCTGTCCTTGACTTTCCGTGTCTTCGTTTAGATTTCGTCACAGGTTAGCTAATAGCCACCCAGCGATTCCATATATACTAGATCAATGATACCCACTATTAAAACGTGAAAACTTTGCTTGGATATAAAATAATATAAACAGTTTTCCTACGCGACTAGGAAACACCAGTTTATGACAGCGCCGCGGCGGTTACTTACAGTGACAATAATGGAAAAATTAATTTTGAAAATATATATTTATTATCACTATGGCTGCATACGTGCATATTTCATAAATACAAAAATTCACCTCACAACAGGTAACTTTAAACCATTTTGCACCCGCTTTATGCTTCCTGCATAGATGTTTTTTCGAGAACAGCGCAACGAACGAACCACCACTGTTAAAGCACGAACAATAGTAAAGCTCTTCCGTTTGCAAGCGAAACATACCCAAGGAGACTAAATGTAGTCAGATAGCAAATCGCTTCCGTTATTTGCATAGGAAAAATTTGCATTACCCACAGAAATCATAATATTTGTCGTAAGAAATATTATTATGAGTTCTGTGGTGCCATGGTGCCACTTTTGGTTTGTT
This sequence comes from Chrysolina oricalcia, assembly GCA_944452925.2. Taxonomy (NCBI): domain Eukaryota; kingdom Metazoa; phylum Arthropoda; class Insecta; order Coleoptera; family Chrysomelidae; genus Chrysolina; species Chrysolina oricalcia. The sequence continues at coordinate 3,465,393 of OX101817.2, forward strand.
TACTTTCCTCTCTATCCCGCTACATTTTCGCGAGAGAACAGTAATAGGGGAGTACATTAATGACGTCATTAGTGACGCCATAATTTATAAAAAGGAAACTGTTTCACTTGCTGCAAGGTTACTGGCGGTTTTTCTCCGAAGCAAATGGGAAATTTCCACCTCTATACTTCTTTTTATTAAACAATGTTGATCATTTGTGCAACACAACAGCCAGTAACTGCGAAAAAGTGGTTCTTTTCATTCTGGAGAGCTGGAAAAACACCACTTCATTATACTTGTCTAACCAGTCCATATGATAGGGTGAACTCTGCAACATTAGGTACTTGTGATGACAAAACTACAAGCAGGGTATATAGTATAAAAAAATCGTTGATTATCGATAGAACTGATGGAAATTTTTTTTTTGAACTGAATAAGAAAGAAACTTCAAACATGTAACTCTGCTTCATCTATCACCAACAATAGTTTTTTACTGAGATTTGGTTTATTTGTTTATGTATGTGAAGTGAATTATATCCGGTTAACCGGTTCATTTTCGCGATAACAACCTTCAAAATTTCTTTGGTGGGGGTAAAACCAAAGAATAGGGGTCATAGGGGTCTATGACCCTACTCTTTGGTATAACCGCTCTGTAACCGATTTCAGATCAACGAGATATCGCGAGAAAATACTTTAACAAAACAGTACCTTAGGAACTTAATAAAACAAAGAAGAAGAATCGACTTTTGATTAGTGGTCGTGATTGGTCAGTTTAAAACAAATGTACAAGTCCGAGTTCGCCATTTCTTATTCGTATCTTGTAACGAACTTTTGGCTGTCAACAGCAAATCAATTGATTTTTTCAAATATATCAAAATGGCTCTAAACGTGAACGCAATCGTCGAGCAGCAAACCAGTACGAGAAAACAAAATGAAGACCCGACGAGATCTTCGACAGACAGTCATGCTGTGACGAAAAGGTAAAAAAAATTAACTTAACCTCAACAAATCTCACTAATTTTCGATTTGTATTTTGCAGACTTCACAAAGAACTGATGAATCTAATGATGACTCACGACGAAAATATATCCGCATTTCCGGACGGAGAAAACCTATTCAGATGGATAGGAACCATAATGGGACCCAAAGACACTGCTTACGAGACCCTGAAATTCAAATTGAGCATGCAGTTCCCCAACTCGTATCCGTATTCGGCACCTGTAGTCAAATTCGTAACGCCGTGCTTTCACCCCAACGTTGACACAAGTGGAAACATTTGTCTGGATATCCTCAAAGAGAAATGGTCAGCTTTGTATGATGTAAGGACTATCCTGCTGTCCATCCAAGCCCTATTAGCAGAACCAAATGTAGATAGCCCCTTGAATGCTCTAGCGGCGGAAAAGTGGCAGGTCCCAGAAGAATATAGGATATTTGTTAAGGAAACCCATAAAGAGGCGTGAGATTGTTTCGAATAAATTAATTGTAAATTATTAGTTAGGGTGATCTTTATAGAGACTGTGGAATATGAATTCAAACATTTGCTTTCATCCTGAGTTATTTCAGAGGAAGAGTGGAGATTGTCAACTTTGAAGTTGTTAATTCTTTCATATGCATTCTATATATTTTTTATTTTTATGGTAGTCTACCTCAGAATTTACTCTCCTTTATATTTCTAGATTTTTTTTCTGTCAGTATTCACACTAAAAATGACGCAGATCAAGGTAAAATGAATGTTGAAGGCAGATTTCCTATGTAATATTTGACCATATGTGTTTGTGACTTTTTGTTATTGAAATTCAATAAAAATTCTAAATTTGAGAGTTTCTGTTTCAATAATACAATCATTATAGGAAAAACCATACAACTATACCTGTCACTACAGTTTAGCAAATGAACTGTGAATAAATCAAATCAATACTATCAAACAGAAAGTAATCAATAAAGTATCAATATTAGTACTAATACAAATTTCTGTGGTGAAAAAGATTTCTTTCTCTATGAATTCAAATGTGAAATACAATGAATAAACTTGATGAAATCTAAAAGACTGGAATTCACATGGCAATATTTTAGAATTTGTAGTAGATATAAACTATTTTTCAAACCATTTTCTGTAGTAACAAGTAATTACTAAAATAAAAGAAATCAACCAAATTAAAATCGCCCCTTCAAAATGAACTTCTTGTGATTTGTATTATGAACTTAAGTACACTGAATCTATTTGTAAGCCATGAAACTTGAAAAATATTTGAACTTTATGACAGTTCTAAAATAATGATACAAGAACAAATAAAAATTTCACCAGGGGAAAACCCCATCACAGTATTTATTTACATGTATATACCTGTGTACATTCAAAGGCTGTAGGACCTCTATAATTCAATAAAGACCATTTTTTACGTAGATTGTGTAATTGTATACTAAGTTATGTATATAACTATACAATACCAATAGAAATATAGGTCCCAATAGCAAACATGTAAAAGATCCAAAAATTTGTTGTGAGAAATATAAAATAACATTGATTAGTGTTATGAAAAATTTGAAGGGCAATAATTTAATTATTTTGTCAATTTTCTTAATATTCTCAAAACACATTATTAGTGAATGTATCATTTTCATTTATAATTTCAAACACTATTGTCATAGTTCTTATAGATTGTAATGGAATTTCAAGGAGAGCAGACACATGGGACAAATTCATTCATTTGTCCTTCTACACCTAGATTTAATATTTTTTGCTTCTCAGGCTGGAAGGTTAAATCCCAAAAAGATCATGCCAAGAAGCTGATTATGTTCTGACCAATAAGATTCAGCAACACCAAAGTGATTTCTCTGATACTAAAGTGTAGAAAAGTTTGAACCAAAGCATTTCATTTGTTAGATAATGTAAAGGATGAGTTGAGATGGACATGCAAAGAAAAGTCTTAACAGAAAAAAGACATGGATTTTTTCAAGACAAATCCTCTTTGACAAACATCTTTACTTATCAGGCATATATCCTACCTGCATTGGAGAAAAACTTGCAGATCGAGGCCTTATACACAGATTTTTCTGATACATTTGCCAGAGTATATCAATAGCAGACTATTCATGTTATTTTATTTTGGATTGGGGTTTTCCCAAATAAATAAACTTGGTTAAATAAATAACTGGGTTTAATACTTTGCCTAAAATTATACATTAAGTACGACTTATATACAGAAATGACTAGGTTTTTACAATAATCAGTATAAAAAACAACATTATAATAGTACCAGCCAGAGCAATGATAGCACACATTTTCCTATTCTTCCTTTGATAAGCATCAGCCTTTTGAAGCTGTTTGAACCCCTCATGCACCTGTATGGAGGTTTGTTCTATGTTAAAGTCAATCCTGTCCAGCACTGTGCCTTGGTCGACCACCATTTGACTCAAGTCTTTGAAAATATCGTTGAGATCCAAGATAGACTTCACAATAGCATTTACCTCTTGTTCATGCTCTTGCGCATACCTGGTGTTCTCCTCTTCCAACATCAGCAGCTGCTGATGCGACATTTGCTTGGAATTCACAAAATGTGAGTCGATATCTTGCATGTCCTGCTCATTAAAATCGTCTAGGTCAATATTTTGGTTATCAAAGTATATTTTGGATCGATCTTCTCTGGATTGTATTTGTCTGAGATAGCTATTTTGCGTGGAACGAAAGAATGTTGACATTTCTTGAAGAGCGCTGGCTAGTGACATGTAAACGTTGACAGTGAGACGCCTCTCCTTCGGAAGCCCCTCAGAAGAATGGCTCTTTATGATTTGTACTAGTCTGTGGCATTCGTTGAACATCCTCGTTATCTCATGAGTGCAATTTTCAATGGCAACTTCATCATCTGAACTTTCGTCAAATGTTGACCGGTGTAAATGTTTGGAATGTAACGATTTCAAGTCTGTTACCTTAGCTTTCAGTTTGGGAATTATCATTTGTGCTTTGTCTAGGTAATCTATCCATATTGGAGGCATTAGGTTGTCGTTTCTCGAGAGTATACCATCTTCCATTTCATTCAGCGACACCAAATGCATTCGTTCTGACGATTCCTAGAAGAATACAGTACTGAAAACTGTTCTTTTTCGTGTAACTTTCCTACCTGATCTGGATAAATGTGCCTACTTCGAATGGCATTGTTTCTCATTAATAGAAACACATCCGTTAAACTTCTGGCGGCCATTTCAAATTCGTTATATTGGTAAATAAATTTCACAAATTTTGGTTTCAGCTCAACATATTTTGACACTGTTTACAATAACACATACAAGACAAGAGTTCTATCACAGATTACAGAAACGTCAGAAACACATGTTCTAAAAATTACCGAGTGGCTAAACAAACGTCAAACACAGAAATCATAAGGTTCTTTCGTTTATAATTTGTATCGAAGTGTAGAAGGTTCTACACTCAGTGTACTTTACACTCGATTTTTGTATTCGTTTGCCGATTAGATTGATTTCGGTAAAGTAGTAATATCCAACCCCAAATACTGAAAAATTATATGTTGATTCATCATTCACCGCAATTTTTTCGCCATCTGAGTCGAATCGCAAAAAATTGGTAATTTTCCTAAAGGTATGAACGATCCTTTAAGATGGTATTTTTTAGAGCAACCCTCAACACAGCAGTGGCTCATGTAGAATGTGGTTATGTTATAAAACTGAATACAAATATACAATATACTGAATAGTGAAGACATCATAATGCAAAGACAACGATTATCTCGCGAACTAGCGAAAATGACGAAATCGCCTCCACATGGCATTTGTGTATTTCAGAAAGACGACAAGTTCCATCATTTGGAAGTTAAAATCATTGGTCCAGAAGACTCTCCCTACAAAAGCGGTATATTCACCTTAGAAGTACTCGTACCGGAAAAGTACCCTTTTGCGCCTCCCTCCATTAAGTTCGTTACCAAAATTTACCACCCAAATATTGACGACAACGGGCGAATATGCTTGGATTTGATAAAAATGCCCCCTTCGGGCAGTTGGAAACCTACAATCGGCCTAGAAGGTCTGCTGATCGCAGTAAGAATGCTTCTGCAGTACCCAAATCCGGATGATCCTCTCATGGTGGACGTTGCAGAAGAATACAAAAATTACAAGGAAGATTATTTGAAGAAAGCGAAGATGTTCACGCAGAAATATGCAACAAATTAGTGGTTGTTGTTGATGATTATTATCGATAATGTTCAAGTTCAAAAAGGATTGTGATATATTTTTATTTTGTATTGTACAATGTGAATAATTATTAATGATTTTCAAACTATTCAGGTGATTTAATTGTTTTGAAATGACTTGTGTGAAGTTAGCAACGATTTCGTGAAAGTCGTTGCCAGTGCCAGCAAACGATTCTCCCTTGGCACGTGGGATCTGGTGCCAGCAATGATTGGTAGGGCAGATTTAATGCATTTAAAAATATTTTAACAAAGACAGTGACTAATGACCACAGATTACAGCTGTAATCTGTGGCATAGACCACACAGTAATAAAAGATAAATTATGACTTTTCTGTCCTTTCTTGAATGCTGCATACCTGGCTATAGCCAAGGGACTAAACATTTAACAGGAGAGTCTAGTCCCCATAAGACAATGGGGACACTGATAGAAAGAGATGAAAGAACATTTGTGACGTAGTTGGACGTGTCATGGCCGTCGTTCTCTATACACAGTGCCGGACTAGCTCTTGGTATATGAGAGTTACTGCTGACAGTTTTGTTGCTTGGTTCGAGTTCGACTCTGTACTCATATCCAAGTACGTCACTATGACGCGTTGATGCTACAAGATTCTGATTGGCTAGAGCTTATTAAACCCTCCTTGTTAGTTTAGTCTCTTTGAACCCAACCGAGCTTACCCGACTATACAATATGGTTAGGTTCTATCTGTTTGCGCACTTACCAAAAATGGATGTGATCCGACACGTTTATTCAAGTAATTATTTTTTCGCAAAAAATGTCTCCTACATGCTCTGTCTATTTAAAAATATCTTTTGTGCATTCAAAATATTAATACCAAGTTTTTTTTTCCAATCCCGTTATCTCACAACGAAATGGCTTCTTTCATAACAAAGTAGCCAGTATCAAAGAGACTAAACCAACAAGGAGGGTTTAATAAGCTCTAGCCAATCAGAATCTTGTAGCATCAACGCGTCACAGTGACGTACTTGGATATGAGTCGAACTTGAACCAAGCAATAAAACTGTCAGAAGTTACCACAGAACTCATACTTTTATCTTATATCATAAGATACAAGTATGAGTTCTGTGGAAGTTACTCTCATATACCAACAGCTAGTCCGTCACTGTCTATATAGAACGGCGGCCATGATACGTCCACCTAGAAAGAAAAATTTGGATGAACATTTTTCAGTTTCGTATATTCCAGATTGCAGTATTCAGTTTCTATATGGGGATCTGCGAAAGCTTCTGTATTAAAAACACTTCAGAACAAATCAATCAAGTGTGTATATTAATTACCTTATCTAGAACCTACTGAAAATGTATATAGACCAAAAAATTTGAGCCAATACTGTTTTTAATCTGATGAATCTGAGAAAAAATGCCGCGTTATGTTAATAATTGAAGTCTGAAATCTGTATTACTAACTTGGAAAAAAATATTGAATTATTTTGTACTCGTGAAGACATGTTCCTTAGTGTTCACATTCAAATATTCTGTCAGGTAATGACGCAAAAATGGATTGTAAATTACACATTCACCTCATGTTATACGTATTTTTTCAAGGGCATCTCTGACAATATTTGAAAAAGATGTAGAACAGGATAGAAACAAAGAGAATAAAACAAAACATTTATTTTTAAAACGAAAGGTCTGTTGGAAAATATGATTATAAAATCAACATAAATGAAATAACAACCTAATTATCAAGTCTATGTTTAAACATTCTACTTTATCACAATGTTGATCGAACTATCTAAATCATACCTATCACAAAAATTGCAATTGTTTTTTTACATAAGCATAGAATGAGGTTCTTTTAACATAGATAACACAGTACATAACCTTTTTGCTGTGATAGAAATATTTTGAACTGGTCATTAGAGAACATTTTTTTCACAAGGAAACAAAGTCTTTGTATTTGATAACCCTTTCTTCATTACTGATTTGTTGTTTTTTGTTATCACAATTTTACGGGACTTTGGAAAAACCAAAAATCTCAAATAAAAGACCAACCTAAAAATGTAGCAACACATTTTTAATTTGTCTCTGCATGGCTACTGATACTGATGTTCATTCAGAAGCTCTTCTATTTGCATCAGAATTTTGAGCAGCTTCATTCTTGATATGCAAGCTCCTCCGATTTTCGTTTTCAGCCTTTTGTGTTCGAGCACTCTCCTCTTCTTCACATTCCTCCGCAAAACTACTGCGAACGGCTTCTGCGAATGCTTCAGGGTACTGCGTCGACAGCTTGGACTTGATTATTCTGATTTTTTTGAAAATATAGTCGAGGTCTTTCTTGGTTTCCGTCAGCAGTTGTATGTGTCTTTTGAACTCGGGGCCAACGGTCTTCAGTCTGGATGCACTGAGGGCGTTGCAGTTTGTCAACATTTCGTTGGTTTTTTCGAAACGTTGTAACCTTAAAACGTTGAATTGTGAAATGAAAGTAAGGATTATTTTTGGTACCTACATATGCTTTTGGGCTCTGATCATTGATTCTACATCTTGCTGATCCACTATTCCAGCAAGGCCCTGTATGAAAACCTCTGGGGCAGTGTAATTCTGAAAGCATTCTATGCTGAAATCACTTTCCGGTGTACCTTTGCTTTCATCCATTATAAATTACTTAAAAGAACTTGCAAATACTAAACGTCAAAGTTAGATAGGTTATTGTTATTATTTCGGATTGCAAAATATTCTCGAAAATCTTGGGAGGGCGCTGAATGCACTGATCCCTGTAGATTGAAGTTTGTGCTTGTGGTAATTATTCGTTATTTTGATTTAACTACCGCTAGATGGCGATCAAACAAATCTCTTGCATTGTCTAAAGAACTATTATCAAGTTCGTAGGTGTAAGCATTCTTCTTTAGGCAATGGTGTAAGTCTCTTTGGGTGTAGGTAGCCTAGGTAGCTAACTTTATGGGATTATTATTGGATTCAAATAGATAAGACATGTAGATGGCGACAGTGATATCGCATCCAAGTCATGTCGTAACTTCAGTGATCTGGCCTTCAAGTCATGTCGTCACTTGATTGAAACAATGGAACAGCATTAAAATCAGGGTTTTTAGAAGAACTCTGCAATAAAATTACGTCAAATATTCATGTTTGTAACTAATCACGCTAGATGACACTCGCGTTTGGTTCCAATACGTTTTCCACAGGCATTGACTACACTCTTAAAGGCGGATTTACCAGATTCATAATGCATAATTTAGTGCATATGCGTAATTTTAATGCATACCTAAACCATAAAAGTTCAATACAGGGATTCGATTGAAATGATTTAACCGTTTCACAATTCAAAGACATCCCTGTGTTGAACTTTTATGGAGTATACAATAAAATTACGCATTATGAATCCGGTAAAACCGCCTTAACTTCTATTTAAACAATGCTTCTATTGTATCAAGCAGAAACCTATAGATCCTCTCCATTCTTATGTTTATTACAACTTTGTTGGCGCATCTACAGCATGAAGATGTCAAATATTCATATTTGATAATTAAAAACGCTAGATGGCACTTGCACTTTGGCCCAATTAGCGTCATTGAATCCTAGAAGGCTTTGGTAAGAAGGCCAAAGCCTTCTAGGATTTAGGATTCAGTGACCCTAGGTCCAATAACGATTCCAGGCATTTACTGTCTTATTTCTCTTTTACAATGATATCAATGTTCTATACAGTGAGAGTCAAATAGTTTGCACCAAATGGGAAACATTTTCATTATCCATTTGTCAGAAAAAGTCGTCCTGCGAAAAACTTTACTTGGAGGCATCAGATTTTTAAATTCCGAAACGGTTTACTGTGGAGAACAAAAATAGGAATTTTGATCAAGGGTAAAGTAAGTACTCTTATTTTCGATATCTAAAAAGTTTTCTTACAAAAGTTGATTATAATTTATAAAAAAACTCCAGGTTTGCAATCAGAGCCTCCTAATCGACCAAATTTTTAGTGGGTACTAACTTCACTATGAATAAAGTAATCGTGTAAACTTGCAGATTTGTTTTATTTAATTTAATTATCAAATTAGATTAAATTTTCAATGGAATCACAAGGATTAAAAATATTCTGAAAGAGCAGTAACAGATGTGACGGATCAGAATAAATCTACTTTGAGTGTAAAGTGTCCTTCAATGAGTCATGAATCATAAAATCTTTTATTAATAATTTATTTTGAAATTTGACGTGGGCATTAAATTTTGCTTGAGAAAGAATGCCTACTAAGGCGGGGGTCATTAAATCAAAGAGAGAGAAATGTGTGTGACAGAGAGAGGCAGTTACGTCAAACAAGTTCGAAATAGTGCGATAAAACTAGTTCGTATTGATAGTAGATGAGGAAGGGGTTCAACAAAATAAACGAGATGTAAATAAAAAATATTTATTATAAACACAAAAATAAACTTTGAAATAACTAACAGGAAACCATCTAGTATTGTCGTTTAGTGAGTTTGAACTTCAAGGGCTGCTCTGGAACATACGTGGGGGTTATTTTGTAACTGAGCGGTCCATAGTTGTATTCAACTTTGTATTTCCTGAAAATCTGAAAGAAAAAATTACTGAGGTTATCGAAATGAAAGAAAAACTTTCATTACTTCAAAAATATTGTAATGGAGATTTTCCATTCCTATAATTGATGGAAACATCGAAAATAACTGAGCAAGCACACATAATGAACGAACAGTATGGAATTCGTGAAAAACTCTTTGAATGGTTTTTTTCTTATCTGAAGGGACGGCTTCAGAAGGTCAAGAAAAATCACAAAGAGGGTAATGTGAAAACAACGTATTTCTAGTCCACTGCCAAGTAGAATACTTAGAGGTCCCCAAGGGTCTGTTCTGGACCCTATATTATTTGTCATTTATATAAATGAATAACTCTTGAAAAATGAATTCAAAACGGTGTAATTTAGACAAACTATGAGCAGGACTCAGCTCAAATTAAAAATAAATCAGTTGTACTATAATTTTTATCACTCACTTTCGCTAGTAAAATATTCAATTCAGTCTCTGCAAATCTCCTTCCCAAACAAGACCTCCTTCCATAGCCAAACGGTAGAGAAACGAAGGGATGGATTTTCTTTTGGTGCACGGGGCAGTCGGGGTGATTCGATTTCAGCCACCTTTCCGGCACGAACCTGTCTGGCTCCTCAACGTATTCTTCGCTGTTGCTGACCACCAGATGTGGAAATATCACATGAGTCTGTATTGGATGAGAATAGTAGGTTACTACCAATTTTTTTCAATAGTTTTGAAGAGACCTTCATATTTCAAATTTGGTATGATGGCTATATTACTTTAATATAGGTATGTTTATTTTGACGTTAGAACTCAGAATTTCACCGGAAGTAACTCCAAACTCTTTTTTCAAATGTCACCCTGTGAGATACAGTTGATTGTTCAATCGAACAAGGTTGGCATAGCAACAAGCTATTTTCACTTTTGAAGAATGATTATCAGATTACTCGTGTGACAATTTCCCAAGGAGACTAAACGTTATTTGACTAGGAGAGTCTAATCCCCATAAGACAATGGGGGCACTAATAGAAAGAGATGAAAGAACATTTTTGACGAAATGTAACGGAGTGACGGACTTACTGTTGGTTGAGAGTTACATGTGACAGTTTTGTTTCTTGGTTCGAGTTCGACTCTGTACTCATGTCCAAGTACGTCACTATGACGCGTTGATGCTACAAGATTCTGATTGGTTAGAGATTATTAAACCCTCCTGTTAGTTTAGTCTCTTTGACAATTTCCCTCATATATAAACCAATCAATTGTCATCATTTTCTCAATATAAACCAATGACGACAAGACTTCTGAAAACACTGCGCTCCTTGTATTTTAAAATCAGTGTTTCGTCGATTCCTGAGTTCTACATTTCCATATATAGTTACAATAACAATCTCGGTAAATATAGAAACGTCAGTTTGACGCCTGACAGACGCCAAATACGCAAAATAGTATTCATATATCATTATTCTAAATAAAGTTTAACTTAGTCTATTCATTCTTGGAATTGTCTAATCGAATATCCCTTCAAAATGCAGAATTTTCAAATTACTGACACCTTGCCTGTTGCCTGTCACTCCAACTGTACTGCTGTACAAAACACCACTCGAGAATGCTCTCGTGGTGTTTCTAAGCAACGCAGTTTTCGTGACAGCAGGCTGAAAGTTTTTTTCGTACTTCCGGGCCTAAAGTGACAACTTCACTCCCTTGTGACAGGTACTAAAGTGTCACATTTAATCCCTCCGGGATTAAATATTGACGAAACTCCCGGAACGATTAAATCACAAACAAACGAATTTAAGGGATATTTTATTGAAAAATATAATTAATTAGAATGGTAATTAACGTTAATATTCAAATTAATATTGTGACAGTTCGTCATATTGACCAGTCTTTCCTGCATCGTACTGCTGCTCGTATAGTTTTCTAGATTTCGGTGGTAACAATTCTTCACCTACTTCGGCTGCTCTTTTATCAATATCAGATACACCTTCTTCACTCATGATACGAATAATTATCAATAACAATGTTTCTTTACAATGACACTAGTAATGACAATGTTTCTAAATTATAACTGTCACAACGCAATGTTACTATGGTAACTTATTTTAAAGACAGTTTATTAAATGAGTTGAAGAGAGAAAAAACTGATTGAAATTATTGAAATAATTAATAAAATCATACCGGAAGTACGAAAAGTATCGTATATACCTTGCGACTGAAGTACATTTAATCCTTCAGGTAAATTATGGCCCTCCCTGCAGTCGGGCCATAAACTTTACCTTCAGGATTAAATGTACTACTTCAGTCCCGCGGTATATAATGTACTATTACAAAAATTCTGCATTTTGTAGAGATATAATTACCCACTGAAAAGTCTTGGAGAAATAAAAAAGAAACTGAAGTTTCAATATGTTTCATCTTGAGTGTTTTCAAAATTGAATTTTCTTCAAAGAAGGCGGCATTGAATAAAAAAAATGCGAAACATTTTCACAGTATTGGCGAATGAACACAGTTCAGTAGTACTAAGTTCGATGAATAATAAAAAAATACATAAAACGGTTTTACCCCTTTTGGGACTTTATATCCAGCAAGGATAGTATCCGATTGCAGACTTCTACCGTTTCCAATGATCACAGGATACATCCTGAAAAACAAAAATAATGATGATAATTCAAGATTGCCCTGAGGTTAAAACAGCATTGAATTTTTTGCTGACTTAGAACGCATAGATATTTCTAGAAATCAATAGAAACTTTCAATTCAAATCATTCATTTACATTTTGGCCAATCAAAACATTCGCAAAGTGGAAATTTTCTACCTGCGGAAAATCTAGGTATTGTTTTTAAAGTCTGATAGAAAATTTTTTATTTGACTTCTGTCATAAATTTGCATAAAAAGTAAAACTGAATCAAATATAGTTCAGTAGGTACGGTTGCGGCCAAAAAAAAGGGACAGTTGTCTATTTTTGCGATTATTCCACCTTTCGTCACTGCATGTATATGCGGCATGATTACTTCCTAATTTGGAATTGTTTGATAGATGTCAAATATTCAATGTTGCCATGTGACATAATCATAACACAAATTCAAGTAGCTAGAAATAAACAAAAATCTGCTATAAGTGTTATCCCATTTTTTATTGGCCGCAACTGTACACTTCCCGACAAATAAAAGTAGGACACTTGATGCTTAGAATGGTTCATTACTAGTAATTTGTATTGAGAAGAACAATTATTCTAAGCATCAAGTGTCATACTCTTATTTGTCGGAAAAGTGTAACCACATCGTCATTCGACGAAGTGTTTTCATGATTGTAACTTCAAAAAAATAATCATATATTATAGCACCTAGGTATAAATTTAATCAATTGAACTATATCAAAGTATTTTGAATATCATTTTGCTTAGAAAACATCTAGTTGAATTATCTTATCGTGCATGTATCTATTTGCCAAAAAGCATGCAAAAATATTATTAGAGTTTTGATTCATTTAAATTTATATTTTACTTATAGGAAATTTGCGAAAGACTGGATTTTCAAAAATCCATTTTGAATCAACAAAGTTTTTATGTTTACGCATCTCAAAAAGGAATTTGAGAAGCGTTTATAGCAAAGTTTGTATGTTTACGCATCCCAAAAAGGCATTGAATGCATTGAAGAAGTCTTTTAAGTATTCCACAAATGTATTGAAGAAGCGTTAATAACAAATTTTGCATGTTTACGCGTCCCAACAATGCATTAATAAAGCGTTTATGATAAATTTTGCATGTTTACCCATGCCAACAATGCATTGAATAAGCCTTTATAGCAAAGTTTGCATGTTTATCTATTAACTGAAGAAGCATTCTTATCAAAGATTGCATGTTTACGTATCCCAACAATGCATAGAAGAAGCGTTTATAACAAAGTTTGCATGTTTACGCATCTCAATGATGCATTGAAGAAGCCTTTACTTTTTACAGCAAAGTTGGCGTGTTTATGCATCCAAACAATTCGTTGAAAAAAACGTTTATAATAAATTTTGCATGTTTACTCATGCCAACAATGCATTGAAGAATCCTTTATGGCAAAGTTTGCATGTTTACCAATTAACTAAAGAAGCATTCTTGGCAAAATTTCCATGTTTACGCATCCCAAAAATGCGTTGAAGAAGCCTTTATAGCAAAGTTTGCATGTTTAAGCATTCCAAAAATTCATTGAAGAAGTCTTTATAGCAAAGTTTGCAAGTTTAAGCACCCCAAAAATGCTTGAAGATGCACACATTTTAATTTCTGACATATTTTCGGCGCCTCGTGTGGAAATATTTGTATCAAAATTATAAGAAAGAAAAGAAAGATAGAAATTTATTTATTTATCTGAGAGCTAACATACAAATAAGTACTAGTACTAATATATCACTAAAACTAATTTGGAAAGTTAAACAATAAAAATTTCAACCGTCACAAATTTACAAACAACGATCACTACAAAAAACATGGTGAATACATGTATACAGTGCGGCTTTTTTTAGCCCCCCCCCCCCATGTTAACTTCTGAACGGTTCGACGTAGAAACATGAATAAAAAACCGTTTGGAGGGTTTCACCGATACTACTTTTTGAAATAAAAAATATGGTGATTGTTCGACAGTGGGCGCGGGGGGGCACATCATCAAACATTTTAAATGGCATGGGGGTCAAGTGTCACATCGTTGAAAAGAGAATTCAATTCTCTTTACAACCATCTAATTTTTTTTTTATTTAGTTGAATTTTTTTTCACAATCCAAATTCGAAATATCAAAAATAAATGCGGATCTGAAAACTACTCTTACCTCGATAAATTTGAACGGTTGGATGTGAAACAATGAAACCAAAAATATTTTTTCACAATCAAAATTCGAAATATCAAAAATAAATGCGGATCTGAAAACTACTCTTACCTCGATAAACTTGAACGGTTGGATGTGAAACAATGAAACCAAAAATATTTTGAAGGGTATTACCGATACTACTCTTTGAGAGAAGAAACATTGAAATTACTCGACAGATCAACTTGAAAATTTCGAAAGGCATATAAATCGATATTGAGAAAAAATTTCTCAACAAAATTTGAAAATATTCAGATGGTTGTGAAGAGAATTGAATTCTCTTTTCAACGATGTGACACTTGACCCCCCATGCCATTTAAAATTTTTGAGTTGATGTGCCCCCCCGCGCCCCTTTCGAGCAATCACCATATTTTTTATTTCAAAAAGTAGTATCGGTAAAACCCTCCAAACGGTTTTTATTCATGTTTCTACGTCGAACCGTTCAAAAGTTAAAAGGGGGGGGCTAAAAAAAGCCGCACTGTATATAAATATAAATAGATATTCCACAAAAAAGTTTTATCACATTTCGTAATGCTAACTAATTTAAAGAATGCTCTTTCAATCGCTTAATAAATATGTCAATGTTTCCAGACGTTTTAATCGCTTCAGGTAAGTTATTATATTCGCTCATGCCTTCATCATATATATTTCGTTTAGTTTTCATCAATGAGGTAGGAAATATTTGGACGTGATTTCTTTGTCTGGTATTGTAACGGTGAATATCTTTCCTGAACCGAACATTCTCACTTAAATAAGTCGGAAGCAAATTATTTAGAATCTTATACAGGGTGTCAATTTGAAAACTTCCCACCCTTAATATCTTCCTTCCAGTAAACAATATGAGTAATCGAAAAAACAGGTCAATTTTATTGTCAAGGGGGACACTTTCACGGACTATTTATAGCCCTCGTGGTTCAACCCCCTAGGAGGGGTAGATGTTACCCTTAGAATTTTAAATGGGAAGGGGGGTCAAGTGGCACATCATTTTGATGGGCGTTCAATTCTTGTTCCAATGGTACCCTGACTTGTTACTTTGTGATGAGCATTTTCCGAAAAATTGCGTTCTAAACTAACAGAAGTAATTATTAGAACGCCTATACTGAGATGCATTATTGTATTGACTCCCTTTAATAAAAATGGTTAGAAGAGTAGGTGGCACCGCTCCAACCCTTGAATGACAGGAATACATTTATTACGCATGGGATTTTTTATTTGGTGGTTATTTTCCTTCTACACAATAAAATTTAATTTGCGAGAAAGACATTTCCAACATAAAATCTACTTACGCTTATCTTATTAGCTCTTCGAAATGTTGTCCATTTTGCTCTAAACAGTAATACAGTCTGTTTTCGAACTCCCCTCTAACATTACGGAAAACTTCACTAGGAATTGACCGGCATGCTGCTGTAATTCGTCTTTTAAGTTCGTCAATATCAGAAGGTTGTGTTTTATAAACAACGGATTTAAGATGCTCCCAAAGAAAGAAATCTATGGGTGTTAAATCCGGTGATCTCGGAGGCCATTCAACTGCTCCCCTTCTGCCAATCCATCTACCCGGAAATCTCTCGTTTAACCACTGTCGGACGGGAAGAAAATAATGAGGTGGAGCACCGTCCTGCTGGAAATGTAAAAGATCCTCCTGCAAAAGTTCATTACCTTCTGCATCAATTTGAGTTTCTAGCTCGTGAGTTATAAGAGGATCGATAGTCTCTTCAAGCATATCAAGGTACAGATTGCCAGTCAAGTTTTCTTCCAGAAATAATGGACCAAGAATGGCATTTCCAAGAATACCAGCCCAAACATTAACATTGCCATTCAGAAAAAATGAACACTCATCGCTGAAACAGATGTTTAACAGAAGATTAGGGATGGTATTGACTCGATGAGACATGATTTCACAAAACTCTATTCTTCTATCATAATCATCCTCGTGGAGCTCTTGAAGAATCTGCATTTTATATGGATGAAATTTATGCATTTTCAATGCTTTTCTTATAGTCTCGCGTGACATTCCCGTCTGTTCTGATACTGATCGTAAGGAGCTCGTGGGCTCTGCAGCAAATGTTCCCAAAACTTCAATTTGAGCTGCTTCATTTAGTACTCTGGGGTTATTTCTTTTTTTATTTGTCACTGAACCAGTTTCGTAAAACTTATTCACCAAATCAAGCACATACCGGTGACTTACATTACAATTTGGATGTCTTTCGTGCGCACTTTCCAACTTCGCCATAAATTACAATCATTTTAATTCTGTCTTGAAGAATGTAAACCATTTTTACACTTTTATACACTTATTAAAGTAATTCCTAAACAGCCCAACAGGTACAACGGTATTCACAATACTACCACATAGTTCAAATTTGCTAACCAATTTTTTGCCGGAAAACAGAAACTTTTTACAGCTGAAGTAGCAAAAAAGGAAGGCTATCTGTACAATTTCTGCGATGACACTTAAAAATTCAGCATTTAATAAACACAACTTCACTACCATCTACGTTTTACTATTAGACTACTTTTTTATGTAAAGTGTTTGGAGCTAATGGCTAATGTTACCCCTAATAAAGGGTTGGTACGGTACCACCTAATATTCTAACCAGTTCTGGCCAAACCATGCATCTCAGTATAGGCGTTCTAATAATTACTTCTGTTAGTTTAGAACGCAATTTTTCGGAAAATGCTCATCACAAAATAATAAGTCAGGGTACCATTGGAACAAGAATTGAACGCCCATCAAAATGATGTGCCACTTGACCCCCCTTCCCATTTAAAATTCTAAGGGTAACATCTACCCCTCCTAGGGGGTTGAACCACGAGGGCTACAAATAGTCCTTGAAAGTGTCCCCCTTGACAATAAAATTGACCTGTTTTTTCGATTACTCATATTGTTTACTGGAAGGAAGATATTAAGGGTGGGAAGTTTTCAAATTGACACCCTGTATATAAAAACTAACGTACGAAATTGAATGTATTCTTTGACTGGAAGCCAATGTAATGTCATTTGCATTGATAAAATGCTAGTATATTTAGAACTCCTCAGAATAAATCCCATACAGCGATTTTGTAAAATTTGAAGTTTTTTTACATCTGTACTATTACACACGTATAAAATTGTTGCGCAATAATCAAAATGTGGTTTTATAATTGAGTTATATATATAACTTTCCTAGCATATAAGGTTCCTACTAACACGATATGCAAAACCAATCTTTTTTTATATCTTTTTACAAACATATTCAACGTGTGGTGAAAATGACAATTTCTGATCGAGAATGATTCCCAAGTATTTAGTATATTCTAGTTTTTTTAATATTACACCTTCAAATTCTACAGTAGTTTTATGTTGCTCTATGAAATATTTATTTTTCCCCATTATCATATAAGTTGATTTATTTGGATTCACAAGCAGTTTGTTCATTTTCATCCAATTTTCAATTTTCAATAAAACTGTGTTTAATTTTTCAATGACAATATCAATACATGTACCGGACACATATATTATTGTATCGTCAGCAAAAAGGTGTATTTTGCAGTCCCCCAATTCAACTAAAAAAATATCATTTACGAACATTATGAAGAGCAGAGGCCCCAATACACTACCTTGAGGTATTATATCGAAAATGGAATGCTTACTGATTAGAATCAATAGTAGGTCATTCAAACGAAGAGAAATCAATGTTTATTTTTCATTAACTGCTACCATGAATTGTAAGAATTTTAGTGATAAACGGCAAAACGAAAACCAATATATAGGACAAAAATTTAACCGCGGTTAGAGATCTTGGTGTTCGATCACTTATATAAACAGAATGGAATAATGGTGGTGTCTGATGGTTGATCTAATTCATAATGAGAAAATAATCTATAGAATACGAAAAGATCGATGATGTTTAAAATAATTTTCCAGATCTTTATAAAACTTGTTATCATTTGGACATAACCACTCGTGCCCATATGGTTGTCGAGCCTATTACCTGGCAACAATTTTTCGAAAATCTGTCAAATTCTTTTCAAATTACTCTCACTCTCTTCCAATTGATAATTTGGGTGTTAAAAATAAATAAATAGAAATAAATAAAAAACAAATGAATCATTTCTGACTCGAATGTTTTTTAGTAGTCGATACAGGCCTGTGATCTTCCATAGAAATTCAATAACCGCTTGATATATACGACGAAATTTAAAACTGACAAATTTTTGGATGAATTTTCTTCGAAATATAGATGAACATCGACAAATTGAATAAGAAAAACAATATTTACCGTAGAGTTTCCTTGATGCAAGCTTTGAGATAAGGCATGTTGTCTTGCGTGGTTACCTCCACTTTAGAATCTGGATCAGGAAGGACGCTTTGTAATTCTTGAAACAGCCTCTGCTGCTTTTCTGGATTTTTGGTTAGCTGGTATATAGTTGAAGCTGCAGCTATGGACGTCTGATTCAGAATTCGATGAGTATTTTCATAATTAAGAGTATTAAGGAAGATGAGACAACTAGAAATCAACCATGAATATGGTTGTAAAGAGTGTGTCGATTTGAAAAAGTACCACCTCGAATATTTCAGTCTCTATAGAAAATCTAAAAATATGCAAAAACACGTCAACTCCGTTTTCAGACTATAGACTGGTTTTCAAGAATAAAATAGAATAGCCTTTATATACCATGAAAATACAATAATATTTTAAGGTTTTGTCAAGAATACACGGATAACACAAAATAAACAAATGAGATTTAGACAATTACAGTATATTATTATAGTTTTTAAGTAAAAGTTTTTCACTACACCGTTTGACTAGAATGATCATAATTGTAATTATAGTCTTTTTATGGATTGTAACTTCGAAATAATTTTTATTTGGTGTTGAAGTCAAATTCTATAAGTTGATGACTTTTTTTTTTGAAAAATTCAAATGAAGATTTTTAAATTTGTTTAGTACTTTTTAAATGTTACTGTGTATTTTCGATTTATTTTGACTGTTTTGTGACATTTTTATCTATTCTAGTATAATTTTACTCTCAATTTTTTTTAAATCGACATTTTTCTCTTTTTATTTGTACTTCTACGCCTGTGGCTATACAGATCAATCTGTGTAAATAAAGATATTATTATAATTATTATTATTAGTGCTCTCGGGCAAATTTGTGAAGGGGTGTCAAGTCTAATTTGATATCATAACTTACTGTATCCACACCAACAAGCAGGAGATCTAAAGCAAGAACCGCAGCTAGTTTTGGATTGCCAGTTTTGAGCAGTATCCTTTCCACTATGGAAATGTCCTCTTCTTTCACGTTGTCGTAGTTTTTGCCTTCCATCTGTTCCATTGACTGATTGATGTATTTTAAACACAATCTGTAGAAAACAACGTAGATTATGGTAAGATGATATCAAAATATGCTTTATACCTCCGAACCATTATCGAAAAATAAAATTGAAAATAATTATAATGGTGATAGTATACTGGTTGACTTTTTAATTTTTTAATTGATATGGCCGTTAGTTGATGAAAAATGGAGGTACCACAAGGATCAATTTTAGGACCAGTGCTTTTTACAATTTATACGAATCACCTTGATAGCTTGGTGATAGCTTGGCTTGATATTGGTGATAATCATCATACTGCACATGTAGATGATTTTTCTTTCGTTAACTCGGCAGCAGATGACATTACACTTGAGAGCAAAGTGTACTGAATGAATGACCAGTGTTTCAGATTTATTCAACGATAACTGTTAATTTTTTGACACACAGAAGGCAGAATCTATTAGAATCCACACTAGTAAAAAATGTGTAGATGATTTGAACTTTACTATTAATAAGAATCTAATGCAAAATAGTCACAGCTCTGTAAGATTCCTTAGATGAAAACATGGCTTGGAGAGATCACTGTGAAAAATTGACATAGAAGTTATCTTCCTTGAAATTTATTTTCATACATTTAAGAAATGTATTAGAAATAAATCAACTTATTAATTTGGATTAGGCACAAGTGAAGTCTAAATTACGTTATCGCATTTGTTTCTGGGGTAATGCTACAGCTATCAGATGTATAGCAAAAGTTTCGAAAATGTCGTCATTTAGATACACTACAAAACCATGTACAATGGTAAATAAATAAATACTACCCAACAAGACAAGCCATTCTAACTAACTAACTTAGTATTCTTAAGTGATATAGGTATGAGTTGATTGAATGTGAGTTGCTGATCAAAATAGACACCTAACTCCTTATTGTATTGTCTTTACGGCTGAATGTTAAAACTTTACATTCAGATATGTTCAAATTCAAGCAATTTTCAAGACACCATGTGTGTAAAATATTAATTTGCAATATCATACAGTCATCTTAACTGGTTATAGTAGAGTATAATTTCAAATCATCTGCAAACATCAACCTATCGCACTCCAATAGGTTGCACAAGTCATTAATGAATATTAAGAATGATAAAGGACCAATATTGGACCCTTGAGGTACTCCACAAGTTGCAAAATAGATATTTGAATAAAAACCATTGATGAATGTGAAGACAGATTCACGAGGACGTTGATTGCCAATAACCTGAAGGTCACAACTCATTGTAAACTATCAAGCATGTTATATAATCACAGCAAAAACACTATAATATAGACCTATTAATTATTGCAGTCTCATTTTCAATTTAGAGTTCAAGTTCACTATCGCGCCTTTCACCATAAAAGAAACTGAAAGTTTGGACCCGAAGTGTGTCAACACTTCATGGTATTGGAGCTGAAGTTTCTGGGTCAAAAAACTGATGTAAAGTTGTAGACGATTTGGATTAATTTTTCCTCTTTCGTAAGGTCCTTATTAAGTGAACTAGTGGAAGTGTGTTTTGATTCACATCTACAGACTTTGACCTTAATACAATAAATAAATATATATATATATATATATATATATATATATATATATATATATAGGGTGAGTCAACAAGATTCCCGTGGTCGATTACTCCGTTGTGAATCACTATTTCGATTTCTTATATTTTTTTTTTGCAAAACGGACCA
Source organism: Chrysolina oricalcia (assembly GCA_944452925.2). Taxonomy (NCBI): domain Eukaryota; kingdom Metazoa; phylum Arthropoda; class Insecta; order Coleoptera; family Chrysomelidae; genus Chrysolina; species Chrysolina oricalcia. Next base: position 3,486,946 of record OX101817.2, read on the forward strand.
TTTAAGACTATCTTCCAAAATTATTCAAATTCATACAGGGTGCATCATTGAAGCGTGGCTGACCAAAGTTGGTCTTTTTCAAATGAAACACCCAGTATATTTTCATATATTCCGATCCGCTGTTTCATTGGCTGCTCATCGATTTTTTCAATTTTGGATTCCGTTGGGGCGTTGCCGAATTATCTAAAAAATATCTATTTTGGAGACTTCTTTTTGAAAAATCTCCTATTTCACGTTTCGAAATATTTAGTGGAGATAATTCGGGAATCGATAGTCGAAATGGTGAAGTTAATTGTGAATATGGTGAATATTGTATAAATTATACAGGATGTTCGGTACAACAATATAAACTTGGCAATTTTCAAACATCAATATTTTGATTTTTTCAAAAGTATTTTTTTTTAACTTCAACGCCCTGTATCTCAGAAACGAAGCAACTCCGGACATATGTTCATGTAAACTTTTTTTCTTAAAACGACCTAACGAATCACTCTATACCGTAGTTAGGAAACACCCTGTATATATAGGTACAGAGGCTTCTGAAGATGATACTTTGTTGGCGAAACGCGCGTCGAGTGTAATTTTGACGTAGTGTTGGTGTTTTGATACTTTCTAATTTTTGAATTGTATTCACAATGAAGGTTCTAAATATTCATTTATTCGCTCTATAAGAGTTGATAATCGTGTTGTAACACTCACGTTCTGAAATCTTCCAGTGCTCCTATATATTTTCTGAAAGCTTTATTTTTGTACACTCTCCACACGGGAAATTTCAATTCCACTTCAGCAACGTTCCAGAAAAATGTATTTATGGAGTCTATGATTCTTTGGGATTCGGAGTCTTTCGATAAAGTTGGTTCTAGGCAACCCAGTCTGGTATTGAGAGAAACCCTTGCCACAGCTGGAAAAAAAAATTAATGATATTCATTGTTAGGTATAAAGCAGACTGATATATACTTACATTCTAAAGCCCATTTGTAGATCTCTGATAAAAAATGTTCAGGCAGTTCCCTATTATTATCCAGCATATTTTCCATTCTGAAAAAAATGTATTTTTGAAATGGTTGCAATACAGAATGAAAAAAATTTGGGTATAAAACTTTCAGATAAACAGATAATAATAAAATTTATTGAATCCTTTACGATCATAGAAATGATATAAGATACGTCAGACAACAAATACATACATACGCACAGTCTAGAGTTATACATAAAAATATAACAGTTCCACAAAATAAATATAAAAATTTATCATTGATTGAAATACTCATTTAGACTATAAAAACAACCGTTAATCAATAATTCTTTGAGTATTGTTTTAAAAAGATACTCTTTGTCTATATATTTTGAATCATCAGGTAAGTGATTATGAAATTTTCCTCCATTCCAAGAATGAGAATTTTCACAGAGACAAGTTGAATGTTTCTGAAGCCGTATTAATTCTCCTAGTAGGATATAAATGAAAGTCACAATTTCAATTGTAATTCTGTATTTGTCATTTTGCTAGGTACGCACATGACTTTATTCCCAATAAAATATTTTGTTAAGTTTTGTGGAGCAACCCCAAACGACAATATTATAAGAAATATTGGAATATATAGAACAGCAAAGTAAACGTTTAAAAGTTGGGATTATTGAAATTGTACCTCAATTGTCTGATTGCATAGTACCCACTGTTAACTTTCTTTCAAACATGGTTTATACCTGACTCCCAGGTCATGTAACCATCGATTTAAGTACCGAGAAATTTGGTGTTATCTGATCAATCATTTCATCAGCTACTCTAACATCGAAATTGTCAATTTTGCTATTTCTACTGGAACAAAACTGCAGCAGAACAGTTTTCTTCACATTCACCATCTGTGAATTTTTACAACACCAAGTCGTTCAATTTTTCAATAGGCATTCTCTGCATACGAAACTATATTATCTGTGCTTATAATATTAGGCATATCGTTGATAAATAGAAGAAAGGTGACGGGGCCCAGTATAGAACCTTGAGGAGCCCCGAGATCAATGTCACACTGCTGCGACTGACTCAAATTTAATATGCATCTTTCTCAGAGTCAGATATGATCTGAGTCATGAAAAAAGTCAAGTGAGTACAGTTTTAGCATATAATATGGGTGTCAATATTTCCGAATGCCTTCGATGAGTCAAAGAAAAGTGCACCCACATACCTTTCTCTATGAAGTGAGACATAGACACACCGGAAAAAATAGTAAAATGCACTCTCCGTTGAAAAAAACCATGCAGAAACTTAGAATGTTATATCAAATTGATCTAGGATCGCGAGCATTTTTAAATAAACGGAACTTTCGATTATTTTATATAAAACAAGTTGGAACAGACCGGTAATTTTCGATAAGCGTTGAGTCACCTTTTTTCAAAATCTAACTTTTAGTTTGTCTGTATCAAAAATGTTAATGGTTCGCAAATTGAAATAATAATTTTTGTTGAAATGCAATCTACTCCAACAGTGTTTGTGTTCTTAAGGTTAGAAATAATTTTGAGTACGTCACTCGAATGCACTGGAGTGAAATAAAAAGTATGATCTACATACATTCAAAGTGGTGTGAAGTAAATAATACAGTCACATAAACCTCCATATCTCTATAGGACCATGACATTCCGCATTTATGTTCACCATCTCAATGTCCGTTTCAAGTCAAGACCACCTCTACATAAAACAGCTCAATTTCGATCGTCTTTCTCTTAAGATAACTTGGCTGTACAACACGGTTCCCGATGGAGTGAAGACCTTAACAATTCATTCATTTAAAAAAAAGTTCAATGAAGAAATGATCTTTAACTATTTTTTTTATATATTCACACTTTTTTTCATATTCCTAATTTCTGAGTCGAACAATGAGATGGTTTTTCATCGTTATATATTTATATTCTATTTTTTACTTGTGTTTATAGGAAGCACACAGTGAAATTTTGTCTTAAATTCTATTAATTTTCATGTATACGGTTGAGTGTAAGAGTGTACTAACCTGTCCTAGACGAGTAAGCGCTAACTATGCCTTTTGATAGTTTTTGTAACCTGTACAACTATCAATAAAAGCAATTTATTATTATTATTATTATAAGTATTGACTCAAAGTGTGCCTTGATTGTGTCCTTCGCAATGGTAGAAAAATATGGGCCAAAGCGTCGACAATTTCATTTTAAACATTTATAATTTTGTTGTCTAGTAATACGTTTGGTTTGCCTCTTCCGGTTTTTATTTTTACTATGTTCCAATTTTTTTTTCAGCTTTTAATGTTGGCTCATGTTTGCAAGAGCACCCTGATTAAACGCATACTTTGGTTGCTGTATATTTTCCTATAGATTTTCTTTGAGTCATCATAATTTTTTTTGAATTAAATATCATTTGCATTTCTTATTATCCAAAAAAGATTTTTTGAATTGTTTCTGGCATCTTCAGAAACCCACAGGTTTTTTCTGAGCAGAGCTTCGTGATTAACAGTTGTTTTTTATAGTAGGGCAGATCAGTTTTATCCAATACGTAAGCACATTAAACAATCGGGACATTTTCATTGACCAGTGGAGGTTTTCATTTGAAAGGCAGTCTTGGAGTCTAGCTAGATTATCTGTACATGTGTCTATGAAACTTATTTTTTCGGCAACCATCCGAGAAGTGTTCACTTCCCGGACACTTTTTCTTCGGAAAGTGCTCGAATTTTAATACAAATATTAATATAAATTAGAATGTTTCTGTTGGTACCTATCTTCTGTTCGAATTTCAATATATAACACAAATAAGAACTGAAATGTTCGAAATATTCAAATTTGGAATCGTTTCATCCGGTTAACAGATGGGTGAAAGTCGACCTCTCTCCGTCTCTTAGACTAAATGCGTCTCATTGATTTGTTATTCTACATGGTTGCCGAAAAAATAGTGTACGCAACACGTCCGAAAACAGTTTTTTTGGGCTCGTAGACTTCCAGGACTCGCTGACGCTCGTCCTAGAATTTGGTCTACTCGTCCAAAAAAACAGTATTTTCCGGACATGTTACGTAAATTACTATTTCGTGCAATCGCACGCGAAGTCAGTATTTCGCGTTCTCAGCACAGTCCGCGAAATTTAATTTCGCGGCCGTTACCCATAGCAACGGCCGCGAAACCAAACGTCACTTTCAAAAATGTTTTCAGACATCGTCTTAACATTCTGTTTGTCACACCAATCTTTAAACTCGCCGTAACATTTTTCGTACTGCCGTTTAGATTTTTCGGGTATTACAACGGAAAGCGCCGAATTTACAACGCTTTTGAGTTCAGGAGGAGTGGAAGGTACTGAAATATCGCTATCATTATCAGACATTTTGCGTTTTGACAAGAACTGTCAAAATATTTTGTATATATTGAAACATATCATTTCCATAGCACACGGTGATATTGTTAAATAAATTGAACTGCTGTTGATTTTAGAGCAATAATATATTTATTTACAACCATCTATTTTAATAATTTTTCTTGCTGCCGACACTGTAAATAGTCCATACATGCTTAGCAACAAAACAGGTAAATGGCCTATATCATTCGTTTACTAATTCATCTTGACAACGGAATGTAAATAGTGTCATTTACATGCCTAGGGTAATAATGACTTTGCCTTTGACAAGTAATACCTTCAGCTTCATTCATATCAATTTTTAGGTTATGAGACCTTTTGAATATTATTGTTGTCTGCTTATTCGGTAACTTAGTTACACGCACAAGCAACTTAGAATGAAATAGCGAACGAATAATCATGAAGGAAGGGTAAGAAAACAAACTTCCATTCAGGCAAATTTTGAGAAATGTCAACAAGCAGCGGGAAAAACGTAATAAGTAACACGGAATGTATCGACTGTTATCATCCTCGGCAAGCGACAAGCCTCGGCTTTGCCTCGGCTCGTACTCGCTCACCTCGAATGTTAACACGTCTTTACATTCCTTGTTACTTAAATAACTATTAACGATTGCACGAAAAATAGTATGTATGCCATGGCCGCGAAATTTTTTAACGACCTCAAGATTATCTTGCCTCGGCCGCAAGCGGCCTCGGCGATAACTGTTCTTTCGGTACGTTAAAAAGGTATTTCGCGGCCTTAGCATACAAATAACTATTTCCGTGCGCTGGTGTCATTATAGCTGCCTATTTACATGTCAAAATTAAATAATATGTTATTGACAGTTCTCTAGAAATCGCAAATTGTTTCAATATTTCCTTGCCAACAGGGTAAATAACGCTTGTTTTGTGTCAATTTCTGGATATTTTTGTACCATAAATATTGCAATTAATAATACATGTTTTTGTTCCTTCATCATTAAAAGTAAATGTTTCTTAACAATGTGTGATTTTCAGGTAGATATAATGAAAAATATCGTTATTGTCCATAAATGCTTTTTCCGTGCTTGCACGACTTCCCGTGTTCGGCTTTGCCTCCCACGGGAACATGTCGTGCACGCACGAAAAAAGCCTATTTTCTGAACTCGTAATGGAATATACTACTTTTGTCGAATATCTTTTTTTTTTCTACCGAAAGGTCATTCAATTCAAATGAAAGGCACAAATGGTCGGCGAGGTTAACATTAATAGTTATTTAATCAACTAGTGTGTAGTAATGGAGGCGATTAATGATTTTGATATTTTAACACGTGAGCGAAGCGAACGCGTTAATTTTCGAGATCATTATTCGCATTTTAATATAAGACTTGATTACGATATTTTTTCGTCTATCTCACTCTTGTTGAAATAAAGGAATTCTATTTTTTTTTCTGGCAATAAAGTTAAAGATGCAACTTAATTTTATCATATTCATTTTATCGCCCATAACATGTTGCCTATTCAAAAATCATAAATCCATAAAAAAATCGCCAATTAATGACAAATCGACCATTAATAGGGGTCATTAATGGACGATTTCTCGAAATCATCCATTAATAGGGGTCATTAATAGTAGATTTAATTTGAACTGAAGAACATTAAACAAACATGTAAATAGGAGGTAGTCGGAAATGATATTGTCGAGATAGACAATTTAAAAATATTTGTTAATAAATAATCTTTGAGATCTTCTTCAATATGTCAGTTTTTGCTAGTAGGTAAACGTCAATGAAATATGTCATCATAAATATGTGTTTTCAGTAAATTAACTTTATTTTCAATGGTGCTGTTAAATGGATAGAAGGCTGCGTAAATAATTGAATAATTTAATTCACATGTCATATCAGAGAATTAGATATAATGTAATTCCAGGCAATGTGTGGACATTCTCAACAGAAACAAGGCCATAATTGGGATTGGTACATTGGTGTTAATTAGATGTTTTCAGTTCGAACAATTGTTTCGAAAAAAGCGTGTTAAAAGATATCATATCTTGCAAAAAGTAAGGTTGGATAACTTTACAAGTGATACAAAAGTGGATAGCTAGGCCTTGGTAGAAAATAAACTGATCCTTGCCTTCGCTGATGTTTCGCTCTGTATAGGTATCCATACAGAGTGGTCCAACGAAAAGTAAGCACCCAGCTTTTCTGCTTTTTTTGGAATTTAAAGCAAAAATGTTCGAACACGTGAAGTCTGCTTTTGAGGAGGACACATTTTAGACATATTTTTCAACCTGTTGAAATTTACTTGAACAGTTAAGTTAATGCGAAAACGGCTTTAAGAACATTAACCCGAAAATTTCACTCATGTGTTAATTATCATCGGTAAATTTAAAGCAAGGAAGGTATTATCCCTTGTGGTTCCCAATCAATGTGAGTACGTATCATTGTACATATTGTGGCAAAGCTGCAGGCGATGCCGGACCTGAACGCTCACGCAGACAGCGAGTGAGCGCATATGACTTTCGAGGCGCTATGCACCGAGAACAGTCGAAGAATGTTCCTAAGGCTTACTAGAAATATCAAAAGCGTTCGGCGAAATGAACTGTGTATACAAAAAGAACCACGCAGCAGAGTTGGACAGTTAGTGAAGGAGAAGTCGAACATAAATAGTCCAGTGATTGTGATATAAATTAAAGTATTGTGTTGAAATTGTTGAATCATTGTATTTCGTCAAATAAATTATTTTTAAAATAAATTAGACTTTAAATATACTACAATATTGAAAAATAGTATGTTTTTAGAAGTAATAGTTTGGAAGGTAAGGCAGAAAAAATAAAAGGGGTCTACTAAAACTACCAAAAAATCAAAAGTATTGAAATACGTATAATGTGGTTTTGGACGTTCAGACGAAGTTTGGAATTTCTTTCAACAGTGTAACAAGTCCGAGCCATATCACGTTTTTCTGAATTGGAAAACACCATGTTTTGATCTCTCAAATTATTTAAACTACACTCAGGTGCATAAAAAACCACAGGGTGTTTTAAACTTAGATGACAACAACAAAACTTTGTTTTCCCTCGTATAATGTGTACAATTTGGACTGTATTGAAAAATATGTTTAATTAGAATTATTCTATGATAAATTTGCTTTCATTTGGCGAAAAAATTATCAAAAGAGGACTGAAAATAAAAAAGTTATTCAAGATAAAAATTTGTTACCATTTCAATGTGGCCGTTCTTTATGCATCTGAGTGTATTTAACTGTCATACTTTGACAAGCGAGTGTGACTTTTTATCTTTGAATATCAAGTCGGCCTTTTCCATTTTCTGGTAATATTTAATGCCCTACATCTCGAAAAGTAGTCATTGGATCGTGTTGGGCCAATGGACACTTTTAAAAAGGAGACCAAATGCTAAAACTTCAAGAAATTTAACAGGAGGCCATTTTCCATAAGATAAGTGCGGGGCCCTTTAGGCCGAAAAAGATCAACTTTACGGACTTGGAACACAAATAACTATTAGTGTGTCGTTCCTTTTATATATTCTATTACGAAAGTTAAATATGTTCTTTTAGCCGTGTGTACTCCAAATAACACAGTGCGAAGGTAACCTTTTAACATGTGGGCAAAAAGTAAAAGTAGTACGACATTGTATGTTTTTTTTGCGAACTAATAAGCTAAAGCCGCCTCTCAATTTAACTGAAATTGATCAAATACCTCGACGAAATCATTCACGCGTGCCCCATATACAATTTTTAACTGCGTTCAAGGTTTCAAACAAGCTTCTATTCACTTTTGTGCAACCTACCGTGGCATTTGCACTGCAATAGCTCTCATTACGTTATTAAGCAATTGTTAATTAATCGAATGCACTGACTTCATTTGTTATTAACCCGCGCCTTTTTTGTTCTTAGGTTTGGTTTTGATTTAGGTTATTGTTTCAGTGTAACGCAATACCTATACCATGCGATTTACTCCAAAACTTACCGATTTAGCAATGTGTGTGAATAGTAATAATAATACTCCATCATAAACACTCGAAGAGTATAATGATAATAAATTTTATTGTTAAAAAAAATTGTTAAAATTGTTAATTCCGTCAACCGATTGCACCCCTACGCGCAACCCTCAGAAGTCTTCGAGAGACTTGTGTGAGCTAGGGAAGACGCAGCCCTTACCTTTTAACGTGTGATGCCATGCACGAGACCGGTGGATCGAACCCACGACCCCACGCATGCGAGGCGAACGCACTACCAGCCGACCACCATAAGTATACAAATATAAATTAATTGTACAGTACACAGATTTTTGTCTTATGGTAAATAAGCAGAATGGCCCAAAAAAGCTCTCAAGGAGCTTGTCTATGGGCAGTTTCGACGCTATGGACAAGATGAGTTGAATCAATCGTGTGTACCTATATTTTATGGAATAGATCGTTTTGAAAATTTACATTAAGTATTCAATAAAAAATCAGCCAACAGAAGTGAACAATGAAAAAAAGGAGATTTATGAACCCACTATTCCATATTTCAAAGAAAAATTTAAAATTAATGGTGAAATTCAAGTGACGGGGATATTTATCGGGGCTAGGGGTACCATTTCAAAAATTTTCGTCAATTTTGCGAAGACTTTCGGAATTCCAATGAAAACAGTTAAATTCATTGGATTAGAGGCACTCAAAGACTCTGTGAAGATATTGAGAAATCATATAAATACCAAATAATTATTTATTTTATAATTTATTATATACAAAATATTTATTTATTTTAAGTTTATTGACTAGTTTACTTAGTTTTACCTTTTTCTTTTTTATTCTATCAACTTATTTTATTGTATTTAGTATTCTTTGTTTTTATGCAGACCACAAGGGTGGTAGGATGTTTATTCGATTAAAATATATATTCGAGTATGATCGATAATAAGGACGCATACATGAGCGTGTGGGAAAAAGCCGATTAGAATTATAAAAACTCTCTTAAAATTCTTGAAAAATGGGACACAAAATAAGTAAAGTAAAAACAATATCTGAATAGAATAGCTGCAAAATCGATATAAATACATAGATTATATAATTTTATGTGCACATAACAAATTAAGATTATGACGAAATCGGGTTCAAAAAACATCAAAATGTGTAGGAGATACTGGTAATGTTAGTTAAACACTATTTTTGTCAAGAGTCAATAAGGTTGTGCAAAGAATTCCTATTCATAGACAAAATGAGTTGATTGATTTCATCGGGCCTGGTATACCATATTCCTCAACCTTGGAACAATGTAAGTGAAGGATAGAAAGGCATAGCCTTTGCGGCTATTATTATTTGCCGTGGCAACGTCGTGGAAGTAGTTGCCAGTAACAATTTGTTTGGGTGGATTTTAGGCAATTGAAAATTTTATCTTATTTCAAAATCAATTTTTTGGAATTGATCGAGATGTGCGCCATTCAAATATTCAGAAAAGTATGTTCTTTGCTCATATCCGATACGGATGCAAAAAAATTGAAAACAAAATTGCCAGAATTGCCTTTGCGAAGGAAGCAAAATTCTTCAATGGACGCGATCTCTTTTTCAATGCAGATAAAACACAAATGATTCCGAATCGGAGACATTTCTCTTTAATTCACACGAATCAGTGAAAATTTTAGAAATTTATCTGGATGAATTTTTGAATTGGAAACCGCGGTGCAAGCAATCGATTTCAAGGTTGCGTTTACTGAAATATATGTTCTCCAATGATAATAAGAAATATGAGCTCTTGAATGTACAGGGTGATTCAAAAGTACTTTGACAAACTTCAAGAGGTGATTCCTCACAAAATTCTAATATGAATTGTCCAAATAAATATATGTCCGGAAACGCTTCGTTTCCAAGATATAGGGCGTTGAAGTATTATTTTTATTTTCGTTTGTTTCAAATAACTTTTGAAATACTGTCACAAAATATGTAATTACCAAAACTACTTACTTAAACGTCAAAATCTATTCCAAAGCATTCTTGTGAAAAATGCAAAATATTGGTAATAACTTCAACATGCATCGATTATCAAATAATTGACTTGAAATTTTCAAGTCCAAATATTTAGAAAACGGTTGCTTAGAGCGACTTTAAACAAGGGTAGCTTTTTTACGTAGATATGATAGAGGAATCGATTTTTTTACTGAAAAATGTGCTAGAAAAAACCTACGATAAACATGATCTTTTTTGTGATATCTTCTTTTTTAGATAAAATAGATATTGTGCAAAAGTCCCTATATGACTTGAAGGAAAAAATACGAAAGTGAAAATTTGCATTTTTATTCAGATAGTTTGTCTTTCAGTCGCAGATGATTCCACATCTGATTTTATGAATAAAATCAACATGTTCAGGACCTTATGACCAATACCCAGGTAGCACATCATATCGGCTGAATCTTGGTTCCATATTGGGCCAATATAGATATATTGTAAATGGAAAATCAATATTGGTGCAATATGGGTGAATATTCAAAAAACAATATTATATTAATAATAATGGTGGAATATTGGTTGAACTAGTTTTGAATGTAGATTATCACACGAAATATTGGGTCAATATTGGTTGAATAGTTTCTACCAATATCGATAATACAATATTGGTTATATATTGTTTTCCACATCTAGAATAAATATTGCAATCCAAATATTCCAGTCATATCGATTATAGGGGAAAAAACTATATTGTTTTCCAAGTTTGTTAGAATATTGGTTGAATATCATTTCTACTTTATTTGACAAATTGTAATAACACACTTTGGGTCAATATTGGTTGAATGGCATTAACCAATATCGATAAAACAATATTGTCTTCACATCGTTTTTAACATCTAGAATAAATATCGCAATCCCAATATTCCCCTAATATCGTTTCTAGGAATAAAAACTATATTGTATCTTCAAGTGTGATTACATATTGGTTGAATATCATTTCTTATTAATTAATATTGGGTCAATATTGGTTCAATAATATTTATCGATATCGTTAAAACAATATTGTCTTCATATTGTTTCCTACATCTAGATTGAGATGAAATTTGAATATTGGCCGAATATTCAATGAAACAGATTGAAATTATATCATGATTAAACCTGAATAAAAATCCGCTAGGTGGCTCTACATATAGAACGTCTTCTAAAACTTATGAGAGTATATTAAATACTTCCCATAACTTGTTTTCAAGACAGCTCACTCAGTGGTTATGGCGATCAAAAGGCAGACTCTGGTGTCATCTTCATCAACTAAAATACATTTAATAATTTACCAAGGTATATTGACATCCACCAATACATCCAAACGATATTGTACCAATATCGATAAATATTGTACCAATATCGATAAATATTTTTAGGCCATTATTGCTTCAACAATATTTCACCAAAACTATTTCTGAAATATTCAAACAATATTTGACCAATATGGCAAAATGTTCAAATTTTACTTCTCGACAATATAACTTTTGAATATTGTGCCAATATTGTCAGAATATTGTATCAGCGATATTGTATCAATATCGCCGAACATTTTGAGGCCAATATTAGTTCAAGAATATTTCGCCAATATTATTCAAGTAATATCGGACCAATATCGCCGAATGTTCACATTTTTTTTCTCGCCAATATTGCATTTCAAATATTTCGCCAATATGTTCACAATATTGTACCAATATTTTACCAATATAGGTGTGCTACTTGGGTACTATGACATACAACTGTGTAATTTTAATTTTTGTACACGATACCAAAGGAATTTCTGCAATTGAAGAGGCAGAGGTTTTTCCTGAAAAATCTAGGTTGGTAACTTAGACAAAACTCCAGTTTAGACAAAAGTTGGAAATCACACAAGAAAAACAGTCTCTAGAGAGCAAGCATCTGGCAACTTGTTTCAATCCAGTACCAAGAAAGGCATAAAACGCAACATTTTTCCATACTTTCACGCAATCCAAACAAACTGAAAATACTAAAAAGTGGGTTATCGCTGCACAACGTTACCTAACGGCACTCATAAAAGTGCAAATTAAATCCAGTTCAATAATTCTTCTCGATATTATATAACACTGAACCTGTTTGTGTACATCCATTAGCAAGATCAACTCTACTTTATACCATATGTTTTCGCAAACAATGTTATATAACAGTCTTGCAGCGATATTTTTTCAGCCGGTCACCAGAACTCAAGTGGGTCAAGTTCATGCGAGTCAGTAGGATGAACCGATGCGTAAGTAAGTGAGTAAACAGCTGAGATTAGCAGGACTATCCGCTGCTTTCGGTTGATATTAGCGATGAGGTCGGTTACCTGGGCGTGAAGTTGTTGTCTGACCTCTGATATTTCAACTGGAACGTTCTCAGTGGAACTTTTACATCAGGGTGCGTTGTGATTTGTTTGCAAGCTCATTACGAAACCTGATGTCACATTCAGAAATTGGTGAAATAGCAGCGGATGGAGTGAATTCTATTTTTGTCAGTACAAGTGTTTCCCAGAATCGATCGGATAGACAATGAAGCCTTGTATATCTTCAATACGAGATAATAATGTTGATAAATGATTTTATTGTCCAGTTTAAAAAGCGAAATAAAAGAAGGCTGTATCTACATGACATATTTTCCATTGGAATGGTTATTAATTATTTAGCCATAAAAATTATCAATATCAGTGACCAATTTTTCAAATATTTTCAGACATTTTCAACTTCTCGATCGAAAGCAACATATCCCAATTCATGGAAATTTGCCAACGTTCTCCCTCTAGCAAAATCAAAAAACCTACAAGAAAGATCTCAGACCAATAAGCCTTCTGCGTACATTATCTAAATCTTTCGAAAAAATATTATATTCACAAATTGATTACTTCTAGATAATCATTCTGGCTTGAAACTTCACATAGCTGCACGACAGCATTGTTAGCAGTGACAGACTGTCATCAACCGATAAAAACTTGCTGACTACCTTGGTCTTGTTAGATTATACACAGGCGTAAGACAGGATAAATCATCGGTTACTGCTGGAAACATTGCATAGCATCACATTTAGTAAAAAATGGTTTGAAGCTATGTAGTTAGCAGGCGACAGTTTGTGAGTCACAAAGAAAAAAGGGCTTCCGCAGGGCTCCATATTGGGACTACTTCTCTTCTCAATTTATGTTTCATCTTTCGTAAAGTATTTTATCTATAGTAAAAGATTTCGAAAATCTTATAACAATTTGAAAATAATTTGGACAACATATCTAAAACTTGCTGGAAATTTGTGAATACTAAATTCAATCGAAAAAGCAAAGATAGAATGAATGATGTGAGCTTATAAGTCACGATGAGTTTAATGACTTTTTGATTAATATTGCGAGTGATATAATAATTAGTAGTAAATCAAATTTTTTCCACTAACTGCGCAATCTTCTAAAGACTATCTCTTTCTTTTTTCAGAAACCGAAGGGGAAGTTTTCGAGGACATTTCTATAATTAATCTTGTCCTGTTATGTGATGAACTAACAAAATAATAAAAATAAACTGTTTCTTTCTTGTAGAACTTTCAACTTGTTTTTTCAATTACTGTGAAATTTTCTCTGGCCAGTTCAAGTAAAATTTTCTAAATTATTATTGATATTCGCTTAAAATGATCTTTCTTTACATAATACGTTACATGAGGGTCAGTTTGACTTTAGATAGAACTATTTCACTGTAGAATCAATCTAAGTACGGATGTCAGACATAGTTCCAGGGCTTTGAGGACAATCAGCACAAAATAGTTACTATGACTGTGTGTCGCACTCTTTTCTTCGTGGAAAATTACAATTTTAAGGCCTGAGAAACCTGCATTGAAATCATTCGAATCATACTGAAAGGATATGAGACAACCCATTTTAACTCTGAAATTAAGTATGTAGGGTCTGGGGTTCCCCAGGGCTCAATCTTAAGACCACTTTTATTTATTATCTACATCAACGGTAAGTTTTACTACGTATTAGTAACCAAATGTACCTGAAATGCTGACGAATGCAACTCATTTCTCTAACAAAAAATTACTATTTGGTAAGTATGTCTTCAGATTTTTCTTCAAAACTGTTTGAAACTTGAAAATTAAACCCAAAATAATGTTTTCTCCACTAATAATATACTACTTATTGTCACCTCATCAGAAGAAGAAACTATTTGGAATTGTCACGAAGGATACATTGAAGTGTTTAGCTCACATCTCCTTAAAAAAGTTAGGCTCAAATATGTTCTTGTTACGGAAATTGAGTAGATTAAGGAATTGGTAAAAACGTACCTGTTCAAAAAGTCGGTAGCAATGATGTCAAGAGGTTCCACATATTTTTTGGCAGTTGCGGGGGGTAATAATATTTGTTGTACTTGTTTTCTGAACACTTCCCATTTTGGACCATGCCTGAAACGGTGAAATATTTTATAGAATTTTGTGACTTCAAAAATTGAGATGGCAGTGCTGATATAATTATAATATAATAATAATATTTATTTCAGGTGATAAAATTGCACACGATACAATATTTATGTTGTTGTACATCATGATGCAATAAAAAATCTGAAAGATATCAACGGATACATTTATAAATAAGTACCTACATACACTCCAGTATTACAAAAATCATAAAAAATAAATTAAGGTATTAAATAGTAGATGATAAAATAAGATAAAAGTTTTAATGGAAAAATTCATCAATGGTATAACAATTCTTATCCAAAATATATCTTTTTATCACAACCTTTCATAGTTTCTGGCAATCTAATATGAAATGTTCATCCATTAACCACAAACATTTTTTGAAACAGAGTAGTACGATTTTGTGGTGGTAATAACAAGTGGTAATAACATGGTATTCTGATGTTAAAAAATGTATATACAAGTTCCTAAAATATAAATTCCAGCCACAGTCAAAATTTCTTAGAAGAATCCCTACATGAGTTTCCAGAGCTTATTTTACTTAAAATCCTCACAGTATATTTCTGCAAAATGAAAATTTTACTTACAGAAAAACAATTTACCCCAATTCAATTCACCATTGCACTGCGATAAGGAAGTAATGTTACGAATATGGGAAGGAAAAAATAAAACTCACACTCCTATAACTCCTTCGTTTCCTTCGAAAAACTCCTTCTGGAGATGCTGCTTGTAGTAGTGCAAGGAAGGCATAGAGGGCCTATGTGGTAAACCCTCTTCACGTTTGAACACATTTTTAATGTCGTCTCCATCGAATACGAAGAGAAGGTCTGGATGACCTATGAGACCTCCCACTTTGACTATCTTCCCGTACTCTTTTCGTAAAGACCACATAACTTTATCCAGCTCGTGGATTTTATACTGCCCTAAAATTACATGGTTGAAGAAATGAGAAACGAAATGATAATTTTGTGGTTGGATGTTATACAACTACATAAACGTATAGAGGGCCCTAAGGTTGTGCCTTGTGGCACACCGAATATTTAATTTGCTTACCTATAAAGGGGGCAAATCTCCAGGCATTTCCTATGAAGGGTAGTTCTTTGGGTCCGGGTATTTGACTATATTCCTTGGGGATGACTTCAACTTTTTCGATTTTATATTCATAAATATCATCCTCGTAAATTCCTGGCAGTACACCAAGGGCTGTGGAATAAGGTCGGTCTGTGGAGTATGCCCTATTCAGGGCACGGATGAGTTTTGGAGAGAGGAATTTTCTGGCTGCTTCTCCTGACATCTTGAATGAGTTTCAAGCTGAAAATAAATAAAAAGTTGAGTTTTCAGTTTTCAGTGCTAAAGAATATAATGGAAGGAAAAAGAAAGAATGTGGTGAACTTATTTTAATTTATTTCCACAACCCTTCTTCAATCTTATAAACATTGTTTCTCAATATTATCAATTCGATTTATTTGTTTGTGAGATGTGAAACAGTACATATATAAAGTAATATACAGTGAGGTCCCAAAGTAACGAATTAACTCATTTTCTAAGTAATTATGAATTCAAATGAAAAATCCTGGTAAATTTTTATATATGAGACTACACTTTCTCAATAAAATTATTCACCCATAAAAATTTTAATTTTATGAAAGGGCTTTCAATTTTCTATACAGCAATTTATTTATTTTTGATTTTTGGTGACAAGAAAAATCTATTTTCAGTTGTTCAATTATTAAAGCCGCCTATCAAAACTGAAATAAATTTCAAATATATAGTATATATATATATATATATATATATATATATATATATATATATATATATATATATATATATATATATATATATATATATACAGTGACCGCCAAAAAGTATGTACCATATGGGAAAATTTTTTATTATTGGAGTATTGGAAAAAATATTCTGGGGAAAAGTTTGTGCATGTCCGATAACCTAAAAATCGATTTTGACACATGTCACGTGAATGGCGGCAAAATGAAAAAAATTGTAATGCAAAGGCAAAAAAAGGGGTGAGATGGCAAGATATCAAAAAAAGTTATTTGAAAAAGTCACTTAGAATTCAATTTTATACACATAAACGAAGTTTCAAGAGATAATTAAAAAAAATTGAAAATAGCAATTTTTTAAAAATATTTTCCCATCTATTTAAAAATATTATTTTTTTTCTTATGAATAGCTTGACTATACTGAAACATTTCCATTTTAATGATAATGACAAAACTTTCTCATTTTCTCCACACCAGAGGGCACTAAATTGAAAAAATGGGAATTTGTCAGAACCCTTGCTGTTACATCGGTTCGTATCTAACAGTTATATCCGAATTCCACGACCATTGTGATGACATGACACTCCAAAAACATGGTAATTTCCAGATTATAATCAAGTTCCGATGATAATCGTGCATGAGCGTTTCACTTCGCACATATACTTGAAAATAGTGCGTCAAATTAAAGATTTTTAAAGTTTACGTGCAAAGTAAAACGCTCATACAGCATTATTATTGAAACTTGATTAAAATCAGGAAACATGGTGTTTCTAGATTGCCATATCAACACAATAGTCTTGGAATTCTGATATAACTGTTAGATAAGAACCAATGTAACAGCGAGGGTTCTGGCAAAAACCAATTTTTTTAATTTAGTGCCCTCTGGTGTGGAGAAAATGAGAAAGTTTTGTCATTATCATTAAAATGCAAATGTTTCAGTATAGTCAAGCTATTCATAAGAATTAAAAATAATATTTTTAAATAGATGGGAAAATATTTAAAAAAAATTGCTATTTTCAATTTTTTTGAATTATCTCTTGAAACTTCGTTTATGTGTATAAAATTGAATTCTAAGTGACTTTTTCAAATAACTTTTTTTGATATCTTGCCATCTTACCCCTTTTTTTGCCTTTGCATTACAATTTTATTCATTTTGCCGCCATTCTAGCGATCACGTGACATGTGTCAAAATCGATTTTTAGGTTATCGGACATGCACAAACTTTTCCCCAGAATATTTTTTCCAATACTCCAATAATAAATTTTTTTCCCATATGGTACATACTTTTTGGCGGTCACTGTATATGTAAAATTTAAATGTCACAAAAAGATCCGATTTAACTTTTTTGGCAAAAAGATAACTAATTGACTAATCAATCGTGACTAGAGGGCTTTTTGTTTGAATGAAATAAAATAACTTTTTTCTTTACTATCCAAGTCCAAAAATAAAAAAAATTCTATATAATAGAGAATTGAAACCCATTTTAAACGCGGTATCATACGCTACCCCTTTGAACTTGAAATTTTTATATGGGTAGCTATTACCCCCAAGAGATTGAAGGGACAAGTGAATAATTTTATTGAGAAAGTGTAAATTCATGTATAAAAATTGACCTCTTTCAGGATTTTTCATCTGCATTCATAATTACGTAGAAAATGAATTTATCCGTTACTTTAGAACCTCACTGTATAATAACGTCTTATTATGAATATGTATGGGAAAAAAAAACTAGCACCTCAAAGTTGTATTTCAGTGCACTCCTGCTCGTAGAAGAGAACATATACCTCCGCTCGTGCATGGCATCGCACGTTAAAAGGTTAGGGCTGCGTCTTCCCTAGCCCGCACAAGTCTCTGGAAGACGTCTGAGGGTTGCTCGTAGGGGTAAGATGGGTTGACGGAAATAACAATAACAATATCACTCACAAGGGATATAGACGATAATAATAACACCAAAGAATCATTATACCCGCACCATGTGCCTGCGTATACTGGGGTAAGGGTGTCTGACCATCTCCAATGGTAGTTCTCTGCAATGCACCAATTTTTTTAAAGAAAAACGTTTTCTGAAAATGGATAATAAAAATGTTTCGCATATGTGGTGTAAACTTTAGAAATTGTGTATTTTTGTTCAAAAAAACTTTGTGTATGCGGTTTCAATATTGCCAGTACCGGAAACTATAAAACTAATGAATCACCAGTCACCCATTATTCAAATGAGGATCCAGTTGCAGCACAGAACGTGTTCTTTGGTTCCTGTGTATGACTTTTGTTGTATTTATGTCGGGAGGTCAATCCGCATAGAATGAGAAAGGTTAGTATCGTAATACCTACCTTGAACTAAATGTTAGATTAATAGGAACAACGTGTCTATTCACGCTAGAGAAGGTACGATTCCGTGTGGAAGTTTCAGATAATCGCGGTTTTTGCATCTACCTCAACTATTTCGAAGGTCAAAAAATTGCCTTGAAATAAGTAATTGAAGAATAAAATAACGTTTTTTGGGAAACGTACCCAAGAGTATTGTTGCAAATGTCCCGTGGCCTACGAAATTAATAGCACTCGGTCCAGAAACCCAACATTTTTAATCAACAGATAATAACAATAAGTTATATATCTACTACTACTACTACTACAGCTCCGTGTCTTCACAGTACCTAAAATCATTGCAACATTTATTTTAGAAGAACTTTTGAAAAAGTTGATCGTTCCTTTGATTCTTTCTGTCGCTTGCCTGATTTCTTGTAAAGTGTTACATTTAGAAATAGATGAATTCAATGTGCTGTTACAACATCCTAGATGATTCCAGTGTGCTGTTACAACATCTAAACTGATCGCATTCCTGCATGTTTTTGATCCGATTACATTACACTTCCTATACCCACACATTTTTTAGGGCAAACCAATATCTTTCAGATAAATGGGTACAATCGCACCTAAACCACAGAACCCAAATTTTAAAAACACATAAATTATCACGCACTGGTATAATTCGTTGTGGTGTTCCTCAAGGCTCGGTGCTTGGTCCAATTTTGTTTTTGATGTATATCAATGACCTGGCTACCATTACATCAGAGGGCTTCTTTACATTCTTTTGCAGAGGGTACAACTATTTTATGGCATGATAACAATGTAGACAATTTGCACCTAAAAATGGTACACGATATATCCAAGATAAAAGAATGGTGTGATGCCAATTTACTCTCATTCAATATTAACAAAACCAATGTCCTTCCACATATTCCTTTAGCAAAGGAATTGATAACCAATCTGGATATAAATAAATTTCTTGGGGTCCTTATTGACAAAGATTTAAATTTTCAACAACATGTCAAACAGCTGGGAAAAAAAACTTGCCTCAGAATGTTATGCAGTACGTGTAGTAGCCAGGGAATTGGGTATGGCAACAGCTAAAGTGTTTTAGCATGCACAGATTGAGTCTTATATTCGATAAGGAATTGTACTCTGGGGAACTTGTAATAAAGAGAACTTCAACTCAATTTTTGTCATGCAAAAACGAGCCATCCGTTACTTATGTAAAGTTGTGTAAAGTAGGACTTAGAGAATCGTATAGGACTCTGTTCAAGGATAAATGCACTTTTAACTCTTCCATCATTGTTCATCCTCGAAACGACTTGTTTGGTTTTTAAAAATAAATCGTTGTATGAAGTCAATGACGGAACCACTCGCCAAAGAAATAATTTAAAACTCCCGATTCCTGCTTCTAGTTTGATCGAAAACTCGCTCATCTATAATGCGGCCAAAATATACAATCATCTCCAAATAAACATAAAAAATATTGAAAAATATGATTTGTTTAGGTCTTCTATGAAAAAATTTCTGCTTGGACTAGTTATTTATGATATTCGAAATTACTTTCTAATATAATCAAAGTAGTCAACCCTTTATACATTCTACTAGTCTAACTTTTATTTATATAAGTATATTAATGTGACTGTGATATATGCATGGTATATTTGCCTAACTTTAATATTAATATGAGTGTGGTATGGTATTGTACCTATTTTAGATATCTAAC
Source organism: Chrysolina oricalcia (assembly GCA_944452925.2). Classification (NCBI taxonomy): domain Eukaryota; kingdom Metazoa; phylum Arthropoda; class Insecta; order Coleoptera; family Chrysomelidae; genus Chrysolina; species Chrysolina oricalcia. The sequence continues at coordinate 3,507,491 of OX101817.2, forward strand.
TTTAATTTTTAATCAATATGAATTGACCATGATAATTGTATTACCTACCAACCTTCTTAAACTGTCTGAGAATGTATGTATATATTTACTCAAATATCAGAAAGTGTAACTATGATGCAATAGTTTTTAATAATTTATTTACTAATCCTAGTTTATTTACATTTTATATACAGTGTGGTCCACTAAGTGTGCAACAAATGGGAAACTTGTTTATTATCGATTTCTCAGAAAATTTTATTCTTGACAAAAGTTGGTGCATGTTCCAAAACTATACCAAGTGTACCTGAAATGGCTTTATGACAAACACCATACAGGATAGGCCGAAAAATATAAAGTTCGTTCAAGAGTAAAGTACCCTTATTTCAAAAAATATAGAAATATGTTGAAGAGAAAAGTTGCTTAGAATTAAAAGTTATGTTCAGATACGAAGTCATGGCCTGCTATTCGATTTTTTTTTCCTTTGGATGATATGATACATATTTTTACTATTTTGATTTAATATGTATGTGAAGTAGCCACAATCAAATCTGGTTGGAGTATTTTTATCAAATTAAAGTGTATTTGTAAAATTTACTTGGATTTGTATTTTTTAGGTGACCGTCAACTTCATGTATGTTGCAACGATATTTTAACAGAACTCTAGAATAAAACAAATACTCTTTTTAACGAGGCAAATAATTTACTAAGTAAATGTTCATATGAATAAACTGTCAAAATCTATCGCGGATAGCCATGAACAAAAAAGAACCAATAAGCGATAGTACAGAAACTTACAGTAGGTAACTGAACAGGTGCTAACAATAAAAATTATCAAAGCGTCTCTGTATATCGCAACACATTAGCGGGAATATTTCTGCAATGAACTCGTATTGAAGTTTCAAGCTCAGCAACATTAAAGGGGCGATCTCTGTAGACTTTTTGTTTTAAGTATCCCCATAAGAAATAATCCAGAGATGTAAGGTCTGGAGAACGAGGAGACCATCGAGGATCGCTATTTCGTCCTAACCATTTATTACGAAATGTCCTATTCAGCCACTGAGAAACATTTCTAGTAGAATGGGCAGGACATCCGTCATGTTGGAACCATACCGTTCTTCTAATATCATATCATCCAAAAACTCTCCTATTTCAGTTTCCAAAAAGTTCAAGTACCTGTCACCATTCAAATTCTCTCGAAAAAAAAAAACGGACCTAGTAATGTATCATTTAATATACCACACCAAACGTTTGTTTTCTGATAGTATTGATTTTTGTTGTCAATAATAATATTTGGGTTGACATCTGACCACCATCTGCAATTTTGTGATGATAGAACCCCATTTGTTGTAAAAGTCGATTCATCTCCAAACAGAATACATCGATGAAAATCTCTTTGTTCTTCTATTTCACCCTGAATCCACATGGAAAAATCATATCTCAAATCATAGTCTTTCTTGCAATGTACAAATGAATGTAGGTTTGTAAGCATGGTACTTTTGTTTCTTGAGAATACGCTTCACAGAGTTTTTTATGCCGGTATAATCACTAATTTCTTGGGTGGACCTTCTAGGATTTTCTACTACTGCTTGAAGTACGTCAAGCTGGTTTTCTTCTGTGCAGACAGGTTTCGTTCGCTCCGTATTATGTTTATATTCTAGTGAGCCGGTCTGTTTGAAATTCTTTAAAATTCTACTTACACTTGAATAGCAAATTTGTCTGGATGCCGCTCGTTGAAAATATTTGCAGCTTCGCGCATTGTTTTATAACCATCACCACAGATTAAAACTAATTCTGCCTTTTCAGTTAACGTTAATACTACTGGGCGAGGCATTTTTAATCAAGGACAAATATCAATCAATCAATCAATATATACTTTATTGTATTCATGAAGAAATCATGGTTATAAAGCAGTACAATGTAAAGGTAAACTTACAATAAAAATCAGTATAAACATATAAGGTACAACAATAAAATATTTTAATCGAGTAGAGACAATTAATCTAATATGAAAACGTTTGACAGGCAAGTTTCAAGACGCCACACTATCAAACTACACTATTGTTTTCGGGCGTATGTGTTTTTTGTTCATGGCTATCCGCGATAGATTTTGGAGTGATTTTTAAAATCTGTTCTAGTTGAGGCATTGTTGTCAGAAGAACAGAAATATTATACTTTTATTGACAGTTTATTCATGTGAACATTTACTTAGTAAAGTATTTGCCTCGTTAAAAAGAGTATTTGTTTTATTCTAGAGTTCTGTTAAATATCGTTGCAACAAACATGAAGTTGACGGTCACCTAAAAAAATACAAATCCAAGTAAATCTTACAAATACACTTTAATTTGATAAAAAATACTCCAAACTGATTTGCTTGTGGCTACTTCACATACATATTAAATCAAAATAGTAAAAATATGGGTAATTCAATATTTTCCAAACGAAAAAAAATTCGAATAGCGGGCCATGACTTCGTATCTGTGAACATAAATTTTAATTCTAAACAACTTTTCTCTTCAACATATTTCTATATTTTTTGAAATAAGGGTACTTTACTCTTGAACGAACTTTATATTTTTTTGCCTATCCTGTATGGTGTTTGTCATAAAGCCATTTCAGGTACACTTGGTATAGTTTTGGAACATGCACCAACTTTTGTCAAGAATAAAATTTTCTGAGAAATCGATAATAAACAAGTTTCCCATTTGTTGCACACTTAGTGGACCACACTGTATACAACCACTAGATATTTTTCACGCTTTATGCTCAGTAACGCCTTGTCAATAAGGATACATTTCTTCTGACAATGAAGTATATTTTGATTGATTGATTGATATTCAATGACTGTTTTCCCCCAATATTTTGCCTGTAATAACAGTGTTTTTTGTTTCAACCTCATAATTTTCTTATATTTTTAAAAGTTCAAATTTAATGCCCCTTCCATTAATGTTTGTTTAATTCAGAGAAATCAATAAAAAAGCTAATCTAATGCGGATGTCCATAACTATTTGATAAGGAATGCTGATCATTTTTGAGATTCATGACTGGCTCACAAAATCGACAAAAATACTCTACATTTCAATATTTTCAATCAGTTACCCGTTAGAATCATCATTAGAGATTGTTGGAAAATTCAAATCCATAATCAAAAGACATATTTTATCTTATTGTTTTTATACAGTTGAAGAATAATTTCACAAACCATTTGTTGAATTTGAGCGAAAAAATTAATAAGGAAATCGCTATATCATCGGTGATCAATAACCAAAAACAATCTAAAGGTTATTTCAAATATCTCGATTGTTCAACGGTTTTATTTTTTATGTATTTTTTTATATTTGATTGTACATGTATACTGTAGCTATATACAGTGTGGCCCACTTAAGACAGGAGCACCATTATAAAATCTACATTTTCCAACCGATTGGAATGTTTTTTTTTTCATTGGGTAGACATTCAAAAAGTTTACTAGGGCACCAAATTTTATGAATAAATTTCCATTTCCAGGGCCAACTAATCTGAATTTTCAAGGACAAAAATCTAAAAAAATAACTAGCGAGTTTTTTTAGAAAAATTCCAAGTACACCACTATATTGGCGACATTTTCAAATGGTTTATATGTGAATTACGTTGAAATGCGCCAATCAATAAAAAAGTTATTAGGGAATAAAATTTGAAAAATATGCCGTTTAATCAACGCACCAATTCAATATCAAAACTTTTATCAGAACTTTCACTACACCACCGGATTCAGGGAGTCTCGAAATATCAGTGACTATAATTTCATCGAAATATGTTGATGAATAAAAAAAAAGTTAGATAAAATTGGCATGTTAATTTTATCTCATATTTTTTTCTGTCAATTTTATTTCATAGTTTTTTCATTTATCAACAGATTTCCATGAAATTACAGTCAGTAATATTTCGAGACTCCCTGAATCCGGTGGTGTAGTCAAAGTTATGATAAAAGTTTTGACATTGAATTGGTGCTGGGTTGATTAAATGGCATATTTTTCAAATTTCATTCCATCATAACTTTTTTATTGATTGACGCATTTTAACGTTATTTACATAACCATTTGAAAATGTCGCAAATCCACTGGTATAGTTAGAATTTTTCTAAAAAAAATCGCTATTAATTTTTTTAGATATTTGACCTTGAAAAATCAGATTAGTTGGCCCTGGAAATAAAGATTTATTCATGAAATTTGGTATCCTAGTAGAATTTTTGAATGTTTACCTAATGAAAAAAAAAACATTCGAATCGGTTGAAAAATGTATATTTTATGAGGGTGCCCCGGACTTAAGTGGGTCACACTGTATTTTGTCTGCTTTTTTCTTTGCCAAAATTGATTTACCATAAAAAAAATTCAAAACAATAACAAGGTTATTTAAAATGAATGTTATACAGTGAGGTCCTAAACTAACGGACGAATTCATTTTATATGTAATTAATATGAATGCAAATGAAAAATGCAGTTAAAATAATGTTCTATTGTCTAGGCATTAAAAACTCTTTGTTATCCTTTTACAGGCGCAATAAAATAACTTACTGTCAGTCGGAGAAAAACAGTATTTCTCAATTCTCGCATTTTCTTTCCCCTTGTTGTTTTTTATTTGATCTGATCTAGTTTTCCCAAAAAGCTCGCATTTATAATGAAGCTGATTTTGGAGTGAATCGGATGAAGCATTTTTTTTGTAACAAATTTTTGTAGGAACCCGAAAAAATTAAGCATCAGAGTTGGGTAAATTATCATCTGATAAACTTACACGAAATCAACAACACATTGACACACGCGAAATCTCCCAAAATCACTCCAAAAAATAATGACCTGGCAGCACCCTACTTATCAGTCAAATGAGTATTCAATCAAATTTATAAACTTTATACGGAGAGGGGTCCTCAGCACATTGTGCAAGATCAAGAAGTAGGCGGAGACCGCTAAGGTTGTTTGGATCGTATCTTAATGAATCGGAGTAGGCTTTGCAGAATGCGGTGCAATATTATACGCCGGTGTCGGAATTTGTATTTTTTAGTTCCATTGTGTTGAATTTAGAATTTTTAGAACCGGTGCTCATTTGAATTTTCTGTAGTAAATTAAACCCATGTTTTTGTTACATTATAAAATTTTAAATGATATGAAAGCTCGTCGCGAGAATAAATCTTGAGGTAATTTTAAATTTAATTTACAATGAGAAATATTAGGATGTATTGATATCTAGTTAGCCCAGACCAGTTCCCTGCATAAACAAAATATTGCGTTACCATAGCAACGAACAATAACTTATTAGAAGTGTCAGTGTAAAGTTTGACGTCAAAAAAGTAAACCAGAGTTAGGCAATAAATTAAAAGAAAAAATATGTAGGTACACCGAAATTGTGAAAATCGAAAAATTGGAGTATCGAGCCATCATCAAGTACCTGTATTTAAAAGGGTTAAGAGGTAAGCAGATTTACGAAGATATGCTTAATACCCTTGGTGATGTCCTTCGTATGCGACCGTGAAAAATTGGACTGCAAGCTTCAAAAGAGGTAAATTTTTCATTGAAGATGATGACCGATCGGGAAGGCCAGTTTCTGTGTCAGTCCCCGAAAATATCGATGCAGTTCATGACACGATTTTAACAGACCGTCGAATTGGGCTAAAACGGATATCTGAAGCACTGAATATTTCATACGAACGCGTTCATCATATAGTTCACGTCAATTTGGACATGACAAAAATAGCTGCAAAATGGATCCCCAAATGTTTGAATGTTGACCAAAAGCGTGCAAGGGTAGTAGCGTCGCGTTCGATCTGTGCTCGATTTAAAAACGATGTAGACTTCTTAAACCGAATTGTTACTATGGATGAGACTTGGGAACATTTCTACGATCCAGGAACAAAGCAACAATCGATGGAATGGCGACACTCCGGTTCTCCAAGACCTAAGGAGTTTCGTGTCCAAAAATCTGCTGGAAAAGTTCTTGCTTCAGTTTTTTGGGATTGCCATGGAGTAATCATGATTGATTTTTTGGATAAGGGTAGAACAATAACTGGAGATTACTATTCGACATTACTGACCACTCTACGGGAAAAAATTAAAGAGAAAAGACGCGGAAAGCTATCCAAAGGTGTTTTGTTTTTGCAGTACAACGCCCCTGCACACAAATCTCATGTTGCTATGCAAAAGATTCGTGATTTATGGTTTGAATTACTAGAACACCCCCCTTATTCACCAAATTTGGCTCCGTCCGACTATCATCTCTTTCCTCAACTGAAAAAAAGTTTAAAAGGTCGTAAATTTTCTTTCAACGAGGAGGTAATAAAAGCTGTGGAGGTCTGGTTTGCATTGCAGAAGAAACATTTTTTTTAAAGGTCTAGAGACGTTGCAGGTTCGCTGTAATAAATGTATCCAATTAAAAACAGTACAAAACACTTTATTAAAAATAATATTCAAGAAACACAGATTGTATTCAAGTGAATCCCTATACAGAGACATCAAAATACTCAACGTCAGATCTTTATATACTTTCTAAAGTCTGACATGGATTTATTCAAACATGGAAAAATGTGAACTATGCAAATCCAAAGTGAGTAGATTCAAGACTCACTCAGAGATTTGTTTTCTTTTATGGTCCAAAACTCTACAATATGCTCCCATCACATCTGAAAAATATAAATACTCTTCCTAAATTCAAAAAAAGTTTAAAATTATACCTCATTGAAAATGCAACGGTGATTAACAATATCTTTTGAGTCCTCATTACTAAACATTACTAAACTGTCACAAATTAATTATGTCATAGAAAAAATTCCGAAAGATCATTCATTCTGGATTATTATCTCTCTTTCTTTCTTTCATTCTTCCTTTATAACTGCATTTACCTTTTCACTCCATTATATAATTAGTATGTATATTCTTGCTCCTCCTCTCCCCTCTACTCATGAATTTTTGTTCATTACACTAACCATCTATATTTTGGTTTTTTGTTTTTCATAGTCGTATGTATTCATTCAAATTGAGAGAATAGGCACAATACAAGCATATTCTATGCTTAGGTGTAATTCTCGACATTTGATGAATTGTAAAATAGCACATAAATTGGTTTGTATGTGTTTGATTATTTGAATTGTTTTTGAATAAAGTTTTGAAGAGGAGAATATGTTGAGTAATAAAATATTTTGACATTGAAATTTTGTTTGCTTCTATAGAAGGCTAAGAATTTTTCAATATATCCTCGTATATAAATACTTCTCGCGACGCTTTTATATCATTTAAATGATTATAATGTAACAAAATGATGGGTCTAATTCCCTTTAAAATTAATTTTCTTCTTTTTAGTGCATTTAAATAAAAACTTTTCTCTAAAAACTTTTTTAAAGTTTTTATTTATTATCATTTAGAATAGAATGAAATTATCAATATCATCAATATATTACTTGTTCCTTAAAAAAAGCCCGAAAATTATTTTTTTTATGTCCCGTATACACCCTAATGAACTATCATCAATAAGATTGAAATGAGACATGAAAACGAATACATTTTGATCCTGAATTTGTCTTATTTCGACTAGCAAAACAGTTTTTTTTTCTGTGTCAATCCTACCCAAGTAGGTACGACGTTTTTACGAACTTTGACCCTGTATATTTCAGAAACGACACATAAATTCACACATTTTTCGACCCATCCCACTATAACAATAAAATTTCAACCAATTTGACCGAGAGCCAATTTTTCATATGCTATCGAGTTGTTACCTTGAAAGATCAAGGTCTTCTAACCGAAGCCACAAATGTGTGGTTGGCTTCCTGTTGTTGACTTCCTTGTTTCTATTTTCACATCCAAGTGTTGTACATCTTCGCGTTTGAGTTTGAGCTAATCTCGAAACACGTGTCTACGGTTGCACAACAATTTGGGGGCTATACCCAATAACTTTTCTATTTATATTTGTCCACGACTATTGTATAAAATATTCATAATGCATGTGTTTCTACAAGAATTACGATATCCATTAATCACTAGTGATTAATGAAATCATTATTCACTAGCATCAATATGACAATAGCTATTTGTGTGTTTAGAGCGCAAAGTGATTGATTGCCGCTCGACAAAAAGAGTTGCCGCGCGACGCGAAGCGAAGCGCGGCAATCTTTAATTAGAAAGCGACAATGACACTTTGTACTCGAAACACACATATGATTTTTTCTACAAACGCAGCTCTTAGATATAAAAACGATCGACACTTCATTTAACATAGACACATATTACCTATGAGAAAATCCCAAATATAAAAGATATCCAAATATCCAATAATTTACATCTCTAACAAAAGGAAAAAAGGGAAATAAATTGCCTGAAAAAAAAAAAAAAACCGTACTCCGAGATCGAAGCCAGTTTGGTAGACCGAATCTCTAACCTAGACACCACCGCAGTTTCTAAGAAAGCTCGTTTATGAATAACAAAAACATCAATAAAAGTTCAGACTTATTGCCTTCAATCAATTTTGAACATTGTGAATGAATAGTTGAATTTGTTTTCAATTAGTTATAATACAAATTCCATGTTACTCACGTATAGAGATAAAAATTGTGATTAGTTTACAAAGTCTTATTTATCGGTCGTGGACAAAGTATAGTATTCTACTTGCATAATGTGCTCGTTGAATAATATACTATTTTATTTATTGCCCCTCGATAAATCCATTCTGATTTGTATTTTCCTGGGTAGGATTGTCACGTTGATATATATCTGCCTCCGTGGCGACGTTAGTTATTGCCTTGAAAGATCAAGGTCTTCTAACCGATGCCACAAATGTGTGGTTGGCTTCCTGTTGTTGACTTCCTTTGTTTCTATTTTTACATCCAAGTGTTGTACATCTACGTACTTGATTTTACCGTACTGAAGAGAGCTTAAGCTCGAAACACGTGTCTACGGTTGCACAACAATTTGAGGGCTATACCCAATAACTTTTCTATTTATTTTTTTATATATTGCATCTCGATAAATCCATCCTGATCTATACATTTATATATAAACATTGTATTATGTGTTTTAGATGTACCTATACTGTCGGTGATGAATAAATACTATAATTATAATAACCATGAGCCATCATGACGGTTGCTATGAAACTCAGTCAACTTGAAACATTGCAGAAGTTGAACGAGAGATGCGTGCGCAAAGATAAGAGATGCGTGCGCAAAGATAAGAGATGCGCCCGCAAAGATGACATATTCGTGCGCAAGGTAGAACACTGCGCGTGTGCAAAGTACCGCTTTCGGAGCGAGTTTTCTGTGAGCAAAACATCATTTTCTGAGGCAGTCGTATTATAAACAAATCATTTTGGTTTCCCCTCAATATTACAGGAACAATTTCAGTTATAGCCTTATTTCTAACCAAGAGAATTTTGTTTTGTACGAACTTTCCAAAAAGGCAATAATTCACAGTCTGAAACACCACATTCCATTCTTAATATCACCTAGCATACCTATTGGTGAGGTTTATTGCCTATTAGACCTTTCTGGTTATGTGTGTCGATTGTCATTCCGTAAGAATATTGACAAATACTATATAATTATTGTGAAGTTGTGCGTGAAAAATTTACATTTGAAGCGAAATCGATAATAAAATTATAATAAACATATTTTTTGCCTACTAATTATCTTCGAATAACAAAGTTCATACGACTAGTTTTGAAGTTTTATGGAATATTTCGTAATTGCGTTTGTCACTGTAATTGAGAATGCGTTTAGCAAATGTGATACTACAAGTTTTTATTGGCTAAGCAAATCTAGCAAATAGCATTACATCATGTACTAAGAAAATAATCATTTATATTCTCAGAATTTGGATTGACAATGACAATAAAGATTTGTTCGATTGAAGATTTATTTATTTATGGAAATTCATGTGGAATTATTGAATAAAGAGTCTTGGTTTCAATGTCCAGCGTGGCTTTAGCCGGGGAAATAGTTGTTTTCTGTTAGATATTACAAAAAAGTAACTTCAATTTTATCGTAGGGTTTTTTCCATTTCCAGAGGAGTCATGTATTGATTCAATTTTCAATTGAGAATGTTTATCTTCAAAACTTGTCAAAGAATATTCCCCAACTAATCCATTAGTACCACATTTGTCAATGTCCAGTCGAAAATTGATTCACAAATTTAATTCTATGAATAGTCCTGCCAGATGGCCCACAAGGTCACCTGATTTAAAACCACTAGATTTTGTTTATCTCGGAATTCGTTGAAGATCATATTTTTGTCAGCTGTGTGTATACCTTGGAGAAATTGGAGAATCTAATTCGGCTAACATTCTACCTTAGCAGTTCTAGTTTAGTGAGCTTCTAGCTCCTGAAGGTGCTCACTTTTGTTACCGAAACGCGCTTCGACTGTAAATTGACGTCGTTTGGATAGTTTCTATTTCTTGATATTGCCATAAATCAAATTATTCTGCTGAAATCAATTTCGCAAACAGGACATATTCATTACGTATCCATAACAATAAATAATATCGAGATTAACAACTGTGAACAAAAGAGGTATGAACACAGATCTAGTTTATATTGTTATAGTCTGCACAGGAAATTGCAAAGAAATAAGTAGGGTAAATTACATTTTGACCTTGTGTTGTATGAAGAAGCAATTCTTCTATTTCTAGTACATTTAACTAGCTGATTTTCTGTAAATTCGCTCTTTTTTGCGTATATTTCAAAATCCACCAGTGGTGGATGAAAGTTAGACAAAGAAGTGTGCTTTTTCGGAAGCGGTCAAAACTATTCTAATTTTGATATATTTTTTTTCTAAATGTAGGTAATTAAAAATACTTTAACCCATATCGATTAAAATTTGACGCTTCAGTACGAACATTTGTCAAAATGACGAAAATTAAAAATTTTCACGGATCAAATTTTTTTATTAAAGTTTCTGTGGAGGTAATCATATCAAAAATGTATGTATTTAATATTTTGAAATCAAGATAATGAGTTCAATTAATTAATTATTATTAAAATATTATTATCATGTACCTACATCCCAACAGGAATATCCTATATCACCTACTGGAAAATCGTTTTTCAACAAATGTTCCATTAGCTGTGAATATTGTGGTAGGTCCATTTGTTAGTAAGTTATTTACATAGATAATGCAAAGTAGGGGATCTAATTTAGAGCCTGGAGGCACCCCTTTTGTGATTTCTTGGTATATAGTTCTCTTAGATGGACATATGACTGATTTTCTACGCATCTGAGCAGCAAGAAAAATCAGCTGAGAAAATATTTTTAAACTGCTTCAAAACGTGATGAGACCGATAGCATCACAATTTTTCATTATTGTGTCCTCTGATTTTCTAACTCCTGCACAATCTTCTAAAATAGTGATACGGGGATGAATCACACATCATATTCGACTCGTATGAATTGACTGACATGAATATTTTCCTGGTACTAAATATAATGTCTACGTAATTCGAAAACATTGATTAACATTCCAATTTCGCAATTTTTCGATTCTCCCATTTTCTAACTCCAGCACAATGACCGATAAATGCATAGAGGTGATGTATTCTTCAATTTTCTACCCATGTGATCTGAGCAGCAAGGAAAATCAGCTGAGAAAATATTTTTTAACGACCTCAAAACGTGATGAGACCGATAGCATTACAATTTTTTCATTATTGTGTCCTTTGATTTTCTAACTCCAGCACAATCATCTAAAATAGTGAAGCGGGGATGAACTACATCATATTCGACTCGTATGAATTGACTGTCATAAATATATTCCTGGTACTAATATTTAATGACCACGTAATTCGAAAATATTGAATTACATTCAAATTTCGCAATTTTCCGATTCTCCCATTTTCTATCTCCATCACAATGACCTAAAAATGCAAACAGGTGATGTATTCTTCAATTTCCTACGCATGTGATCTGAGAAGCAAGGAAAATAAAATCAGCTGAGAAAATATTTTTTAACGACCTCAAAACGTGATGAGTCCGATAGCATTACAATTTTTTCATTATTGTGTCCTTTGATTTTCTAACTCCAGCACAATCATCTAAAATAGTGATACGGGAATGAATCACATCATATTCGACTCGTATGAATTGACTGGCATGAATATTTCCCTGGTACTAATATATAATGTCTACGTAATTCGAAAACATTGATTAACATTCAAATTTTTCGATTCTCCCATTTTCTAACTCCAGAGCAATGACCGATAAATGCAAATTGGTGTTGTAGATCACATGGGTAGAAAATTGAAGAATACATCACCTCTATGCAATGACAATATAATTATTATTTTTTTCTCAAAAGGGCTTGCCCTTAAATAAATAAATAAATAAATTCGACCATTCTGAATCGATTGGTTTTCGCAGAAATGCTTTATCTCTAAATGTTTTCGACTTGAAATTGAAAAGTTCAAATAGAGTAGAAAGTGTTTCTTTTCGCCAACATTTATTTTTTTCAGATTTTCGGACTCAGTTTCGTAAAATTCAATTTTTTTTATGCTTGACGAATTTCAAATCTATTCCGTTTCAATTAAATATTTCATATTCATTTTCCGCATCCTCTGCAATTTCGAATTTTGGTCATTTTATTTATTTTTTCGGCTAAATTTTACAGCAGAGCATATTATACAAATCACAAATTTTTGGAATCAGAATAAAATCTTGCGTATATGATAGTACGAATGTCAAGAGGGTTTGAAGATTTTGTATTTTTCGTGATTTATGGGGGGTATTTCATTTTGGGTGGGGGCTGATCATAGAGCTTATTAGAGCTTTATTTTTTCCATCAATCTGATTTTGTGAATAACTTTTTTTTATTTATTCCACTGAAATAAAAAATACCGTAGCCAAACTTTATGTTTCGATTCAGATTCAGTTGATGTAATTTTTTTCCAATTCCCGTCTTCACAAATACACCACAAATATTGCTAAATATGAATGTGCAATTTTTATTAATTTGCCTTAATTTTGCGTAAAAGTATAATATTAATATCTCTATTACTTCATAAATCATACTCATCCGAATTCATGAATTAAATAATATATCCCATTAGTGGGTCGCTGACCCACAAAAGATCGAAAAACTCACACCGACTCCGATGATTACCTCGAGTGGAATAATAATATGAAAGGACCATGTGGAGTGAGTAGACAGTCTGCATTCTTTGTGCTAGTTTAAAGAGTTTGCAACACTTTCCGTACAAGCAGCGCCCAGTCGCTTATATAACAAAAGATATTTCTCAAACCACGACAGATCGTTGGTATTTTGACCAGTTTGTGTACTAATTATTGTTTCTCATTTCGTATTGATATTTACTCGTTGTTTAGAACGTTATGGGCGAGTTTCAAGGATATGAGAGGGATAGTTATCATCAATAAATTACCTACTATATCTCAGCAGTATTGGAATGCAGGTGTTGGTTGATGATAGGCTAGTATTATTATTATTCGTGGGCTATTGGACCTTGCGGGATACTGAATTAGGGATAATCGAACGACGCAAATGAGTTCTGTCAAGTTACCTTTTATACTGGTTTAAAACATGAAAATAACTGAATTGACTGGCCAATACACGATAAAAAATGCTTTTTTCTAATACCGCCTTTGAAAATTAACTTTTCCTCCCTAGTTTTAGGGTTGAAAGTGGCCATTTTTTCCCTAAACAAATAACATCATCTTCACTCATTTTATTCACTCTTTTTTCCCTCGTCCAATTTAGTAGAATATCATACAGGAACTATTTTTCAGGAAAATTATCGGAAAACTGGAAAACCTTGAAACTAAAAACAAAATTTAAAATTTGGAAAATGCGAAATATTTCAGAAACGATTGATATTTTTATATTTCACCATGACATCTTTTTTGACCGCGTTTGGAAAATGTACATAAAAGGTCAAATAATTTTTTCCGTAAATTTAATAGAAAGGAATTAATTTTATAAAATGGAAAATCGAAATATTGACCGTACTAACGAAACAAATGGAAATCTTAAGATTGCTTCAGATAGGTCTTTACAAGCCTCACTGATGAAAAAATTTAAAAAAATATATAAACCTCAAAAACTGAAACAAGAAACAAGATATTGGAAAACTTCAAATAGACAGTTTTATTGTCCTTGGACAGATCTACAAAAAGTGTATGCATAAAAAGTTTTTTTTTAAATTCAAAGGCAACCTTATTTGACCGTCTTCTGAAAATTACAAAAAAAGTGGATTTTTTTTTTTGGAAAAACACAAAAAACTCAAAAATGGCGACAGATTTCGAAATTTTGTGGAATTCATTTTATGATTGACTTTTGAAAATATGCAAAAAATGTGAACGAATTTTTTCCATAATATCAATAGTCCAGGGCATAACAAAAACGAAAAATTACAGACTTTTAAGTTTTTTTTCTTAAAACAAAAAATACTCCAAAACTAAACGAGATGTCAAAAAAATTAGCAGTTTTATTGTTCTCAAAAAGGCTTACAAAATGTTTCGACTCAAATTTTTTCTTATATTGGAATATTACCAAAATATTCCCCTCCACACCCACCCAATTTTTCTTTTTCGAGCGCTTCGCACCTGAATTTTTTAATACACCCCGTTTCCCCCCCTCAACCACCCCCTCCAAATTTTTCCGAGCTCTTCCGCCCGTATTTTTCGAATACTTAGTCTCCATTTTCCCCCTTCAATTTTTCCGGTTTTTTTTGAACACCAAAAATTCGAGATAACGAAAAAATGTACCTATATAAAGAGTTTCACTGTCCCATGAAATTTTTTCATATCTTGAAAAATACAGTTGGATTTTTTTTTCAAGTATCGCATTAGTCGTAGTATTCATATTATTGATACCCATCAATTATAATTTTAAATGGATTGAATGATAAATAAGAGAACCTTGTGACGAATTTCTCTTAAAGTCGTATCGTATTTATTATTGTTTAAATTGTTTTGTTTGTTTTAATTGTTTTTCCGTTAACCAGCAGTCGTTTCCTTACGAACGGCATCCCTCAAAAGTTGAAACATGTGCGAGCTAAGGATCAACGAGGTCTTACTTTTTTACGTGCGATTCCTAGCACTTTCTCGGGCCATCAGAAAAAATTCTGCAGGGATGGAACCAACCCTTAAAATCCTAATTTGGGAAGGGGTTGAGTGATACCTCATTTTAAAGACCTTTCAACAACCTTTTGAAAAATGTGAAAAAAACTACTTTGAAATTTCAGAACACTAAATTTAATGTAATTATAATTTTAAAACACAACTGCATCAAACCAGAGAGTTCTCAAAACTTTCCATATTATTATTTACTATCGCAAAGTCTCTTTGGACCCATTATCTTATATGGAATACTATGAGTTCGTGATATACAGGGGTAAACAAAAAGAAACTGACGATATCACTCATATATTTGTAATATTCATATTAGTATCATCCATAACATAACTACGTGCACCCCAAAGTTGCCTTTGACACTTCTTCAACCTCGCAAGGTGCTTCAGTGCACACTTGATTTCCGTCTCTGTCGACGCATCTGCACATCCCTCTCCTACACTGGGTCGGTTCGTAATTACCATTTTCCGCACAAGTGGGTTTTTCATCGGTCGTCATTATTCCTATTGCTCTCGTACACTCTGAAAATGAAAATAACACATTTTCTTTTCTAATCCATGGCACTGAACTGAAATTATTGATGCTCTATATGAAAAATAGATACTTAAGATACAAGTTTGTGAAGTAGGACTGATACATATTAGGATTTAGAAACATACGGTGTTATAGCAAATGTTGAAGCATTGTCATAAAGTTGTCGATTAATTTGAAACCAGATTCATGAGAATAAAAACTGTAACATGGCGCAGTCGGTAGGATACGAACATCCAAATCTCCTCAAAGATTTAATATGTGAAATGAATCTGTATTTTATTTCATTTTATGTGCAAAGGGAGATGATACATAACCAGATTTATATATAAAAGTAACAAGGACTTTTTTGTATGAGCGTGAAGTTTTGTTGAATCATGCGCTGCCGAGGTCATTAAAACACGTGTGTACAAAAAAGCTCTTTAAGAAAATGTATCATACAACAATTTTTTTCTACGACATTTATTATATTGACAAATTGTTGCAATTGTTGAAGTTTTTAATTTTTGTCGTATTGTCAAATGATGACTTCCGAGTAAAACATACGCAATATACTGTCATTTTTAAGAATTCCTACATGTATGAACAGTGCGTAACATATTACTTCACACACCGTTGATACGTTCAGTTGATTTTTACGCACTTGTGCTGAAAAGTATCACTTTACGCACTCTGAACAGTGAGTAAAACCTTAGTTTACACACTGTCGTAGAAAAAAGAACTTTTGAATCGGAAAATGGATAATAATAAATAACAATTTTAATCAAATGGGTCACTGTGTATGTCTGTCAAATGTTATTTATATTGTCTATAATTTGTGAGAGTGTTTTAAAAATTGACTCTTATGTATATTATTTAAATTATTTTATGAATGGTAAACAGCACGCCTTGATCTAATGTTTGGCGGGCTCGTGTTAATTTTCTTCTATTTACTTTACCTACGGAGTTGATGGTATTTGAAGGATATTTGGTAGTCCTAATCATCAGTTTAATATCCTGAATTATTTTTATAGAGTTAGTTGGTAAATAATGCACAAAAGATCTAATAGTTCAAATTGCTAGTGAGGCCAAATCAAAGAGACTAAACTAACAGGAGGGTTTAATAAGCTCTAGCCAATCAGAATCTTGTAGCATCAACGCGTCATAGTGACGTACTTGGATATGAGTACAGAGTCGAACTCGAACCAAGCAACAAAATTATCAGCAGTAACTCTCATATACTAAGAGCTAGTCCGTCACTATCTATAGAGAACGGCGGCCATGACATGTCCTACTACGTCACATTTCGTCACAAATGTTCTTTCATCTCTTTCTATTAGTGTCCCCATTGTCTTATGGGGATTAGACTCTCCTGTTAAATAATGTTTAGTCTCCTTGAGGCCAAATAACCTGTTCAACCCTCCCCTACAATCTAATTGGGAAATGAAGGTAAAGTATTTGGTCAGAAATAAGTAAATATTTTTTTTAGTATGTGATAGAAAGAAATATTTCATCTCGTGGAATTTTCACATTTCCTCATGAACATGGATTTTTGAAAATCCAGTCTTTCGCAGTATTGGTTATTATAGTTTTCCTTAATATATTTCAAAGACTTACTACAATCCATGGGATCCGCCAAAGTCGTGTTCATTTTGTCAACAGTTTGCAGAACATTGCCTTGCTTATCCACACACATTTTACTGAAAATATAAGGAACAGTAGTAAACTTACAAATTCAAATAATCTATTGAATAAACAGAAAATGTGATTTTTCTGAAAATAACTTTGCTAATAAAACAAAGAACAGAGATCATGGGATCAAATAACAAAAAATAAGAAAAAATAATGAAGAACAAAGAACACAGAACAGAGAACAAATCTGTCAGATATATTCAATATCCGTCGCGGTATAGTTGGTATGAATTTCTAGAAAATAGAAATAAGATGATATCATAATATGATGGTAGATTTCCACAACTTTAGAAATAATTCAAGTTAGGCATTCCAACGAAAAACATTTTTATAAATCAAATCGTTCGTGAATAAATGCTCAGATTTTTTTTATTGTTTTTCTCCGTTAACCAGCTGTCGTCCCCTTACGAACTACAGCGCCCTCAGAAGTCTAAAATTGTGCGAGCTAAGGATTAACGAGGTCTTACCTTTTTACGTGCGATTCTTAACACTTTCTCGGGCCATCAGAAAAATGTCTGCAGTCGCCATGGTTTGAACCATCGCCAACTGGCAGCCAAAATGATTGAAACAATGTCGCTTCAACCACTCGGCTACCTGGCCCGCAAGATACCTATGTATTTCCATCAAATAAAGTCCGAGTCAATTCAGAAGCAGAAGTCATTCGTTTTGTTTGAATATACGTTTTTACGTTGATTCCATAATACATTTTTATTTTGATTTTATTGAAAATATGAACAGGATGTTCATAAAGTCAGTTGTGGAATCATCTGAGACTGAAAGACAAATGTCCGGCGTGGCTTTACTCAGAGAAGTAGTTGTTTTCTGTTGATATTACAGAAAAGTAACTTCAATTTATCGTAGGTCTTTCCATTTCCAGAGGAGAAATGTTTTTGGTTCAATTTTCAATTGGGAATGTTTCCCTTTGCAACATTTTTATATGTTTTGACTTGTCCAGTACTTTCATGGAATATATTAAGAATAATAAATATTACTAATGTTATAAAACGGGTTCCTTACTGAGTTGAGTTCTCTTGGACAGCCTGGTACGTTCCATCTAGGTCACATTTAGGGTATGTGAAGTCAAAACTCATGTCATATTCGAATTGGTGCATGTCTGTCAAAGTATCGTTATATTCTTTTTCACATTTTTTGTAATAGATATCACCATCATCACCTTCATGATCTGAAAAGAGGATAATACCTGTTTGTTTCAAACCTAGAAGCCAGAAAGTTTTTAAGTTTTGAAGAAAAAATTAATAAAATTCTTTACATTACTGATCTTATTCCCGTTTTTGGGCCAGAGGTTCTCGAGAGGGCACACCATCTGTGTTAGAACCCCTTTATGTCCCCCACCAGAGCTTGATCTGATGACGGTAAAGGAGTCCAGAAACGTTCGGTAAAGGAGCCCAGAAACGTTCGTTAAAGTCCACAAAGTAACAAAGACGCCTAGATCGGCTGAGATATGACTTCGCTGGGTTCGGGAAAACGAGTAGCAATTTATAATGAATTGGACACAAAGAAAAGATCAGTACAATGTAAAGTGCATTGAAGTTAATAATAGTTGCGTAAAGCAGTAAAAATCAGAGCTGAATACTTGCTTACGATCCTGTTTAGGTTTAACACCTATATTATTGTGCATCCTATAAATTCAAGGAAAGAGAAGTCTGAGTCAGTTGCGAAAGTAGACTTGATAATATGAAAATCTGATAGAGACTGTATTATAGCCACCTAGGAACTATCGTTTAGGTGCACACCACTATAATCATACTTACAACATTTTAGTTCAATGACCAAAGAACTGTTGACCAAGGGATCATTGGGATACGTTGGTGCCCCGTCTGTGGAATCCACACAAAGAAACTTGTTTCCAATATGCTGAAATGTATCGTAGTCTCCTTTGGCGGTACAACGAAAATGCTCGTTGGGGTTTAATTCCCTGCCGATGAGTTCAACAGCTTGCACGTAATCTCTTGAACACCCTGAGGAATCGAAGAAATGATTAAACAAAAGACTTGAAACAGTGGAACTCAGTGGTCTTAAATCTCTCTTTGGAACAAGGGATTTTCCCAGATAAATTAAAAATAGCAAATGTTATACCGTCGCTTAAAAAAAGAAGACCCATCACTGATTGTCAACTATAGAGCTATAACAGTATGAACCAGATTATCTTAAGTGTTCGAGGCTACAGTTAATGACCAACTTATTGACAGATCGAAAATTACTTTTCTCGAACCAGCACTGGTTTAATAAGAAAAGAAGTGTAGAATGTGACCTCAGCACTTTCGTCACTGGAATCATTGTATAAAGGGTTATTTCTCTTTAAACACAGCTGGAATTATTTGCTCGTTAGATAAATCAGAAATAGCTATAGTATTTTTCTTTGGTGTTTTGGCATCGACCACTATGGTCATTAGCCATGTGTTCTGGGTAGACCTTGTTACTAACTCCATATGCCACCTTAGGAGCAGCATTGTTAATTGGAACGCAACAGTGAATCGTGCAGGACTCACCCTCTTATCATTGATATGATAATAATAGTAACAATACTAATCTTTACTCACAAATATCACAGAAATCACAACAATATTTCAATTTCAGATTGTTGACGTGAACAAAGTAGCAGAAGCCGATAATTGCTAGAACACTTGTTTCAGCATTGGTGAAATTGAATATACAAAATATGAAAATGTTGTGAAGATGAGTTTTTGGGGCTGCGCCCCAGATGAGTATTCCATACCAGAGGTGGCTTTTCACTAGAGAGTAGTAAAGCGTTGTGAGATATTCTTTAGGTATTAGGCTTTTTAATTTTATGAACTTGTACAATATAGATCTTAGCTTGTTTGAGAGATATGCTATATGAAGGTCCCATTTCATATGTGGATCTATAATTACGCCTAAGTATTTTATTTTATTTTTAGGGCGGATTACAAAAGTATTAAAGTGGGATTTAATTGTCAGTTGGTTGTATAGGTTGGAGCGGAGGAGCAGTTATAAGAAAAGTGCAGATACGTGTTTTTTTCTGTGTTCACACTCAGCAATATATTTATATAAAACGTTTCCGACTTATGGCTTTTCTTTTCAGGCCTTGAAATCAATCAGACCTTGTCGTGTTGAAAGATTTCTCACAAAGATTACAAAACCTGTAATCAAGAGATGATTCTTCTGGATTAGTATCATTGTCAGCAGTCATTAAAATTAGAGAAATGTAGCAACAAATTTAAACTGACCAAATTAGAGGTTAGTTAAAAATAATAAAGACGAAATTTGTATTACACAAATGTGTACTTAAACGTGCGTGCGTGTTAATTTGAGATAGTGATATCAAAAACAACATTGACCGCCTCAAGAGGCATTTTGTAATAATGTGTATATACTTACGACATGGCAAATCAACATCGGGCAAAGACGTAAAGTCCATCTCTCCGAAAATCCTAGACCCCTTTTCGTCCACACAATAGCACCTACAGAAATATGAGATTTTTAATATATTCCCTCTCATAGGGAGTTGAATCGCACGTTAGCTTATACTATTTTTTCAGTGAAAAAGAAATGATGCATATGTTGAGTACAAAATTGAAAAACGAGAGATCTGCTGCAATGGATGAAATACCAGCTTTTCTTCTGTAGAAAGTTTTGAATTCCATCATATAACCTATCAAATTTTTAGTTAACCTTCCTTTCACAACACTTTCCAAATAGTTTAAAACTAGGAAAAGTGTTACCTATTAAAAAAAAATAAGAAATCAAACAACCTACGTAATTTCAGACCTATGACCATTCCACAAAGCGTGCCAAAAATTACATAAAAGCTGCGGAGACAGAGGTCCTGCTACAGCTACATATGGATAAGCCAATGCATGGTGTCTTCTTTCATAACATCGAAGCCCTTGGCTTATCCAAAAGCTTGACCTTTGCCTTCCTCAGGTCGAGTGAGCTAAAGTCGGAGACCGAGGGATTCATAATGGCCTGCCAGGATGGTGTCTTCAACACCCTTGTCTACCGTAGTCGCGTGATGGGTGTAGACGTCCCTGACACCCGATGCAGGGCATGTCGTGGGGCACCTGAGACCGTAATGCATTTGCTATCAGCATGCCCATCTTATGCGGTCTCAGCCTATATCCACAGGCATAACGCGGCGCTACGAGTGTTGTACTACCATCTACGACACTCGTACGGTATAGACGAGACACCGGTGTTGCCTTATGTTCCGGGGGATATTGAGTCCGTGGTGGAGAATGAGAGATGCCGAATCTATTGGAACTACTCATTCCCCACCCTCAGGCAAATACAAGCCAATAAGCCTGATATTGTCCTCCTCGACCACCAAAGTAGAACGATATTCGTCATGGAGTTTTCCGCTCCAGGCGAAATGAATATCGTTCGAAAAGAGGAGGAAAAACGGACCAAATATCGAGATCTTCTCTTTGAACTCCGCAGGTTGTATCCGGACCACTCTGTCAAAATGGTGGTTCTGATCATAGGAGTCCTTGGTGGAATGATGGACACACTGCTCTCCAACTTGAAGATAATACCTGCTTGCCGTAATATGGCAGAAATCTTAGCAGCGCGAATGCAGAAGGCCGTTATCCTTGGTTCGCTCCGTCTACTCAGGGCACACGATTCTCGGACCCAATAGTCACTCACCCTACGGACGTAGGGAGTGGTTATTGGGGTTAACGACACCAGCGCGCCCTCCGGATGTATCGGAGCACCGGAGACAGGGCCTGACTGGTACATTCCCAACGGGAAGAAAAAAAAATAATAATAATAGACAAATTTTTTTCATTCAGTTCTGTACTCTGTACAGGTGATTGAATAGATATTATCTCATAAATATGACTTTGGAATGTATATTTCTTCTAGACTGACTATTCTCATACAAAATGTACTTTTGTCGTTTAAAAGAAAATAAACTTATTTGTGAAAGCTTCAAAAGATATTCACGGCAACGATGCAAATATTCTACATAAACAAGGAGCATCGGTTCAAACGGAAATTCAAGGGTACTTGTTGAATAACTTACGACTGTCCTGGTATACAATTATACGAAACGAATAAGCCATCGTAGTCACAGTCCTTCCTCACTTCCATCGACCCTAAAATACCTTTCATTCGTCGATCATCGTAATCAGCCTGTTTTCCGATACAGTCCGTATCCACTGAAAATGAGCAGTAGGTATAATAACAAAAAGTGATGGTTCAATAAAGTTTGAGTTATAATCAAACCACGAGAGCTAGGCAAATTCGCTCCAGTGAAAGTTTCCCTATACAGGAAAGAGATTTTGAATGTATTTTTGTAATATTTCTGAGGCCGGACCTGTGGCCTCATCGGCATATCCCACTTCTGACATCACGTCTAAATGGTTTTAATAATTTATTTCGCATCTAAACTACAAGTCTATTTTCTAATTTATATCTCATAAGTACTTAAGTACATCACTAAATATTAATTTCAACTATTCTGTTTATGCTTCTAGATGAAACATTGTTAACGTATCTTCAAGAACTTCATGTCGAAGACTATTCAGAGAGTATAATATTCTCACAGTTTATGGTTTATTCATCGTTGAGTTATTGATGTATATACACAAAAATCTAGATAAGTTCATAAAAAATGAATCGGTACTCATCACAACACAAGAATAAAAAATGATCTACATATTCCAAGAAATCGTACATCATTGTGCCAAAAATCATATCAAATAATGTGCCTTAGGCTGTATAATATATTACCTAATGAATATAAAAGATTTACCGAGTTGGACCATTTCAAATATAATATCAAGGAGCTTATGTTAGATATAAGTCCTTACAATATTGATGAGTTTACTAATTACTTTGAATAGAGTCGTTTTGTTGTGTCACAATATTTTAATGTTATTAAATGTACAATATAGGTATGTCTGTGTGTGTTTGTGTGATCTGTATATAGTAATATAAGTATATGTATAGTTGCCGTCAAACATATAAGATAAATAAAAAAAGGCGCAAAAAATGGTCTTATCTTGTCCATCTCTGCCTGGAAAGGGCCACATAATATTGGGGGCAAGTAGTGCAAGAGTTTGAAATAGCTAGTGCATTATAGGTAAATTCGCCATGGGTAAATAATAGACTACAAGCCCATATAACAATTTTGGGGGGTCATTTGACCCAGCATGAAACATATTCAGAACGATGCTGCTATATGAAAAAATAACTTTAGTCACTATGCCGTCAATTCTTGGTGGTGCAAATGACTGTAATAATAATACTAATTTTTCATCTGAAGATGTGCTTTTCCGACAAAATATTCCTGTACGGCATCCCTCACGTTGGTAGATTATAAAAGAATAACCTCCTAGAACCTACTGCCGTTCAAAAATAATGGGACCGGAATCCAGGATTTTTTTTTTATTTTCCGAAATTGAAAACTTTTCCTGGCCTCCAGTCTCATTATTTTTGTACGGCAGTAGGTTCTAAGAGATTATTATTTCATAATCTACCAACGTAAGGAACGCCGTACATGAATATTTTGTCGGAAAAGCACATCTTCAGATGAAAAATTAGTATTATTATTACAGTCATTTGCACCACCAAGAATTGCACCTTGTGTGAATTTTTCTGATGGAAGCTCTCAGTATGGTATGTCAACATACCAAACCTTACTGGTGACAAACAATGACATTCCATAAAAAACTGCGATCGAAAGTAGGCAGCACAGTGTAAAAACGATGACACTCCCACATTAGTTTTCGCTTTTCTCAACTTTTTATGAAGTGGAATCTCATCGTTTTTCCACTGGACCATTCCTTTATTTCTTGCATAAAATTGAATGTTCTCTCATATCCTAAAATCAAATTCGGGAATATAATCAATATTGGACACTGGCATTCTGTTTCGTATAATCATATTTTTAATCATCTGCTCTTGGGTATTTTGTGATCCTCCAGTAATAAAAGTAAATTCAATATTAATTTTCAACTTTAACGCCCTGCATTTCGAAAACGAATTGTTGTCTTTTACATGTTCACCTATAGACATTATTTTCCTTGCAATGTGAGAAATTAATGAACGGACCGGTCCACCTTAGGAATCATCCTGTATAAGCACATATTGTGCTAGTCCTCACGTTTACTTCAAAAAAATTAAGCAAGTTATCAATTAAAAAGTATATATTTCTGCCAAAAATGCATAGGATCACACCATACACACCTTATATGGTAATCACATGAGAATATTGGCTAAATTCAGTGCGAGTCAATATCAATACTTACATAAGTTCAGGAAATTACCAGGAAATTAATTCCTATTTTGTCAATAACCAAATACAGGTTTTTTGACAAAAATTGCAATAAATTAATAAATAAAATTATTGACATCTCTACATTCATTCAAATTATTCCACCTATCGCCCCCACGTAACGTTTGGCGCGGAAGATGTAAAGGCCCGCACGGCAATTAGGTATGTTTTTTTCCATGCAGGGTCAGGCGTAGTTATAATAGAAATCACAGCTGTATGCGGTACGCGCAGCTATTAGCAAATTAGATTTCGACGGTGCAGTTGTTTACCTAATCTAAGGATACTAATAATAATAAAATGGATTATTCTGAATACAAAAGTTACAGTGCTTTTGTTAAATTAACTTGATTAATCTGCACGCATCACAATATTTAGTGGCATATGTACTAGTCCGACCCTGGTCGGCGGCATGGGAATCAATTTCGTGATAATCGACCATTTTTGCGCCTTTTTTTATTTATCTTATATGTTTGACTACAACTATACTTGTGTGTAAATTATGTTTTGAATTTGTATTTTTTTGACCCATAACTTGTAAAACTTCTTTTAAACGGACCAATAAAATCTATCTATCTATCGTTGGCTGACATTCCGAAGCGATGGCGAGGTGGGATTTGTCCAAGAAGACTAAAAACAAGGAGGGTTTAATAAGCTCTAGCCAATCAGAAACTTGTATCATCAACGCGTCATAGTGACGTACTTGGGTATGAGTACAGAGTCGAACTCGAATCAAGCAACAAAACTGTCAGCAGTAACTCTCATATACCAAGAGCTAGTCCGTCACTGTCTATAGAGAACGGCTGCCATGACATGTATAACTACGTCACATTTCGTCACAAATGTTCTTTCATCTCCTTCTACTAGTGTCCCCATTGTCTTATGGGAATCAAACACTCCTTGTTTTTAGTCTTCTTGGGATTTGCCCAAAGAGACTAAACATTATTTAACAGGAGAGTCAAAAGCCTTGTACATACTTATGCGAATTCGCAAAAATTTTTGCGAATAAAATGGCGGTTGACAGTTTCGCAATAAAGTTCAAATATTTGAACTTTATTGCGATTTCGCAGAAAATAGTGATACAGAGAATCCACGAAAAATGATGAACATTTGTTTCATTTGCAAGGATAACCTCAAAGGCTGGTGATTTATATTATATTTTTAGTTCAAATCATGAGTGATATTTTGAATAAATCAATTCCTATGCACCAATTATATAATCTTTGGAAATATCACAAAACTTTAAGAAGGAAACAAAGAAGTTGTAGTGTTTGAAAAATTTTCAAGAACCGCAAACTTCAAGGAGACTCTCATAACCTCGTTCGAGAAATGCGAATGAACGATTGTTACTCATTCACCATACAAAATTAGTTATCTTAAGTGATAGTGATATGATTTTTTCTTTTGCCTTCTTGGTTTTTGAACAAATTTTAAATTTATAATAGGTTATGTGTCTAAGGAACATCACAAAACAGTAAATGAGATCATTTCTAAATAACAGTGAGCACCGAACACAAACAAATTAGTGAGTTCTGTGACAGCGACCAATAAATTATTCCGCAGAAGTATGAACGCCCATTTCCGTCAATAATTTGCTACTTTGCGATTTGCAAATTTTTTTGCGAATTCGCATAAGTATGTACAAGGCTTAATCCCTATAAGACAATGGGGACACTGATAGAAAGAGATGAAAGAACATTTATGACGAAATGTGACGTAGTTGGACGTGTCATGGCCGCCGTTCTCTATAGACAGTGACGGACTAGCTCTTATGGTATATGAGAGTTACTGCTGACAGTTTTGTTGCTTGGTTCGAGTTCGACTTTGTACTCATATCCAAGTACGTCACTACGACGCGTTGATGCTACAAGATTCTGATTGGCTATAGCTTATTAAACCATCCTTGTTAGTTTAGTCTCTTTGGGATTTGCCGATGAAGAGACAGGTCTGGCCTCAGAAATATTATTTCCAATAGGCTTTCATGATATTTTTTTTATTTAGTATGTTACAAGAGTAGAAGTATTAACTTATAAACTCTTAATTGCATATTTGTTAATGGTGACAGTATCAGCCAGTAATTTGAAGAAAGGAAAAAAAAACAAAAAAAAAATATAAAATTAAATTTGAAAGATTACGTGTATTTGGTGAGTACATTTGGTTTCTTTATAAGAAAAACATATGCATCTAAAATTTGCTGTCTTTGTTTACTTGTGAAAGGATCCCGCACGAAAACATGAGGAAAATTGGCTCTCGGAGCGGTTTCACCAACATCTTTATCCCGATTTATTTCTTAGGTGAATCTTCAAATCGAGATTAACGCGTTGAACCGTTTCACCATACTGTAAGCTCGATTTGATTCACTGTTACCGATTCAGTGTTAATCGGCCATTTTTGCAAAATTAACACAAGTGAAGATTAAGTGTGCGGAAAATACGAAATTTTCTAAAAATTGCATTCCGAAAATTTCATAATCTTGCAGCCTTCGAGGACGACAGCGATGAAGATAAATTTGTTATTCGACGTCCTCCATGGAAGAGATGTTTAATAGGTACTGTTTTAGATACATTTGTCGGGATTTTTATTGTAAGTAATAAATTTAAAGTCGCTGTATTGGCGGCTTCATAAATATCAGCTGAATTATTGTCATTGTCACTATCAATGTCACTTATTTTGCTTCATTACTGTTTTTATTATGAAATAATTCTTTATTTTAAATATTGTATTACTGACAGAAACGGAAAGCTTGTAAATAAAGTGCCTATAGCAACGCAACCTCTTCCTTTGTTTTATGGGTAAATAACGCAAACGAGCATATTAAGTGTGTCTATAGCAAGCTTCCATCATAAAGAATTTGTCTCCAAAAGCCGTGAAGTAAAGGCGGCCATGAGCACAAAACTATGATGAGCAACAGTGAAGTAAATAGTCCAAAAACGTTACACAATCCGTAAAACTTTTTGTTCTGTGGCCCACGACTACAAAAAATATTTTCGGAAATTTCATACTTCCACATAGATGGCCCTTCTGTAACGCAACATTTTTGCCAATTAACCAAAATTGCATCTGGTGCACAACCTTATCTTGGACTCACTCTATACTCTTTACAAAGTAATTCCATCAAAACATTTCAGTACTATTTATCTTATAATAATTCATGCACTAATGTTTCCAATCTGCGAAGGCGTAGAAGTGCCACGACCAATTTTTTTTGGAATCCCGACTTCAAAGTCGGACCCCCGACTTTAATCTCGGACCCCTGACTTTAATCTCGGACCCCCGACCTTAATCTCGGGGTCCGACTTTAATTTCGGGTGTCCGACTTTAATCTCGGACCCCGACTTTAAAGTCGACTTTAATCTTGGGGGGTCAGACTTTAATATCGGACCCCCGGACTTTAATCTCGTGGATCCGACTTTAATCTTGGACCCCCGACTTTAATCTCGGACCCCCTAGTTTAATGTTGGACCCCCTAGTTTAATTTTGGACCCCTTACTTTAATCTCGGACCCCCGACTTTAATCTTGGCGGTGGTCCGACTTTAATCTCAGACCCCCGACTTTAATCTCGGGGGTCCGACTTTAATCTCGGACCCCCGACTTCAATTTCGGACCCCCGACTTTAATCTCGAATTCCCGACTTTAATCTCGGAACCCCGACTTTTATCTCGGACCCCCGACTTTAATCTCGGACCCCCGACTTTAATTTCGGACCCCCGACATTAATCTTGGACCCCGACTTTAATCTCGTACCCCCAACTTTAATATAGGAGGTCCGACTTTAATTTCCGGGGTCCGATAAAGTCGGGAGTCCGAGATTAAAGTCGGACCCTCGAGATTAAAGTCGGGGGTTCGAGATTAAAGTCGGACCCCCGAGATTAAAGTCGGGGGTCCGAGATTAAAGTCGGACTCCCGAGACTAAAGTCGGGTGTCCGACTTTAATCTCGGACCCCGACTTTAAAGTCGACTTTAATCTTGGGGGGTCAGACTTTAATATCGGACCCCCGACTTTAATCTCGTGGATCCGACTTTAATCTTGGACCCCCGACTTTAATCTCGGACCCCCTAGTTTAATGTTGGACCCCCTAGTTTAATTTTGGACCCCTTACTTTAATCTCGGACCCCCGACTTTAATCTTGGCGGTGGTCCGACTTTAATCTCAGACCCCCGACTTTAATCTCGGGGGTCCAACTTTAATATCGGAGCCCCAACTTTAATCTCGGGTGTCCGACTTTAATCTCGGGCCCCCGACTTTAAAGTCGGACCCCCGATCATATGTGCCCTCTACTTACTTTTCTGGCATGTTCCATCGTACTCGTCCTTCGGCAAAGGCTCACAGTACAGGCCTGAGCCACAAATGCTATGAGGGGTACTTGAAGCGGGGCTGCCTATACCACAGGAATCTCCTTCATCTAAATATCAAAATGGTTGGTTTATTATCGTTTTAGTTGTGGGTGTAAACATGTTTTTAACTACTACTTATATAAAATACACTTTTCTCCTTAAAAGGAAACAATACAGACAAAAACAACTTCGGAAAGATGTAAACTCTGTCTTTCAAATCACTGTTTAGCTTAAAGAAGACATGAATACACTTACTTAAATTTTCCAGGCAGTACTCACAACAATTGCAAGTATCGGGTGATGGAAAAAATATACCATTATGAGTAGAATTTTGAATTTTACAGTTATCTGGCAGCGGAGGACATTTCACATCCTGAAAATATCGAAAATTAACACAATAGTTTGAATAGGATCTTCAAAGTTCTGAGTTATTTCCAATTTTTCGCCATTTCTTCGCAAGAAAAAATACACCTACATCACACATTTTGCTGGTACAAAGTATGTTTTCGTCTGCATCTACAAAAACTAGAACACAGTAGGCAAAAAATAAAACAAACGATTGCATGTTTCTTATTGTTGAAATACTTTTGGAGAGCTCATAAATGAAACTGAATGGGTATCTGCTCTTATCACAGATAAAATCCTGATAGGTACCTGATTTCGTCATTTTCACGGATAATACGGTGTCTGCCTATTTAATCTATATCAATATTATTCGATATTTCGTGCTTAGACTGGATAATCAATTCTTTGTATTTTTTTACTTGTGGATGAATTTGATGTAATAGTTATTGAATTTTTTATCAGGAGTTCCTAGTTGACTTCCGCAAATAACGTAAAAAAAATTATAAATTTTGATAAAGTCGGTCTATGAAACCACGGGCCTATTCGAAAATATGAAAAAAATTATTATTAATTGTTGATGAGAAATTTGTATATCATTATGAAAGTTCACCTTGTTCTCTATGCGAATAGTAGAAAGGTACTGGGAAGCCCAGATTAAAATAAAATTATTTGGGGCTTATACCGCGAAATTTTGAATCGGTCGGTGCGAGAGACAACGTTATCAGTCGAAGGTTAATAAATATACTCCCAAATGATGGATAGGTACAGAAAACACTCAATGGTTTGTTCTTTGTTTTATTTAATATTTCAATAAAGGTGGGGAAAGAACCTCAAAGATCTTTAAATTGAAACTGTTGAATGAAAGATAATATCAGAAAGACAACAAAATTTCTAAAGTCCAAAGGGTATCTATAAAAAAATTGTTCGTTATTGATGTTAATTTTCGCGCCATCTATAAACTTCCACTTGTAACATTGCACATAGGATGCGCCATCTATAATTATTTGGTTGAACTGATATAAAGTATTCCAGGTCTGCCAGGTCACACGGTAGTGAATATATTTCAACTGTTTTCGCATTATTGATTATCATTATTGTTTGATAACAAATCGAGTTCAGTGATATTCTCATAGAAGTCAAAACTTCCATCATCAGCCAATTTGGGTTTTATGTATAGATTCAGGTCCCAGAATTTACAATTGGTGGAAATAATTCGTCAACTCCCATTTGTTTCCGAAATTTCAATATTAGAAATTTCTCTTCAATTCAAACACAATTTCACCTTGATGTCGAATAACGTCCCCCAATCACAAGCGTTCCTTGTACTTGTTTCGGGAACATTGAGGGATTTTGACAGTTTTAGAAAAAATATTACAAAGGCTTTAAGAGACCTCTAACGGTGAACGTTTGAACTACGTGAAGTAACGATGCGTATGTCAGTCAGAGCCACAGACTATAACACTGTGTTATAATTATGTGGTCAGAGCCACTGAAATGAAATTATAATTTCATTTCAGTGGTCAGAGCAAGTAGAAGTAAGTTTTCAAATGAGATGAAAAAAGTACCATTTTCAATTACGATTGGAATTAGAAAAATGGAAACATAAAATTTCAATTTCTGAGTTTGTACCGCAGCTTCTCGCGAATGTTAATGTTTGTGTGCAAATAATAATATTTCAGAACGAGGACATATGTTCCTTTTATTAACTTTGTTTTAAAATTTTGGCGGATTTTCTGTTTCTATCTGTATTTGAATTTTGGTCAGTTCTGTGATTTAAAATTAAACTACGGCGCAAAAATTACAATGAATAATGAATCATGAAATTTCATTTTTCGGTTATGTCAATGTAACTCGAAAATGACATGTTGTGATCCATCATTCACCGCGATTTTGTCAGCGTATGAGTCGAATTGCAAAAAAATGAGAATATTTGCAAGAGTACGAACGAGCCTTTACGAGAAAGACTCAAGAATGAACCTTTACGCCGAGGCCATCATTCTTCATCACAAAACACGAGAGAGAGAGGCCAAAATTTCAGAATAAGAAGAATAAGAATAACCTCTAGTCAAAGGTAAGAATTTTATAATTATTTTAAATTTGTAAAGTGTAAAAACAACCCGAAGTGGAGTTGTTTTGCTATCATTTCGTAAAGTACAAATTGATTGTTACTTAATAGTGTTGTCACTACACGTATCAATTACGGTCGTAAACTGATACACAGTTGTATTCGATTTATCGAAAGTTGTCAAAATGATAAGCAACCTAACCTGAAATGAAGTGTCACTACGAAGTTTTGGATGTCTCCAGAGATGCAAGCGATGCCGACATAAAATCGGCCTACCGAAAACAGGCACTTAAATGGCACCCTGATAAGAATTTGGACAATGCCGATCTCGCTAAAGAACAGTTCCAGATTGTGCAGCAAGCTTACGAAATATTGAGCGACAGACAAGAAAGAGCATGGTATGACAACCACCGAGAGCAGATTTTACGAGGTTCCAGCTCTCAATTCGAAGACAAGAGTTTGGACGTTTTCCAATATTTCACCACCACCTGCTTCAAGGGTTATGGTGACGACGAAAATGGATTTTACTCAGTATATCGTAATGTTTTTGATAAAGTAGCTAAGGAAGATATGGATTTCATGGAAGAAAAGGAAGAATTCTGTGAAATACCGAGTTTTGGCAACTCCCTTACTGATTACGAGAAAGTCTCAGAGTTCTATGCTTACTGGCTTAATTATACAACTAGAAAGAGTTATGTCTGGTTAGATCCTTATGGTATCAAGGACATAAGGGATCGAAGATATCTGAAACTTGTAGACAAAGAGAACAAGAAAGTTAGACAGAAAGCCAAGAAAGAGCGTAATGAAGAAATTAGAAACTTGGCGTCTTTTGTCAGAAAAAGGGACAAAAGGGTTCAAGCACAAAAGAAACTACAAGAACAGAAATTAGTGGAAGATAAGAAAAAGCGAGAAAAGCTGAGCCAACAGAAAAGACTAGAAAGGCAACAGGAACTGAACGATTCGAAAAACCAGCCAGAGTGGGCAAAATTTGACAATGTGAAATCAGAGCTAGAACAAATTGAAAAGAGTCTAGCAGAAGAATTTGGTGAGGAGTTCTCTGATCCAGAATGTGAGGAGGACGAAGAAGATCTCAATAACTTGTACTGTGTTGCTTGTAACAAGATTTTTAAGACTCCAAAGGCGTTTGAAAATCACGAAAGTAGTAAAAAACACAAAGAAAATGTTGAGATTTTGAAGGAATTGATGCTAGAAGAAGAAATTTGTTCAAATCCTTCTGATGACCTAGAAAATGGTATTGAAGAAAACCATGAAGAGGTAGAAGAGATTTTTGAGGAAGATGTACAGATTGAAGTGCTTTCCGATTCTGGCTCGGCAGAAGATGAGGTTAAGAGCAAAAAGAAGAAAAAAAAGCGCCGAAATGTCATGAATGTCAGTGAAGAAGAAATTAATCATACTAGTATTTTAGAAACAAATAATAACTCAGATGATGATTTCAGCTGTAGTAAAAAAAACAAAAGTAAGAAGAAGAAAAGTGGTATCAAGGCAAAAACAGAAGAAACAGCTGAATGTAGCGAAGAGCCCACTGAAACAAAAAGTGTTGAAGCTCCTGAAACTGCCAGCGGTACTAACACGAATTTGAAGAAAGAGAAGAGGAAAGAAAAGAAAAACAGAAAGGAAGTTATCACTGAAAGTGATATACAAGAAGTAGATTTAGATCACAACTGTGTTACATGTAATTCAAATTTTTCGTCTAAGAATAAGTTATTTGACCATCTGAAGAAAACTGGACATGGAGTGTACATTCCTACTAATGTAAAAAGTAAAAAGAAGAAGAGTGTAAAAGAATAGTAGATATGTGTAATGTTTGAATTACTTATTTGTTGATCTGTTAAACAAATATCAGTATTTATCAAGTAAAATTTTTTGTTTTTTTTTGTGATTCGATTTTTAATGAGCTTTAATTACTTCAACGTATTTCTGAATGAATTTTGGTGACACTTGGTAGTAAAAAGCTACCTGAACACGAATTTGCAATTATTTTTCATCTATTATAAGGCGGAGTAACTTCAACTTGATGTTTCACAAAGGGCTACTTTCAAAGAAACCCTTTTTTCAGCTCAGAACAGGATTTGTTTTCATAACATGCATGAGATCTGCATATCTTTAAATCGCCTGTAAGAAGACACATGGAATTATCAAATTTCACATTTTAAAAAATTTGTAATTTTTTCTACATTCATGCAAAAAGCAAAACTTTATTGAACTATATTCAGTGGAAAAAGAAGTTCTTTATTGCACTAGTGCAATAAAGTTTTTATTGCACTCATCTGTCATTCTACTTCAACGTGCTGTTATCATGACAAACATAAACGTATAAACCTACTACATATTTAGCAGATATTCTGTGAGATTGGCAATAGGTACTTCACTACGAAATATTCATATTGAAAATTGCACCGATTGTTCATTCACTTTCAACATTGAGGGTAAAAATAAAGTTTGAGTTAAATTGTTCGTAACGTATCAGTTCCTGTTTCAATGCAAATCGATATTAATAATAAAGTATTCAAGTTGCGCTTTTCATTTTCCTACACCTAGTGCCGCACCTCAATAAATCATTTTTTGCTTTTTGCATGAACGTAGAGAAAATGTTGTATGCAACTCGTGCAAAAATTATTTATTGCACTCGACGTGTTGTCCAACTCGGCCTATTTTGCACTTGTTGCATAAATAACTATTTTCATGTGCCTTATTTTTTGTAATATTGGCCATTTAAACAAAAAATATACCTTTTCATGTGTCTTATTTTTTGTAATATTTGCCACTTATACAAAAAATATACCGACAGAGTCTGAGACATGGCACACCCCTATTTTTGAGACAAGTATTCCAATTCAAAGCAGGAAAAGCACAGAGTGAAAACTGAACTGAGGATTGTTAACAACCGAACCTTTGAAACTTGCTGACCAATTTCCTTAAGATCGAGATATCGAATTATCATAAAACCGCTCAATAAATCTCTTCTGCTTCATGGTAATTACGCTCAGCTTCAGCATAAATAAAAATTTCTTCGGTGTTCTCTTGTGAAGTTCGAAGTCGAACCATTACGAAAATAAACACATGCGCAAATACATTGAAACTGACCATAACTTTGACAACTGTAACAATATCCGTAGATTAAAGTCAAATAATTTCAATTCCTCTTTGAAACAATTTACTTATCTCAAGTGTTTCGCTAAGAAAAAGATTATGGTTTCAAATGTTTCAGTAGACCATTCGTCAGTACAATAGTAAAAAAAGTCGCTTGTTTACAACTTTTGAAAGGCTGGCGCCATCTCTAGGTTCCAAAATGCACTTCAACTATTCCTTGCTTTATTTCTCGCTGCTGTGACAGAACTTTTGGTCATTGCCATTGTAGGTAATGAAATGGATAGGAATTGATTTAAAGCAGGTTGTAAATTGAAAAATAATATTGATTACGACTTTATTACAAATACAAATAGAAAAAAGTACAAAATTCGTGTGGTAATACAAAAGCTACTATACTTAAAGCTTTGATATACATAATGCATTGGTAATATTAGAATAACGAATATTAGTAATAAATATTTGGTATAGGTATAAATAAATATCGGAATCCATTAATATAAAATTTGTTTCAGGTGTAGTTTTTCAAACACCTGAAAGCAGATGGTTCAAAATGAGGTAAGTTTAAGGATTTAGAGAGCTTTGAGATATCACAATTTAAGTAGTACTTGGTCCAATCAAATATATTTCACAAAAACATTCAACTTGGAAATGAATATAGTTGTCCCAATTAGAGAAGCGTTTTTTCTAGTTTTCAAATTAGCAATCTACTAAATATTTAGAATATTTTTCTCAAGAAACTATACTGAGCACCATATCAAAACTCTATGAAATCATTGTAGCATATTATTCAACAAAATTTTTTTTAACTTGTTAATTCTGGTGCAATATAGATTCCTGTCGGGAAAAATTGCACAAAAAAACTTGGCTGCCTACAAGGAAAGCCTGTCAGATGGCTTGGATACCAGGTTAATTCTGTCTAGAATGATTTCTTCAGAGCATTCGACAAGGCGAACCTTTAGCCTGTAGAACGCAAACTCAATTGTTTTGGTATTGGGGCCCTTGATTGAATAAATGAAGTGTGACAGGGGTCAGGTTACCATTTTACATAAACTTGATTGAATAGCACAGATTGTTATCGTAAACAATTTTATATCGACTGAAATCTCAATATCACTGGGCCCTTTACTTTTGAATTTCAATTAGTACAGTTTCCCAAAGTACAGACATCTCACAAAATCACACGTGCGTTAAAAAACGTCACGTGTACGTTGAGAATCATAGTATTTTCGTCAAAAAACGTTACGCGTTCGCCAAAAAAACGTTACGCGTGCACCAAAAACCGTTAAACGTCACACATGCGTGAAGTTTTTCGACGCGTCAAAATAATTATAATGGCCAATTATCTCCCGAGAGCGAATGTACTGGACTTCCACAGGGTTCTATATTGGTATGGGCCAGACATGGGTCCATGTCTGGCCCATATCGAACAATATCACGAATATTTTGAAGTCACAACTACGACAAAAAACGTCAAGACTACGACAAAAAACGTCACGACTACGAAAAAAACGTCACGCATGTGATTTGTTCCCGTCATGTGACACCACAGGTCCATTACTCAGTCATTTATATATAATTCAATTCTCTGTTTTTATATATGTATGAATTGTGCATATATTAATTTTTAGTAAGAGACGACGCTAGAGACCGGCTTTATGTATAAAAATGAGCAAAGTTTATCTTGGAATTAATTATTTCCCTAAATCTAAGGAAAAATCTTCACGTATATTCTGGTGATTAGCTGTGTTTTTCCCTAGATTCTAGGGAAAATTTAAAAATGGGACTGAACCCGTGTTGCTACCCTACTTATTTAATCGATCAAGCAAATCAGTATCATTCAAATATCAATATTACATTTTCTGAAAAACAAAACGCTACTCAAACTGAGACACACTTCATCATGTTCCGACAAACTGTTCGGCTGATGCAGTCATTCGTTCAAAAACTTGGCACCTTGTATTTCGAAACGTCCAAACACTTCGATATGTCTATTAAAGGCACGCGTTTCAGCCGGAAAATATACTACATTGCAGCAGAAAGGAACAAGACCCCCATCCTCCAGGCCCTATTCAAGTACTTCGACCTGAACAAGGACGGCAACGTTCTGGAAATCTCCTCCGGAACTGGCCAACACGTCGCGTACTTCGCTCGACACTTTCCCAAGCTCACATTTCAACCATCCGAATACGAAGCGTCTCTATTGGACAGCATCAGAGCGTACAAATCCGATGCCCCTGAAAACAACATAAAAGAACCTGTATTAATAAACGTGACAGATAGCTGGACGAAGTGGAATGTTTCGAGGGGCTTCGACTATGTCATCAACATCAACATGATTCACGTCACCCCTTTCGAGTGTACGGTGGGGCTGTTTAGGAACGTCGGCGAGGTGCTAAAGCCCGAGGGTTTGCTGATTACTTACGGCCCTTATGCTGATAACGGGGTACTGGAACCGCAGTCCAACAGGGACTTCGATAAGATGATCAGGCAGGGAGATCCTAACTGTGGTGTGCGTGATATACAGGACTTGATAAAAGTTGCCGAAGAATACGGCATCAAACTTCTGAGTATCGACGCAATGCCAGCTAACAATAAACTGTTAGTTTGGCAAAAGTTAGGACTAGGTCAGTGAACAAATAGGGAATTATTTTGTTTGGTGTTTTAGGTCTAAAAAGTGTAATTCCTTCATAGATAAAATAAAAAGCAAATATTTATGTTCTCAAACTTGGTAAGATATAAACTTATTATTGCAATCAATGTTATTTTAGTTCTGCTAATCAAAACAACCTGGTAATACACCAAAGAGCCACATACATTTTTTACTGATCATGACGATAATTTCGGGTTCTTGACTTTGAACTCGGGATTCGTTGTATACTCTCGAGATCTTGATCTCACACTCGGTATTCCAATATCAGTTTCGAAAACTGGACTCCAAACTCAGGATCCTGTCATTTTTCTCAGGATGTTGTCAGCTTCTACTCGAGACTCCAATTTTCATTTCAGGTCCCCAGCTCTAAACTATTAATACCGACTCAGATCTAGGAGCAAATAATTCAAAAATCAAGATTTCGATTTCAATTTCGGAATTCCGACTTTTGGAAATAGAACCGCCGCACTCTGTGATTCTCGAGATGCTGCCGTTAATCTAGAGATTCCGACTTCAACCTTGGGTTTCTGCCGTTATTCTAGGAATCCCAACTTCAACCTTCAGATTCTGCCTTCAATTTCGAAATCTTGGGCATCCCGTCTTTGATCTCGGGAATCCATGTGTAATCTCGGGACCCTGTCTTTAATTTCGGGATTCAATCTTTGATATCGGCATCCGGTCTTCAATTTCAGGATTCCGTTTAATCAAAAGACTCTCTCTTTAATCTTGGGACACATTAATTTCAGTACGTCTTCTTCATTTTTAGTATCATGTATTCAATCTCGGGATATAAACTCAAAAGTTGGGACTCCAAACTTTAATCTCAAGACACTAACTTTAAATTATGAATTTTGACTTACACCTCGGGATCGTGACTTCCAACTCAGGATTCCGACTTCTAGGGATTCCGCTTTTCAAAACTCGGGATGTCTATCCTTTATACTCTGGTTTCTGACTTTTGAAGTCCTATCTTCATTCTCAACATCTTACCACCAGTCTGAGGATCCCGAATTTGACTTCGTAAATCTGACCTTGACCTCTTCAATCACAGGATTCCGTATTCAATTTCGAGATTTTAACTAAAAAGTTGGAACTACTGATTTTAATCTCAAGACCTCAAATTTTAAACTAAGGATCCCGACTTAGACCTAGAGATCTTCAGTGGTCTTCAATATCGATACACTGCTTTTATTCTCGGTGTCTTTGGGAAATTGGGAACGGGAAATTGGGAACCTGACTTTAAACTTGGGAATCTGTCTTCAATCTAGAGATTATGTCTTTGAACTTGGGATTCTGTCTTTAGTCTCGAAATTCTGTTTGCAATTTCGGGATCCTGTCTTCAGTCACACAAGGGAGGTTTTTGCGATCTACGTTGCGATCAGTTACTGTAATTAAATAATATTTTTCATCCTCCTGAAGTACTCTGTTTAGACAACTCATTAACAAGTTAGTACTAGGTAATTTTTATTTTTTCATATGTTTTTGTATTCAATTCCGATCTGACTAGCCATATTTTTAGTAATGTTTGTATTATGTTATACCTGAAACCAATAAAACAATTTTTAGTTGTCACTGTAACAAATGCCTAAATAAAACTTCGGCAAACAAGATGATGTGGACTTTTTCCTCTTTGAATCCTATAAACTGTGCCGTGTCCTCTAATCATTGATGGGCTGTTAACGGCAAATGCTCCTCAAGGTTCAGTTCCCAGCCCGCACTTCAGAATTCGGAAAATCTCACTAAAAATGAAACTACAGAAACCGATACTTACAACTCTTACGTCAAACATATAAGCGTCTGTCCTTCATATATCTTGTCCTGGACTTTGTCGCTGCTGGTGGACTTTTCGGCTGTCACGGAGAGACAGGCGCACACGAACGTCAAAACTGTCCCGACGATTGCCAGCCAGAGTCCGACGCCCAAAGAACACTCGCCGGGATAGAAGGGGGAAGCGTCTCTGCCGCACAGCTTCTGGACCTTCTGGCTTCCCCAGGCCATGGGGTGAAGCATCACGCCGATTATATAGCAGATACCTAGAAAATAAACGCGGGAGACTGATCAACTCAGGCTTGAATTGAAGGAAAGTGGATCAAGAGTGTGGTTGGCCAGGTTTTGAACCTGGGGCCACTGGTTTTCGATGGTGGCGCTAACACTAAACTATGTATGAGTCGGAAAAGGACCAAAGACAGCGACTGAAATGATGGTTCATGGTTTGTTTATAATTTAGAGGCGATGATAGAACTTAATAAATTTCATAATTCGTCGGTCCCACGCCAAAACCGCGAATGTGCAAATTTCAGGGTTCTGACTTCAATATGTAAAATAACAATTTTCTACCAAAATTTTCAATGCCAAACTCACGAATGTGCTCTTAAGTTGTTTACTGTAAACGAGAGTGAATTCGCGAATATGAAAACCAACTAAGGTTTTCAAAGCAATTAGCACGAATATTCTTAAAACTCTTCTCATTTAAAATGACAAATTGCACATTCGCGGTTTTGGCATGGTACCGACGAATTTTATCTTAAGCGGTATTCCAGAGGTACTTCCATGTTCGATCGCTAAGTGCCCCAATTAGGGTTCGAAAAAGTTTTGCCAGTACTTATTTACTCATATTTCAGAGATTATTCTTATCACTTCTTTTCTATTGTTTGATTTCTTCATCAATTTATATTTCATATGTATTACCGGTATACAATTTTTGTATAAATGTAATCTCTCTATAAACAAAAATGTTTCTTGGGATCAATGAAATAAAGTAACTAATCCAACACAAGAAATATTTCCTAACATCTTTTCTTTCGAATCATTAGGATAACATATTGAAGTAGGTACCTGCTATAGCTTGCGCAGCCCCCGATATGTTGAATATACTTTTCTTGAAAATACTTTGAAAGCAGCAACTTAACAATCCCGTGCACACCGTAAGGGACATGATCGATAGACCTGAAAAAAATTACACTCATGTAAATAGTTTCCTCAATGAAAATGGATTTTTGACAATCCAGTCTTTCGCAAATTTCCTATACAATAGTAGTGTCGTCGACAAGCTTTTAACAGAAAATAATCCAACAGCCTCCTACGACTTGCCGAATCATCTCTACACAACACCTGGCAAAGCCTTTCTGCAAGAACACACGTTACAATGCTCCCTGTAACAACTAGCAAATGTTAATAAAAAAAGGTGCGACGTGTGAGTTGAATGGAGAAAAATACAAAAAAATATTTCCCTAAATCTAAGGAAAAATGTTCACTATATACGCATTAGTCTGGTCATTTTTCTGTGTTTTTTCCTAGAATCTAGGGAAATATTACAGTAATTGAATAATGGGATCGAACCCGTGTTGCTATCCTACTTATATTATCTCATTATCTATTCTTGCTTTGTCTATGAGAAAAACAAAACAATCAAGTTAATCGGTATTATCGATTTCATTAGAGTTTATCATAAATATGCAGCTCTTCAACCAAAACATTGTTAATAATCGTATATTCTTGAGAAAGTGGAGTGCACACGACTGGGAAAGTATCTCAGATCACCAAACCCTGGAACATATACGGGTCACTGCTTTCGGAGAAGTTCTGCTACGCTGCTTGCCAATGCCGGGGCTAGAAAGTCAATTCTTAAACGTCAAGGTGGATGGAAGAAATATATTCTCAAATCAATTGCTATAGTATCTAGTTAGAATGTCTCACCTAAAGCTAAGAACACCGTGGCTGCTTTCCATACCTCCGGATAGATATGCGATTCCGTAGCGAGACCTCTAACTGCGAGCATCGTGCAAACGGGATAGGTATTTCCTATTGGCTTACCGCATTTGGCGTACACCCCTACGCTGGGTCTATACTTGATGGTCTCGTTCCCGAATGTGACGGTCTCTGGGGCCGACGCGAGCCAGGACGGGCTCAAAAAAGCGCTGAGCATCAGAAGAGCAGAGAAGAGGGCGAGAAGCATCCATATCAGGCTCCTCGCTGTTACTATGAGGTACCACATGGTTTCTGGTTACATCTAGGGGGCGATCAGAAGTATTGGAAGATCATCTGGAAAGGAATTTTATACTTTTATTTATCTTATCCACAGCTAGCATCTTATAAAAATGATTCTATTAATAAGCGTTCATAGAAATTGATTATAAGATACAAATACGACTGGTTTGCTTGTATTTCTACTAATGAAGGTAACTTGGTTATCGAAATGCGCATTCAGAGAGGCGGCAACATTGTCTTGAATAACTTCATTGTCACGGGCACGGCAAAATTTCAAATTTCAATAGGTATGTTCACTGAAATGAAATTATAATATGATGACAGGAATGCTCTTAGTTCCTCTGCGCACCCGTATAAAGTGCGATAACTCTAGGAGAAGAAGAAAGGAGGCACATGCAATCTAGCAGAGAAATACTTTATTGCTTACTTGTATGGGTGCGAGAGAGACATTCATCTGCACGTACGTGTTATTAGTTTCTCAATTTATGGTTTGTAAACACGCCAGTGCAGTGCAGCGCGTCTTTGTATCAGTTTTATATGTTACAATCAACTCATTCTCGATTCCTCCGCCACTGCCAGGAACCACAAGACAAACATGGCGGCCTCCATGAGAAATCCAGTCGCGCAGCCTGACGAGCATTTCAGTCATTATATTGTAATTTCATTTCAGTGGGTATGTTTCACAGAACTCATACTTATATCTTATGACGTATATAAGTATGAGTTCTGTGGTAAGTTTCAACCAATTGTGTCATCACTGTTCGACGTTTTCACGAAGAATATACGCGTCAAACTGACAGCCACGGGAAGAGTATCTAAAAAGTAGTTCCCGATTGTCTACATTCGCCAGGAGAATGGCTGGTTCTTCTAAACGCAGTATCAGCCATCTGGAAGCTAAAGGCAGTATCATCTCTCACCAACCCAAACGCAGCATCAGTGCCCAGGAACCTAAATCCAGGAGTATCAGCTCGCAGGAACCTCTCCAACGATTAAAATCAAGGAAGAGTTCGCCGTCTATGACATTAGGACAGGTTCATACACTATTCCAGTATTATTTGAGAATTGTCAAGTTATATACATGAAAGAATACAAACTAAATACTTATTACTAATCAATCGAACAGCACCAAGACTATACACTACACGAAAATAGTATGAGACTAATTATATCCGGATTAAAGGACATCATACCATTTCAATGCGAAATTGGCTTTTTATAAATTTGCTCGAATTTTTTAAACGGTCATATATTTAACATATTA
Source organism: Chrysolina oricalcia (assembly GCA_944452925.2). Classification (NCBI taxonomy): domain Eukaryota; kingdom Metazoa; phylum Arthropoda; class Insecta; order Coleoptera; family Chrysomelidae; genus Chrysolina; species Chrysolina oricalcia. Next base: position 3,549,792 of record OX101817.2, read on the forward strand.
ATATGTTAACCATGGTTATGTCGATTTATTATATGCCACCAATTTATTTCTTAATGAATAAGGTTCATTCTACTTATTTCTAAAATGGGGTTTGTACGAATGTCTATGAAAATTTTTAGTCTGGAAAGTTTGCGTATCGTCTGTCTGCTCTGGATGAGGCTGTTTTAAGATTTAGATCTACCTGTCAGAAGTACGATTGGTTGAGGATGCCACTTCCCTTATTATACGATGAAAAGGTAAGTAAATGTTATGCACCTTCAAAATACCCCGACGGGGGAAACAACTAGCTTTTTTTATTCACGATTATTATTCTTTTTTTCTCAACAATTCAGATATCTATCTAACAGATATATCAGGAACAGAAAAACATATATCAGACACTTTTATCTGGTAGATACCTTATTTACGAAATTGTTATCTACAACTTTATCATTAACATTTTACTTTATGCCGGTCTTGATAGATTCAAACAATCTTCGTTCGTTTTAGAAATGCTATACATCCGATCACACAGATGAGCCAAAGATATGGTTATCATTTAAAAAGCACGGTCATGAACAGTGTTTGGAAAAGGTGGTTTTCAGAAAGGACAAAATTGAAAACAGCACCTTTGTTACGCTAACGGAATGGCAAAAGCTGTACAAGTCTATAACTACCCTAAAGTAAGTAAAATGTTAGGTAATAGAAGAAATAGAATAGAATAAAAAAAACTTACCAAAAAAGCATTCTCAAGTTTCTGTTGAAATTTTTCTTTTACATAACAACTTTACAAGATTTAGTTCATAAAGAAGTGACAAAATATCATGTCTTGTATTTTCGTTTCTCTTAAATCCGAATTGATGGTAGTTAATCACATGATAAAAACCATGAGTAATTCTAGAATGAATCAGTTTTGCATTCACGCTAAATTCTAAATTCCACGACCTCCCTGTTATCTAGGAAAGTATTTAGGTAGAGTTGTCGCAGGTATTCTAGAGTCCATTTATTTCACAACTCTAAGGAGTAGTAGGATCGGATCAGGAAGCTTGTTAGTTGCTGCAACGTTGTTCTTCCCAGACAGTTCTGATTACCAGATTTGTCGGAGTTTATGCTGACACTTGCCGCGGGGAGAGTTTTTGACTGTGTGTACCTCTTGGGAGCGGCGTTGCTCTACCTCTAGGTAAGTATATACTTCTTTCCGACATTAAGATGATGTACATCGTCAACGTATTCCTCGCATCGTCCTCTTTTGAGAGTAACCGTGGCACATTTGCCAATCTCGAATTCTATTCCGACAGCCATGAGATGAAAACTTTTGCCAGATGGTGGTGTGTGTTTGGAAATGTCAATCAAGCAATCAAATATACTTATTGTCAAAGATTGTATATATACAATACAAAGCGAGTGTCGCGATTCCGCTCAACTTTCTTTGTTATGTGTTTTGTCTTCAATTGTTATAAGTTCAACAGTTATTACCTATTTCCAAAAACGACCTTCCTGCAACTGGACGTGTGGATCAATCATTTTATTTTGCTCACTGTGTATAACAGTATATTTTCTAACGCGAGGAAATAGCCCTTTGAGATTACTTCAATTCGGTGCGCGATCGATAGGGGTCGAACTCATAAAATCTCAACAGGAGAGTTTCACATTCTCCACGAGCTATCATTAGTGATTTTGTTACTAACTATTGTGCGTTGTGCATTATCTATTTCACTTCCTCCAAAGGAGACCAGGGAGATACGCAACCCCAGGAGACTGGCCAGTCAGGATTCCCTGGATAAGAATTTTACGGAACGAAGGTAAGATTCTTGAAGGGCTCGCATCATAAATTCAACTCATTTCAGCTACCGTCCATTTTTTTCTCATACAGCTATCGAAGGAATTAAATTATTTTACATTCAAACTTTTACAGTGAGTAATACAGATTAAAATCTTGAAATAAAAGTCAAACAATACAAAGACACAATATACGATACATTTTATAAAATCAGAAAACAACATTTTATATTCCTTCCTCAAAATATTCGCGAATTTGATAATAAGGTCTACGAAGTAAAAATTCTTTAACAGCATTCCTGAATAGAACATAAGCTCCTTTATTTTTCACTGAAAGTTGCAAGTGGTTAAACATCTTCCCTCCATTATAAATGAATGAGGTTTTTTACCAGTTCTGATCTCGGCAGGGGTAAGGGAATATGACGAAGTCTTGTATTGATTGGATTTCTCTGTCTGTATAGATGATACTGATGTTTATGAATAAGACACACGGTTTCCAATATATAAAGACACTGTTAGGCTAAAATCTTGCCTTTCATGAGTAAGGTCTTGCAAGATGTTTTTCCGTATACTTTAAAAATATACCTCCCCGCATGTTTCTGGAGCGTATACAGTATATATGGAAAAGCTGACTTCCTATAATCTGTATTCAATCCCTTCAGGGCCTGGAGCAGCAAAGTTCTTCGAGCCTTTGAGGGCCAGTCGAACTTTTTCCGGAGTTATAGGGATGCGCAGATCATTGAGCTCAGGCTGATGAGGTCTCATACAGAAACTGCGCTAGAGCTGGACGAGTATCTATGTTGATAATCTATTACTATAATAATTGTAACGATTCTGTCGCTACGGACGAGTACGGACCTGTCGCTCCCGGCGAGTATGGACCTGTCGCTCCTGCTCGTAAACAAGCATGCATTCCTGAGAGTATTATGTCACCATGGCATTACAGTCTTCATGCTTCTAGAAAAGTGCGACATCTAGATGCAAATGGAAGTAGCCCCCAGAACTCTCTGAAAAAGAACCCTTCGTGTATAAAAGCATCGCCGCGTGGAGACACGGGCACAGTTGCAGTTAGATGCTGCGAAAGACAGATTGCAGCATTAACCGTCTAGTTTGAACTAGTGAGATATAAATCAGATACATTGTTATATGAATTAACAAGTACTTATAGTTTATGTGTGAAATGAATTGATTCAACAGTTCAGACTTACTTAAATTTACTACATTATTATTTCTCGTCCGAAATAATGACCCTTTCCAGATTAGAACACTGCTTCGTGACATCTGCGCAGGTCGTACTTTTGGCGGAGCTCGTCAAAACTGATAAGGCTCTACGGGATCTGAGCTTGAACGGTAATCCCAACGACGAAGAGAACTTCCATCTGCTGCTGAAAGACACCAAACTGGTGTCGCTGTCTCTGAAGTTGTGCGGGATCAGCGTAGACGGGATCAGGATGATAGCTGAAGAGCTGAGCAAGCCGATAGGGAATCCCTTGCTGCACCTCAACTTGGCCAGTAATCGCCTTTTCGACGATGGGGTCGAGTACGTAGCGAAGTTTTTGAGAATCAATAGGTAAGTACATACAGATGCGCAATCATGAAAAGATGGAGAGGGTGTGGGTCAAGATGGACCATTCTCTCCATCGTATAGAAAGAAAGATGTAAGGTTAATTTAGAACAATTGGAAAAAATTGACGGAAAGTTCAAAAATTCTGAAAAAAATTTGTGTTCTTTGGGCAATTAAATAATATCATTGAAGAGATGTTGGAGACAATCTACTGAACGGTTTTCGACAAAAAATATTAAAGAAAATTAAGATTAAGAAAACCATATATATCCGATTCCATTTTGAATATCATGGTATATTAATGTAAAAGTTAGATAAAATCACAATTTTTTTTTTTATTTTTGAAAGTTTTCACACAATTTGAAAAATATCAGAAGACTTGTTACAAAGACAATTGAGAAGAATCCGAAGGTGCGATTGATTTCACCCCCCCCCCCTGCCCACTTAAGGCTAGAGATAGATAGATAACGTGTAGGAATTCGGAAATTTTTCCGATGGTTTCAAACACGGAAAATTACGACGTGAAAAAATTGTCAGTCGGGGGAACTCAGACCACCCTTCTCCTAGAAAAATATTGCGAAAACAAAATCGGAAAAATCCGTAAAAATAGTGGAAAATATCGGAGCATCGAATGATTTAATTTCGAATAATGCTAGAGGTAGAGAAGCGAATGAATCCGGAAAATATTCCTTCGTTTTCAAACCTGAAAATTACGACGTGAAAAAAATGTCAGTCGGGTGCCCCCTCTCCTCGAAAAAAGCTGCGAAAGCTTGCGGAAACAAAATCTGGAAAATCCGTAAAAATAGTAAAAACATCGGACTGTCGAATAATTTCATTTCGAATGATTTTACCCTCCTACCTGAAGGTTAGGTAGAATAAGCGTAGTAATTCGGAAAAATTTCCGACGGTTTCGGACGTCCAAAATTACGTCGAAAAATAAAAAAGTTGCGTAAAAAGTCAAATCGAAAAAAATCGTAAAAATAGTGGAAAACATTGGACCATCGAATAGCTTAATTTTGAAAAAATTTACCACTCTGTCCCCCTGAAGGTTAGAGATATATATAACGCGTAGGAATTCGGAAAATTTACGGCGTGAAAAAAATGCTGCGAAAGCTTGAGAAAACAAAATATCGGAGCATCAAATAATTGAAGTTCGAATAATGTTACCCCTTGCCCCCGGAAGGCTAGAGACAGAAAACGCGAATGAATTCGGAAAATATCCCCACGTTTTCGGTCCTGGAAAATTAAAACGTGAAAAAAATGTCAGTCGGATGGCTCAGACCTCTCGTCTCCACGAAAAAAGTTGTGAAAACTTGCAAAAACAGAATCGGAAAAACCCGTATAAATTACGTCGAAAAAAAGTTGGGAAAACACGAGAAAATTAAATCGAAAAAATTTATAAAAATAGTGAAAAACATTGATTCATCGAATAGTTAAGTTACCCCCCTGTCCCCTGAATGCTAGAGATAGTTAACACATGGGAATTCGGAAAACTTTCCGAAGAATTCGCACCTGGAAAATTACGAAGTGAATAAAATATCAGTCGGGTGGGTTCTCCTCGAAAAAAGTTGCAAAAACTTGCGAAAACTTGCGAAAACAAAATCATTGGATTCAAGAAATGATATACGTTTCAAAAATGTAATATCTAATATACAGACCGTTTCATTTAAACATCGAAAGTTGATGTAATTTCCGAAAGAATCGGAAACAGAAAAAATGAAGAAGACAAGAGGGGGTTTACCGTGAGTCTCTGTCACACCATAAAAGTGAAAAGGTAACGTATTTTTCAACAAAAACGATTCATAAAAATTATCTTTAATTTGTACTTCTAGGTACTTACATTGGCCAGACTAGCAGAATCTTCAAAAAACGAATCATTGAACATTTAACTCGTTAAAGGCGTTCGTTTCATTATAATTTCGGAAATTTAAGCTAGAAATAAAGTAACGACCCAGAATGAATTATTTGAAAGTTTGGAAATGAATAAATCTTGAAATGTAAATACTGAATTTGTGTTGTTGAGTAATTAAGGATTATATGGAGCTTTCTCTGGTCCCAAGATTTTTCCATGATTCTAACCCAACTCAATTTATAATTATCCCTTCCCAATTGCATTGCAAAGTAAATTTGTTAATATGTGAGAATCATTGATCTCAACAATATTTGTGTCGCGTTATATTTATTATGTTGAAAAAAATATTTGCGCAGTATTGCCTTTATTAAGAAACCACTTCCTAAACCCTTGTTTTTTCTTTATTTAAGGGTGCTAGTATCCCTGAACTTGGCAGATAATAAAATCAGAAATAAAGGATGTCAACTGTTGATTGAACCCCTTCGGAAATTTTGCCTGAATCATGAAGAAATGGTGATCAGGAGAATGATAAAGTTCGAGCTTCAGAGGAAGAATGTCAGTTCAAGTTTTCATTTATAGACAAAGTCAAATTTTGTATGCTGTGCAGTCTAACTAGGTATGATGTTTCAGATGTTGGAAGGTACTGATAGTAGTACAATATCAAGGAGGACATCGAAAACTTCAAAAAAATCCTTGAAGGGTTAGTACGCACCAACAATTTTGTCTCCTTCAAATTATATCTTCATTCGTAGTTTTGACAAAACAAATTTTTATCATTTCCTGTTGTGTTTCCCTACTCTGTGTTACCAAAGAGTAGGGGTCTATAACCCCTACTCTTTGGTGTTACTGTGTTGTGTGTTGATTGATTAAATGAGGCTGAAGCATAAAGGCTCGTCCATACCCTTGCGAATATTCGCATTTTTGTTGCGATTCGATTCATACGGCGAAAAAATGGCGGTGAATGATGAATCATAACATGTAATTTTTCAATATTTGGAGTTTACTATTACTATATTACCGAAAAATTACATGATGATTCATCATTCATCGTAATTTTTTCGCCGTAGAGTCGAATCGCAAAAAGATTGCGAATATTCGCAAGGGCATGAACGAGCATTAACATCAAAGCAACTCAATAAGCTCTATTAGCCATGACGTCACGCTTCCAATTGTGGTTGGTGTAAATCAGATTATAGTTGTGGTATATGTTCTCTGTTATAGTATCCAAACAATTTGTTTGAGTAGATACTGTAAAAGTTTATTGAAGTTATGAGTAGAAGTTCTACAAATCCATATTCTATATCAAAAAGTACGATTACAATTTCACTAGTGTACGTGTCAGTATAATAGTCATCAGTGTTATTAATGGTAAACAGCTAACAAAATCAGTACCAAATCAAGTATTACATTTGAAACGCCGAAAATAAACACATTGTTTATATAATAAATCCTGACTTAAACCAACAAAATCAATCGTCGTGACGTCACACTAATAGCGCGTATAGTGGGCGGAGCTTATAAAACCTTTCCAAACAAACAGGTAATGGTAATACCTACGTTTAGCCGAAAAAAATAATTTCAATTTTTGGGGTTTACCAAGTTTTCACCCACATTGACGTCACGCTTAGGTAGTCTATTATAGTGTGAAGTTATCCACATTTTGCCAACCACGCATCAAATTTCTGAATAGGAAATTTGGAAAACATGGCAACACCGCACCCAAAAACTGTATCGGCTCTATCCCAAAAGGGCCAAGAATCCCCAGTTTATTTGTCTGCACGTCATGATCGTGAAGCGTGATCGGCAAAGTGTGGGTCACATAGCAACTCACATATTTTAAGCAAAAAAAAACTGAATATCTAGTAATTGAAAATCAAAAAGGAAATACATACCAACACTCGATTCTTTTACAGAGAAATCTTCTCACAGTTCACATAAGTCGCTGCGAAAGAAGAGTTCCACAAGTTGGAGCACAATACCAGAAACAATCTATCATCCCTTCATTCAAGACATAGAAGAACTTGACACCGAAATCTACTGCAGAGGAAACAACACTCTGACAAACCTCAACTTATCATGTATTCTCCGTTGATATGAAAACAATTTACACACCAACACAATAAATTATCACTTTGCAGACAATCGAATAAAGCAGGAAGGACTACAAAGTGTCGTCAACATGCTGGACTATCAGATCAACAATTATGCCAATGATAAAGGCATATCACGTATTTCCTTGGAAGGAAATGATGTCAACGGCCTCAGCGAGATAGAAAAGCTGCTCGCTAGAAAATCGAAGTCGCCCAGTCTCGACAACACCAAGTCCAGAAGCCAAAACAGCGTAAACAAAGCCAATGAATCATAGAAGAAAACTTGTAAAACGAACAAAGCACGTCGAGTTTGAAAATAAACGAACGTTTTGAAGTGTCGCCCACTCGTTTTTAAATTCTTTTAGCGCTCTCAGAGGGGGCATATTCATTTCGTTATCAGAACAACCTGTTGGTAATACCATTCTACATCTTTGTGAAGCTTTTGAAAAGACTTACCTGTTACCTAAAGTACTGCACCAAAGAATTTCTTAAAATTTAGGCGTGTTCACGCCGAATGACAACTTAATAAACACCACACCCCCTGCATTTCAATCAGCTGTTTAACTTTAATCATCTCCATAAAAAATTATAGGGGCGCTACAAAAGCATCTAAAAGTTTTCAGTCACGAATGATCCCGAACTCATGAACGACACGAACCTGCATCTTGCACAATAACTCTGTTGTTTTTTTCAAGAGATTCTTGGTTGATGGTCGTTATATCGTAAAAATTTTGCATGGATTGTGTTTACGCAAGGTTAGGTTAGGTTGGCTGGCAATTTGCGCATTTTCAACTCAGTTTGCATGCAGCTGTCTTGTCATTTAAACTTCCCGCAAGCCCCCGAAGTTTACCGAACGACTCGGGATCATGTGTATCAGACAGCTTTTATCTGATACTGGCGCTGGCAGGCATTACAGGACCGTACTCCGATCGTAGTTTAAACATTTTGTTTATGTTACATAACTGTTATTGCAGATTAGAATGCACGCTAACCATCATAGTCAGTTATTAACAATCGCTATTTGCTTCAGTAGTATTTTAGCTGTCACTCAAGAAGGTGATATGAGTTCCTCCCAGCTACATAAGGTTTTCGTGTACGGTACGTTGAAAAAAGGAGAACCTAACCATAGGTGGTTTTCCAAATCCACGGACAGCTACTGTAAATACCTTTTCGATGCCAAAACCAAAGAAAAGTACCCTCTGGTCATATCGACAGAGTACAATATTCCCTTCCTTCTGCTCAGGCCAGGTTCGTACTCAGCCCTTATTGCATGAGAACGTAAATGTTCGGGTTACATTATTTTCAGGTGATGGCACTCAGGTGAAAGGGGAGGTGTATGAAGTGGATGATAAGGTGTTGGCAGATCTCGACGTTTTGGAGGATCATCCGAGTTTCTACGTGCGTGATTTGTATGACGTCATACCTCTCGATGGTCAAAATGCCACGATCAAAGTATGGATTTATATGATAAAGAGCTACAATGAAAAACTTCTCAAGGGACCATTTTACGAAAGTTACAGTAATTCTGGAAGTCACGGAAGAAAATATGTTGAGAGGTATTTTCGAAAAGGTTGTTACAAAGCATCGGTTTTGAAAAATGTTTCTTGATTACAGTGAAAATGCAACAATTGAGGATATCAATTCCTAATGCAAGGGTGGTGGGGACGGGACCTTTATGCATATGAACTATTTTTATATAATAATATGTAATAAATAACATTATAATAAACTATGTTGAATACTTTACATTTATAGGTATAAAGGAGGAGACTCTGCAGACCCAAGTAATTCCCACACAATTGCCCTCATACCCACTTTAGCAATTAATTAGAAAACTGGTAAAAGTTCGACTGCGTGAAAACTTATATGCCCTGGCCTAAATAGGGAATTTCTATTGCAGCGGTTTTTTGCAATAATAATACTGCTGTAGAAACTGCTCCATTACGGTTCGATGGTTTAAAACTAATACTTATAAGACATGGAGTGCCACAAGGATCAGTCCTTGGACCTTTTATTTCTACTTTACATGAATATGGAAGGAACAATTACTTTGCTGATGACGCCACTTTCCTATGGCAAGAAGAGAATAAAGCCAGGTTACACTAGAAAAGAATATCGGAGGTATTAAAATCTGGTGTGAATCAAATCTCCTTTCACAAATATTAAAAAAAAATACAAAAAGCTTGTCTTTTCATTGCAATGTGTCGGTTATAATTGCACTAGTGCATAAAAGTCACCAATAATTTAGCAAGAAAGTGTGTCATCTAATTGAACGACTGCATTTTCAAATTTTGGCGAAAGGGCCAGAATTTAAAGTTATTTGGTCATTTTCATGTACAAGACTTGAAATTTATTGGAATATTTCACGAATAAAGAAATATAATACTGACAAAGACTATAAAGAAAATTGTGCTAGACACGCGACATTTTTTCACTTTTCAAAGTTTTTCTGACATTATTCAGTATTGTGAAAGGACATGGTGGTTCTTCGGGTTGTATGGCCGACGTATGTTCAGAGAAGATCTCGACGTTTCGCCAACACGAGTGGTTAGCATTTTGAAGTTTCTGATTTCTTAATTCGCTGTCATATGCTTGATATTTGTTATACGTTGTCTCAATAAATACCTGTGATTTGACGTTCTTACATCAAAGAGCACAAGGTTTGCTGTCGGTTAGGGCACACACAGAAATCCGCTGTCGCAGAACATACTCTCAACAACGATAACCATAGAGTGAAATTTGAAAAAACCCAAGTCATCTCTTCAACATCTGCCTATTACCCAAGACTCTTCCGGGAAGCAATTGAAATTCAGAAACACCACAACTTCAACAGAACCCAAGAAGGACTACAATTGAACAAGGTTTGGCTTCCAGTTCTCAAAAATTCTCAATTAGCTCCCCACCCACAAAATAACGGTACGAACGATTCTATGATGTCAGCTAACGCTATGGACCAATCAGATGTAAGAACGTCAAATCACAGGTATTTATTGAGACAACGTATAACAAATGTCAAGCATTTGACAGCGAATTAAGAAATCAGAAACTTGAAAATATCTCTTGAAAATGCTAACCACTCGTGTTGGCGAAACGTCGAGATCTTCTATAAACCTTCGTCGGCCTTACAACCCGAAGAACCACCATGTAAATTATTCAGTATTGTTTGTGGTGTCATGGCAACGGGATATTTTGGCAGTTCAATTATCTGAAATTTTTCGATAATTGCATTCCTCTTATGAGAAAGTTGTCCCACTTACAGGGTATCATTCATTCTGATCAGAGTTGGCCTTGGAAAAGTGATATTTGGCTACTTTTCAAAGTATTAATTAGATATTTTTGGGAATTCTGTGACAAGAGAAGAGATTTTGGAAATTTTCCAAGCATTATTTATGGATTAGAGTTGATAATGCTACCAGTTACAGATGATACCCTGTATATTCAAATGATTGAAGCATTGAGATTTGGGGGTTTTAAGGTGTTCTGAAACAGAATCTGGTGTTATTTTTGCGATAAAAAATGCCTAGTATATTTTTCCCAATTTTTCACTTTTCATTTGGTCGTAGTTAACCGTGGAAAATGGATATACAAAGGTTCTGTAAACATAAAGGTAGGTATTTCCGAGTACTACAACTTGAGTCAAAGAAAATTTCGAATTATTTCATGCTCAACGAAATATGAGGGTGTGGCTGCTCAAAGTGAGACACACTGTATACGAAGGAAATATTCAGTAGTAATATCACTACAAAATGCTGAATTTTCAAAAAATACCTACTTTCACCTTGCTGTCACGAAAACTGTGTTGCTTAGAAACACCACGAGAGCTTGCTTGAGTGGTGTTTTGTACAGAAACACAGTTTGAGCGACTGGCAAGGTGAAAGTATTTTGAAAATTCTGCATTTTGAAGGGATATTGGATCAGACACTTTTACGAATACATTAAATTATTACGGACTAAATGCGTATTGTAGGACGGTTCATCATGTGTCATTAATGTCAGTTGTAACTAAGGAAACGTATAATAAGGAAGCGAAACACCGATTTGAAAATACCACGGGCATGAGACAGTGTTTTCGAAAAGTTCTTTTCTCATTGGTTTGAATTAAAAAAATAATGGCATTTGGTTGGTTTATATATGAGGGAAATCATCGCTGTAACACCATTTTATAACTTTGATGAATATTTCATTCATAAGTTTTAAGGTGAACTTTGATTTTGTTTGTTGTCTTAGCCTCCATTCACTGAACCACGAGCTAGAATTGTTAACAAGTTTTTGTTTAATCTGTTGAGAGATTGGTCATATACTATATAAGTGCAGTACCGTCGGAGAAAATAAGCTCTGTGATTGAAGTGCTCGATGTCATCCTGGTAAATATTGGAGCCGTAGATGTTGTACAATAGTGGTGAGACGGGTGATCCTTGGGGCACTCCTTGTTCAGGAGAGAAAAAAATTGTGGAACGCTTCACGATCTTCTCTGCATCCTTCCAAAACTTGGTACAACTGACACAAGTTAATTTCTTGTTTTTCCATTTTATCTTTTTTGTTTTTAATATGTCAGTTGTAAGGGCAGACAAACGAAAGATGTGCGGGTTGTCACGCCAAAAAAACTACAATTCTACTGGAGAAAACTTTTAGATGACGGAAACTTTTTTAAAGTTACATTTTTAAACACAAAAACAAATGGGGAATTTGTGGTCATAAATAGCAACGTTTCTGGATATAAAGGCAATTTACTTTTCAAAAATACGTCAATCTGCAATCACAAAGCATGATCGTAATAATAATAAATGCTCTTTATTGATAAAGCATGACCGATTTTTGTTAAATATATAGTAGCAAGTGTGGAGTGCATCCTTTTAGTTGGTATCAATCCATTTGGATCCCTACTAAAATTAATTGCCCAACAATTTTGTTTACCAAATCCGCTGGTTATACAGGAAATTGTTTCTGATGGACTGTGTTTGTAATAATTTTTTTGTTAATGTATATACAAACAAATCATAGCTAATGAATTAATAAATCATGTTTGTTAATTACTATTAAACTATTTTCCCCGAATCACACTAGTGATGTAATGACAGTTATGAAGAATGTACCGTTTCAAAACGTCAAAAATGCATTTAAAATTTTAGTAATTTTATTATCCTATATGAATTAAATATAAAATATAGGGTATTTAAGAAAGATCACCAAATGGAAATAATATAATTTATTTTGTAAAAAAATCTAGTAAAGATTTGAAAAAAAATTCAAAGCCACGACCAAGGTAAACAATTAGTCCAATTTTGAAATCCACAGGAGACGATGATGGATCTCAAATGCAACAGAAATTTTCAGTCAACAAATCGAGACAATCAAGAAATAAAGAAAACAACGGCTGGATACGAAAATTTCAATTAATTCCATACAAGACATTACCAACTGCCTGATTCACACCATCAAACAAAAAAAATCACAAAAATCGTAATATTTTGATTCAGCAGGGTCATCTCGTATCACCGACAAACTTTTTCAAGTCCTTGGATTGACAGTGTGAATCAGGCGTAACGGATCTTTTCCATGGCCACCACTCAATATAAACATGTCCCTAAGAGGTGATAGCAACACTAGCTATCGTTACTGAGAGTATTATAACGGTTTCCAAGGCTCAGCTTGGGGCCCTGCACCGAACTGATCTTGGACTGTTCTGCTTGTCTGTGCGAGGATGATCGGTTGTGTTGCACCACTTCGAAAGAGCCTTCACTGCGATTTCTGCAAAAGAAGATAGCATTCAGTTGAATATTTACCTGCAAGTCATCAAAATATTGAAATAAAAAAATGTAACTCAGGTAAATGCAGACACCTTGTTTAAATATTATTTTTCGATATTCCCATAATGAAAAAAGAAACTCTTAAGGTGAGGATTGTTTGAACGTTTGATTTTGTGGAGGAAATTGGTTTCTGGACACGTTTTATTTGGGATTTCAGAGTTGCAAAAAATAACGATATGGAAAAAATCAAAAAATACAATCTTCATAACGAACTTTTAAAATCACTTATTTTCATTATTTTTGGCAATATTTTATTGAAAAATCGAATAATTAGACGAAAAAACAGGATACAGAGCAACCTGTAAAAAAATGCAAATTTGAATTACAAGGAATTTTTGAAGGGATGAAAAGAAAATGGAAGCAGTTCAAGCAGTTATATTAGATACTAACAATAGTGATAGTACTGATATTGCCAGAACTTGTTTAGTATCAGGACTGGATTTAAATAACCTAACTTTAAATAAACTATTTTCCTTTTTTGAATTTCCTGGTGAGTCGAATTGTTTTTACAGCTTATAATTAGATTCAAATCGTCGCATCCCTGTTGTTTTGTATAGATTTCCATGATTTTTACATTTTCTTACTGGGCATTTGAAGCATGATGTTATTGTACCATGTATCAAAAAGGAAGATTTTTTGGAATACTATTGACCAATCAGCCCTTCCAAGCTCTTTAAGCTTGTTGAATACTTACGTTTTCAAGAGGCATAAGATGTCCGGAGGACTGCTCACTGCTAATATCCTATACAATAGGAAAGTTGGGTCGAAAATCCATCAGAAAACAACTACTTTCCTGGCTAATGCCACGACGAACATTGAATTACATCTGATGAAATTTTCGTGCAGAGTTCCTACAAGGTTATCTCTGCAATTGCTTGGTTGCATAGGAATGTTCATCGAAACATTCGGACCACCTATATATCGATTTCGGAGTGTTGCTCCTCATCAGTATAGGGTAGGTCTAGAAGTCAATCACTAATGACTGCAACGAATGAATCGACGACCAAACCCATTTAAAGACCGAAACTGAGATCGCGCCCGCACAGTGGATTAACTCCAAACTGCGAGCGCCATCCCAGCGCCGGAAGCCCAACCAAGAATACCCATGACCACGATCGTCAAACCGTATATAAAACGGAAAAGAAAACTGTAGGTCACAATGAGCTTATGACAAGAGGCATAAGATGTCAGGAGGACTGCTCACTGCTAATATCCTATACAATAGGAAAAGTTGGGTCGAAAATCCATCAGAAAACAACTACTTTCCTGGCTAATGCCACGACGAACATTGAATTACATCTGATGAAATTTTCGTGCAGAGTTCCTACAAGGTTATCTCTGCAATTGCTTGGTTGCATCGATATATAGGTGGTCCGAATGTTTCGATGAACATTCCCATGCAACCAAGCAATTGCAGAGATAACCTTGTAGGAACTCTGCACGGAAATTTCATCAGATGTAATTCAATGTTCGTCGTGGCATTAGCCTGGAAAGTAGTGTTCTATCGTGGTGGCAATTCATCATAGCCACTCCTTCGATTTCCTTGTATTTTTCGGTACATTTTCATCGATTTTTTCGTTGATTGATTCGATAGAATTCATCCCAAATCTACTCATTTTTGAATGCGTGCACAGCGTAATCACTTATATTTGACGTTTAACTGTCACATGCACTGTAAACAAATCTGAAAACACCGAACTTGATAGGCCAATCAGAGTCAAGAGTCAAGTTTGGTATTATCGGTAAGCCGAACTTGACTAGAGCTTCTGATTGGTTCATTTCGTAGGTGAGTGAAATAGTCAGTGAAACTATGATTAGATTTGTTCTAAACTTTGAGAAGACTAGTATTTTTAATCGCTTATCCAAAGTCATAAAAGAAAACAGTATTTCAAGGAAATAAAAAATCATTCATCAAAATGATTCCATTTTCAACAATTAATAGCTTGCAAGTTTTCTATTGTATTGCTTTTCTGACTAGCTTGTATGCAATTTTCTATATTTTATGTGTTACTGAGCAGTAATATTATCATGATAAATAATTATTATTGTTGAATTCAACTATGTAGTTCAGCAATTTGTACTTTTTGAACAGTCCTGTTGTAGCTTATTTCATATATGAATCTGATGAAACATTCATAATATTTCTAAATTCCATTTTTTGCCTTATCAAAAAACAATAAATTGTAACAATATAAGCTTGCTACTCAGGTTAATGGGTTAATGTTGGCCTAGTTTTGGAATTAATGATAATATACTCACTTTTTATGATCGCCTCCCGTTTTGGAGAGTGTTGGGAAAAACTCCTCATTGTGGATGTCAGGAGCAGTTTTAGTTTTCATACGAGAAAGCGGAGTCTGTTGTTGCCCCACGTTACGCTTGCTAGGGGGAACGTAAGTCCCTTGGCTGACATTTGGCAGAATCTCGGATTTCTTTTCGACAACCTTGACGGGGATTTCTTCTTGAGCGTCACTATCGATACGTCTCCAAGGCCCCGCTTTCCTTTCAATCTCCTGGGCAGCTTCCTCTTCCTGCTGCTGTTCCGTGGTTTGTTCCTTCGTTCCTGTGTTACCTTCTGCAGTCGTTGTGATGGCTAGATTGCCGATTTTCAACCCCGAGTAGTCTTTTTTCTCTTCTTCGAAGTCTTTCCATTCGTCTTGTTCCTGAAAAATGCAATATGGCTACTGAACATAACCTCTTCTAACCAGTTTTCATACGTCATTCGAGGTGACTTTTTCTGAAAAACTTACATGGACAGGTGCGGCACTGTCTTCTCCTTCACCGGGGACACGTTCTTTCTTCAATTTCTCAGTCTTTTTTGCACTGTCTTCTAGCTTTTTCGCTACCTCTTCGGTTGTGGCAAATTTTTTTGTACTTTTGGACTTCTTTCTGTCTTTTTTAGCAAAAAAATCGTCTAAGTCTGCCATATTTGAACGTGAGCAAAGAATTTGGGGCACACAATGGAATAATTTGGCAATTAAATTAGGAAACTCACACCTCCACTATGCACTGCACAACCGGACCAGAAGGAAATGTCAAGGAAGAAACCTACATTATCAGTTTGGTTACCAACGGAGGATACCTGCATTATCAGCTTTGTTGCTAACCAGTGATGCAAACATCGAAATCTCACCATTATTCAATGGTTATTGGATTCAATCCAACGGGATCGTACAAAGAGACTAAACTAACAGGAGGGTTTAATACAAGGAGACTAACGTCATTTAACAAGGAGAGTTTAATCCCCATAAGACAATGGGGACACATTGAATAATGTGAGATATCGATGTTTGCATCACTGGTTGACTTCCTTTGTTTCTACATTTACATCAAGTACAATGGTGGATTTATGCAGCAATCATAAGTCATAAGTCTTAAGTCATAAGGAAGAATATTCGTCAATGATTGGTTGGTCCGTATATTCCAACCAATCATTGACGAATATTCTTCCTTATGACTTATGATTGCTGCATAAATCCACCACAAGTGTTGTACATCTTCACACTTGATTTTACCGTACTGACGAGAGCTTAAGCTCGAAACACGTGTCTACGGTTGCACAACAATTTGAGGGTTATACCCAATAACTTTTCTCCTTATATTTAATAGATATATGATCGTATACGATTCGTATAGGCTAGAAGAAGTAAACAATCCAAAGTGGCACCGAAGTAATGCAATTTTTTTCTAGGCAAATACGCAAGCGATTTGATGACATTCTGTCTGTTTCGCATGTAAGCAACGAAAGAGCCTTTTTAAGGCTCATTCATACCCTTGCGAATATTTGCATTTTTTTGCGATTCTACTATATAATACGGCGAAAAAATTGCGGTGAATGATGAATCATCATGTAATTTTTCGGTAATGTAGTAATATCAACCCGAAAAACTGAAGAATGACATGTTATTCAATTTTTCAGCAACATGAGCAGAATCGCAAAAAATTACAAAAATTCTAATGATATGAACCAGCCTTTGTACTCGTGTTTCATTTAACAGTTGAGATATTCCCGAAAAAAAAAAACAAATATGCGGAAAGCACTGAGTGAGTGCAAAACGGTTTAAAGTTACATGTAGGCAGGTGAAATTGGTATTTATGAAATATATGTATGCCCATTGTGATAAAATTGTAGTATTTTCAAAATTAATTTTTCTATTGTCTTTACCCAAATACTGAAAAAATCACATGTAATGATTCATCATTCACGGCAATATATTCGCCGTATGAGTAGAATCGCAAAAATATTGCGAATATTCGCAAGAGAATGAACGAGCCTTAAGGTCGGTTTTTCAATATTCAGTCGTCTCTTTTGCGTGACTGATTGTTAGAACATGAGTATGCCGCTTTATTTGAGCGAATCATATTTATGTTAACCACCAGTAAAATTTAGCTGTCAGTCAAACTACGCTAAAATGATATTGATAAACCGGCCTGAGACGGTTTGAAACTGGGTCTGTGGTACCTCGATCGGAAGGCTGGAGAATCTTTATCTCTGTCTCTTTTTTCCCCAATTACAAGAACTTGCTTTATCTCATTCTAAGCACAAGGTTATTTTTTTATTAGGCACCAACGGAGTAGCGCCATCTATCAATAGAGCCCATCGTCCTATAATACACCCGTGAAGTAGAATATTTATCGTTATACTCACCAGTGTTCTGACTTTGAACACAAGGGAAAGACTAGTGAAGGGTGTTTTTCTGGTCCAAAATAAAAAAGGAAACAAAGTATGTATCCCATACTGAAATATAAAATTTTATTTACATTAAAATTCGACTATAATAACAACACGCATTTTACAATCTCAAAATCAAATTCCTTTCAATGAGTACATAAAATAAATTATAGCAATATGAATTCGTCACATTTATACTTCCACACAGTGGCGCACCTATTATTAGTTATTCATAAAATCCGGTTGACGACAAAATTCTGGTTACGCCACTGCTCTCAGACTCGCACAATTAGGACTTGATGCTGAACACTAAGAATTGTAAGAATTGTAAAACTGAACAAAATCGTAAGACTTCTATTAAAAAATAAAATTTCAAACTGCGATTGTTTAGAATTCTTGTATGAGTTTTGCTGAGTGTCACCCTAACAAAGTTTCTTGGAATTCAACAACTTTTGAATATGCTTTCATAAAAAACTGGGCATTTCAGATGATTCTAAACCACATTTGAAAATGATATATTTGGTCTCAATACGAATGCTGATCAACTCTAAAAATAAAGCTGATCCCACTTCTGAAAGTGAAGCTGATCCCACTCCTGAAAGTTATGCCAACTGCATTCCTGAAAGGAGCTCTGATGATTGGAAGCTAAAATATCATGGCAAATTACTCCATACTTGAAATTAACTGATTTATGAGAAGATTCAGGAGTAAAATATACGATGACTTAAGGAAATTTAACGGAAGACCATTTAACAAAGAATATTTCGATTTGATTTCGACACCGTGTAGTTCTCGTGCACCCCTCTGTTATGTATATTCAAGACGACACCCTCAAATATGCCCGCCTTCCTTCAACTTTCCTATCAGCGCGTCAACGTCTGGAAGGATGGCTCCGGCTTGGCGAGTAGGGGGGTCCTCTACGCTTACTATTTGTATTCGTGGACTGACGTCAACACCCAGGTCTTTCGGAGTTGTTTTTTGTATGGGTTTCTTCTTGGCTTTCTAGAGAGGAAATTAAAAGTTTGTTGAAAGGGAATATCAATTTTTCTCGAAGTTTAAAAGTTAGGTTAATGAAATTTTCGAAGGGTTTCTGAACTATGTAGTTATTTATATATCATTTGAGAATCTAGTTACAAAATAGGGAATTTTTTGGAGAAGGGTATAATATTGCTTTCAAGACAAATACCACTGTGGGTAAGCATATCAAAAACAATGAAGATTTTTCAAGACAAATACCACTGTGGGTAAGCATATCAAAAACAATGAAGATTAAGTTGATTGATACATTAACTTGCGGTACGTGTCTTCTGTTTTATATCGGACAAACTGCTAGAACTTTCAAAAAACGCATTACTGAACATTGGAACTGCTATGTTAACGGCAAAAAAAAATCAACTTTTGCTGTCCAGCTGCTCACAAAAAATCATTCTTTTGAATATTACTTTATGTGGATAACAAAGGGATGAGATTAAATTTATTCTAAAGTTTGGATATTAATATAGGGAAGAATTCTCAGAACCTAATAATGGCAATTTGCGGTTTTGTAAAAATTTGTGAAAGTCAACATTGAAGTTTTATTGTAAACAAACCTTAATTTCTATTGAAAATCAATGAAAATGAAGCTTAATGATAGTATATACAAAATTTCATTCCTAAAATACAGGGTGTTACGTGAACAAACTTGAAGAGAGAACCACATTTTTGTTTGAGTGTGGTTTTAATAAAGGGAATTTTGTTTGATTTTTCTCAATTTCCGGCGTTACCACTGGGCACGTCACGGGTCAAATGAGACAAACAATGTTTTAGCTTACCAGATTCATTTGTTTTTATTAAAAACCATGTAGAAACAAATTTTTATAATGGTGTCCCAGTTACAAGCAATGAAGAGATTTTTAGTTTTTTCTCAAAATCAAAGCAAGATTCGCAAAAAGTGTTAGAATTAAAAAGTTGTAGTTTTAGTTGCTTAATGCCTAAAAAATACAAAAATCAGTGGCGCACATTTTTTCTGTCAAAAATATTGATTAAGGTGCCTTCTGGTACCACACTGGATATGATAATTTTGATCTAGTTAGGGCTAAATTAGCCCCTCACTACCCTAACTAACACTGCCAAATTTCAACAAAATCGGTTGAAGGATTATTAAGATATTTCCGAAAAAAACGATTTCTTTTAAAAATGTTGACCCATGTACCTTGAAAACGAAGCATTACCGGACCTACGTTTATATAAACTTTTCATCTTAGAATCACTCACAGATTCACCCCTTCAAGTTTGGCCACGTACTTACCTAACGCCCTGTATACTTTAATGCAACCATTTGAAAACTGATTTGAACAAAAATTAGGCCAGAAAAAAACTTTCACTCACCATAATATTGGGTAGAGTAGCATAACGCGGTTCATTGAGTCTCAAGTCTGCACTAATAACTGTTGGAAGTTTACATTTGACAGTTTCCAAACCACCATCAATTTCTCTAGTGACAGTTAAATCTTTGTCACCTTTCTCAATCTGAAATCAAATGGATCACAAAACTGACCACAAATCCAATATAGCAAACATCAAGGTAAGCACACTATTACAGAATTCAAACATTACTCTTGAGAAATATCCCAACTCACCTTGGAAGCATTTGTAGCTTGTGGCCAATCTAGTATAGCAGCTGTCATCTGTGCTGTCTGATTAGAATCATCATCAATAGCCTGTGAAAAATCAAATCAAAGATAACTGAAGCAAATCTTTCACAACAACTGACACACTTTTTGACATATGGCAAAACAATTGAATATTTCTATTCTACATCTTTCAACAACCACCTAGGATGACAAAATAATTGTTATTGAAGCATATTTTTCACCAAGGAGACTTCACAACAAATGACACACATTTTTGACAGATGGAAAACAATTGAATATTTCTATTTTACATCTTTCAACAGCCATCTAGGATGACAAAAAATTTGTTGGATAAAAATACATCAAAGGTGGCATTTATGTTGAAACAAAAATACGAGGAAACTAACCAACCTGTTTCCCAACAATGATGATGTCAGCCTTTTCGTTCTTCGCGATTTTGGCCAAGATTTTCGAGACGTGGATCGGTTGTAAGGTTTCATACTCAGCTCCGGAAACTTCTACATGTATGCCCTTGTCCACCCCCATAGCCAGAGCGGTGCGTATGACTTCTTGGGACTGAGCGGGACCACAGGATACTGCGATGATTTCGGAGGCGATCTTTTTTTCTTTGAGGCGGACGGCTTCTTCGACTGCTATTTCGTCGAAGGGGTTCATGGAATGTTTCACTCCTTCGGTTACGACACCGGTTTTGTCGGGTTTGACGCGGATCTGAAATTTGCTATGCCGTATTTGGATGATAGGGCTTCTGGGGGTAAGGAGATAAGTGGTTTTCTCACCTTAACAGCATAATCTATTACTCTTTTGACACCTACGAGAACACGAGCCATTATTTCGACCTGAAAATGGGTTCAGTTAATTTTGAAAGACCAAGAGGAATAAAAATATTTTTGAACTAAATAAATCTGGACTTTGATATCGGGTGGCCTTCTGGCCAAAGTCGACGTCGTTGATTGGTAAAAATTGATAAAAACAAGAAACAGTGTTGCCAATGCCCAGATAACCCAAGGAGACCAAGGAGAATTTAACAAGGAGAGTTTAATCCTCATAAGACGATGGGTACACTAGTAGAAAGAGATGAAAGAACATTTGTGACGAATGTGACGTAGTTGGACGTGTCATGGCCGCCGTTCTCTATATACAGTGACGGACTAGCCTTGGTATAAGAGAGTTACTGCTGACAGTTACGTTGCTTGGTTCTAGTTCGACTCTGTAATCATATCCAAGTACGTCACTATGACGCGTTGATGCTACAAGATTCTGATTGGCTAGAGCTTATCAAACCCTCCTTGTTAGTTTAGTCTCTGTGACGGACTAGCTCTTGGTATATGAGAGTTGCATGTGACAGTTTTGTTTCTTGGGTCGAGTTCGACTCTGTCGATGCTACAAAATTCCGATCAGCTAGAGCTTATTAAGGCTGCGTCAAGTCACCGGTCGGACAAGGCACACGCGTTCAGTATGAAGTATGACGATGAGTCGGACCGATCAGATGATTGAAAATATTGGTCACATACATACAGTTCTAGGCTGTGTCAAGTCACCGGTCGGACAAGGCACGCGCGTTCAGTATGAAGTATGACGATGAGTCGGACCGACCAGATGATTGAAAATATTGGTCACATATACAGTTCTAATGAGGTCGTCAAGTCAACCAAATGACCGCGCTGGTCGAATCATATTGGTCAGACCGGAGACTTGACTCAGCCCTAATTAGGTCGTCATGTCAACCAAATGACCGCGCTGGTCTAATCATATTGGTCAGACCGGAGACTTGACTCAGCCTAATAAGAATTAGCTTATTCCGAGATGTTGTCAGAATTGCGACTCAAGGCTCGTTCACACCCTTGCGAATATTCGCAAATTTTACGGAGAAAAAGTTGCGGTGAATGATAACTCATCATGCCATTTTTCGGTAGTGTAGTAATATCTAACCCAGATACTGAATAATGAGATGATTCAACATTCACCGCAATTTTTTCGCCATATCCAAGTCTCGTTCATACCCTCGCGAATTTCGCAATTTTCTGCGAGTAAACTAGCTGCCAACATGGATCTGCATCAACAATTCGTCCGGCATGACTGGCAGCCATTTTATTCGCAGAAAAATTGCGAAATTCACGAGGGTATGAACAAGTATATTGTCGAATCGAAAAAATATTGCGAATATTCTCAAGGGTATGAACGAGCCTATATAACGAGATAGAACAAAATTCTGACTTGGTGGTGGGTGCGATTCTCAAATGTCTACTAGCCTATGTCGCATGCAACAAAATATCTCCATCTCTTTTCAATGCATATTCGAGAAAGGCAATGGACATATTTTGTCGCATGCGACATATGATGTAGACATTTGAGAGCCCGCTGGGATTCCGTGAGCCATAGAATTCTACTTTTCATCGAATAAGTGAGGTATCATTATGGTTGAATTCACGGGATAGACAGAGACATAACTGTCGACTATATAATTCTATGGCTCACGTAATCCCACCCGATCTCGGAATAGACGAGAAAAGTGAGTCGTCACAAATGTCATTCTTGTCAAAACTGATTCCAAACAAAGAATTTCAGGTGACATTCTCTGTTGATGATTTGTTGTTTTGCTTTTTAGTTTGTGTTTGTTGGTTGTTTGGATTTTGTTTTCTCATGCAAAAGAAGTTGAAAAACAACGGAAAAAATTTCGGACAAGCTGATTTAAATTCGACGGAGGTTTGTTTGGAATCAGTTTTTGACAAGAATGACACTGACATAATAACCTTTCAAAATTGGTAGCGATTTAACGACTATTCATCCAAAATTCTTATTAATGGTGGATTTAAGCAGCAGTCATAAATCATAAGTTTTAAGTCATAAGGAAGAATATTCGTCAATGATAGGTCGGAATAATCGGACCAACCAATCATTGACGAATATTCTTTCTTATGACTTAAAATAAAACTTATGACTGCTGCATAAATCCACCATAATATAGAGTTATCGGACGCGCACTTTATGAAGAGCAGTATTCCTTATTTTGACATCTGCGCATGTGCTCATGCATCTTACTTTATATTTCCCTTATTAAAGATAGTGCCTGACATAGGCCTGCTTTAAGTTGGTCTTATTTTTCCCTTATTTTAATTATTCTGTCTAAACGTGACCACCCATCGCAGATTGTACATTTTCTGTCATTAAGAAAGGCAATGCAAAGGTTTTGATATAAAGTGAAATAGAGTAAATAAAATGTATATTCTAAAAGAAAGAATTAAACGTTTTCGGTTTACGTATGATGATGATGTGGTTTTATTGAGAGAAGTTGTTCCGCAAAATTTTTTAAATCTAAACCCAGAAAAACAGTCATTACGAATTTGCCATACAACATAGATTTGTTTTCAACTTCCAGCAAAGGTTATAAATAAGGTAAGTAATAAATAAGGGAAAACCAGATGATTACCGATAACACTTATTTTACAAAACAAATACGGTCATGCAGTATTTAAATAACGTCGTCTTTTATTACTGCATTGCAGTATACGGAAGCTTCCAATATCGATGGTGGATTTATGCAGCAATCATAAGTCATAAGGAAGAATATTCGTCAATGATTGGTTGGAATATACGGACCAACCAATCATTGACGATTATTCTTTCTTTTGACTTAAGATTTATGATTGCTGCATAAATCCACCATCAGTATCGGTCGGAACCACAGAACTCAAAATTATATCATTTCGAGTTCTGTGGTCAGAACGAGTATGTCGTGCATTTTAGTGTATAGTATTGGTCTCATACATTCCTCACTGATCGGCACTCGTCTCAAAATGTAGTTAAATTTTCTTTATACCACACTATACCTTGATGAAGATGGAAAGATCTATTCACAGTTTTGTCCCTTTTTTACACAGAACTCGAAATTATATCTTATGACATATAATTTTGAGTTCTGTGTTTTTTACCTTTGAATTCTGTCATGTCATTGTCAATCTTGATTTGTTATCTCATCTGACACTGACGTTTGCAACAACAAAGTTTGACGTTGCCGAATACTATTGGTTGATTTTTGTCGTCCAAAGATGTTTAAGTGGAATCAAAACACTGAAAAGTAAAGAAAATTCTAGTCTCTTCAGCCATAAATGTGAATAATCATGCGGTCTCTGAGTATTTCACTCATAACTTTGGCGTTAACTTCGATAGTTATCGCCAATGCATACTATCAAAAGAAACAGTTCTATCCATCTGTTGTATACATCACAAAATCAAACCCCAGTATGGCTGTGAGTAATTTTCAAATTTGATAATTCACTTTTCCATACGTGTTTTTGCAGGTGATATATATCCAAGCTTTCATCTGCGTTTGGATATGTGGAAAAATAATGAGGAGGATCTTTTTTGGTCAGCTGCGCACCACTGAGTTTGAGGTAATTGTGTTTGAAAATTGCTGTATTTACATGCCTTTTTACAAATATATTAAAACAACACAATTCGATTTAGTTCAATGTTGTAGAAAAATATCTGAACAGAACACATCGTAAATTTCTTCTTTAAAAATAATCATTTCCATTTCTTCTCTTTCTAATTTTTTTTGGTATTTCATCTTACTAGCTGTATTCATGAAATCTTTTCTATCTCTGTAGTGTTTCCTGGCGCGAAGCAGCTTATCAATTCTGACTGTTAGCAAACCCATTACTTTGTGTCAGAGTCTCTGAGCTTTCCTCATATTATTCCGGTTGAAAGCTCTAATTGCAACATTGATATTGTAATCTTCTCGGAAATGCTCCATATTCTCACTTGAAATATTTCAACCTTTTGAACTCGTTTTGAATAAAGTATGGAGAAGTAATTTTAAATGTGCTAAACATTCAACATGGCTTTCTAAACTGTAAAAACAAATGAATTAATCTGACAAGTGGTCAGCCATGATAATTGTTGAAAAAAATTAATACACAGACCAACTTGACTGCTCTCAAAAAGTCTACAAATAGTTTCTGTACGTTTTTCTAGTCACACGTGAAATATGGTTGTTTGTTTCAGCATTTAATGGAAAGATCTTGGTATGCCATCACAGAAACATGCCTGGCTTTCACAGTGTTCAGGGATGATTTTAACCCAAAATTTGTTGCTCTGTTCACAGTTTTGTTATTCCTGAAATCATTCCATTGGCTTGCTGAAGACAGAGTGGACTATGTAAGTTAAAAACAATCAAAATATTGATTGTTATTGAAGTTTGAACTGATATTGTTTGGACACAGCTTAATAAACACAGATAGGAAACTCCGCTAGTTGTAGGAATAAGTCGGGTATGACCTTGAAGACGCCATTCGGGTGTAAAAGTCATGGTAGGACTAGAAATATTTGCAGGGAAACAGACAGGACCGTACTTTAGAATTCTAATATCTCGTCGAATAATTCAGTTGAACGAAAATCATGTAACAACAAAGGCTGTTGAACAGTATATATTCGGTTGTATTACGGTATACCTTGAATATTTTAGGCCATATTGAAAATCTAAAATTTTCATCAGAAGTTATACTTCAGCAAATTAAATTGGAGCTTTTTATTTCAAGCTTAGCGAAAAACAAATTTCTAATTATATCACTTCTGCTGACAAAATGTAGAAATGTTTCCCTAGGTGCTTAAGTGAATGAACAGTCAAATGAAATATGACACTAGCGAAGTTGGACAAATATAAATGACTGAAACGTCAGTGGAATTGAACTGTATAATACCACTTTTATGTCAGCAAGTATACCAAATTTGAATTTTTAACAAGGGTATTTATTGAACCATGGGTAATTTTTATTGAAAGGTATTTGAGGAAATCACCATTTTTTGAGGCTGAGATACTTTTACCTGCATTGCTTAATTATTAATAAGTAGGGATAGATATATGTAAAAGGAAAAGTCGATATATTTTCACAAATCTTCATTAAAACAAATGTACCTGAAACAGTTGATATTTTTTTGGTCCCTGCAGTTCCTATTAATGTTTTTCAAAGTGTATAACAGCCGAACCTCAAAGATAACTCTACAATGAATTCTTTGGGAAAACAGTTACATGGGAGTGAAAAAGAAAATTTATTGGCAATTTCAAACAGATTTAGATACACTAGTGACTTCAAATTAATATTTCCAACTGATATTTTAAGAAATACATTACCCGGAGGAATTTTTCTGGTAAAATAATAATTTCAGGAACAGTTGATTTTTATCTCTGTTCTAAGCATGGTAACTCATACAAAGGTATGAATGAGTAGTCTAAATGAGATCATTAACACACAACATAAAAACACAACCTATCGTGACTACGCTTATGGAGTTAATAAATTCGGATGAATCGTAATCCCTATCCCTGCCTCTGGTTTGATAGATTATACTGCAAAAGTGGGGGGTGCACGAAAATCTGCGATAACTACAGCTTTGCCAATATAGCTGTGCCTCCGAATATTGGGTGCGCAGTAGAACAGCCGTTGGTTTGGTAGTGGATATTTACCCTCTCTGTTTATCGTTGACGCATCTCAGGGGCACAGCTACATTTGCCAAGCTGTACCTTCACCAAAGAGAGTAAACGAACAAGAGTCTAATAAGCTCTAGCCAATCAGAATCTTGTTCTATCAACGCGTCATAGTGACGTACTTTGGTCATGAGTACAGAGTCGAACTCCAACCAAGGAAACAAAACTGTCACCTGTAATGGTGGATTTATGCAGCAGTCATAAGTTTTAAGTCATAAGGAAGAATATTCTTCAATGATTGGTTGGTCCGTTTATTCCAACCAATCACTGACGAATATTCCTCTTTATGACTTTAAACTTATGACTGCTGCATAAATCCACCATAACTCTCAGGTACCAGAGTGCGAAGTGCGCTAGTCCGTCACTTTCAAAAGAGAAAATGGTGGCCATGACATGCCCATCTACGTCACAAATGTTCTTTCATATCTTTTTATTAGTGTCACCATTGTCTTATGTGGAATAAACTCTCCTAGTCAGATAACGTTTAATCTCTTTGTACCTCCACCACAGCGAGTTTCCTAGCAATCTTAGCTGTGTTTAAGCTGTGGTTTGAATACGGCTTACAGGATGTTAAACTTGTTATTGAAACATAACCTTACATTGTCTTATTTAGATGGAGCGAAGTCCCGTTATTAGTTGGCTTTTCCACGCTAGAGTCCTGTCCCTCCTTCTTCTCCTTGGCTCTTTGGACCTCCATTTCATCCAACATGCCTACCAGTCGACAATGATCAAGGGGGCATCCGTGCAGCTGGTTTTCGGCTTCGAATATGCCATCCTCATCACAGTTGTGATAAACATAGCAATAAAATACGCTCTTCATTCTGTCGATCTGAACAGCGAGACACCTTGGGACAACAAGGCCGTCTTTCTTCTGTATACAGAGCTAGTCATGGGATTCTTCAAAGTGATCTTGTACGTGGCGTTTGTAGCGATAATGGTAAGGATATACACCTTGCCGCTGTTCGCTTTCAGACCGATGTACTACACGATACGCAACTTTAAGAAGGCTTTCAGCGACGTTATTTTGTCGAGGAGGGCGATTCACAATATGAATACTCTGTATCCGGACGCTACCAGCGAAGAGCTGCAGGCTGCCGACAACGTTTGCATAATTTGCCGAGAGGAGATGACGACGGCATCGAAGAAGCTGCCGTGCAACCACATCTTCCACACAGCTTGTCTGCGATCGTGGTTCCAGCGACAACAGACTTGCCCCACGTGTCGTCTGAACATCCTGCGCAACCCTTCGAACAACAACAACGCGAACGCCGCTCAGAGGCAGCGTCCCGCGCCGCCCAACGTGCCGAACGCCTTCGCGAACCCCTTCTTCATGGGGCAGAACCCCTTCCAGATGTTCAACCAGCCGAACGTCGAGAACGCCCAGATGCCCGAACAGCCGAGGCCCCCCACTAATCCCGCCGATCCGAACGCCACCACCCAGCAACCGCAGTCGAACGTTCCTCGGTTTTTGTTTCCTCCCTTTCGATTTATGCCGTTTTTGCCGCCCCCTCCTATGCCGCCGCCAAATTTTGCCACGTTGTCGCCGGAGGAGCTTCGGAGGATGGAGGGAAACGAGAGGGAGAATGTTGAAGCGAGGATTCAGTGCTTGAGAAATATCCAGGTGAGCAAGGATAACGTCAGATTGAGATACAGGAAGATACCGGAGGAAAGTGCCTAAAAGAAGACAAAAGGAATTATTTGGGATAGAGATTGAGTGCTTCACAGAGAGAAATCGTGGTTTACAAAAGAATGTTTAAGCGAGAGAGAGAGCAAGTGGAAGAAGACAGAGAAAGTCTTACATAGAGAAAGAGAGCGATAAATAAGGACGTTAAATAGAGAGTCCAGAGAGGGCGATAAACAGACAAAGCGGTTAAGAGAAAAAACTGAGGAAAGGCGAGCGATAAACATTCAGAGAGCCCGACTAATAGAGAGAGAGAGCGATGAATGAAGAGAAGAGATAAAGAGAGAAGAGCGACAAAGAGTGAGCGATACATAAAGAGCGATGAATAAAGAGAGAATGCGATAAACAAAGGGAAAAAAGTCTTGGAAGAGCGAGCGATAAACAGAGAGAGGGTGATATATAGATAGAGCGATAAACAGAGACAGCGTTAAATGGAGTGATAAATAGAGAGAAGAGATTAAGCGGGAGTGAACGATAAAGAGAAAGTGAGCGGAAAAGAGAGAGAGAGCGATACATAGAACGTTAAATGAAGAGAGTTTAATAAAGAGGGTGATAAACAGAGATAAAAGAAGGAAGAGTGAACGATTATTAGAAAGAGTGATAATCACACACACAGAGATGGAAAGAGAGGAAGGCAATAAATTGAGAGATAAGAGCAAATCGAGAGAGTGAGCTTTAGATAGAAGAACATTAAATAGAAAAAGCGATAAATATAGAGAGAGACAGAGCGTTATATGGAGAAATAAATAAAGAGATAGGGTAGGTTAAAAAGGAAAGATAAATAGAAAAAAAATATTGAGAGGAAGTGAACGATATAGAGAGATTGAGCGATAAATATAGTAGGCGATAAAGAGAGAGATAGAGCGTGAACTAAAGAGAAAGATAAATAAAGAGGGTGATAAAGAGAGGGAGCTATCAAGCGAGATAAAGGAAGAGTGAGCGACAAATACAGAGAGCGATATACACACAGAGATCTCGACTATCAGAGAGAGAGAGAGATATGAAGAGAGTGAGCAGAAAAAGAAAGTGAGCGATACATTTAATTGAAAAACGATAAATTAAGACAGCGAGAGTGGATAAATAGATAGAACGTTAAATGGAGAGATAAATAGAGAGAGAGGGGTAATAAAAGTAGAGTGAATAGAGAGCAGATATTAAGGAGTGAACGATAAAGAGAGATTGAGTGATAAATAGAGTGAGTGATAAAGAAAGAGAAAGTGAGAATTGAAAAGAAAGTTAAATAAAGAGAAAGATAAATAAAGAGGGCGATAAACAGAGAGATATATAGAGAGATAAACTGAAGAAGATAGCGCGATGAATAGAGAGAGCGATAAACACACTGAGAGATAGATTTAAAGAACTTTCAATAGAAAGAGCGATATATAGATGTGCGATAAATAGATAGCGTAACATTGAGAGGGAGGGGGTTAAAATGAGAGATAAATAGAGAGAATATATTTAGTGGGAGTGAACGATCAAGAGAGATCGAGCAATAGAGTGGGCGATGGAGAGAGAGAGAGAGATAAATAGAAAGAACATTAAATAAATAGAGAAGTAAATAAAATCAGGAAGAGCACCAAGAGAGATAAATTAAGGAAGAGTGAGCGATAAATACACAGAGAGAGTGATAAATTGAGAAACAAATACAGATGAGATAAAGAGAGTGAGCAAAAAAGAATAGAGCAGAAAAGAGAGAGATAGAAATAACGAACGAGAGCGATTGAGAGAGGGGGGGGGGAGAGAGAGAGTGGTAGATATAGAGAAAATGATAGACAGAGCAAGCGATAGAGTTGATGATAATATGAGAGCGTTAAATTTATCCCGAAATTTTATCACTGTTATTCTGCAGCCACTTGATCCATGTTATTTCCAGATGCTTCTTGACGCGGCGGTAGTGATGATGCAACAGTACAGCACCACGGTGGCCCTCTCCGCCCAAATGCCTCAGCCGGCAACCTCCACATCTGCCCCTCCGAACATATTCCAAACCAACACCAGCACGAGTACCCCGCAAGTGGCCAAAGTGGCTCCTACAACGAGCACGCCTCTTAGTCCTCCTACCGAAAACTCCTCCTCCGAAGAATACGACAAGCCGGGCACGTCGAAAGAGGAAACGCGCGAGACGAGTCCGCCGGTCGAGGCTGTCAGTCCCGAGGAGGAGATACGGCGAAGGAGGCTGCAGAAGTTCGAGCAGCAGGCCGCTGCGCAAGAGTAATCGTAGGTTGTCAGTACTGTCTGCTACTTTTTTAGTACTATTGTGCAAATTTTATCTGTGAGGGCAGACTTAGATTCGTGCGCAGAATTGCGAGCGTTCCATTCGGGCTGCATTTTTTACAGGGTCGACAGTCGAGTCTAGGTCTGTCTTTCGATGTACTGGATCCAAAAAGTGTGGGGCGATTCGAACTTTGCTGCTATGGTTCGGTTTGAATTGACCGAGGTATAGACTATTGTTGTCTGATGTGGAGAATCGAACTCATTCCGGGGTCCAAAGTCTTTATTATAGGTAGGTTTGAAATTATTTGAAGAAATAGTTCAAGGCTGATTTTTAACTATACATTATCAAGGAAATACGTGTATATTCCATTCCACTGCAGATCACTTCTGTACTACTGGTATTTTTTGTATACAGTTTGAGTCACTTTGAGATTGACAAACTTCAAATGCTGATTTTCCATGTCAAATAAATTGTTGTAATATGGAACAGGCATGTTGTATTTTTATTCGCACACATACTAAGAAATTGAAATTTTTCGTTTCCATTCCAATAATTTGTAATTGAAAATGCTACTTTCTTAATCTCTTTTGAAAACGTACTCCTGTCTCCTAGCGACTCTGCAACAAATGTATCGTTACTTCACACAGTTCACACTTTCACCGATAGTGGGCTCTTAAAGGCTGTGTAATATTTCTCTGAATCTGTCAAGATCACTCAATGATCCAGAAAAAACCACTAGGTGCGCTAGTGTGTGGAATCTGAAATATTTTTTTTTTAGTTTCATTGCCATGTAATTCACACAGGAAATATCGTTAGACAAATTGGACTATTTTTTTAAAATCTAAAATAGGATCAGCATACGTGGAGTTGTTTGTCCTTTTTTTTACTCACCCTGTATACAATGAGTGTCAGATTTTATGATAGTTTGGATGGTGCATTCTGAGTTTTGAATGGGGTTTTATTCATTATATAGAAATACCATTTTTCTGAAAAATTACTCCAAAAAACAATTGCCATTTTTTCTAAAAGTCTGCTGGTGGTTGACAACTTGGCCAGGTTCATTTGTTTGGATATTTTTTTACTGATTGCCGGAAGATTATGCGGAATTTATAAATTCGGATGCTTTTTTGATGAAGATTTTTTTTTAATGTGTTGTTCTGATAATTTATTTCTTGTTGATTATGAAAATATATATTATATCACTTTTACTATGACTAAGAAGCAAAAATGTACCAATAAACTTGTTTGAATGTGTTTTGTTGTTTTTATTATCAGTATAAATAATCTAACAATTACAAACTATCAACAATTAAGTTCATTTGAGAAAACGTCAAAATTGAATAAAGAACGTAAAACCACTCAAGACTGGGAGATAATTCTTTTTGCCTAAAGGCTCGTTCATGCCCTTTCGAATATTCGTTTTTTTTGCGATTCGACTCATGCGGTGAGTAATGTTTTATAACATGCCATTTTTCAGTATTTGGGGTTAGATATTACTACATTACCGAGAAATAACATGATTCATTATTCACCGCAATTTGTATAGGTAATCGCAAAATAATTGCAAATATTCGCAAGGGTATGAATGAGCCTTAATACCGTCTAGATATGCGTGCGTCATCAAGTCTGTTCGTTTGTCATGCTTACATTGATCTAATCTGATTTGAGCAATAATTGGTCGTTCGTTTGTTCTAAGCGACTGCTCAGAGACCGTTCGTTTGTCAGGAGCAAGTTGCTACAGTTCACATAAAGCAAGCAATCGGGTGATCTTCATGATTTTTTTGGCATGTTGAGCATTTCAAACGAACAGGAATATCTATAATTGTTTATGTACCAAGGGTATATATAGATGTTTATGCCCTGAGGGCGACGTTTTACGAACCCGAGGGCCTCTGGCCTGAGGGATTGTAAGTCGCCCGAGGGTATACACATCTGTTTATGCCCGCGGTACAAACAACTTTATGTCATACTAGTTCGTTATTGCAATCCAATCTCAATACAAATCAGTATTTTTAAAAATCCTGTTTGAATTAATATCATTGCCATTTTGCACGGGCATAAAGTACGACATTAGATAATTGGTAACTAAGCAATAAAAACACAATAATGAACTAGTATCGTTGCTAGGTGAATGTTGACAAACGTTAATGTCATAAAATCACAATAATTTTTACATGTGTAGATTTTGGAATTCCTGACGAAATTATTTCTCTTTATGCCCGCGCGGGCCATAAAGTGAACTTTAGAAGTAATAGCGAAAGTGTACATATTTTAACAGTTTTCGCACTATTAATCGATTCTTGGACCTAAATTGAGATTAGTGACATTATTTAGTGTTCATTTTGCTTCAGAATAATTTAACTTGAAGTGGCAGTAGAAGTCAAAAATTCCATTGCTTGGCACATTTGCTCAGTGTTTGGCACATTTGCTCAGTGCCTACTAATAGACAAAAAGTTTATTTACATTATTTTCCTAATGAAAATGAAGAAATATTCAAGAAGTAGCAATGTTTGAGTAGGTGAAAATGTCTGATAAACATTTCTTTTCAGCATCATCAATTTATTCCAATTTGCGAATTTCGCAATTTTTCTGCGAATAAAATGGCTGCCAGTCATGCTGTTGATGCAGAACCATGTCGACAGCCGTTTTATTCGCAGAAAAATTGCGAAATTCACGAGGGTATGAACAAGACTTTACTAGAGTGCGACCTGGCGGAAACGAATTTCGTAAATTTGCATTCTTCGCAAAGAGTGTGACATCTATAATTATTTGGTTGAACTCTGGGTTGAACTGGGATAAAGTTCATCGAAATAAGTTGAGTTGCAATGGCGGCAGAAGTGAAACATTCTATTTGTGTGAAACAAACCGATAGATAACGTTACTTCAAGGCAGTTTGGTCAGACTATTCGACAACGAGCCACGGGCTTTACTGATCGTATTTGTTAAGTGCTCCAATGGCAATGGCACTGAACACATGTCATTAGCCATGTGTTCTGGGTAGACCTTGTTACTAACTCCATCCGCCACCTTAGGAGCAGCAATGTTAATTTACTATTGTTTCGCGCATAAGTTCGGGGCGCCATCAGCACTACCGAATTTCTCGAATGGCTGATGGTTGTGACAGGACTGACAGCCTGACAGGAGTAGCCAGGAAGCAGTAAAAAATTCTAGGTTAGATATAACCTTAAATTTCAAATAATTTTTTTAGATAAAGCGAATAATGGAAAAACCGACGCTCAGTTGCAAATTGGGCGTGTTGAGCAGACCAGATGGATCTGCCGTGATTTCAGAAGGTAGCAAACAACCAACACACTTAAAAATATTCACTTTCTCCGATTTCAGGTGAAACTACGGTAATGGCCGGAGTATACGGCCCAGTGGAAGTGAAAATGAAAAACATTCTCATCGATAAAGCCTACGTCGAGTGTAACTTTCGCCCTAAAAGTGGTGTACCAGGTGAATTTCACCTACTACGTTGTAACCGATGTTACTCATAAATTTTTTGTAGGCGTGAAAGATAGGCTGTTAGAATCACTCATAAGAAATACATGTGAGTCAGCTTTAGCAGCAAGTTTATATCCTCGATCTGCTGTGATAGTCACGATACAAGAAATGCACAACAGCGGACAGGTGGGTTACTTTCATTCAATCCTCTCCACATCTGCACTTTTTTATTTTTTAGATAGTTTCCTGTGCTATCAACGCAGCTTGCTTAGCCTGTCTCGACTCAGGAATAGACATGAAATGTATGTTTGCAGCGGTTACTTGTTTCTTGACTCAGAATGAAGAATTGACGCTAGCCCCTCCTCTTAGCGAGAAAGAGGTGAAGACATTGTTCGTTTTTGCGTTTGATAATACCAAAGGGACCATACTGGCTTCTCATACAAAAGGAAGTTTCTCCAAACAACAGCTAGAAGAGGCAGTCAGTTTGTGCAGAGAAGAAAGCAAAAATGTTTTTAAATTCTACAAAAGGACACTTCTGGCACTTGAGCAGGTGCAGTGAATTACGGATTATTTGTTGGTTGCAGAGCAAAAATATTGTTTTTATTTTTGGAACGTTTTGGAATCATATTGTATTAAACAACATATCAAATTGTCATTAAATATAGTATTTTACTATAAGAATTATGTTAACTTTTAATTAACAGAAAAATTTCAACAAAAATATTTTACCTAAGTTTTACCATAGAATATTGAACTACAATTCTGTGGTTTTACTATATACGGTAAAACAACAATTTTGGATGATTAGTCGTTAAATTGCTAACAATTCCGTATGGTTATTCTATCTACCTTAAGGTTGGTCAGGGTCAAAGAGACTCTAAACTAACAAGGAGGGTTTAATAAGCTCTAGCCAATCAGAATCTTGTAGCGTCAACGCGTCATAGTGACGTACTTGGATATGAGTACAGAGTCGAACTCGAACCAGGCAACAATACTGTCAGCAGTAACTCTCATATACCCACATACCAAGAGCTATTCCGTCACTGTCTATAGAGAACGGCGGCCATGACACGTTCAACTACGTCACATTTCGTTACAAATGTTCTTTCATCTCTTTCTATTAGTGTCCCCATTGTTTTATGGGGATTAAACTCCTTGTTAAGTCACGTTTCTTCTCCTTGGGTCAGGCTGGGATTCCGTGAGCCATATGGTTGAATTCACAGGAGACACAGAGACATAACTGTCGACTATAGAATTCTATGGCTCACGGAATCCCACCCGATCGGTTAGCTAGTACTTACGCATGTCAACTGTTTGCGTTCTTGTCATGTCATTTAAACTTGTCGCCGTCACAATGACCGATCACAGACCTCTTAAGCCGTAGCATTGTCTAAAGAAGTATAGTCAGTCAACCTTATGGGATTATTATTGGATGAGGATGGGGTTTATTAGTAGATGGCGCCAGCACGATTGCCCCCAAAAAGGAGACAAACGAATGAGATGGAAAGTGTCGTAGTAATCGCGTAAAGTGAATAATGAATGGACATTATTTCGTGTTTTTGATTGGCTCAGTGTCCGTTCCACCTGCCACTTGCAATTTGCATGTAAACGAGAGAGCAAAGTAGCGAACTTTCGTGGTGTTTGGGCATTTCATTGT
The DNA here is from genome assembly GCA_944452925.2 of Chrysolina oricalcia. Classification (NCBI taxonomy): domain Eukaryota; kingdom Metazoa; phylum Arthropoda; class Insecta; order Coleoptera; family Chrysomelidae; genus Chrysolina; species Chrysolina oricalcia. The sequence continues at coordinate 3,585,646 of OX101817.2, forward strand.
TTTTGTCTTGTTAGGTCTCAGTCAGTTTTCGAATTCACATAGATATTTTCAGGGTGATTTCTCTTTACTTATGTTTGGGGGAAGATGTCCAACGTTCTTGATGACAACCGATGATTGGTTTCAAGTTATGAAGGTGATAATGCCATTTCCGACAGTTACCATATTATTTTCTGTTTTTATTGAAAGCTTTTATTTAACTTGCTCTGTGTGTGTTAGATGGGTACAAATCTTGCAAGCTGAATTAGAACCACTTCCTCTTATTCTATGGAATTGAAATGTTTCGTGTTGGATCAGTTCCGATGACAAAACATTAATGTCGAAGAAATTGTTCCCCCTGCCCCACGAAAGTTAGATAGAGAACGCGTAGGGTTTCGGAAGTTTTATTGACGGATTTGGACGTCAGAAATAACAACGAAAAAAATAAGTAGGGAGGGGGGGATGCCCCCCTTCTCTCGAAAAGTTGGAAAACAAACTCGTGAAATTAAAATCTGAAATATCTCTAAAAATCGTGAAAAATATCTGACAATCGAATGTTATGGTTTATAAAAAGGAATTGTCCCCCCCCCCCGTCCTCCGAAAGCTAGATAGAGAACGCGAAGGTTTTCGGACGTTTTTTTGACGGATTTGGACTTCAAAAATTACAGCAAGGAAAAATAAATTAGGGGGGTAATCGCCTCCCTCTTTTCTCGAAAAAAAAAAATGGAAAAAACGCGAAATTATAATCGGAAAAATCCGTAAAAATAGTGAAAAATATCTGACCGTCGAAAATAATGTTTTAAAAAATTTCGCCTCCCCTTTCCCCCCTCAAAACCTAGGTAGAGAACGCAAAGGAATTCGGAAAATGTTTCAACAGTTTCGGACATGGAAAATAATGATGAAAACAAAAATAGATCGGGGGGTTCGCCCTCCTTTCCAGTCACAAAAAAATAGGAAAACTCGCGGAATAGAAATCAAAAAAATCTGTAAAATTAGTGAAAATTATCTGGCCATTGAACAAAACCGTTTTAAAAAAATTCACCCCTCTGCCCCCCTCTAAAGCTATTTAGAGAACACGTAGAAATTAGGAAAAATTTCCAACGGTCAATTAACAGGCAAGCGACCGTGCAACAATGGCGCATTGATTGAAATGAACAGACTAAGAAAGATATTCACAGAAAACTAAAAAAATAAATAAATAAACTTAAAAAACCTTTTCAGATAAAAGATTTTATTTAAATGCACTAAAGCGAAAAACCCATAATTTTGTTACATTATAAAATTTCAAATGATATAAAAGCTTGTCGTGTGAATAAATCTTGAGGTAATTTTAGAATTTTATATACTATAAGAATTACATATATACTTCTCGCGACAAGCTTTTATATCATTTAAAATTTTATAATGTAACAAAATGATGGGTTTATTCACTTTAAAATTTATTTTCTTCTCTTTAGTACATTTAAATAGAAACTTTTCTCTAAAATGTTTTTTTTTTCAAGTTTATTTATTTACCATGAAGTCAAAGTTGTAAAACCTAATAAGGGTTTTTTTTTTCGAAATTAGGTACTGATATAATGGCATTATCTGCGACTGAATTTGAAGTTTCAGTCGATCGTTCGAAATAACCTCTATAAAAATGAAACTTTATGACTTCATGACCAATAAGCACAGAAAACTCATATAAAGAAGATGAAATGATTATTTATATATGATACAAAAATTCGTAAATTAGGACTTTTTTATGAGCGTGGAAACACGTGAGTACAAAAAAGCTCTTTATGAAAATGTATCTACAATTTTATTTCTACGCCTGTTATTATATTGGCAAATTGTAGCAATTGTTGAGTACATTTTATTCTATGAAGTTTTCATTTGATGACTTTCGAGTAAAATCTGACGCAAAATACTGTCTTTTGGAATTATATGAACGATGCGTAAAACATAACTTTACGCATATTTGATTTTTTCACTTACGTGTCCTTTATCACTTTAGGCACTGTACGTGGACACTGCGTAAAACCATACATATTTCCATCTCCCCGATGATCGTGCATGGTCAGTAAACTATATTTTTTTCTACAACCGCTTACCAAAGTAGGTAGCCTTTGACGCTTTTAGATCTCAACGCAAAGCTGATGTTTTTTCAGAAATGTTTTGTGACAGCTTTTTCGCTCTAGTGCGAAAATATTGAAGAAACGGTCGATCTCCATAGCTTTCGTTGAAAACGAACCTATTAGTGCATGATGTTTAGTATAGACAATAAATTCATAACACTCTTAGGAACTGTGTTGGTGTTGAGAGCGTAGCTGCTATCAAGCTGAAGACCTGTGATTTGATCTCGACATACTTTTTTTTCAAGCAAGTTATCTTGTTTTGTTAGAGATGTGAATTATTGGATATTTGGATAGCTTATTCATTTGGGATTACTATTGAGTGTTTATTTTCTCATGGGTAATGTTAGGTGCCTATGTTGAATGAATTGTCAATCGTTTCTATGTTTAAAAGCTGCGTTTGAAGAAAAATAACATGTGTTTATTTCGAAAACAAAGTGCCATTGCCGCTCTCCAAAGATTACCAAGAATACACAAATAACTATATTGTACAACAAAAAATGTATTTTAGGCCCGTGTAGGAGATGAATGATTTCTGGTGACAACCTCCTTTGAAACTCTCCTTATATGCCCACATACATTGTTGATAACATCGAACCATCAATTAAAGAACACCTGTCCGCCAACACTTGAATTTTCCTTGAATTGTCCTTGAACTGTCCTACCCAAATAATTCTAGATCTATCATGGACGGATTCGGACATGAATCACAAAATTTGTCCTCCATCTTGAATGTTCGTATTGGTTTCCAACACAACAAGCCCTTGTATAGGTACCAATTTTGAAAGAATCTAATCAAAAATCGTATTCGCCATTTCGAATTTTGAAAAAATACAAATCTACTCGAGATTCGCATTATGAATAGTTGGACAATAAATCACAAAAACTGTTCGCTATTTTGTTTTTTTCTCTTGGTAATGTCGTAACGAACCTGAATGAATTTAATGGACACCTGCCAAATTTAAAGATGATTTCCACTGAAGTTTTGACCCCGTTATACCTAGACAGTAGATACCATACCTGTTACGTGTGAGTGAAACTAAACAAAAGCTTGTACAAATAATACTGATATATTATTATTTATATACCTACTTATAGGGTGCCTTCAAGCATTAATGAATATTCTTTATGTGTTTTCAAAACATATCAACTGCGATATAATATCGTAATAGAACACTTTTTTGTACCTATACTTAGGGATCATTTTTCAGTAAGAATATTGCTACATTACGTGTTTCATTATATTAGGCTTAATTGCAGCAATATAACATTTTACCACTGATCATCATCTGATATTCGAAACATCCGAATGCAAACTTTGACTCGTCTTTTATTCTGCTAAACATCTCTCCAATGACAAAATTCTGCACATTTCTGAATGAAGCGAATGAAAACTGGCGTTCTATTTTAAAAAGAGACAGAAGTATAGTTTTGCGTGCCATCCGATAACGGAGCCACATTACTGGATACATTTTCAATGTTTCCAGTAAAATAGTATAGATGTCTCAGGTGACGGCCATCCAATACATTTTGCACAGGGATTGTTTGACTATTCTTCTTTAGACAATGGCCGTAGTTAATAGATATATGCTTACGCCAAGCACTTTACCGTTGTTTAAATAGAAGATAGTTATGGTGGATTTATGCAGCAGTCATAAGTTTTAGGTCATAAGGAAGAATATTCATCAATGATTGGTTGGAATTAACGAATATTCTTCATTATGACTTAAAACTTATGACTACTGCATAAATCCACCATTAGTCAATGCCTGTGGAAAAGGTATTGGACTCAAACGCTACTGTCATCTAGCGTGATTAGTTACAAACATGAATATTTGAAGTCATTTTATTGCAGATTTCTTCAAAACACCCTGATTTAAATGCCGTCCCATTGTTTCAATCAAGTTACGACATGACTTGGAGGCCAGATCACTGAAGTTACGACATGACTTGGATGCGAGATCACTGTCGCCATCTACATGTCGCATCCATTTGAATCCAATTTAAATCTCATATGGTTGGCTAACTATCTTACTTCTATATAAACAATGACTTTACTGTCTGGAACCATTGTTTATAGAAGTAAGAAATATAAGATAGCCAACCTTATGGGACTTATATTGGATTCAAATCTGGCGTCCAAGTCATGTCGTAGCTCGTGATGGGGTGAGCACTGCACGATTCACTGTTGCGTACCAAATAACAGTGCTACCACCTAAGGTGGCGCATGGAGTTAGTAACAAGGCCTACCCAGAACACATGGCTAATGACCATAGCGGTCGATGCCAGAACATTAAAGAAAAAAAAATAGTAAAATTATCCGACCTATTTATTAGGATAAAATCAAAAAAGATTCCGATAATATAAATGATTCAAAAACGCTCTTTGCAATTATTCTGATGGTAGGGACAGCGCTGATATAGAAGTTGAGAGCGTATATACCTATTCGATTACGTTTCAGATATTTTTAATTATACAGGGTGTTTCTGAATTCAATGCAAATATTTCAAGGGCGTATTCCTGGGGTCAAAATAAGACTTTTTTTTCATAAACATGTGACCTAAAATTCACCCCCTCCAAGCTACAGACATCGCAAGTTGCCAGGAAAAAATTGTAAATTATGAATTGTAGCTACAATTGAGTATGCATCAAATGTTCGAAAAATTTACAGGCCTCTGGTTTTTAGGACGCTCATCTATTCTCTTCTTGCTCCAAAAATAAGGTAACTCTGATTTAAGGGGGTGAAAGAGGGTTGCCTATAGTTTGTATGGCCAAAATTTTCTGTTTCTGCCCAAAAAATTCAAAGTCAAATATCTCAGTTGAGTTGGCCATGAAATAATCTAAAGATTTGGCCTCTTGCATTTTTTTTAATCAGCTCAAAGTTTTCGAGAAAATTGCTAGTATATGAAAGGGGAATATTAAAGTGACCAAACTAAAATACTTAGTGTTCTATGATTTTTTAATTTGTTTCCCATTTTGACGTTTAAAATGAAACGTAGTACCTACTTTGGTTTACTTGCTAGTTTGACGTTTGTTGGACGGTTAAATTACGATTTTTTCAAGCAACTTGTGATGTCTGTAGCTTGGAGGGGGGGAATTTTAGGACACATGTTTATGGAAAAAAAATATTATTTTGGCCCCAAGAATACACGCCCTTGAAATATTTGTACTGAATTTAGAATAAACACCCTGTATATTGATATAGAGATGATTCTCAAACAATCCAGTCAATTCATGAAATAAATACCTAAAAAGAAACAGTTATCGAATAAGGTAAGATCCCGAAAAATTTGTTAATTTTATAGCATGCAAGAAAACAAATCATAACTAGATATGTTTGAAAGTGGTTGATAATGTATCAGTTTGAGTAGAATTTTTCTATACTTCCATTGTCTAAAAAAACAATGGAAATTAATTATGAGAGAAATGAGATAAGTAATATCTGAAGTGGGGCCTCTCAGGACACATCAGTCTTAATATGGATGGGACAAATTACCTGATACGAGATATTAATGATATAGGTATGAATTATTCGCATATGCTAATGACACAGATTGCTATATAAGAAGTATCTTCTAGATATCTTGTCGCATTCACACACTTGATAAAGGTGACTCAAACAAATACAGAGAAACAATTTTCTTTGCTTCTTTAGACAATGGGTAGACCAGTAAAATTCTACTGGAACTAGATAATTATGCATCAGTGTGACTACAAAAGAAAAAATGACCAATCTTCAATTTGATAATGATACTTTTGAGATTCCTCTCGAAACTACATAAAGGGAAGAATTCTTTTAACTTCAGAATGCAACTGATTATATTCTTCGAATCTATTAAAAAACAAAGATTTCATTTGAAAAAATCAAGTATTTTTGGAAATAACTTGGTACCGAATTCAGAATAAATTGTAAACATGATAAGTCATAAAGAAATAGTAAATCCTTTGAGAGACAGAAGACCGTATCAAAATGTATTGAGCATAACAGCAACAAAATAGGTGTAGTTATGTCTTTGTGCCAAAACTTGTCCACAAAATGACGCCATCGGCCATATTATAAGAGATCATAAAAATGTGACTGCGTAAAGTAAACTGACATCACTGACCGATAACAATACCTAATAACCTCACATATTCATCTTCTGCTTCAACAGATTATTCTTTTTTCTACGGATGCTATACAATGTGCCACTTCTCTCATCGCTTTCATACGTTCAAAACGAAAGATTTCTCACGCAGTGAGAAATATCCGCCAATACAGTGAGAAATAATTTCTCACTGTTATCACGATAACCCAAGTCAGTCATGAATTGTTACATGTCAGATTGATATGACACGTTCTCCACGTTGACAACGCTATTCCGACGATTCGCGTGCAATATATCCAAGTAGCCCATTGTTAGCGTTTCTATAACAACAAAACCGAAGCACTGCATTAAGATGTCTACAAACCCTAGTGTGTCGAGTGATTCGATTTTGTTTTGATTTTTCAGAATACAAATAAACCAATGAAATGGTGGTGTGCTTCTTTAGTCGGGTCCAGAGATGGCGCCCTTATATTCCAGGGATATGGTGATTGATGACTGTTGTCAATTTTATAGAATTTGAACAAACTTTAAACACAATTCAAAAGTGAATGATTGTGACATAATCTAAATTTCATAGAGCGATTTCCTTTTTTTTTTTTTTTTTTGACATTTGATATGTTTTATTTGTTAATTTGTTTTACTTGTATTGATTACTATTATTAATGTGTTTCTTCATTTTGCTGTATATTTTTCTTAGACATTCATCCAATAATAATTTAATTATTCTGATTTTGATCATTTACTTGATGAAGATCCATATAGTAATTGTACAAACTACACTGAAACCGATTGGTTCCTTCACAAACTTTATTTAATCAGACAGTGAAGAAGCTAGTGTGCAGGCAAAACATGTCTGATAAAATAAAATTTGTGAATGTCTAATCGTTTCCTGTGTAGTTTGTACAATAATAATATTTGTATCATTTGTTGGCAATCCAGAGAGACGAACAAAATAATTCATCTATATTCAGTACTACCATATTATGAAGATTATCACATAGTATCTTGTATTATTAGAAAATATTTTGATGAAAATCATGGCAGGAATATATCACACACGCCATTCCCGCTTATATTATATTAGCACAAGATTGACAGGTTCTAATGGTGAATTTTCATGAAGCTTAATTTCGATACTTCCAAATGAAATGCGTGGTTATTATTGTAGTTGATTGCATTTCAGTAAAAAAAATATATAAACAAGACGAAAATGTAACAAATAAAACTTATTGGTGATAGTGATTCAGTAAATTCCAATAATTACGTCTCTTTATTCATTTCATTCGTCGGCAAAACTTAAAAATGTTGGTTCTTGTGAATTTAGCCTAACAAGAAAACCGACCGTGGCGGTGCACGCAAATGTGGAATATTTGGGAAACAGACCACTATTTCATTTGTTTTCTCTTAATCAAGCTGGCGAATTGTCTCCCGTTTTATCCCACAGTTTTCCAGGTATGAGTTGACACACCAGGGTATTTAGACATCTTACACTGCATAATTATTGCTGTCAACTTACCCAACGAAATAGTTTTATTGTTATTTGTTATAATATAAACAGTTCAGATTCATTAAATATTGAATATAATGGAATACGAAGAGGAAATCCAGCAATGTTGCTGAATCTTATATCGACAACTCCATAGCTGACAAAATGAAAATTTCAGAAAGTATAGTAGAATCCATTCAGCCTCTAGTGCCATTAGAACCTGAACACAACAATGCTGTGGAAGCTCAGTACAGTACGTTTCCCCATCAACTTCAACTTCGACCGCAGCTAATATTTCAATTACCGAAAACATGTTGAAACAAAACAACCTACCAGGAATTACTTTACAAAATAGTTCAAATATAACTGTTAATTACTATTTTAAATAAAATATAAAAATGAGTTAATATGACATACAATTATTATTCTATATGTATTTTAATTTTCAATACTTGAAAACAACGCATCCGTAGAAAAAGTACAATGTACAATTCGTGAGAAAACGACATATTTCTGCGCTCGTGAGAAATATGTCTTTTTTCTCACTTGTTGTACAATATACAATTGTCCCCGAATGCTATTTTGGTACAATAAAAGATTCTGTCGAATTTACTTTGTCGATTTTACTCATCTCATTTAAGATTCATAATGTGAATGTACTTTTAACATTAATTTTTATTAAAGGTTACGAGTGTGCCGACTGCCGAATAATACCGAAAATCAAAAGGAGGGAGGGAGGGAGAACCATGGAAGTACAGCTGGATTACTACTTGAACGTTAAAGGAATCCCATTGGAAATAATCGATAAGATGAAACGTGAAAAGGTGGGTTGATCTATATAAAAAAATATGAAAGATGAAACTAAAATTATCTCCACAGTATAATTTAGTGTTATCTATATCCCTCTCTATTGCTAAAAGGATTGCATGTGTGATGTCATCGCCCTTGTCGATACTTTTCTGGATGTTTGTTCCAGGTGAGATTTGCGTCCAGGTTAAACCCCAAGTAATTCGACTTTCCTGACATCGTAGGCTATCACCAAAGATTCGAAAAGCTCTTTTGGTCTCTAGGTTTCTGTTTCTGGAGAAAAATCATAGTTTTTTCGGAGTTGACCTTGAGGTTTTCCCTCATGCACCACATCAGTTTATTAGTACATCTGTTCGTATTATAGGCTAAAAAAATCGAAGTGTACGCCATCTAACACTTGATCCAGCAACTACTGTAAGAGTGAACAACAAACACAGTCCATTGTTAGCAGTGTAAAATGACTTGTTTTCATTGCTTAGTTTTCCAATGATCCGATAACACCCAAAAGTGCTTAGAATAGACCATTTGTAAACTGTAGTGTTTGACTGTTCGGTTTTGGTGAATAAAAACATGCAGAATATTCATCAATCGCGGAAATTTTGTTCTGTACCCCAGTGTTCCACTTATTGTTCTTCTGATATCAGTCTTCATAATTTTCCTCTTGGTGATGAAATAACTAATTGTGTCTCACATGGAAAATTTGAAAATCCATTAATAAAAATATGCATGTTTGCAGTCTCCACTTCCAAGAACAGAGGACTATTAATTGAAAACATCGTTTTATTTTTAACATTTTAACTTAATAATGATAACTTGTTCTACAGCTACAGTTAGGAGAGAACTCAAAAAGGAGTCATTCCGAGTCAAAAGATTCCGTTATCGGAATATCGAAAGACCCGGTAAACATGCAGAAGTCAAAGAAAATGTTGAGTCAAAAAACAGACATTTTTAATTTCAATATTGTGAAAAAAGAACATCCAACGGAGGAAGAATCTGGAAACATGCCAATAAGTAAAGGACCTGAAAACATGCCAAGTGAAGAGAGTATAAGGTCCACTTTAAAATGAATGAAGTCCTTTCATAAACACAAAAGAATCTCGTTATTCTATACCTCGTATAACTGAATAATCCCCATCTCTAAAATACTGCTGAAATTAACAATAGTCTCAATTCTACAAAATTCATCAAATTTAAAAATTTCACCAAAAAGCTCTTATGAAAACACAGTTTTGTTACATTTCTTTGTGCTGTAAAGTTTGTAGTTTGTAGACATATTGGTTTATTCAGGGACATCTAGCGGTTGTCTTTCTTCGCCTTGAAATTTGATAAAAGGCTGTCAAAAATACAGTGGTTTGCAGATTTCAGGGGATACAATTTAAAAAATAGTATTTCCTGTATACAGGGTGGAGCACCCATACGACACGGTCCCTAAAAGCCACATCATTTATTTTTTCGGGAATCTTTGCGTTTCATTATATGTATCTTGAATAAGAATACAACAGGAAATAATTTTGAAGTTTATAGGGTTTCTCAAAAAAGTGTGACATATCAAAGTTGTGTTTTTTCAAATGGAACACCCTGTATTTCGTTACATTTTTGAAAGGGTCAGGAAAATGATATGATTTCATTTAAGGTACTATGTACCCAACTATAACCTTTTTCGAGTTATTGATTTTTTATGAAAATGTTAGTATAGGTTCAATTGTAAACTAAATAGGATCGAAAGAGGTTGTGGGCTATCGATTTCGATACAACCCGTTTCTCAAAATTATACAGAATGTTCAAAAAATCAATGTTGCTTTTTTATAATGTCGAACAAAGATAACTTTTTCATTTCAAATAGAACCCCCTGTATTTTTTTGGTCTGTGGAATAAAAAATTCTTTTATCTTTTATTTCATATTGAGGTTCCCTATACCCATCCTGAATAGATTTTCAGATATAAGCTTTTTCAAATAGCAGTCTTAGAAAGGGTACTTCGACTTTGTCGATTTCATTCTTATCGTTTAATTGTACTCTCCGGCAAAACCTTCGAACTTGTTATTTGCTTCCCTATGTGATTTTCCTGGAAGGTAGCGCTGCGACTGACTTATTGTAAGTCGCTGCTTCATTCGTAGGAAATTATCAGATAAACAATTGATTATGATTCATTGGGCAGGGACAATACGACTTTAAAGTTGTCGGATCTACTCTCTTGTACTGTTGAGAGGCCAGAACCTCCAAACATGTCTGCAGGTGGTCATCCCCACTCGAATGAAGGATGAGAATTTGCAACTTGAATCTTCTTGGAAGAACGTTGCTCAAATATCTGTCAGATGTAATTCAATGTCCGTCGTGTGTGGTACTAGCCATGGAAATACTTAGTTGTTTTCTGTGAGATGTCTGCCTCATATTTTCCACTTGGTGGAAATATTTGGGTAAGGGTACTTTCGACTTTGTTGATTTTACTAAACTTATTGTTAATGAATAAACAAATGGTATTTATAGCAATAACAATTCAGAGTGTAATCAGCCATTTGTTTAATAGATTTAGAAGTATTCATATGAATTTTGAAGGAATTTTTCTGAACAACTTCCAAATAAATTTTTATTAATTTCCAGATTGACATGCAAGTAATCAAGCTAATGACTGAAGATGCTTTGGCAAAATTTATTCCAACGACTGGGGATCGCATAGCAGTTAAACATTTCTGTTCTCAAACTGAACATATTTCTGGTAAAAGAGAGGAAAATTACGTTCCGGCAAACTCGAACTGGTATAGAAAAATTTACATTGGATGGATAAACTTTGAAAACGGAAAATTTGTCCAAGTAAGATCAATCCAAGGGGGAGGAACCCGAAATGTTTCGGTTAGGAAGGATTCTACATTAAACGAGATTTTGGTTGCAGGAAAAAATATTTTTTTTCCTCATGGGTTATCCAAAAGAGGACCTGAATCACTATTTGATTTCAGTTTGTGTGATTTTCAACAAGAACAAATTACTGAACCATGTACAGTTGAAGAATTATATAAGAAATCTGGCTTAATTCGACTAACAGTTTACATATGTACCAAATGGAAAAAACTGTTTCTACCCAAACCTAACGAAGACAAATCAATCCCAGAACTTGAAAATAAACGAAACGCCATAATTAAAAGGCTGCGTGAAATTACCAATGATTTGATGGAAACCTCTAGAGGGAGAACAATTGCTTCACAAGCCGATAGTGAGGATGAATTTGAAATTGCAAGGCCCAGGAAAAAATGTCTAATTCAAGCACCAAAAAGAGAAGAGGATGAAAATTATGGTTTTGCTGGAAGAGGACGCCAGGAGACAGAACCATGGATGTGGATATTTATTTCCGGACTGAAGGAACACCATACCAATGAAAGTTTGGTCAGATACATTAATAGGAAGAACCCTGACTGCAAGGTTTTCGTAGAAGAATTTATTCCTGTTAGAGAAAAAAAAGACAAATGTTTCATAGTTGGAGTAGCACTAAATCACAAAATGAAAGAGGATCCAAGCAGTTTCACATTCTGGCCAGAAGGGACAGCAGTGAAGGAATACTTCCATGAAAATGAGAGATATCGTAACAGACACATATATGAACGTAGAGATACACCAAACTTTCAAGTGGACTAGAATCCAACCAGAATTCAAATAACCAGAAAATGAACCTACCAATTTCCCACCAAATAAATGAAATGCTTCATATTATCATTTTTATAGCCACCCATCTCCTCTTGAAGTGTTTCTTATTTCGATAACCCCCGACGAGTTCAATGATTTTTTTATAAATATTTCAAATCATATTATAAGTTCACTACCTGATTGCGATCAGAATGCAATAAATTTTCTTGACCCACTGAATTCTCCTAAAGACTCGCTTTTTCTCCATCCAATAACTGAAAGTGAAGTTCTTGATGCCATTCTAAAACTGAAAAATTCATCTTGTCCTGATATGTACGAAATGACGAGTAAAATAATAAAAAGCACTTGTTTTTTTCTTCTAGAACCTTTGACTATTCTCTTCAATCATTGTATCTCCAATGGTAAATTCCCTGATGAGTTCAAGCTAACTAAAGTGATACCTATATTTAAAAAAGGTGACAAAAATACCATTGATAATTACCGACCAATATCGATAATACCAATTTTCGGTAAAATTTTTGAAATTATTCTAAAAAGCCGCTTAATTTCGTTCTTTACTATACATAAAACGCTACATATGTAGGTCAGTTCGGCTTCAGACAGAACTGTTCCACTGTTCAAGCGATACAAAGACTTGTGGCTGACATAGTCGAGGGTTTTGAGGCTGGTCTACATACGGTGGTATCTATGTGTGACCTGAGCAAAGCCTTCGACTGTGTCTCTCACACAGTGCTATTAGATAAACTACAATTTTACGGTATACGCGGTACCTCATGGGAATTATTCAAATCATACCTGAATGGTAGGAGACAAGCTATACTTATAGACAACAGCTATTCTGAAATCGAGAACATTCATTATGGGGTACCTCAAGGTTCTATCCTTGGTCCACTTTTATTCATCGTCTATATAAATGACATATTTCATTACATGTGTCCAACCAAATGCATTTGTTATGCAGATGATTGCTCCCTTTATGCATCTGATAAGAAACTAGATTACTTGGAAGAAACTTCACAGGATTTTTCAAGAAAAGCCGAAACATGGTTCGTTTCTAATTGCTTGAAACTCAATAAAAACAAAACTCAAAATATTGTTTTCTCAACCAACAATACGATTGCCAACAGCTCAGAAGTTAAATTACTTGGAATTGTTATGGATGACAAATTAAAATGGTCAGCTCATATTGAGCACCTGAGTAAAAGGTTGAACTCAACTCTCTTCATTTTGCGGAAACTCAGCAGATTTGCTAACCTTACAGTTTTGAAAACAGCCTACTTTGGCTTATTTCACTCCCACATTAATTACGGTATAACTCTATGGGGAAACGCTGTAGACTCTGTGAGAATCTTCAGACTCCAGAAACGAGCTTTAAGAATAATATCTAAAGCCAATTTTAGAGACAGCTGCCGCCCCATATTTGAAAATCTAGAAATACTCACCTTACCATGTATTTACATTCTCAATTGTTTGTTGGATATTCATAGAAATAAAGAAAAATTTCAAAGTAGAAATTCATTTCACAATTATAGCACAAGAAATTGTAATTTGATTCGACCTACTAGACATCGTTTATTGACGCAATACCTTAGACGTAAAGTTATATAATAAATTGCCAGTGTACATTAGGGAATTACCCACTCATAAGTTCAAGATACTAATTCGAAGATATTTGCTGTCGCAGTGCTTCTACTCGGAGGGGGAGTATTTGGAGGCTGGTGTGAGTTCATGGGAAACTACAGATAAGTCATAATATATATGTGTATATATATCACTGCAACACAAGCCATTGAGGCTCTCTTTACCTAATTTAAAATTATATATATATTTTTTTAACTTTAAAATTTTAAATTATAAACTGCAGTATTGTAGTATTGTATTGTTTTGAACAAATTTTTTAATGTATTATGCTATGTCCTGGACCTACCACAAATGGATTTACTGTTCTGTAATGTGGCTGAATAAACTATCTATCATCATTATTTTTTCATCATTGTCGTTGCCCGCATCGCAAGATCTTGACGAGCAGACGAATCTCCAGTCTGCCATCTCTTGGATAGTAGCCAAAGTTCACTTTTGGTCGGCCTTGAAATGTTGCTGTTTTTGTATGAAAAGATTTTAATTTTCAAAACTGAGATTGGTGCTATTCCGCGGTAGGTTGCTCTAGGTGAAATCATAACCAGAGAGGCGAATCTATTTTTCATTTTCAGACAGAAAAGGTTCCTATTTCAACCAAATTCGATGCGGGGGTGCTTTAAAGCAATTGCATGCCGAGGTAAAGAGTCAGTTCCAATTTTGAAAGATTTTGTCTTTTCACAAAAAAAACTGCAACATTCATTTCCAGATGCTCTACGCCGACGATAAAACTTCGGCTACCGTCCAAGAGATGGGGAGATGTGATTTGATTCATGCTTTACCAAAATATCTCGAAAATCGAAAGACAGATGAAAACTGATTTGTATTAATTTGTAGGGTAGATTAGATAGTAGTCAGCTATTTAAGCAACATCTCATTTTGAGATCAAGATAAAAAATAAAACTCTATGGAAAGTTACTCAGATTTCTACACAATTAGTCATCTGAAGTTTTTTGTTATATGGACATTGTCTGAAGAAGTATAAATGACATTCATATGGACATTCTAGTTTTCATTAATTCGTTTAGAAATTGCCAAGAAATTTAATTAGGACATCTACACATTCATATAGAGCTTGTAGAGAGCAAATTATCTTTGTGGGACACAACGAAGGATGTGTCCAAAGATAAGATTTTGCGAAAGAATGCATGTCGCGGAGTTTGTCTCTTTTCAGAGCCGAACTTCGAGGATATGGACTAGAAAGACGGAATTAGTAAATAATTGACAATTTTATTCTGTGTTTTTCAATTATTCATTAAGTTTTGATTTTGTTCATCTGCTAAGGAAAATAACCTTCCGGGCTTACAAAGTATTGAGCAAAGTTATTCCGATTGTCCTCCGTGCGGTACACTTTCTGCCCGTGGTACATCAGTCAATATATCGTGCCCAATAGGCACGAACATATCTTCACTTCTGCAGCCATCTCTTTCACGTACAATTTAATGCAAAACGGCGCATGCCTTGAACATATAGTTTTGCTTAGTTTTTTTGATACATTTTACAAAAGCAGAAGAAGTTATATGCGGTTCAAATAACATATCATACAAAATGCACCTCACGCACGTTTGCAAGACTTTACTGAACCGCCGTGAACAGCTGGGTAGCGGTGGACACAAGTTCCCAGTCACGTCATATTGAACTCAAAAAATCTCGTTTCTCGGTGTCGTCTCGGTGAAGGCGGCGGTGGACAAACAGCCTAATTGTACACCAATAATATGAATACTAAAAGTTAAAACTATAATTTGACAATAGTAATATGAATACGACTTTATTGCGTTTTAAATCATAATTGTACACCAATAATATGAATACAACGACTTAATTGCGTTTAAAACTATAATTGGACAATAGTAATATGAATACAACGACTTTATTGCGTTTAAAACTATAATTGGACAATAGTAATATGAATACAACGACTTTATTGAGTTTTAAACCATAATTGTACATCAATAATATGAATACAACGACTTTATTGCGTATGAAACCATAATTGTACACCAATAATATGAATACAACGACTTTATTGCGTTTGAAACCATAATTGTACACCTATAATATGAATACAACGACTTAATTGCGTTTAAAACTATAATTGGACAATAGTAATATGAATACAACGACTTTATTGCGTTTTAAATCATAATTGTACACCAATAATATGAATACAACGACTTTATTGCGTTTAAAACTATAATTGAACAACAGTAATATGAATACGACTTTATTGCGTTTTAAACCATAATTGTACACCAATAATATGAATGCAACGACTTTATTGCGTTTGAAACTATAATTGGACAACAGTAATATGAATACAACGACTTTATTGCGTTTTAAACCATAATTGTACACCAATAATATGAATACAACGACTTTATTGCGTTTGAAACTATAATTGAACATCAATAATATGAATACAACGACTTTATCGCGTTTCAAACCATAATTGTACACCAATAATATGAATACAACGACTTTATTGCGTTTGAAACTATAATTAAACATCAATAATATGAATACGACTTTATTGCGTTTTAAACCATAATTGTACACCAATAATATGAATACAACGACTTTATTGCGTTTGAAACTATAATTGGACAACAGTAATATGAATACGACTTTATTGCGTTTTAAACCATAATTGTACACCAATAATATGAATACAACGACTTTATCGCGTTTCAAACCATAATTGTACACCAATAATATGAATACAACGACTTTATTGCGTTTGAAACTATAATTGAACATCAATAATATGAATACGACTTTATTGCGTTTTAAACCATAATTGTACACCAATAATATGAATACAACGACTTTATTGCGTTTGAAACTATAATTGGACAACAGTAATATGAATAAACGCATTAAAGTCGTTGTTTTCATATTATTGGTGTACAATTATGGTTTAAATCGTAATAAAGTCGTTGTATCCATATTATTGGTGTACAATTATAGTTTTAAACGCATTAAAGTCGTTGTTCATATTATTGGTGACTGGTGTCCAATTATAGTTTTAATCGCATTGAGGTCGTCGTATTAAAAAATCTTCTAGGCTTTTCGCTAAGTGTTCGCACGAAGCGCGAGATTCCTTCAGTTGAATCGTAGTATTCAAATCCCTACAACTTCTCGGCCCTTCATCTTCCGAGCTCCTCAAAAATTATTATTTTTGTAAGTCTTATTAAAGTTTTTACGCTTTGGAAAATTAATTTCAAAGTAATAAGAGAATATCTCCGAAACAGAATGAAGTTTGGAATATGTTCAGTTGATATTTCATTTGTAGCATCAAGTATTCCTTTGAACTAACAAATGAAGTAGAGGTTGTATCTTATTTGAAATCCCAGGAATATATGTATTGATTCACTCATTTGCCTGTACCAAGGACCGATCTTCATAAAACTCTCGCTACAATTCCACTGCGAATGGCCAGCGAATTGTTGTTTGCATCGAAAAACAAAACCAAATCAAGTCGTTCCTCCACTTCTAGGAAAGCTCGCAACGTTATTCAAACAAAAAAAGTGGAAATAACAGTCTCTTGCGCGCTCATCGGTGAAATACCCACGAAAACAATTAAAAAGACCCATCGACGAGTAGCCGATAATTACATGGTCGCGTCCATCGTTCCCATCCACCGTATCATAATACCCGTACGTCGCTATATCATTTAATAAAATCCGGCCTAACCTAGCTACGAATTAAAGTAATTGAAGGGGTGGCTATCATGATTATGATCCGCCACCACAATGCACAAAAGGTCAAATTAGAATCTGGTCTGGGGTCCCATACCTGCCCACCGTTTATTTTTAATGGGCTAATGGCGATTGGCCAGCACAGAACGAGAAGAACAGAACGAATCGGCTCCGGCCAGGATGTCCGTGATCGGAAACGATTACGTGGACGTTAGCTCACGGAGCCCTGCGGCCTGGCCCGCCCTAATGTGCACTGTCGACTGTAGGGAGCGCCAATGGACTTTTTCAATGGGTACGTTGATTTGAACAAGAAACATCCAGGTTACGACATTTTTAAATATACCCGAAATGAGTCTACTGTCCATTTTAGTGTGAATTGAGGTAAACCTGAGACTTTGCCAAGTTTGCTCTTTTGGTATATTATTTATTTTACATTGAAACACAATGGAGTGTTATTAAAATACTAATTTTTGAAAACCAATCTGATCAAGCACTACAGGTATCCATCGATGAATCAATTCTTACCGGAATTTGTCTGATAATTTCACTCGCCGTATGAAATCCCCCTTTCCTGCAATATAAGGACCAAAATAAGTCACGCATGCCTCGATAATACGCAGTTCCTAGCCGGAAATTTCCCTCACGTGTAAAAACGTCCATAAGAGGAATGCAATTACCGCTGGCTCGTTTCGCGTCACGGCAGTGCAATTATCGCATTAGATGTCAATTCAAGTGAAGTCGCGCGATTTTAATGTCAGAAGTGAGACTTCAAATGTGTCATCTACCTACAAGTGTTCATATAAGAGTGAAGTGTGAAATTTTCTACCGAATACCACTCGTGCATTGAAAATTAACCAGATAATTCTGAAAAAAAACGTGTTTTTTTTATAAAAAACCGCACTCGGTTATTTTTTTCGTTGTTTCAAAAAATTGCCCTCCTCCTTCGGAGTCGGACAATTTATGCTTTGAAACAACGAAAAAAATAAACTCGTGCAGTTTTTTAAAAAAAAACACGTTTTTCTCAGAATTATCGGTAATTTTCAATGCACTTGCGGTATTACCCCCGGTAATACCACTTTGTCATGGCAACCACGTATCCAAACAACAACGGAGAACTTAATATCATCTTGCTACTAATATGAATGTCAGTCTGACATGTCTATCAGTCATTATCTATACCTATTGAAGAATTCGCGACAATGGAACTTTTTTTTACTGTGTTGGTTCGTGAAATTATCTCAATAAATACTAGTCGTGCTCACAATACTATCGATAATTCTGTCAGAAATCGTAAACTCGATCAAATTACTTTGAGGTAACACCACTTGTCCTAAAGGACTCGTGGTGTTACCAAGCAATTTGATGTTTCTAAGCAACACAGTTTTCGCGATAGCAAAGTGAAAGAATTTTTAGGAAATTCTGCGTTTTGTCGGGATTTACTACTGAAATTTTTTGATATTTATAAAATAAATGACATTTATACTTAATACATTTTTAATTATTATGTTCCACCTCTACCTTTTACTCAGTTGGTAAAAGTATATCTGAGACATTTCAATATAACTTTATAACGAAAACACTTCACTACTTAAATCTTCGAATTACGAAAACACACTCAATGTCATAGGTATGTCTCAAATAATGTTTGCGACATAAACTTTCAAATATCAACTAATACAAATTCGAATACTGCAATGATATAAAGATTTTGGTAATCGGGAAATAATCTTGAATAGTTAGATGTGTCAAAGACCGACCCAAATATACATTTCAGTTACAAAAGAAAAACGTAAGTAAAACATGCGATTTTGTTTTTTTACCATTCAAGTATGATTCATTTCAAACAGTTTCTTCATGGCATTTAAGGCATCAGTTATATGTACGATATGTTTCTTGTTATGTTACTTTTTATCCAAAAAAATATATTTCAGGAAATATAACAGCCACATGACAAATATGTTGCAAGATGTTTCTCCTGAAACCCAAACAAACTCCAATTGCCATATGGCAGACATATGTGTGTTTCCTGGGAAATAAGGTAATCTGTATAATTTGTTCACAATGAGCATAATAATGAATGAGAGACACAAGGTCCTTACATGACAGCTCATTGTAATTATCCTATACAATAGGAATATTACTTCTACTACTAGATACACAATTTACTATATTGATCATGCCATAACAAGTAAGAGGTAGTAGACGTTTATCTGTCAAAAGCTATACAGGGTGTCAATTTGAAAACTTCCCACCCTTAATATCTTCCTTCCAGTAAACAATATGAGTAATCGAAAAAACAGGTCAATTTTATTGTCAAGGGGGACACTTTCACGGAATATTTGTAGCCCTCGTGGTTCAACCCCCTAGGAGGGGTAGATGTTACCCTTAGAATTTTAAATGGGAAGGGGGGTCAAGTGGCACATCATTTTGATGGGCGTTCAATTCTTGTTCCAATGGTACCCTGACTTATTATTTTGTGATGAGCATTTTCCGAAAAATTGCGTTCTAAACAGAAGTAATTATTAGAACGCCTATCCTGAGATGCATTATTGTATTGACTCCCTTTAATAAAAATGGTTAGAAGAGTAGGTGGCACCGCTCCAACCCTTGAATGACAGGAATAAATTTATTACGCATGGGATTTTTTATTTGATGGTTATTTTCCTTCTACACAATAAAATTTAATTTGCGAGAAAGACATTTCCAACATAAAATCTACTTACGCTTATCTTATTAGCTGTTCGAAATGTCCATTTTGCTCTAAACAGTAATACAGTCTGTTTTCGAACTCCCCTCTAACATTACGGAAAACTTCACTAGGAATTGACTGGCATGCTGCTGTAATTCGTCTTTTAAGTTCGTCAATATCAGAAGGTTGTGTTTTATAAACAACGGATTTAAGATGCCCCCAAAGAAAGAAATCTAAGGGTGTTAAATCCGGTGATCTCGGAGGCCATTCAACTGCTCCCCTTCTGCCAATCCATCTACCCGGAATTCTCTCGTTTAACCACTGTCGGACGGGAAGAAAATAATGAGGTGGAGCACCGTCCTGCTGGTAATGTAACAGATCCTCCTGCAAAAGTTCATTACCTTCTGCATCAATTTGAGTTTCTAGCTCGTGAGTTATAAGAGGATCGATAGTCTCTTCAAGCATATCAAGGTACAGATTACCAGTCAAGTTTTCTTCCAGAAATAATGGACCAAGAATGGCATTTCCAAGAATACCAGCCCAAACATTAACTTTTTGTGGGTGTTGTGTATGCCCTTCCCGAAAAATATGTGGGTTTTCGTCACTCCAATAGCGACAATTTTGTCTATTAACATTGCCATTCAGAAAAAATGAACACTCATCGCAGAAACAGATGTTTAACAGAAGATTAGGGATGGTATTGACTCGATGAGACATGATTTCACAAAACTCTATTCTTCTATCATAATCATCCTCGTGGAGCTCTTGAAGAATCTGCATTTTATATGGATGAAATTTATGCATTTTCAATGCTTTTCTTATAGTCTCGCGTGACATTCCCGTCTGTTCTGATACTGATCGTAAGGAGCTCGTGGGCTCTGCAGCAAATGTTCCCAAAACTTCAATTTGAGCTGCTTCATTTAGTACTCTGGGTTCTTTTTTTATTTGTCACTGAACCAGTTTCGTAAAACTTATTCACCAAATCAAGCACATACCGGTGACTTACATTACAATTTGGATGTCTTTCGTTAAAAAGACATGCCGCCCTTCGTGCGCACTTTCCAACTTCGCCATAAATTACAATCATTTCAATTCTGTCTTGAAGAATGTAAACCATTTTTACACTTTTATACACTTATTAAAGTAATTCCTAAACAGCCCAACAGGTACAACGGTATTCACAATACTACCACATAGTTCAAATTTGCAGAAGTAGCAAAAAAGGAAGGCATCTGTACAATTTCTGCGATGACACTTAAAAATTCAGCATTTAATAAACACAACTTTACTACCATCTACGTTTTACTATTAGACTACTTTTTTATGTAAAGTGTTTGGAGCTAATGGCTAATGTTACCCCTAATACAGGGTTGGAACGGTACCACCTAATATTCTAACCAGTTCTGGCCAAACCATGCATCTCAGTATAGGCGTTCTAATAATTACTTCTGTTAGTTTAGAACGCAATTTTTCGGAAAATGCTCATCAAAAAATAATAAGTCAGGGTACCATTGGAACAAGAATTGAACGCCCATCAAAATGATGTGCCACTTGACCCCCCTTCCCATTTAAAATTCGAAGGGTAACATCTACCCCTCCTAGGGGGTTGAACCACGAGGGCAACAAATAGTCCTTGAAAGTGTCCCCCTTGACAATAAAATTGACCTGTATTTTCGATTACTCATATTGTTTACTGGAAGGAAGATATTAAGGATGGGAAGTTTTCAAATTGACACCCTGTATAGTCAGATCTACGAAAATGCAAATTAATAACATTATTTTAATGCCCTTTCTGGTGTTGACGTCGTTATACAATGTCTGTACCTTCTTTGATTCCAAATTGTCTTTAGAAGCAATGTTGTATTTCTCCTAGAAGCCATTACTAATTCTTTCTTTTATTAGTTTCTAACAGATTTTCAGGAAACATAAAATAGCTATTCTGGCTTGAGTACTCGTGCAAAGTCCAACAGCCCCACTTCAGCTACCGTCCGGCAGATGTCGCCAGTCATCTCGCGAGCGCCTACCGGCCAATTCAAGGGCCGTAAACCATTTTAATAACTACTTCGGCGGTTGTTATTGTCCTATAAAAGTATCGTGGAAGTACTCATCTAGTGCAAATGTAGTAGCCAGAGTAAACTGGAAAAGATACAGCTCGTAAAGTGAATGAGGTGATCACCGTTATGGAGACGATACCATAAAGCCGAATCAAATGTTATGATGAAGATCATTTTATGGTTTTATACTTATTCGGTAGTTTGGCGTGCTGTTTCCTCGCTTATTTTCCGCAGCGGTGGAATTTTCAAGATTTTATTGGTTTTGTTTTGAGCTGGGTAATGTGCTTGTTGAGATTTCCGATTGGAAATAAGCTTTATACTTTCTTGAGGTATCTATTATTCGAAGTTTATGTTGTCTGCTTCGAGGGTCACATCTTCTAGGGCATGCCCTTATCGTAGATAGGTAGATAGAGGATCATTCTTTATATGAAATCTTACATTAAAATTAGAAATCATTTTCTTATTCTACAGAGTATATCGTCATGATTTTACCACTGTCCATAATTTTTCATTTTCGTCAGTACCTATACAGGTTTTATATAGGGAAACGAAATCAATAATAGAGGGTTGAGCGAGATGATTTTCATCTTTCTGAATGACACTGTAAACTGCAGAGCCGATGTCAGGACCTCATCACAATAAAACATACTTTTAATGTAGGGATATGAACCATTAGAAAAAAATCAAAAAATAAAATAAAACCTTAGATGAATATAAACCCGAACCATTTTAGTTAGATTATTTCGCTCATAAGTGAATGTATTACCATTTAGGAAATTACTGAATGGCAATGTTAATGGACAAAATTTGGGAGCAGCTGAATAGCCTCAGAGATCACCGAAGTCAAGTCCCTTAGATTTCCTTCTTAGGGGACATCTTAAATCCGTTGTTCATAAAACACAACCTGCTGGTATGGAACTTAAAAGAGAAATTATAGAAGCATGCCGGTCAAATCCCGGTGAAGTATTCCGAAATGTTAGAGAGGAGTTCGAAAACAGTCTTTATTACTGTTTAGAGCAAGATGGACAACATTTTGACCAGTAAGTACATCCCATGTAAATTTTCTTCTCGCAAATTGAAAGGTTTTTTTGTGAAAGGAAAATTTCCATCAAATAAAAAATCACACCTGTAAAATAGATGTATTCCTGTTATTCAAGGTTTGAAACGGTGCCACCTATTCTTCTAACCATTTCTATTAAAAGAAGAGACAAATATAAGTTCTAAATACTTCTGTAAGTTTAGATCGCTATTTTTTGGAAACTGCTCATCTTTTTGCAAGATAATCAAACGCCCTTTAAAATGATGTGCTACTGACCCCCCTTCCTATGTAAGTTTCTAACGGTTACATCTACCCCTTCTAGGGGGTTGAACCACGAGTGCTAAAAATATTCATTGCAAGTGTCACCCTTGAAAATGAAATTGACGTATTTTTTCGATTATTCGAATCATTTACAAAAGAAGATATTAAGGGTGGGAAGTTTTCAAATTGTCACCGTCTATATTGAACAATGAAAGAGTAAAAAATTTGTTCATTGAAGTAATATTAAAATATTTATGCAAATGACGCAACTGTATTGAATGTACTTCATATTATAAGCGAAGTGGTCGTGGTGCAAGAGCGATTGGGATCTACCCAGACAGTCCGGGTTTGATCCCCGGTCGCGGGTCTCTGAGCTAAAGTGGTTCGGATTCCACTTTTATTTAAACTGTAGGTCCCGTACCTCCCTTGCTCGCACAAGCTCTGCTGTTGAGGGGTTTTCTCCGAAAACCTGGGAGTTTCGTAAAAAAAAACAAAAAAAACAGTGCTCACCATAAAGTGGGTATGTACCATGTGGAAAAAAAGTTTATCTAATAATGAAAATTGGATAATATAATCCAGTATTCCGCTTTGACCTGTACAATTGGTATACTAGTCAGCAAGTCTTAGAACAGAAAACAACTTCTGCCCCTTACGATAGTTGAATTTTTCAGATTCTTGGCAAAGTTTTCTACAAGAACTACTTTGCAGTGCTCTTTAAACACCATAACTGAAATTATTTTTTGGCCCTCGAGATGGCGCTGGATACATACTGCAGTGTTTATCTTAGCTGAGGTTGTTTTTCGATTTAATTGGGAGGACTAGCCTTCGCTGATGATTGGCAAGAACCACGAAACGGTACAGAGGTGTGCCCCCAATTAAATATGAAAATAATTTCAGAATAGAAATAGACCTGTTTCAGGTTTTTTTGAAGAAATATATAATATCGCTAAAAATGAATTTATTCTATACCTATGGAGCTCACTGTATAAATATATCTTTATCAAAGTTGCGACATGTTTTTTGTAATAACCTCAGATTCTTCAGTTCATTGAAGCTCATATCAAAGCTTCAGCACAAGTTGTGCCCCACACATTGTTTAATCTCATATCAAATCTCCTCTAAAAAGTTGATCGCTAAAAAAAACGAAATATTGTTTTTCTACGATAGTGCGTAAAGTAATTTTTTACACACTGTTCATATATTTATGCATTTTTGAAAAATACAGAATTTTGCTTCAAATATAATTCGGAAGTCTTTATTTGATTATATAATTGCTACAATTTGGCAATATAATAACTGTCGAAGAGAAAACTTTGTATGAAACACTTTCATACAAAAAAGTCCTACTTTACGAACTTCATATCATAAATAGCTATTTTTCATCATAGTTCATAATATGCGACAACTTGAGATCTCGAATCTTGTTATCTGAATGCATTCAAAGTTATCTGAAAGCTTAGTACATGGAAATTTGATTTTTCTCAACCGACGGCATCATATTAAGAGTGAAGAATTTTTTTCTGGTCGAAATCTGCTCTTTGTGACAACTTGGGATGAGGCAGAACATTGAAGCTTATATCGAAGCTTCAACCTTGCATATTTCATCACTCCAAACCGACGGTATCATATTAAAATCACAATTTTTTTGGATTTCTATTTACGGCACCAAACAGACACATCGTATAACAAATTCAATATATCTCAACATCTGAAAACTGGCAATGCACTGCACGTCCTGACCTCCAAAATCCGACAACAATGTATGAGGTATCAGCGGTTTATGTATCGGAAATGAATATCCGCATATATGAAGAAGTGAATACGTCTCCCACGTTCCTACAAGAATTCATTCTCGTTTGATGATCTGATTTTTATCCTTCCCCTCACTATATATTCACCTATTCAATGTCACCTAGATACTCCGTTCACTCGGAGGTCAGATTGCACAATCAACATGATGGATGTCACAACGTAACTGACAACTATATATTTATATACACATTTACAATAAAACCAACTAACGCTCTAGATGTTGCAAAAATTTCCTTTTTAGTGACATTTGGTGAAGACTTGTAGTCCATTAAAGAATACATTTTTCTTACCACCACCAGTGTGAGTTCTATGGTATTTAAAATCTATTTTGAGACAAGTCACGTGAATTATGTTCATTGTGTCAAGGACAATTTTATGAAAACAGTGGAAATCTACAGCGCCTTGGCGGCGTTTCAAACATCCCATAACCCTATTCAAGCTCACAACTCAACATACATCCAGTAGTATCGCTAAAGAGAGCGGAAAAAGAAAACTACCGCCGCCACTTCGAGCCGAAGTGGATCCACAAAAGCAAACACCGCGTTCCATCCAATAAACAACCGCCGCCGCGTTCCTTTCGATGTAAAGTGGGCTATGGACGGACGATAGAGTATGACGATGCCGTCAACGGTCGCGTGTGCGAGTTTCCATGACGACGTGTGCCGCCCCTTGCGTTCGGACAGTGACAAATGACGGACGAAAGGGTGACTGGGCTCCTCGTTTTACATATGCAGCGACACCCATTTGTCTACCCGTTCCAGATATCTCTAGGAGACTTTTTTACTTGCCGGACCGATTTAACCCTCCCGCCAACTTTGATCGCTGTTTGTTTCGGTTTCATCTACTCGTGCTACAGGGTGGTGATCTGCTGGTTGGTGTTTGTTTTCTTCGGTAGACATGACGAAAATGTTGATATTTTTGACAAAAACTGAAGGATAATCTTTTGTTTGTTTACTATAAGCACTTGCAACTTCTTGGAAGAACGGTGCACAAATATCTGTCGGTTGTAGTTCAATATCCGTCGTTGTATTAGCCAGGAAAATAGTTGTCTTCTGTCATAATTTTGCCTCATATATTGCACTTGGTGGAAATATTTGGAGAGAAGGGGTACTTCGACATTGACGATTTTATTCATTCATTTAATTGTACTCTCCGGAAAAACCTTCGAAATTGTTCTAATAGATTAATTTACATTTGAAATGAAATGCACAACCGTATTTATTCTGAAAACTTTATATTATTTTGAAATGTTGTTTTCTCGGTAGTGTACTATGTTCTTTATTATATTTATATATAACACTTGTCTACGGTTGCACATCAATTTGAGGGCTATACCCAATAACTTTTCTATTCATATTTCCATATACAGGGCAATTCAAATTCGACCCCCACCATTGGGATCTCCTAAACTACAGGAGATACGTCGAAGCTTAAATTGGGGCAAAGTTGCGTATTCTGGTGCTTAACAAAATACTGTTTTGAAACTTGGAAAACTCCGAGTATTTCCGGAAATATCGGGAAAAAACTGAAAATCGGAAATTTCGTTTTTATTTTTTTCTATCGTTATTTGACAACATAGCTCAAAACCAAAAGTAAATTTTCATTGATACTTTTTTTCAGCTACACGTTTTCATGTTCAGATTTACTATCGGACGTTTCGTCTTCTGGCATTCATCATCAACTTTTTTTTCTGTTATGGGCGCCATATTGTTTTTTTATACAGAAAAATAGTGATTCTCATTCTGATTTCATTGATGTATAATTTGTTATGATTTGCACTTCTGAAACCACAGATATTAAAAAAACAACTTCATCTGAGATGGTCATGACTCCACCGAAAAATTTTGTTCAATAAACACTAGTTGTCAGAACTCATTAAACATCATAAGTTCGTAATGACATTTATGCTGGCGAAATGATAATAATAATATTCCTTCATTCTGAAACATCCACTCTACAGGGCAATTCAAATTCGATCCCCACCATTGGGATCTCTTAAACTACAGGAGATACGTCGAAGCTTAAATTGGGGCAAAGTTGCGTATTCTGGTGCTTAACAAAATACTGTTTTGAAACTTGGAAAATTCCGAGTATTTCCGGAAATATCGGGAAAAAACTGAAAATCGGAATTTTCGTTTTTATTTTTTTCTATTGTTATTTGACAACATAGCTCAAAACCAAAAGTACATTTTCATTGATACTTTTTTCACTCGTTTTCATGTTCAGATTTACTATCTGACGTTTTGTCTTCTGGCATTTTTTTTCTGTTATATATATATATATATATATATATATATATATATATATATATATATATATATATATATATATATATATATATATATATAATGTTTTTTTATACAGAAAAATGGTGATTCTCATTCTGATTTCATTGATGTATAATTTGTTATGACTTGCACTTCTGAAACCACAGATATTAAAAAAAAAAACAACTTCATCTGAGATGGTCATGACTTCATCGAAAAATTTTGTTTAATAAACACTAGTTGTCAGAACTCATTAAACATCATAAGTTTGCACAAATACTTCAGTCGAAATGTCCTCATTCTCAAATGAAGAAAAACGAGATATGTTGAAACTTTATTATGAATTTGATAGGAATAGTATGAAAACAACACAAATTCATTTTGAATTATATCCGGAAAGACAACAGCCGGATAGAACATTATTCGGAATTTTGGGCAAACACTTGGCTGAGGACGGTGCGTTTCAAAAAACAAGAATGAAATCATGAGCTTGTAAAAAATGCACAAAAAGTATTACAACAAGTGTTCGAAATGATGGCCTTCCTCTTGAATACATTACCGAGCTCGTCGTCTCAAATTAAGAACAGCCCTATCCCTTCTTCTGATAGACTGGAATTGCGTGATGATATTGCCTCTAAATTCATCTACTGTGTCATATTCTTGCTCTCCAAAGATTCTGTTCTTTTAAGTGCCCCACAAGAAAGTATCCAAAATTGTAAGGTCAGGTGACCTTGCCGGCCACCTCACTGGTCCAGAATTTCCCAACCACCTATTAGAAAATCTTTGGTGTAAATATTCGCAAACTGCTCATTTATTGTGTGGAGGAGCCCCGTCATGCTGAAACCAGCAGCTGTTATAATTAACAAGGGGAAACGTATCCATATATTCTTCGAATTCGTTTCTTAAGAACCGAAGATAGGTTACCCCGTTCAAAGTATTAGAGAAGAAATGAGGTCAAAGTATTCGGTCCTTATAAATTCCAGCCCATACATTCAAACGAAACCGATCTTGTGGTCTGACTTCTCTGAAGTGTCGTGGATTATTTTCACTCCAAATGTGCTCATTATTTCTATTAAAAATACCACAGTTCGAAAACGTACTTTCGTCGGTCCAAATAATGTTTTTCAAGAAGTTTGTAGGGTCTACCCTATTCGAGAGCCAGCTACAAAATTCCATCCTTCTCTCAGGTTCACCTGGATGTAATTTTTGTAAAATATGTATCTTATAACATTTCAAACCACTTTTATTGAATTCCCTCCAAACGCTCGTCTGTGACACATCCATTTCTGCCGAGACTTGATGTGTTGATTTGGAAGGATCTGCATTTATCTCAAAAAGTACCAAAAATAATTATACTTCTACGAATATGGAATGAACAATTATTTTACCTCGGCTAATAAGTTACGTCTAATATTTTGTTCCATTCTGCTTCCATATTTCATTCTTGGTTTTTGAAACGCACCGTACTCAGCCTAGTGCCAAAATTCCGAATATTGTTCTATCCGGCTGTTGTCTTTCTGGATATAATTCAAAATAAATTTGTGCTGTTTTCGTACTATTCCTATCAAATTTATAATAAAGTTTCAACAAATCTCGTTTTTCTTAATTTGAGAATGAGGACTTTCGACTGAAGTATTTGTGCAAACTTATGATGTTTAATGAGTTCTGACAACTAGTGTTTATTAAACAAAATTTTTCGATGGAGTCATGACCATCTCAGATGAAGTTGTTTTTTTTTAATATCTGTGGTTTCAGAAGTGCAAGTCATAACAAATTATACATCAATGAAATCAGAATGAGAATCACCATTTTTCTGTATAAAAAAACATTATATATATATATATATATATATATATATAACAGAAAAAAAAATGCCAGAAGACAAAACGTCAGATAGTAAATCTGAACATGAAAACGAGTGAAAAAAGTATCAATGAAAATGTACTTTTGGTTTTGAGCTATGTTGTCAAATAACAATAGAAAAAAATAAAAACAAAAATTCCGATTTTCAGTTTTTTCCCGATATTTCCGGAAATACTCGGAATTTTCCAAGTTTCAAAACAGTATTTTGTTAAGCACCAGAATACGCAACTTTGCCCCAATTTAAGCTTCGACGTATCTCCTGTAGTTTAAGAGATCCCAATGGTGGGGATCGAATTTGAATTGCCCTGTAGAGTGTATGTTTCAGAATGAAGGAATATTATTATTATCATTTCGCCAGCATAAATGTCATTACGAACCAACTTCACGAATCGGCTGGACTTCGTAATATTCCTCCTGCGGATATGCACGGCCAAAGGGGCGAAATGAGAAAATCCCGGCTACGTACAGAAGTCATTTCGGTCCAGGTCCAGCGACAGCGAGATAAGGGCAATGAATCAAAGGGCGCGGAGGGCACGGTAAGGAACGGAATAGGAAGTCGACCGGACGCGATGCAGGACACAATTTCCGGGGCGCAAGCCTATATAGAAAGTGTCAGCGAGGCCTTGCGACCAATCTAGGATGACCAATGGTCGTTAGAGACGACGTTATAATGTAGCCGGCCGGCGGGCTAGGTGGTTCGATAAATTCATTGTAGTTCAAATTCACTGTCTGCGTAGGGGTTTGTGCGTTTGAATTATTTCAGAGTATTCGACAGTGGCTGCGAAACTTACAAAAAAAATGTAAAACACGGTGTTTATTCCTAACTACGGTACGAAACTGCAAAGTGATTGGAGTTTTATCCACATTTAACAAAGGATTATTGTCTGGAAACCAGCCATTCATCTTTTGCAAATTTTCATTGACCGTTGCTGTGGCTGACAAGAAGTTATTGCCATTGATAATCGAAGACGTATCATCTGCAATATGACAGCATGTCAACTATTTCTTGAAGTTCATTTGTAGACAAAATGTGTAAGAGAGGGCCTAAAATGGAACTTTGTGATACCTCTCTTTTAATTACGGCCATTTCTGATTTAATAAGGTTCCCGGTTCCATCATCTACCACAAATTGTTGTCTGTAGAATAGATATAAGATTCAAAAAGTCTATATGCCACTCCTCGAATTCCATAATTTTCCATTTTTTGCAGTTTTAGTTCGTATTCCACACTATCGAAAGCTTTGCGCCTCAAGAAATTGTACCAAAGCTTTATAAATTGTCAGTGCTCTTGTTCTTGCTTTTCTGAATCCATTTTGGCATGCAGTCACAACTTTATTTTTTTCGAAGAAATACAACTGACTTTTATAAATTAGTTTTTCTGGAGTTTTGCTTAAATTAGGAAGAAGAGAAGATATTATTTTTGAATTAATCTTTTTTTCCAATTTTGTATATGGGTTTTATGTGAGCTATCCACAATTTTTCCGGAAAGATTCTCTTTTCAAAACAAAGATTTATAATTACATTCTTCAGACGTGAAACAGGAATTTCATTAAAATCAACTTTTTTCTTTTTTAACTCTCTTATACATTCAAGTATCTCTAAAGGGGTAACTTCACCTCGAAAAATATGTACCTAACTATTATTAGGACTGTTATTTGATATTCTACAAATACTATTGGATTTTGTTCTCATATTTGAACATGCATTCAAGAAATATGTATTTGCTTGATCCAAGACACATTTTTGTTCACAAAATATTTTTTTTATCGAACTCTTTCTTGATCAAACACCAGGTGGCCTTTTCCTTAGTATCCGCTGTCTTGTTTTTAAACTATTTAGCACTTTCGCTTCTCCAATGACTTTTTTCAAAATTTTGCTATATTTTTTATGATATTCCTAGGTTACTAGTTCTCTGCATATTAGGGATGTCAAATAAAATACCGCGGGGTATACACAGAGCCGTTTTTAACGAAATCGTCGTTATTTATCTTCTCATCTTTGTTCCTCATTGAGCCTTCGACGAGTTTTCAGAAACGGCGGTATTTGGTCCGGAAATCGCATCGGCCTCGTTCGACTGACACTTGATTGACATGGCACGCCACCTCCGTTTGTTATTCGTGCACCGTGTCCGTCCGAACCGCATTGCTTGCTCATTTAATTAATGCCGACTTTCGAAACGTAGCCTAGCTCGAGAAAAAACCGTCAAGAGGTGTATCTACAGTACATCTTTGTGTCGACCATAAATATTTATAACGCGGTGTCAAGTTATTGTTCGATCTCTATCGGATTTGTCGACTTGTGAGATGTTTGATGTCATTATTTTGATTTATATTTAATTGGTCATGAGACGTTGTTTTCTTGTTTCGTACACCTCAAAAAATTACCTGAAATAATCTTGTCTTATTTGGTACACTGAATTAATTAATGCATTTTCGGCTTCTCGTTTTGTACATTGTTTCCACTGCGATGGTCCAAATTTCCACGCACTCAAATGTCTACGTGAGGTAAGTTCGTTCTGGTTAGATCATATTGAAAAATAACTACTCACAAAATGTATTTTCACTTATAATATCACAAGAGCTTAAATTATTTCCGGAAATTTTTTTGAGGGCACGAATATTTTGAAAATTATCCCGAGCCACGTTCAACATACATGTCCCCCTCCAGATCTCAAATCATCTCTGATAATTCCTACTACATTCCCCACCACTGTGTTATTAATCCCAACAGCTCAACCACCAAACTCAGGGTGGTGTTTGATGCTTCCTGCAAAACATCAAATGGAATGTCAATCAACGACCCTCGTTTTATTGGTTCCAAACTTCAGAGAGACCTTCCCACTATTCTTTTGAATTTTCGCCTTCATCCAGTAGCTCTAATTGGTGACATAAGGCAGATGTTTAGACAGATTAATATTACAGAAGCTGATCGTGTTTACCAAAAAATTCTTTGGAGATTCACTCAGGATGACCCCATTCAAGAATATGTCCTCAATACAGGCACTTATGGATTGTCATCTTCTCCATTCCTGGCAATCTGAACTCTCCTCTACTTGGCTAATATACAAGCTGAAAATTTCCCGCTAGCTTTCAAATGTCTGAAATCGTCCATGTATGTGGACGACGTAGCGACATCTTGTGAATCTCTTGAAACTGCCCATTCTCTCAAAACAGAACTTATTTCCTTACTTTATAGTGGATGTTTCGAGCTTCATAAGTGGGGTAGCAACATACCCTCCTTAGTAGTCACCGACTCAATTGCATAATCTGTTTCACTCGACTTCGATAATCCTACCACAGTAAAAGTTCTTGGTCTACAATGTAATTCCTCTCTCCATACGTTTTCATTCAAAGTTCATTCAAATAATACATCTTGTACCAAGAGAACCATTCTGTCAGAGTTGGCACGGGTTTTCGATCCCTTGAGGTTCCTTTCACCACTTACCCTCTTCGCAAAAATTCTCATTCAAGACCTTTGGTTTCATGGCCTCCAATGGGATGATACACCCCCTCCTGATATACTCCGTAGTTGGAAAAATTACCAGTCTGACTTACCCAGAATTTCTGAAATTTCTATTCCTCGCCACATACTCCCGGGCTCTTATGCATCAATTGAACTCCACGGATTCGCGGATGCTTCAAAAAAGGGGTACGCTGGTATTGTTTATCTTAGGGTAATCCACTCTCATGAAAATATATCCACATCTTTTGTTTGTTCGAAGTCTAAAGTAGCTCCTGTGAAAGTAGTATCCATTCCGCGACTGGAACTCTGTGCAGCTGTTTTGTCGCGTTCAAATTGTTTCTGATACAGTAAAAGATTTTCTATGCTTTCTTACGAAACCTCTACATTTTCAAAATTTCGACTTTGTTTTTCCTTTTCTGACCAAATGTTGTCTGAACATTACAAATCATATATTTATGGGATTAGCGTGAAATTTTACGTATATAGTGGGAATTTTCAAATGGATCTGACGATTTGGCATTTTTGGTGAACTATTTTGTGGTCAAAAATTTTCTTTTCACCGATTGACTTGAATATCCTAATTTGACCATTCTGAATCTGACGCCAACACAGAATTGCTCTATCTTTAACCGTTCTCGAATTGAATTTAGTTGAATTTTTTTTGCAACATATTCATTTCTTCAAAATTTCAGCCCAGGTTTCGTAAAATTCCATAATTTTTGTGTATGCATACCGAATTTTAAATCGTTAAATAAATTAAATACAATTAGAGATTTCCTATGCTTGTTAAGGAACCTCCGTAAATTCAAACTTTTGATTTTGCCTTTTCCGGCATGTCTGAACATAACAAATCATATATCTTTGGGCGATGCAGCAAGAAAACACAAAGTCGTCTCCACAATTTAATATTACCAACTGGGTATTGTAATGGTGAACGGCAAGTACTATCAATCAGCTAAACCGTAGTGTTAAAAGGACATGTTTCGAGCCTATATAGGATCATCATCAGCTTATAATAATTATGGAGAGGAAAAATTGTTGCAATAAAAATATTATGAAGGTTAAAAATTGTATTTCTACATGTTGCCTAATAGGCCATCATGTGAAATTTCATTATGAAATCCAAAAAACTTCAACAAAACAACAATTTTTCCTCTCCATAATTGTTATAAGCCGATGATGAGCCTATATAGGTTCGAAACATGTCCTTTTAACACTACGGTTTAGCTGATATAGTACTTGCCGTTCACCATTACAATACCCAGTTGGTAATATTAAATTGTGGAGACGACTTTGTGTTTTCTTGCTGCATCGCTTAACTATACTACTCCACTTCGAGATACAATGGACTTCTACCACAGATTGATATACCTTTGGAATCAGCGGAAAATTTTACGTATATGTTGTGAATTTTTAAGCGCATCTGACGATTTTTCATTTTTGGTGAATTTTAGGGGTCTACCCATTGTAACTATTTTGGGGTCAACATTTTTTCTCTCCAATGGACTTAGATATAGTAATTCAACCATTTTGAATCTATTGGCGTCCGCAGAATTGCCCTATATTTAACCGTTCTCGAAATGAATTGAGTTGAAATTTTTTTTGCCACAAATTAATTTTTTCAAATTTTCAGACTCGTCGTAGAATTCCATCATTTTTGTATATGCATACCGAATTCAAATCAATCAAATCAAATCGATAAATAAATTAAGTATAATTAAAGATTTCTTATGCTTATTACGGAACCTTCGCAATTTCGCAATTTCAAATTTTTGATCTTTTGTTGCCTATTTCGAATAAATCTTATGTCTGAACCTAACAAATACATATATTTTAATCAGGATGGATTTATCGAGGGGCTATATATGAAAATATAAGGAGAAAAGTTATTGGGTATAACCCTCAAATTGTTGTGCAACCGTAGACACGTGTTTCGAGCTTAAGCTCTCTTCAGTACGGTAAAATCAAGTGCGAAGATGTACAACACTTGGAAGTGAAAATAGAAACAAAGGAAGTCAACAACAGGCCAACCACACATTTGTGGCTTCGGTTAGAAGACCTTGTATTTACAAGGCAACAACTAACGTCGCCACGGAGGCAGCTATAGCTACCAGCGTGACAATCCTACCCAGGAAAATACAAATCAGGATGGATTTATCGAGGGGCTATACAGTGAGACTTATTCTTTTTTAAGTCATTTTAAAACAGACGTTTGACACATTGATTGCTCCATTGCAACTAGACACTGGCTGTACGTAAATTTGTTTCTAAAATTCGGCTTAACAATAATAGTTAGCTATCAAATAATTGTGGTATAAATAAGTTATAGACACCATGCGAAAAGCGAAAAATTACGCAAAGATATTTTAATCATTTCAGGTTATGGGGATAAGACTAGTACGCAAGCTGAGGTTTGTGACTTATTTAACTATAAATATCCCGATAGACTTATTACACATTGGACAGCGATCAACGTCGAAGCAAAATTTATAAATTTTGACAATGTAGGATTATACGAAAGGTCGTCCAGGCGTTACGGAAGATCAACATTTGGATGTATTACTATCATTTCAAGAAAATACTGATATGAATCATGAACTTAATGAAGAAGATTTCGATAGTAGTCGATGATTTTTAGAATGGCCAGCTAGATCTCATGATCTAACCCCACTAGATTTTTTGTGGGGATCCCTTAAGTCAAAACTTTACGTTAACAGATCGAATATTACATTACTATGAATAATGAAATATCTTTTATTTCTCGAACATAAGGTTATGTAACATAAGAAAAAATATAACATTCATACACAGAAAAATGCGTTCTTTTTGAAAGTATTATCAAAATAGGGTAATGCCATTTAAAAAAATATATAATGACGTCATAACTCGAACAGTGATTACGTCATCAAGAATACGATTAGATCAAAAAATAAAATCGACGTGTCTGAGCTTATTTCTCCTAATGGCCATATCAAGCTTTTAACGAATTTGTTCCAACCTTTACGTGCTCACTGTATATGAAAATATAAGGAGAAAAGTTATTGTGCATAACCCTCAAATTGTTGTGCTACCGTAGACACGTTAGTTGTTGCCTTGTAAACACAAGGTCTTCTAACCGAAGCCACAAATGTGTGGTTGGCTTTCTGTTGTTGACTTCCTTTGTTTCTATTTTCACATCCAAGTGTTGTACATCTTCGCACTTGATTTTACCGTACTGATGAGAGCTTAAGCTCGAAACACGTGTCTACGGTTGCACAACAATTTGAATTTTTGGAATCAGCAGAAAATTTTACGTATATTGTGCGAATTTGCAAGTATGGATCTGATGAATTTTATGGTTCCACCTTACAACTATTTTGGATTCGAAATTTATTTTTCACCGATCAACTCAAGTATACTAATTCGACCATTCTGAATCAATTGACATCAGCAGAATCGCTCTATTTCTAACCGTTCTTGAATTGAGTGGTTCAAATCGAGCTGAAAGCGTTTTTTTCAGCCAAAAATAATTTTTTTCGGCAACCACCCAGGAAGTGTTCACTTCCCGGAAAAATTTTCTTTGGGAAAGTAGCACTTCCCGGCCTAGTCTGGGAAGTACGTACTTCCCGGACTAGGCCGGGAAGTACTCGAATTTTCATATAAATATTAATGTAAATAAGAATTAGAATTTTTCTGTTTGGTACATATCTTCTGTTGGAATATCAGTATACAGGGTGTATCTAAATAACACCGAAAAAATTAAAGGGGTGATTCTGTGATGAAAATTAATGTGAGTGTTTGGTATAAAATTTTTTGAAAAAACCCTCCCCGGAAAAGTTACACCCCTTCGAAGATTTAAAAAAATTGGTTTTTCTCTTTTATTTTCCCTGTATATCAAGCTAAAGACACGAAACTTGGTAAACATTATCTGTCAATAAGAGTACACTTTTTGAATTTTTTTCAACCCTGAAGTATGCTTAGAAGGGGTTGATTACCCCCAAGATATTTTTTCTTACAACATTTTTTTAGATGAAAATTTTTTCTTTAAAAAAGTATGACTGAAAAGCCCAATTCATTGACTAACTTTTTTAACTCTACAAGTTTTTTCTAAAACTTGAGCATTTACGAGAAAAAAAAATCTAATGCAATGCATTTTCAAAAAGATGGGCTAACGCGAGTGTATTTTGCGTCAAGTCTAGTGGCCTGTGCTTTGCATAAAAACATTAATACTGACACTAGGATTGTGTAGTGTCATTTTCTGTCACCCATCTTATTGTTTCACAAGTTTTATGATTGTGTATTGTAGGAAATATTAGTTGATTGAAAATATGTATGCATATTCGAATTTGGAAATGGCAGATATGCATTTTACATACGGTCGTGCTAACGGTAATTCATTGGAAACGCAAAGACTTTATGCTGAACAGTACCCACAGCGTAGACTACCCCATCATACTACGTTCACAACTATTCACCGACGCTTGCGGGAACGTGGTAATTTTGAAAAAAGAAGTTATGATTCTGGTCGTACTAGAGAAGTTAGAACTGCAGCTGTAGAAGAAGCCGTACTTAATTCAATTGAAGAATTCCGAGAAACTAGTACCAGGAGAATAGCTCGTGTCCTACATGTAAGCCATTCCGTTGTTTTTAGAATTTTAAAAGAACAAATGTTGTATCCCTATCATCTTCAACGGGTGCAGGCGTTAATGATTCGAGATTTTTTACCCCGTGTGATTTTTTGTCAGTGGCTTATTAATATGATTGGCCAAGCACTACAGTTCTTAGGTAATATTTTATTTACTGACGAGGCGAGTTTCTCAAGAGACTGTATTAGAAATTTTCACAACAATCACCTTTGGGCTGACGAAAATCCTCATGGCTTTTCTGAAGGAAATCATCAGTATCAATTTTCATTAAACGTGTGGCTCCGAATTATTGATAATCATTTAATTGGTCCCCATTTTCTTCCGCTACGATTAAATGGTGAAGCATATTATCATCTCCTTGAAGAATTACCTGTTCTTCTTGAAGAGGTTCCCATTCAAATTAGGCAACATTCATGGTTTATGCACGATGGTGCACCAGCTCATTTTAGTATACGTGTAAGAACTCACCTGGATGAGGTGTATGACAATCAATGGATAGGTCGAGGAGGACCTGTAAACTGGCCTGCCCGCTCCCTTGACCTTAATCCTTTGGATTTTTGCATATGGGGATATCTGAAATCTTTGATATACACAAACCCAGTTGAAAATATCGATGATCTGCGAAACCGCATTGTAGCAGGGTGTGAAACTATAAGAAATTCTCCAGGAATATTTCATCGTATACGCAATTCTACGAGGAAAAGTGTAGATGCTTGTATTGAAGCTGAAGGCGGTCATTTTCAACATTTATTATAATTGTATTGTCGATATTCGACAGGTTTTTGTTCATTGTTTGCTCACTTTTGTTTTTAGTTGTAGAAGTCTCATAATCATAATCTGGTTGGCTGTTGTTTAATAAAATGCTATTTTACATGAGCTTATTTATTTTTTTCTCATAAATGCTTAAGTTTTCGAAAAAAACTTGTAGAGTTAAAAAAGTTAGTCAATGAATTGGGCTTTTCAGTCAAACTTTTTTAAAGAAAAAAATTTCATCTAAAAAAAAGTTGTAAGAAAAAATATCTTAGGGGTTGAAATAATCAACCCCTTCTAAGCATACTTCAGGGTTGAAAAAATTTCAAAAAGTGTACTCTTATTGTCAGATAATGTTTACCAAATTTCGTGTCTTTAGCTTGATATACAGGGAAAATAAAAAAGAAAAACCATTTTTTTTTAATTTTCGAAGGGGTGTAACTTTTCCGGGGAGGGTTTTTTCAAAAAATTTTATACCAAACACTCACATTAATTTTCATCACAAAATCACCCCTTTAATTTTTTCGGTGTTATTTAGATACACCCTGTATAATACAAATACGAACTAAAATGTTCGAAATATTCAAATTTGAAATCACAGCCAGGGTAGTTTACCCTTGATCAAAATTCTATTTTTTGTTTCCCCATATACACCGTTTGGAAATTTAGAATTTTGATAACTCGAATACAAGTATTCGTAATGCACCAATTTTTATGAAGAATAACATTTTCTGACGAATCGATAATAAAAAAGTTTCCATATGGTGCCAATTTTTGAAACTCATTGTATATAGTTATGACCACCTTTTGATAGGCAACCCATTTTAGGCGTATTCGTCTATTTATGTAACTTCATAAAAAAAGTGTTTCATCCGATGGGTGAAGGTCGACCTCTCTTCGTCTCTTGGACTAAATGCGTCATATTGATTTGTTATTCCACATGGTTGCCGAAAAAATAGTGTACGCATCACGTCCGAAAACAGTTTTTTTTGTACTCGCAGACTCGCTAAAGCTCATCCTAGAGTTTGGTATACTCGTCCAAAAAATAGTATTTTCTGTACTTGTTTTACGTAAATTACTATTTTTATATTTGCGGACTCGGTGTCAAGCATGCTAAGATCCTGTGAATGATTTTGTAATATCGTAAGCATGAAAACGTTGTTGATATGAAGCGTCAGTAATGATTGAAAAATAAATACGATTTGAACAAAACTTGTCTATATCAATTCAATAAAATATCAAAAAGTACTATAGCTACAGTCCAAAAACTAGCGATTATAACTCTCGGTTTCCTAAAATTCCTCCAATTTTTGTGTATGCCTACCAAATTACAAATCGTTTCCGATACAATTAAATATTTCGTATGCTGAGGGGATGCCCAATTTTTTTCAGGAATAGCTTTTTGTTGAAAAACCCATTATAGAGAATTAAGTTTCCCATATGATGCGTACTTTGGGGATGGCATTGTGTAATTTGAAGGTCTCGAATATCATAGTGAAAATGATATCTCATGCCTCGAAAATAGTGTACGGGATGTTCCATTTATTTCAAATCGCCGTGTCTTATTCTGTAGCCACAAGTCAGACGCCCGTAAAAAGAAAGAAGACAATTTAAACTCCCATCCACCTAGCGTCTCACCCTCGTTTCACCCCGGTCGTTATCGTCTTTTTTGATGGATAATTTGCAATAGCATGAAATAGTAATAAGCCAGGCGATGATGGACCTGCAAAGCGTCTCCAAAACGAGCGAGATGTCACTCGAGAGATGAAAAGTAACTGCTTATCGCACGAAGAATGGAAGAATTCTAATCCGTCCCACGAAATCATTTGCCATCCCTCCGCGTTATGGTTATGAGGTGCTCCGAATAACTCCCGGGTTATTATAATTTTGTTTTACATTTTTGAGGTGGCTTGTTTCCATATGCATTGCCTGAAGAGCGTTGGGGAGATGCGATCTTGCATTTCGTCGCAGAGGAAATTGACGGAAAATGGGGATATTCGTTGGCAATTTTGCTGATTTTATCTCAGGTCATAGTCTGGTAATGTCTATTGGAATTGTTCCGTCAACTTCTTCGAAACGCATATTCATAATTTAAAACAGGTGTGGATTGAAACTAGCTCGCTCGATTGTCAAATGTAAAACATTGACTAACTAAAGAGATATACAGGGTGTATACTAAATGAATGATGTCATTAATTTCAGGTGGTGATTCTTCTGACATTAAAGTATATTTTGACTTTAACTTTGACTAGTAACCAAGGAATATCATGAATAATATATCAAAATTTTGGAAAAAGTCATTGAAGAAGCGAAAGTGCTAAATAAGACAGCGGAAACTAAGGGAAACGCCACCTGGTGTTTGATCAAGAAAGAGTTGGATAAAAAAAAACATTTTCAATCATTTTGATTGTAAAAAAATGTCTTGGATCAAGCAAATATATATTTCTTGAATGCATGTTCAAATATGAGAACAAAATCCAATAGCAATTTGTATTTTATGACTCGATTTTTGATTGTACGAAAGATTAATAGTGCCCTACCGATTATTACAAATATATAGATTAGGCTAGAACACTGGATAACTCAGTGGAGAAGGGGAGGTTCTGGGTGATGGTAATATTAACTATAAACCCAGTCTGAAGTGAGAGTAGATGGTTTATATTGATCAAAACGTCGAATATACAAGACAGCAAGTTCTTAGGGCTAAAGGTCCTAGCCCAGTACGTATTAGGGGTTGTAACAAGTCTATAAATAATGCTAAGCAAACGTTATATAGATTAAAAGTCCTATATGGTTTAAAATTGATGGTTGAAGGCAATAGGCACAGTGAAAGTAAGAAAATAAAGGGGGTACTCATCCAAATCCTTGGCTACCCTAACTGCATGCACTGAGGGTGGTCCTCTGGACTCCAGCAGGATCTGTGAATATTCCTCCCCGTGCAGTATTCCAGGGATTGTATCCAATAATCGAGAATAAGAGGCCTGACAAATGGAAAGGAGAACAATAATTTAAGGGTTTGTTATGAAGTAAAGTTCTTTACTCATACCTTAGATGGTGGATGGCCTCAGAGATAGATTTCGGCTTTATATCCCTCTAGAGATGAGGTAACAGACACCAAACCAACTTGGTAATCACTTTCAACTAAACACAGAGATTTGAGCCCCTCACACGGGTTATATTCGATAAAATTAATAAATCGTAATTTTGAATACGAACAAGTAAACACCTCTATGCTCTCGCCTGAAATCTGTTCATACTGAATTCGCTGTCAGTTTAAAAATGTTAAATGGCACTCATGATCATGAATACTACCAGAGAAGTACTCCGATTGGCCATCCTTTTCCATCACATTAAATATTGTTTTTGACAAAAAACTTACGGTCGGTTCTCACTGCCTTATTCATTTATACGTTTATACGGGGGCTTTAAAGGTTTCCTCAAACCAAAGCGGGAACGCGGGACGGGAGCGGGAACGGGATAAACGCAAGGCTGAATTTTATAGCAGGATATGTAAAAATGCATACCGGTGCGATTATTCGTATTTCGAAATGCAGGCAAACAGCGAAATATGTTTTATTTGGCACGTGCACTGTTTTTCTAGCAATTTGCACAGTTCCCAATTTCTGTTTCCGCTACCGCTCCCGCGTTCCCGCGTTGGTTTGGGGAAACCTTTATGTTTACATATTGAGCTCGAATAACAGAACATGCTGATAGTTTGCTTGAATATGGATAAGGTTCACTGGAAATATTATTATATGTAATAATAAATAGTTACTGAGCTTGAAAGATCTTGATCTGAAATTAGACTGTAACAAATTGTAGAATATATCAAATAACAGTCCTAATAGTAGATAAATATATTTATACGGGGAGTTACCCATTCAGAGATACTTGAATGTATAATAGAATTAAAAAAGAAGAACTCAGTTGTTTTTGATGAAATTCCTGTTTCACTTCTGAATAATGAAACAGATTTGATAGCACACAATATGCATTATAAGTCTTGATTTTGAAAAGGAAATCTTTCCGAAAAAATTGTAGATAGCTCACATATAACCCATATTCGTGACTATTACTGCCATACTCTTGGTTTGAAACTAGACTAAAACTAATATGAAAAATAGCAAATGGTACATATTGATATATGGTATTGTATACTGAACTGTTATAATATCATGGGGTTAAACAACCTGAAAAAATACCAACAGCTGATATTTATCATTTATTCAATAACATTCAGAATATACAGAACTAAAGATTATGAAAAACATGTACTTGACTCACATAGGTAGGCAAATAATAATAATATAATTGAAATCACAATTTAAAAAAACAGCTTATCCTAAACATAACAAGTTTCGTCCAGTGCAAACATCATCTTTCTCAGAAACAAAATATTGATTGTGCGCAATCAATATTGGTATCGGATGAATAGCTAATTTCAACGTGTCATATTCGTTTCATTTATAGAGCAAATTTGGCTCTATATCTAGAACAGTCTGAAAATAAAAATCCAACATATAGGAATTGAATAGAATAAATTTGGATGAGAATATGGTCCTATCTTCTACCAATATAATACCATTTTCTCAGATTTTAGTTATTTCTTTTCTTCACAAAATCAGTGCAGAATAGAATACCACGAGAGTACGACTCATGGTAATTTGAGAAAGAAGCGAAATAAATACCACTACAGGAGCCGTAAAAACAAAGTCATCATATAATATACCACGACTCATGGTGATGTGAAAAGGTCGTTTCACTGAATTGTTCAATTCTATTATTGTTGTTGATTTGTTTTCCATAATCAGGTTGTTTATTGTTCAGAAAAACTATTCTTCGATGATTCAGTGGTAACGTATCGACCGCTCTCTTCCGCCACCTTGATGACCGGTATACTGAAACAGGAACACAAATTTGGAGATTTGGAGATCAATTTTTTATCTCGCTTTCTCTTATTGTTCAGCTCATGGAAGTATTTACATTCAATTTATGTCCAGTAAGGATTGCATCATCTAAGTTATCTTCAACTCTATGCAGTCATACGCTGAAATCTTGTTCAGCTTATGTATGAGCACAATATGATGTTCAATTATTGATTTCGGTCCATTGAACGTATAGAGAAGCGGCTAAAACAAATCGTATTTGAATGAGTCCTCTGAAATG
The DNA here is from genome assembly GCA_944452925.2 of Chrysolina oricalcia. Taxonomy (NCBI): domain Eukaryota; kingdom Metazoa; phylum Arthropoda; class Insecta; order Coleoptera; family Chrysomelidae; genus Chrysolina; species Chrysolina oricalcia. Next base: position 3,629,072 of record OX101817.2, read on the forward strand.
TTAAAACCGTATAGAATTATAGAATCCATATTTAGAAAATTCTATTTACTTACTTGAAACTCACCTTCAAGAGTAGTAATAAATTTCACTGCTCACTCACGATAATTCTCTCGACTCAGACGTTAGCTTCTAGAAAAATTAAACTTCACTAAATCTTCATAGGTGTACAAACCCTCTTTCAACCCCAGCAACTCAACTGAACGTTGAACGATAATTTTAACAAATATAACTTTATGTTTACCATTCTGTTCTGTAAGTATTACTACAAAACGCAATGAATAATATCCACTTTGAATGAAAAGTAATCTCAAAACTTGATTCGAGTTCAGATTTACTGAGAATGTGGTTATTATTACTGTCATCCCTTATAAACACAACATCGTTAGTAATTCTTTTCTTCTATGGGCGGTAACTGCCGTTATCAACTTTAGTTGATAATACTGGTAGCGGAATAATAAATACGACTACGTTTTTGCCAGGAGAGGATGATGAAGTATAACGCATCTTAGAGCGATTTCTACCGGAAAGAGATGGAATATTTGGAGAACTCCGAAAAATCTCAATAGGCTAAACTGTTATGGTACAAAGTAACGTTAATTTCAGTATCATCTATCCACTAATACACGAAATATTCAACCACATTTAATTGTTCACGTTCACTTTTGTAAAAGTACAGCTCACTAGTCGGATATGTGATTTGTTCTACGATCGGGTTGTAAAGTACCTCGATTTGCAGACTGCGAAAATGTGGTGAATCACTCTACCGGATTTTTCTGCGTGTAGGTTGCTAACTGCTTTTGTACTATTGTACACAGCAAATTTAAATTTTCTGTGATGGTAAAATTAGATTTTTGAAGCCCAGTGCTGACGTCACAGCTGTCACGTGATCGAGGCAGAAGATTTCAGTGAACTGAGCCATCTTTTCGTTGTATATAATCGTTGGGTACACCGCCCCTTCTTTCATCAATATATGATGGCCGCAAGTTCGAATTCATGCAGGAAATCAACCTTTCCCCAACCCCACAGCGATCCCACCTCATTTAACTAAAGGTAGAAGCAATGCACAAAATAAGTTTTTGAGCCACGGCTCAAAGGGGCGGGAGGGGGGAGGCGGTCCCGTGGCCCTCGGACCCGGTCGGGCATCACTCAAAGTACGGACCATTACGCCAAGCTAAGCGATAGCGGCTAATGGTTGAAAACCGGAGATGAATGGCCGGAGCGAGAAGCTGCCCCTTGCCGCCGCCGCTCGGAGTCATCGGCCCGAGTCCGATTCGGCGATGACGATATGTTAATTTCATTTAGAAAACGCCATTAGTGCGGCATCGGATGAAATATCGAAGGTTTTATCTGATTCGAAATTTCCCGGGTGGCGCGGAAAAAGGTCCCAGAATAGTAATTTACGTACCTACTTATAATAATAATTATTATTATTATTGTTATGTTCCGCGGGCAAGCGCTAATTTTGCTTGTTCATTGATCATTATATCTATAAATCAGAAAGGATTTATCGAGGGGCTATATATGAAAATATAAAGAGAAAAGTTTTTGGATATAACCCTCAAATTGTTGTGCAACCCGTAGACACGTATTTCGAGCTCAAGCTCAAGCATTATATTTATAACTACCAAAACCTCAAAGGGCATACGTTATAAGTTATAAAATCATTACACATTTTGGCAGCGGGCTGACGGGCTAACAGGTTGAGTTTAGAATTACCTACATCATTTCCTGCAATGTTTCTAAGGTATTTTGTGTTATTAATAGAGAAGAATTAATTTTAATTTGATTTTTTTGTACTGTCAAACTAAATGAATGAAATTGACATAGTGTCAAAAGTTGACAATGACACTGACGTTTGGTTTAGAACATTTACTTCTAGAAACACTGTTCTGTGTTTTGAAAATTGATAAATGACCAATTAGTCAAATTGATCTGTAAATCTATATATAGTTCTGTTAATCTAAACCAAAGGAAATGTGACAAACCGGGAGAGGTTCAAGAACCTGGTTCTGTGCACATCGGGTTGAGGTTCTCATTAAACTTTTCTCCCGGTTTGTCACATTTCCTCACAGAACTTTAAATAGATTTACAGATCAATTTGACTAATTGGTCATTTATCAATTTTCAAAACACAGAACAGTGTTTCTAGAAGTTAATGTTCTAAACCAAACGTCATTGTCATTGTCAACTTTTGACACAATGTCAGTTTCATTCATTTAGTTTGAAGTAGAATAAGCTTCAACAGACATGTGTTACTCTGCCTGCTGAAACTTTTATCCAGGTTAATCCTGGAATAAGGATTTTTTAAAAATGTTATTCATATGATGTCCCGTTTTTAAATTTTACATGGTCCTCTGGACACATGATATTTTTATGGTCTGGCTCTTGTACCTACACCTCACGAGTAAGTAATTTTTCAATTTTCAAAATTCTCATTATCAAAATTTCTTAAATTCATTTCAATGTCACTTACTTTCAGGTACGCACTGATGATGACTTTATAGTCGAATGCGCTTTGCTTATGATTTTATAAATAAATTTCTGCCCAATAGACAAACCTTTTCTTCATTCAATAACATTGGAACGTGCACACAGCTGGACAATTTTCACTTAATATAAGACTTCCTACAAATGTACTTATCGTAGGTATTTAATGTAGTCAAATAAATGATTGCTTGATATTTTGCTTTGAGTTTTAGATCCAGAAAAATGCTGCGCATTGCTTTTTTCAAAAACTGTGCTTACTCTACCGCCCTCAAAGTACAGACAAGCGCACTGTTTCACACCTACACCACCATGCTCTCTCTCTAACCTTTCCCATCTGCGTCATCCCCATTCGCTTCCGCGATAATCTAAATTCTAGAACGGCTATACATTTACATCATAACACAAAGTGACCAAGTATAATATTGCATTAGATAGTATTAAATTTACAGGCTTTCCCTCGTCCTTTTCATGCAGGAGCTTGCATCGGACCCGGCTCCAGCGTATACATATTCATATAATTGTAATCACATCATGCATGTGTCATTTGAGCCCTGTAACTACATTTCCTGGCCATTGTTGGCGGGTTATCGCGCTACCCTTCTTCCCTCAGCTCTCGCAGCTTCGTCTTTCTCCCCCGTTTTTAATGTGTCATTATCATTTAGGCGAGAAATTTGATGGGAACGGAAGATGACACGCAGAAACAACGGGAAGTTTCGTTCGTCTCGGAGTTTTTGTTTTCGCGTAATCCTTTTTTGCCTTTTCGAAATCATGAACTAGAACATATAACTTATCATCGCATATCGAAATTCCTAATCCCATGGCACAGTTTAAGTGCATTTTTCAGTCAGAACCAAAATTATGACAAAATCTGTAGAGCAGAAATTGAAAATTGCCGTTACCATTGTTTAAATAGAATCAAAGTATAAAACGGAGTTCTTTGGGAGATCGTTTAGTAACGAACAGTCGTTACCGACCGATGATGAACCCTTTACTCCCATATACATCTACTACGTAGGCTTATTATGGCAAGTACCCGTCAGAAAACAACTACCCCATGGCTAAGACCACGACGGGTATTGAACTAAATCTTACAGATACTTGTGCAACGTTCCTCAAAGTATCAGAGGACGCAGTTGCAAGTGCCCTCTTTGACCAACTAGCAGAATTATTTTTTGATTTAGACAGGGTGACCACCTGCAGACTAGTTTCGAGGTTGTTGCCTCTCATCAGTGCAAGGGTAGGTCAACACAGACAGCACTGAAGCCATCTGTTCCCCGTCTAAATCATCACATACTCCGCTGGTTGGATCAACTCTGGTTCACGCGGTGAAGCGGTTTCGGTTTCTAGGCCGCTCCACCTAGCGAGCAGAGGGAGAACACTCCAAATCTGTGGGTTAAGAGATTAAGAGAGGTCTTCGATTAAATCTCTCATACATTTTTTCGAGTACTTTATCGCATTATCTAGAGGTACAACTGAAAAACTAACTGTTATTAATGACATCTTTGCACTCACCAAATCGACATGATTGACGTCTGCGCAGTTCATTAGCTACCACTACCGAGAATTTTCGTAGAGGAAAAAGTTGGGCATCTCGGCAAAATGAAGCTACTCAGGAAGATTCAGCCTGTTATTAATCATTTTTGAATATAGGCTTGCGATCCTGGTCTATCGGTACATACTGGGATTCAAATTGGTGCAAATATTGTCCAGACAACTAGATTTGGAAACTGTGATTCAGATGAATTAGGATAGTTAGTCCATAGGTCACAATGATCCTTTTGAGATCATCCGATAAAAATGTTTCTTTTTTAGAAAATCAATATTGAAATCGCTGAAATATATGATTTTTTCCGAAACAGTTGCAGTTTCATCTGATAAATTTTGAAGATATTCAAGAAAAACTCTTTCATTTCCTTTACATGATGTATATAAACTGTTATAATTGTTAGTTTGTAATGAGTTAGACTGATTTCACAAAATTCAGATTGTCCTTTATCACTGAGGTTTGAAATTTTGGTTTCATAATTATTTCTAGAGAACATGGCTACTCCACCATGCTCAATATTCAAACTACGATAATTAAAAGAATCCAATTTGTAACCTTTATTAATTATTACTTGTTTTAGAATCTCTTCACATTGCCAATATGATATGAAAATGAAATCGAATGAAAAATCGTTCAGAAATAGTTCGATTTTTCCAATTTCCACATTCACATTATAGAAAACAAAAGTTTCCAAATATTTGGTCGTAACATGATCATTATCATGATGAGCAATTATTAGATCATCATTCTTTTTAACTCTTGTTACTTGCGATGAAGTACAAGAAATTATTGAATCATTGAAAAGCACAGCTTTTCCCGATTGAATTGAATAGTAAAATCAAAGAAGAAACCCAGGATAGAATTTATCCCCATTAACAAATCTGATCAATTTAATCTTTCAAACAGATACATTTCCAGACATCTTCAAATATGCAAAAGAAATATCCCTACTCAAAAAGGAGACAAAGACATAAGATAACTACAAGCCGATTTTTATCATAAGCAGTGTTTGGAAAATTAATCTAAAAATGAGTCAGCAAATACTTGGAAAACAACAACTTTTTTCGTAAGCATAACTACCACCATGAGTATTGTTGGAAGCATAGTTGAAGGTTTTGAGGCCGGAAAAATTGTGGGAGTCACACTATTGGACTTGTCGAACAACATTCTACTTGAAAAACTTTCATACTATGGTGTTAGTGTCACTGCTTTAAATCTGAGCAATCGTTTCCAGGAAGTTCTTTACAACATTAAATTTTCGAAGCAATGGCCAATTAATCTAGAATACTACAGGGATCGGATCTGGGTCCAAGAAATCACAAAACATGATCGTTTCTACAGCTTCGCCGTTACCTGAATTTTAGTGCGTCAGATTATTAGGTTCTACTTTAGACAATAGGTTGAATTGGTCCTGCCGCATTTCAGGTCTGAAAAGTCAAATATCGAGTACCTTATTTTTACTTCGGCAGCTGAAACCAATATCAAATTTCACTACATTGGAAATAGTATTATTCTCTCTAATTCAATCCCACATTTTTTATGGAGTATTACTCTGGGGAAATTCTAGTGATGCTCATTGCATTTTTATATTACAGGAAAAATCATCGAGGATTCTTGTTGGAATTGAGAGTCTTGTCGTGAATCATTCAGTAACCTTGGAACTATGCCAGTACATTCTGTGTATATTTAGTCCATGGGAGACCCACAAGAAGGCTCCCTTGTTTCCTAAGCAATCCAGTTTACATAATCGTAATACACGTAACAGCAGTATTATTAGACCTCAACGTTTCAAACAGACCAAATCACAAAAAAAATTCCTATGATTTCAGACTGTATAATACTTTACCTGCCAATATTAAATCTATGAACATGTTTCATGAAAACCCGTTTTTATTTCAGAACATGTTTGGCGAATCAATTCAATGAATTCATTGATACGGAAAAGAAAACTGTAATTCACAATGAGCTTATGACTTTAGGCATAAGATGTCCGGAGGACTGCTCATTGCTAATATCCTATACAATAGGAAAAGTTGGGTCGAAAATCCATCAGAAAACAACTACTTTCCTGGCTAATGCCACGACGAACATTGAATTACATCTGATGAAATTTCCGTGCAGAGTTCCTACAAGGTTATCTCTGCAATTGCTTGGTTGCATGGGAATGTTCATCGAAACATTCGGACCACCTATATATCGATTTCGGAGTGTTGCTCCTCATCAGTATAGGGTAGGTCTAGCAGTCAATAACTAATGACTGCAACGAATGAATCGACAGCCAAACCCATTTACAGACCGAAACTGAGACCGCGCCCGCACAGTGGATTAATTCCAAACTGCGAGCGTTGCAGTCATTAGTTATTGACTGCTAGACCTACCCTATACTGATGAGGAGCAACACTCAGAAATCGATACATAGGTGGTCCGAATGTTTCGATGAACATTCCCATGCAACCAAGCAATTGCAGAGATAACCTTGTAGGAACTCTGCACGGAAATTTCATTAGATGTAATTCAATGTTCGTCGTGGCATTAGCCAGGAAAGTAGTTGTTTTCTGATGGATTTTCGACCCAACTTTTCCTATTGTATAGGATATTAGCAATGAGCAGTCCTCCGGACATCTTATGCCTAAAATGAATTCATTGATATCGAATGGACAGTGCCTCAGTCATCATGATTTTATAAAGGAATTTTAAATAATATCTTGATCTCATAATTCTTGACAAAAATGTAATAAAGATACAGTTCTGATTATCAATATTATTATTGTAACTGTTATTATTGTTTTTTTTTTATTAAAGAGGGGAAAAACGAAACTCTGCAGTTCGAGCAGCCTGCCCTGTTATTATTCTCTGTATCACCTCCCAGCCGTATTGCCATTTCGCTAGGGACGTCCCTGGAATTTACGTACTACAGGTGTGCTCCTAATATAGCGAAGTGTTTTCGGCGTCCTCATGGGAGGCCGCGAAATGGATTGGAAAACTTCCATCCATTGATTTGTATTCGCTTTGCGTTCCGCAGCCTCTCTATGCTCACATATTCACAGAACAGTTACTTTATTCGCTATCTGCCCGATGGCGGTCTTCATAAATATTTTTCGGCGGATAGGATGCGAATACGCGCAGGAAACGTCGAAAATTGTCCGGAAATTCGTGGTGAATAAAATATCATTGACGAGCATCTGTCAGTAACAAAAGTCAAAGTCAAAATATTTTCAACTAATCGACAAAGCTTTTCAACTATAAATTGAAATTGTTATTTATTATAAACTGTAATGGTGATAGTACCGGGTGTCAACGAATCTATTAGACAAGTCATAACTTCTAGACCATTGGGTGTATCAAAATGAGATTTGGTATAGGTAAATGGTATGTGAAGAGGAGAGTTTTCACATATTTTTCACTTTCCGGTCACTTCCGGTTTCACCGGAAATGGCTCCGGTTCTAAATTTTTAAATGGAACACCCTGTATATTGTAACATTTTTGGATTTCTGAGACAATTCCTGCCTAATTAATTTTTTCGGAGTCACTTTTGACATTACATCTGGGTGGCCATGATCGGAAGTAAACTAATCTAAGGACCTCAGGTGATATCAGAATATTACAATCGCGAAGTTTTAGTGACTAGTATGATCGATATGAATAAGACAAGTTGGCAAAATTACATTTTCGTGTCTAACTATAATTTTTCAAATGGCTACCATTTTTTGACAAGCACTTTCCGAAAAAAGGATATTTTGACGAATCTAACGATACTAATTTATTTGCGATTGGATCAACAAATTTAACAAAATTAACAATAATTTCAGCGATGCACTTACATTTTTTTTCAATATCCTAATTTCTTAAAATTTTCTCTATAGTAAATTTTCAAAGTGAATTCCTCCTTGTTGAAGACACATTTCAGCTCGTTCAATTGATTCTCTCAACACGTTTCGTAACATTTGTGGCAATATACTTGTGCGGGTTAAAATTAATTATTCACAATAATTTTACATTTAACTACATCTAAAATATTAACAATAATTTGATTTGAAATATACACAAAATTATGTGACAAATATAGAAAACACTTTGAAGTTTGGAGTAAAAATGTTAATTAATAATGAAATATTTGTCAAAGGACGAAAAAGACAATTCATAATACGATGAGGGAAATGTTGGGGGAGATATTGACATTACAAATATAAAATTTAATTTGATGTAGAACATAGAATTAGGACCTATTATAACAAGGCTACATCGGTACAATAGTATATTTTCTGAAATCGTTCAAGAATGCCCACTTTCTCGGAGCAACTCCAGGCCTCAAAATACGCTAATCTAGTATTTTAGTCCGTTGCTAAGCAACGAACTTTCCCGGACCGTTTTCGGACATAAACGGTACGGGAAAGTACTTTTTCTGAAATCGTTCAAGAATGCCCACTTTCTCGGAGCAACTTCAGGCCTCAAAATACGCTAATCTAGTATTTTAGTCCGTTGCTAAGCAACGAACTTTTCCGGACCGTTTTCGGACCTAAACGGTACGGAAATAGTTATTTATGTACCAAGGACGAAAAACTGTCTATTATAGTCCAGCCTGCAAATTGATAGCCGAGGCGCAGCCGAGGATAGCAAGCAGGCGAGACAGTAGACAGTTTTTCGCCGAGGTGCATATTACATTTTTTCGTCTACCTCTACATACCTTTATGAAAGTAAGTACTCGCATGTTTGCTGGCCTCAGCTACGTCCAACTCTTCGAACTGCAGACTCGATCAATTCTTGATTATTATGAACACTAATATTCACACCACGGTCTAAATTCACACGTAAAATCTAGCGGATTTCGTAAATAATTAATTTGACAACAGGAAATGACAGTTATTGTCACAGGCGCCTATGTATTAATTAAAACGTGGATTTACGAAAATGACTCAATCGCCGCTCTCGTACCGTGCCGTATCATAGTGACCACAGCGGACGAAAAGAGTTTGCGGACGAAAAGTGTTTGCGGACGAAAAGTACTTGCCTTCAAAAATAGTCGATTTTTCGTCCGGAAATTAGTACGTAAAATGTCATTTTTTGCAGAGGTCGACGAAAATAGTAATTTACGAAACAAGTCCGGAAAATACTGTTTTTTTGGACGAGTAGACCAAATTCTAGGACGAGCGTAGCGAGTCCTGGAAGTCTGCGAGTCCAAAAAAACTGTTTTCGGACGTGTTGCGTACACTATTTTTTCGGCAACCATGTAGAATAACAAATCAATGAAACGCATTTGGTCTAAGAGACGAAGAGAGGTCGACTTTCACCCATCTGTTAACCGGATGAAACGATTCCAAATTTGAGTATTTCGAACATTTCAGTTCTTATTTGTATTATATATTGAAATTCGAACAGAAGATAGGTACCAACAGAAATATTCTAATTCTTATTTATATTAATATTTGTATTGAAATTCGAGCACTTCCCGGCCTAGTCCGGGAAGTACGTACTTCCCGGACTAGGCCGGGAAGTGCTACTTTCCAAAAGAAAAAGTGTCCGGGAAGTGAACACTTCCCGGATGGTTGCTGAAAATAGTAATTTTCGTAACAAGTCCAGAAAATACTGTTTTTTTGGACGAGTCCAAAAAAACTACACTATTTTTTTGGCAACCATGTAGAATAACAAATCAATGAAACGCATTTAGTCTAAGAGAAGAAGAAAGGTCGACCTTCACCCATCTGTTAACCGGATGACACATACTTTTTTTTCAGTTACATAAAAATACGAAAACGCCTAAAATGGGTTGCCTAGTCCGGGAAGTACGTACTTCCCGGACTAGGCCGGGAAGTGCTACTTTACCAGAGAAAAAGTGTCCGGGAAGTGAACACTTCCCGGATGGTTGCCGAAAAAGTACTTTCCCGTATCGAAAACAATACGGGAAAATTTTGGCCGGCTTGTTTACATTTTAGACAGTTATTGAATTCACGCAAACAATATGTAGAATTTCTTAGTTTTTGATAATGCTGATTGCGATTTCAGAAAAAAAAAGTATGTGTACCTTGTAGTAAAAGCACATTCCCAGACTTCAATGCTTGTTGGCCTCGGCTGACGCCTCGGCCAACAATTTACATTGTCGTCCGGGAATGTATTGCTTTTACTACTAGATACACAATATACTATTCCCGTACCGTTTAGGTCCGAAAACGGTCCGGGAAAGTTCGTTGCTTAGCAACGGACTAAAATACTAGATTAGCGTATTTTGAGGCCTGAAGTTGCTCCGAGAAAGTGGGCATTCTTGAACGATTTCAGAAAAAATACTTCTGAATTAAGACAATTAAAAATGCAAACACATTGATTACCAGAGAGTGATGGAACTACGGGAGACACTTTTCAAAAGTCACGTAAGTAAATATGATAAATTGAAACAGACATAGCACGATGACATAACAGAAACATAGAATATACTATTGCATACATAGATTATCAATCATTTGGTGGATGGTTTCACGGGACAGTGTGAGAATGTAGCTTTTCACCTCTTTCTTAAGTCGATGAACATTTATGATTTCGCACATATCTGAGCGTATGAGTTTAGGACCTAGGAAAGAGAAGTTTTTTTGTCCAATTGTTTTATTGATCGTAGGTGATAGGAAGTTGGAAATCCTATTTCGAGTATTTTGGGCATGTCAATTTATTTTCAATACTGTTCGGAGTTTGTGTTGGTGTATATTACTATTAAGTAGAAATATTTGTAAATCCAGTTTCCTAGTAGAGGTTGTTTGAATAATACTGAATAATATTTTTATGAGTTTCTTTTCAATTATTGTGAGACTGTTAATCAAAGTTTTACCAGCTGATAATTCCGTAAGAAATGTGAGAATGGACTAGTGCGAAATATATTATAATGAGCAGTATTTCATCCCCACCCCTCACAAATAACCAAAGCCGCACTCCACTGTCATCAGCGAGTCCCGCTTTTTTCCTTGCGCGAGAGAAGAATCCAGATTTTTGATTAAACATTTTCGCACCGGCTTCTCGTCTGCCGTCCCGACGATAATCCACCCAGTTAAGGAAAATAAATGGAATTCCAGTCAAAAATTGGATTATGTTCTTAGGCAATTAACCGCGCTACACTGCCGAATCCCGAATAAATTAAAAAAATTCGACGACAAGGCGACGACACGCGAATACCAATTATTATCAAGGATTATGACGTCTCGTGGGGTAAGCGCTTTTTGATCCTGTCTGAGGATAGTGATATTATTATGGCCCAGTGAAATTACCGAATGTCTCTTTATGGAGTTTCGTGCACAGGGTGTTTTTAAATACATGGGAAAAAATTTGTTGAAAATTATAAGGGGTTTGCCCCATAACAAAAAAAGTTCGTATTGCAACCCCTTGAGAGAAGATCTACGAAGCTCTGGAAGAGACACCTAGAATAAAAAAAAATCTCTTCCTAAAACTCCTAGTTATAACTTGGAATTTAAAAATACCGAGATATTACTCGGAATTTTGATTTATCGAAATTTTACTTCAAAATTCAGTGTTGACACATAAAGGGATGAAATTAATAACCCTTATTATATTTGATGATAGAAATTTTTCATTGCTTGAATTGTACGAGGATGTATTGATATCTAGTTAGCCTAGACCAGTTCCCTGCATAATCAAAATATTGCGTTACCATAGCAACGAACAATAACTTATTAGAAGTGTCAGTGTAAAGTTTGACGTCAAAAAAGTAAACCAGAGTTACGCAATAAATTAAAAGAAAAAATATGTCCACCGAAATTGTGAAAATCTAAAAATTGGAGTATCGAGCCATCATCAAGTACCTGTATTTAAAAGGGTTAAGAGGTAAGCAGATTTACGAAGATATGCTTAACACCCTTGGTGATCAATGTCCTTGACTGATTTGGATAAGACAAATGAAAACTCTGGCAAAAGAGAATAGAGTAAAAACGTTCTGGTTTCCAAGACACAAAGAAATACCATGGAATGAAAAAGTTCTGACGGACTATACTAAAATAAATAGTAATTAAACAAACGGGTTCAGAAGGAGAAACAAAATACTGGGAGAAAATTGATATGCGTTTATACAAGATGATGTTAAACTTCTACAAAAAATTCAAAACAATTATATTCGACTCTCATATGATATTCGTAAGAATGATCATATTAAATCTGCCAAGTTAGACCAATCAGGTCCGTTGAGACTTGACAAAATTTGAAAGCTTCATCTTCTCGTGAATACACATGAGATTATAGTTAATAAAATTCTGGATTACCTCCACATAAGATATACTAACTTCAAATCTGGAGCACAAACTGAAAAGAAATACTTTCGTTATATCTAGACACTCATCAGCAGGCTTCACACGAAGCTTCATACATTTAATTCTATCAAGCACTATAACTCTCTGCCCAACAATTTCAAGCTACACCATTCTCAACTTTAATAAAAGGTAGAAAGATTATATGATATCTGCTGGTAAGTTCAAATTGACATGTTATACATACTTGGTTTTTATCCACTTTGTTATCGTTTCATTATGATACACTATACTTCTCCTTCTACTTTAATACAATTTCATTATTATTTTATTATTATACAATTTTATTGATCACTTGCACATAATTATTACATCAAAAGTTGAGTTGTAATTGTAAAACAGCGTAAGCTGAACTTCGCCTATTCATCGATGTGATTATTATTATTTTTCCCATATACATAAGCATACATTTTTTTAAATCTCGATGAAAAAAGTCCATTTATTATAGTTATTGGTATCAAAAGAGGTAAATTTTCCATTGAAGATGATGACCGATCGGGAACGCCAGTTTCTGTGTCGGTCCCCGAAAATGTCGATTCAGTTCATGACATGATTTTAACAGACCGTCGAATTGGGCTTAAACGGATTTCTGAAGCACTGAATATTTCATACGAACGCGTTCATCATATAGTTCACGTCAATTTGGACATGAGAAAAATTGCTGCAAAATGGATCCCCAAATGTTTGAATGTTGACCAAAAGCGTACAAGGGTAGTAGCATCGCGTTCGATCTGTGCTCGATTTGAAAACGATGTAGACTTCTTAAACCGAATTGTTATTATGGATGAGACTTGGGTTAATTTCTACGATCCAGAAACAAAGCAACAATTGATGGAATGGCGACACTCCGGTTCTCCAAGTCCTAAGAAGTTTCGTGTCCAAAAATCTGCTGGAAAAGTTCTGGCTTCAGTTTTTAGGGATTGCCATGGAATAATCATGATCGATTTTTTGGATAAGGATAGAACAATAACTGGAGATTACTATTCGACATTACTGACCACTCTAAGGAAAAAAATTAAAGAGAAAAGACGCGGAAAGCTATCCAAAGGTGTTTTGTTTTTGCAGGACAACGCCCCTGCACACAAATTTATTTATTTATTTATTTATTTATTTCAGAAAACAAACAGGTTTACACCTCATTATATGTTCTCTACTAACTCACAAACTAACATAAGTGTAACATAAGTTTAACATGAAAATTGGCAAGGTTAATACACAGTAATAATAGTAAGTAATACTAAATGAAAAATAAATTCAATGAATGATGAAAGAGCACTACTCATAAGTCCAGTCAATATCTCTATTTAAAAGGTTTCTTAAGTTAAGGTTGCTTGTATTAACTCACTTTTGAATTTGTGAAGGCTCACCCCAAAAAATCCAGATGAAGATTGAACAGAGAATTCGTTACATAGGGCTTGCATGTGATCTAATAATTTGTTACTTTTATTTCCACTTACTGAAAACAGTATTGGGCGCGGACGTAGGTAATTTAATGGGATGAAAAATTGAATTTCTGATAACAGATATGGACTTTCAATGAAATTATTCAATAGTTTGAAGATAAATAAGATTTTGTTGACCTTTCTTCTGTGCTCGAGACGACCTATCTCGAATTCTTCTCTTATCGGTTGAAAAGATTCATAACCTGGGCTTACTCCGTTCTTACGGTAGTACAGATATTTTAGGAATTTGTTTTGTATCGTTTCTAGTTTTTTTTTTGAGTTTTGTTTATGCGGATCCCAAATGATTGATGCAAATTCAAGATGACTTCTTATCATAGCGTTGTACAGTACTTTAATTGAGTTGGTAGTTTTGAATCTGGTTGAGTTGCGTTTTATGAATCCAAGTAGTTTCAATGCTTTGTTACAGATTATGTCTATATGATTCTTGAAATTAAAGTCACTAGTGAAGGTGACACCTAGATCTTTTGAACTATTAATGCGGCTAATATATTCATCATCCATTTTATAGATGTATTCGATAGTGTTCTGACGAGTGGAGTATGTCATGACACTACATTTCTCTAAATTGAAATGCAACTTATTATCTTTCGACCATTTGATAATATTGTCAATGTCGAATTGTAAGTCGAGATAGTCATTGATATTTCTGATTGGTTTGAAAAGCTTAAAGTCGTCCGCGAATAATAAACTATCCGATGATACTTTCTCTGCTAACTCTCATGTTGCCATGCAAAAAATTCGTGATTTAGGGTTTGAATTACTAGAACAACCCCCTTATTCACCAGATTTGGCTCCGTCCGACTATCATCTCTTTCCTCAACTGAAAAAAAGTTTAAAAGGTCGTAAAATTTCTTCCAACGAGGAGGTAATAAAAGCTGTGGAGGTCTGGTTTGCAGAGCAAGATGAAACATTGTTTTTGAAAGGTCTAGAGACGTTGCAGGTTCGCTGTAATAAATGTATCCAATTAAGAGGAGAATATGTTGAGTAATAAAATATTTTGACATTGAAATTTTGTTTGGTTCTTATTGTAGGCAAAGAATTTTTCAATATATCCTCGTATATGAATAAGATTAAATAAAAGAAGTTAATTATACCCCCCTACCCACCCCTGATAACTTTTGACGTACAAACATGGAACAAAAATCATTTTAGATGGTATCATCGATAATACGTTTTGAAATGAAACACATTTTGATTGCTTGATATAGGGGGCAGAGGGGCACATCAATTTAAAAATTTTGAATGGCTTGGGGGGTCGAATTAGATATCGTTGAAAAGATAATTAAATTCAAATAATATTGTTGAGAAGAGAATTGAATTCTCTTTTCAACGATGTCTAGGTTAAGTTTTTTGATCAAATGATAAATTTGTAACATGACCGTGCTAAAAATTTTTAGGGGTGAAAATTTAGGTTAGATCAATTTTTTACTTAAATAAAAAAATTTCAAGATGATCATATGCAAAATATTTAGTGGTAAAAATTTAGGTAAGATTACTTTTATTGATTAAAAAAACAAATAGTAGATCGTAATCAAAATTTTTAGGGGTAATAATGAAGGTTAGGTTATTTTTTTTGAACACTCAAAAATTGTAAGATGATCGTACTCATTTGTAGGAGTAAAAATTTCGGTGAATAAATTTTCTACCTGAATAAAAAAAATTTTTAGGGGTAAAAATGTAGGTTAGATATAATTTTTTTAAAATTTGTAAGATGATCGCACGCGAAATTTTTAGGGGTAAAAATTTATGTTAGATTAATTTTTTGATTAAACAAAATGATAAAATTTATTTATATTTTTCGTTTTGCCATTCGTTTTGATAAGTATTACCTTCTAGCATTTCCTGTAAGTGGGTGTATACGTGTTGGAAATAAAGAGCTATCTGTCTATCTATATATTATTATATGAAAAAGTTGTTTTTTGTGTAAATTCATGACATATTTTGCAAAGCGCTTTCGGCTAGTAGGCCATCATCAGTGCGATACTTACAACTAAATAATATAATAGGAATGTAGGCTTTCACTGCTGGCGTCAATGTTTTGGGTGGTTTCCTCCGATCAGCTTGAATATCCTAATTCAACCATTTTGAATCGATTGGCGTTCACAGAACTGCTCTATCTCCAACTGTTCTCGAACTGGAAAGTTCAAATTGAGTTTGAAGGGGATTTTTCCTTCCAAATTTTTTTTCTTCAGATTTTTAAACACATTTTCGTGAAACCAAATCTTTCCGTGTGTGTAAGGTTCAACAACTCTCAAATCAATTTCAATTCAATTAAATATTTCATAGGGTTTTTACAGAACCTCTGCAATTTCGAAATTTTGACCTTTCAGTCCCTTTACCGGATAAATCTTAAGTCTGAGCAAAAAAACTCACATATTTCGGAATCAGCGTGGAATTTTATGTATAAAGTGCAAATTTTCAAGTGAATCTGACGATTTTGCATTTATTGTGTTTTTTACAACTATTTTTTTCTCCGGTCGACTTAAATATACTAATTCGATCATTCCAATCGATTTGCGTTCGCAGAACTGCTCTACCTGTCTCGATTTAGCATTGCAGGAATCTCTTCAATTAATTTTGTATAATCCCATGGATGATACTTCTTGGCTACACACTACTCTTCCAGTTTCAAATAATGGTTTGTCTTGCATTGCCAACGTTCTTTCATCTATGAGTATAGCGTTGGTGACCTCATTGATTCGATTTTCCCTTTTCCTGTCGATTTGTCTTTGGAAGAACGAGAAAATCTTAGATTTCTCAAACTTGTTCGGAAGTTGCACCTAAACAAAAATATCTACAGCGTGCTTGGGATATTCCAGTTATAAAAATTGCATCAGAGCTTCTCATGAAGTCTGTTTCAACTCCATCTGAAATGGACCGTCTCGAAGTAGTATCGTCAAAGTGGTGCAGGAGCTTGGTTGAATGCTTTCCCAGTATCCTCACTTGGAACTCTTTCAGATAATGAATATTTCTGCTTAGTTCATATTATTCCTCTACACAGAAAATTAAAATAATGCCCCTTCAATATTAATTTTCTAAATTTCCAGTTTTTTGCTCACTAGGTAGACTTTCTCTCTGTGGTCACAAATATTATCAATATTCATATTTTTACTTTCAATCTTTATTGGACAAGAACCTTATGTCAGTCACTATACATCACCTGTCACCTTTCAATTTATATCTCTATCACATTTCAAATTATTTTTCATTTCCGTCCACATGTCTCTGACTACCAGACAGAGAATGAAATTGTCACAAAATTCAATTTTGCAAAGGTAAAAAACCCCACATGAGAAGTTAAGTATTTTAAAATGTTAATTGTTTGTCCATTCAATCAACTGTTAACCATGGTTATGTGGATTTTTATTAGATCTCCTATATAAGAACTTGACGGGTAAGCAATTCAAAATTTTTCTTCATATTCAAACAATATTACTTACTGTTTTGGTTGGTTTCCGGGTTTTGCCCCAAAATAGGTGGAAGGGGTAGACCCCTAAAACTCACCAAAAATCCAAAATCTTCAGATCCACTTGAAAATTCGCAATTTATACGTAAAACTTCACGCTGATTCTGAAAATATATGATTTGTAATGTTCAGACTTAAGATTTAACCAGTAAAGGGAAAGAAAGAAAGGTCGAAAATTCGAATTCGCAGAGGTTCCGTAAAAAGCCTATGAAATATGTATTTAAATTGGAATCGATTTGAGAGTTGGTGAACATATACGAAAAAAATTTATTTTTATGAAACTGTGCCCAATAATACGAAGAAAAAAATTTGTCAGAAAAAATTTCCTTTCGACTCGATTTGAACTTTACAATTCAAGGACGGTTAGAGAAAGAGCAATTCTGGGATCGATTGAAAATGGTCAAAGGACCCCGAACACCTTATATGAGAAAATGGCTCTCCGTGTAATTTCTTGAATTTTTGATATGTTGTAGAATCGATAATTCTGATGAAATGTTTCAATGGGCGCAACACCATCCTATGACTGGTTTTTGAGATACAGGGTGTTGAATATGAGAAATATTCACTTTTCATCACTCCGTATCTCCCAAGTTATGATTTAGTTCGGATTTATCTTTTGTGGAATTATCATCACTTCCTTGTATGACGAATTCATGGGAAATTCATTTCCAAATATTTTCGTAGTACAGGGTGATTTCACTTGATAAAAATGATATTTTGAGACTTTCACAATTTTATTGTTTGAGTGAAAATTCGAAAAAAGGAATTTCTGCGAATGAAACAAGTATAATATGACTTCTGAGAAACACTAAGCATGAAAAAATAACTTCTCCATTGAATCGCCTACTAGACGATGCTGCAGATAATAATTCGAGTCATGGATTTTTTTCAAGGGATACGGTAGGTACGCTATTGTACGATATCTGATCACTATTTTATTGAAAAATCAAAATCTCGTATAAAAGAGGCCCGATGAGGAAGAACTATAGCAAACCCGCCAAAAACTGTAGTGAAAATATAGCAATGGGAAAATGTACAGTTCTTAGATTTTCTCACAAATTTTTCGTTTGCATATGAAAAACTGTCATAGGGTTCCGATGAAAATTTTCTATAATATGAATGAAAGTACTTCGAGTTCTCCCATGAAGAAATATCGCTACCTTCTCGGACTCCTTATGAGCTATAGGGTGATGAAAAAAATCAAGGTTTTTATTTATTGAAGCAAAACTGATTTTTCAAATTGACATTATTCGACTCTGTATACGATGAAACACATCATTTAACATTCTTCACGAGAATTTTGTCATTCAAGGTGGGTTTATTACTACAAGGTGTCCCAAAAACCAAAATTCGTTATTTTTTCATATTCTTGAATCACCTTGCATAAATTGTATCAACTGTAATGATAGATGAAATGAATTTATAATATTATGTGATAATTCTACATTTATTCGCATTTCCACTTTATAAAACAACAGAATTATGAAAGTCTCAAAATAGCATTATTATCAAGTGAAATTGCCCTGTACTACGAAAAGATTTGGAAATGAATTTCTCATGAATTTGTCGTGCAAGGTTGTGATGATAATATCAAAAAAGATAAATCAGAACTAAATCATAACTTGGGAATAGGATCGTGTTGCGCCCATTGAAACATTTCATCACAATGATCAATTCTACAACATATAAAAAATTCAAGGAATTTGACGGAGAGCCATTTTCCCATATAAGGTGTGAGCGGGTACTTCGTATATTCAAGTTAATCGGAAAAAAAAGTTTTACAGAAAAATTGTTGTAAAAATAACCAAGAATGCAAAAAAATACAAAATCGTCAGGTCCTCTTGAAAATTCGCATTTTATAAGTAAAATTTAAAGCTTGAAGATTCCGAAACTTTATGATTTGTAAGATTCAACTGGTAAAGGGAATGAAAGGTCGAAAATTCAAATTAGTAGTGGATCCGTAAAAAGCCTATGAAATGTTTAATTGAATGGGAATCGATTTGAGAGGTGGTGAGCACGAAAAAGATTTAGTTTTCAATAAAAAAAATTGACCTCTCGTAGTCTTGTAAGTCACACACATCTGGATAAGCAGACTTTAGTAGCTCTCAAAGTGATGAAGGGTTTCGAAACGTCGTTTTCGATTCCGGCTTTCACGATGTTCCATCAACAGGACGGACGACTGACGTCTAGTCCATCTCTCGTCGACGAACGGCACTGCTTTGTTCGTCGAGCCGGCAGATGAATGCCGTTTAACTGATAAAAAAGGAATTAAAGAACGAACGCAAAAAAATGAATTTCTCTGTTTTTGACAGGTCCTTAATCGCGCACACGAGATACGCCGCATTAAAGGGGCACTCGGTTCCCTTTAATTAAAGCCCTGCTGGCGTCCTGCGGAGAAGGGCCTCGCACCGGCCCTACGTCGGCGTCGGTTCACGTGGGCTGCGCTTCTGGAGCTCGGAATACGAGGCGAGACGGAATAGGCGGCTCTGCATTCGTTCAATCTGTTAATTCCTAGTGAAATCAATAGGCGACTCTATATTTTACCGAATGACTATAAAAAACAGCGTTCAGAAAAAATACAAATGGTTGACAGACATGTCAACATTTTATGGCAGTCACGTCATGATTGTCCTTTAACCCAGCTCCTCTCAATGTTGGATCAACTTCCAAAGCACGAAATATTTTAGTACAATTCTTCTGGACTTCCATTGTCTAGAAACAAAGAAAATAAATTCTTTGCATGTGTTTGAGTCACGACGTTTCAACAGTTAACATCTACTGTCGTTATGAAGTGTGTGAATGCGACAGGATATCTCGGATACTTATTATATAGCATGCAACTAATGTACCTGCTACATTTTTTTAATGTGAAAGTCCAAAGAACGAATGGAAAGTTTCGAAAGTCAGTGTACAGAAAACCAACTCACACCGGACAATACCTGAAATTTTGAGTCGAACCATCATGGAGCGAAGAAGAGAGGAATTATCCGTTCGTTGGTTGACCGGGCCTACAGCCTCTGTAACACCGATGTGAGTCTGACCAACGAATTGAATAACATCAAGAAAGATCTGCGACGGAATGAGTACTCCGACAAACATATAGCAGCGGTCCTTAACCGCAGAAGGGGCAACACCGAGAAATCAGATGAACCAACACAGCCTACCCTATGTCTTCCCTATGTGAGAGGTTTATCGGATAAGATAACATCCAAACATGCTTCAGATCAAGTATTACCATTAGTAGCCAACTACCCAACGAGAATAGTGTCCAGAAACTGCATTTACCGTGTTCCGTGTGAATGTGGGATGGATTATGTTGGAGAAACTAAAGGTGCATTTAGTCAACATCATTTTAAAATTGTGCTTAAATATATGTTAAAAACGAAAGTTGAATCTATTAAATCAAATGGCACCATTTATACAACAATATTAAGTTTATGCTAAAAACATGTCACTTTGAAAATCCCAAATTTATAAAAATATTACTTTTACGACAAAAATATTGTCCATAATTCACGTGTACCTAAAGTTTCATGTCATAAAATGTACCTATCATTCTTAAATGTATGACTAAATCTAAAAATAAAGCTAAAGTTACGTTTATGTTGACTAAATGCACCTTAAGAGGCCACTAAATGTGAGAATCGGCGAACACAAGAGAATACTCAGCGAAGAGAAACAGCGAAGTCGGGAATAGCAAATCACGTATGGACTAATCAGCATAACATCGCATGGTCGGAAGCCGAAGTTATCCACAAGGAACAACATTGGTATAAGAGAAAGTTTATAGAGTCGGCTTATATTCAGAATAATAACGTGTTCAGTCAGGCGAGCATAGGCGAGATTCGGAATGTGTGGAAGCCACTTCCTCAGCTAAATCGATTGAGATTTCAATGAAAACTCTCTGTCAAGACCTGTCAAGATCGGTCATCAATAAAACACCCACCAAAAATTTCGTTGCATCACATTAATTAACATTGATGACCTGAGAGAGACCCCACGAAGATCATTATTACCTTTATAGCAGATGCATTAGTTGCATGCTATATAAGAAGTATCCGAGATATGCAGTCGCATTCACACACTTGATAACGATAGTAGATGTTAACTGTTGAAATGTCGTGACTCAAAACCATGCAAAGAATTCGTTTTCTTTGTTTCTAGACAATGAAAGTCCAGAAGAATTGTACTAACACTAATACATTATCAACCAATTTCAAACAAACACGAAATATTTATTTAAAAAAAGTTACTTCTTTTACTATCACCAATGTACGAGAACCTTATGCAGTGTCAGTGGCGGCGATAAAGATTCACCCCACCTCCAAATTTTGTTAGGATATTCATGGCAATGGCAATAAAATCCTGAAATAGCAAAGAGGTCGAAGGGGCCCCTTCTGGAACTGCCACCCTCCCGCACGGCGGGCTCAGCGGGCCCCCTATCGCCGCCACTGTACAGTGTGTCTCACTTCTCATGGAAACACCCCCGTATCTAGCGTAATAATTGAGGTAGAGTGAAGAAACTCTCAGGACTGATAGAAATGCTGAAAATGCAACTTCCACCTGAATAGGGTTGGCCTAAGTGATATACACTGCCCGCCACTCGCGATGGAACAACCCATTAACCCGAAAAGTTATATTAGGGGGCAGAATTGGCCCAAAATTCCTTCGGATTCTTGTTCAGAATTCCCAAGTTACTAATGATACACGTGTTTCCTGAACAATTTTCAGTCCTGAAAAAATCGAATATGTTTCACTTCTCATGGAAACACCCCCGTACCTTCCGTAATTTTTTACGTAGAACCATAAAATTTCCAGGATCGATAGATACACTAGAAATGAGCAGTAAAAACAGTAAAACAAGTGAAACCAAATCTTTAGTCGTCAGGATAAAATGTAATTGAGTTCAAAATTTGGAAACAGGGTATGCAGATGCCAACTTTACGTTTTCTACAGCTGGTTCTGACAATGGAATCACAACCTTTGAAAAGGTTATCAAAATTGATATTGTGATGATAAGTCTGATATGGCAATTCATTCACTATTTGTCCTAATGGAGCTGCACAGGTATTGAGTGTTATAAAACTCATTCTTATTAGGGCTACTTCCCTGATAGATATCAAAATTGACTGAGTAGCCAAAATCTGTGTTTAGGCACTAATCTTGTAACCAAATCGAAGTGGTTTACCCTTGATATATGGTTTACAAGAATGGCGTCCACATCATTGCCTCATCATAATTCAGATATTCCACTGGAACAAAGTATTTCAAAATATGTTTCTTCAATATTTCAGTGAAAGGTCGTAGTTCAGTCATTGTATCATTTTTATCAAGCTGAATATTATTTGCACAGTGTAAAAATCTCAGTATCTGTATAAATCGATCCCTACGCATAGTCTCAGAGAATAATGTATTATGCATGTCAAGACCAGTACCTCAGTACAATCTCTTTCCTAGTAAAACAACGTAACGAGTTGAAAAAAGAATGCCTATATGAAACATCTCATCTCTATTTATATTAGGACCCGGGCATTTTATAAATCCAGCATATCTATTTGATTCTTCAACAAAAAAATTCCTAATAGCATCATCCAGAAACATTTCGAAAACTTCTATCACCATCTTGATGTGAAACTAAGAATAATCTGGTTATGTTTGTTCAGGTTCATTGGTAACTAGGTCATCATCAATCCATTTGAATTGAGTGTGGGTTTCTGGCGGAACTTTCTCAACTTCCTCGAGTTCCATATTATACAAAGGTTCTCCAGATATCCGTTGGCTGTTTTCCAGGATAATTTATGCTGGCGCTAATAATAAATTTCGACCTGAATTTTTCACCAAACCTCATTCACCTTCACTACCAGAGTCTTCATTAGTGAGATCTGCCACCTCGTGAGGATTTATGAAGATTTATCTGATACCTGCTGCAGTAACTTCCTTGACTGAGAAAAAAATTGGGAATTGTATATCAGTTTAGGAACCTATTGATGCCATATGGCAACAGCAAAAACAAACATTCGTAGCGTACGAAATATGCCTCTCCTTATTTAATCTTATTATAGACCTTATTTAGGCTATAAGGTTACTAAAAGGGACGCTTATGCTATCCCATATACAGGGTGTAAATTTGAAAACTTCCCACCCTTAATATCTTCCTTCCAGTAAACAATATGAGTAATCAAAAAAACAGGTCAATTTTATTGTCAAGGGGGACACTTTCACGGACTATTTGTAGCCCTCGTGGTTCAACCCGCTAGGAGGGGTAGATGTTACCCTTAGAATTTTAAATGGGAAGGGGGGTCAAGTGGCACATCATTTTGATGGGCGTTCAATTCTTCTTCCAATGGTACCCTGACTTATTATTTTGTGATGAGCATTTTCCGAAAAATTGCGTTCTAAACTAACAGAAGTAATTATTAGAACGCCTATACTGAGATGCATTATTGTATTGACTCCCTTTAATAAAAATGGTTAGAAGAGTAGGTGGCACCGCTCCAACCCTTGAATGACAGGAATAAATTTATTACGCATGGGATTTTTTATTTGGTGGTTATTTTCCTTCTACACAATAAAATTTAATTTGCGAGAAAGACATTTCCAACATAAAATCTACTTACGCTTATCTTATTAGCTGTTCGAAATGTTGTCCATTTTGCTCTAAACAGTAATACAGTCTGTTTTCGAACTCCCCTCTAACATTACGGAAAACTTCACTAGGAATTGACCGGCATGCTGCTGTAATTCGTCTTTTAAGTTCGTCAATATCAGAAGGTTGTGTTTTATAAACAACGGATTTAAGATGCCCCCAAAGAAAGAAATCTAAGGGTGTTAAATCCGGTGATCTTGGAGGCCATTCGACTGCTCCCCTTCTGCCAATCCATCTACCCGGAAATCTCTCGTTTAACCACTGTCGGACGGGAAGAAAATAATGAGGTGGAGCACCGTCCTGCTGGAAATTTAACAGATCCTCCTGCAAAAGTTCATTACCTTCTGCATCAATTTGAGTTTCTAGCTCGTGAGTTATAAGAGGATCGATAGTCTCTTCAAGCATATCAAGGTACAGATTGCCAGTCAAGTTTTCTTCCAGAAATAATGGACCAAGAATGGCATTTCCAAGAATACCAGCCCAAACATTAACTTTTTGTGGGTGTTGTGTATGCCCTTCCCGAAAAATATGTGGGTTTTCGTCACTCCAATAGCGACAATTTTGTCTATTCACATTGCCATTCAGAAAAAATGAACACTCATCGCTGAAACAGATGTTTAACAGAAGATTAGGGATGGTATTGACTCGATGAGACATGATTTCACAAAACTCTATTCTTCTATCATAATCATCCTCGTGGAGCTCTTGAAGAATATTTTACATGGATGAAATTTATGCATTTTCAATGCTTTTCTTATAGTCTCGCGTGACATTCCCGTCTGTTCTGATACTGATCGTAAGGAGCTCGTGGGCTCTGCAGCAAATGTTCCCAAAACTTCAATTTGAGCTGCTTCATTTAGTACTCTGGGGTTATTTCTTTTTTTATTTGTCACTGAACCAGTTTCGTAAAACTTATTCACCAAATCAAGCACATACCGGTGACTTACATTACAATTTGGATGTCTTTCGTTAAAAAGACATGCCGCCCTTCGTGCGCACTTTCCAACTTCGCCATAAATTACAATCATTTCAATTCTGTCTTGAAGAATGTAAACCATTTTTACACTTTTATACACTTATTAAAGTAATTCCTAAACAGCCCAACAGGTACAACGGTATTCACAATACTACCACATAGTTCAAATTTGCTAACCAATTTTTTGCCGGAAAACAGAAACTTTTTACAGCAGAAGTAGCAAAAAAGGAAGGCTATCTGTACAATTTCTGCGATGACACTTAAAAATTCAGCATTTAATAAACACAACTTTACTACCATCTACGTTTTACTATTAGACTACTTTTTTATGTAAAGTGTTTGGAGCTAATGGCTAATGTTACCCCTAATAAAGGGTTGGAACGGTACCACCTAATATTCTAACCAGTTCTGGCCAAACCATGCATCTCAGTATAGGCGTTCTAATAATTACTTCTGTTAGTTTAGAACGCAATTTTTCGGAAAATGCTCATCAAAAAATAATAAGTCAGGGTACCATTGGAACAAGAATTGAACGCCCATCAAAATGATGTGCCACTTGACCCCCCTTCCCATTTAAAATTCTAAGGGTAACATCTACCCCTCCTAGGGGGTTGAACCACGAGGGCTACAAATAGTCCTTGAAAGTGTCCCCCTTGACAATAAAATTGACCTGTTTTTTCGATTACTCATATTGTTTACTGGAAGGAAGATATTAAGGGTGGGAAGTTTTCAAATTGACACCCTGTATGTCTATGACCTTAGAACGGCTTAGGAATAGCAAGTTCTTATCTTCGATCGACTTCAAAAGTGCGTACTGGTAAATACAATTGGGAGGATCGAGTAAGGAGAAAACAGCTTTCATAGTTCCAGGGTAGGAATTTTTCCAGTTTTCTAGAATGCCGTTTGGGCTCCATAGTATTCCAGTGACTTGGCAACGCATTTTTCAATGGATGGAGATAATCACATATTCAATCTAAAAATATTCCTCTGATATATAAGTTATACATCTTACTTTCAAGTCTAAGTTGATAGAGTCGAAACCGCAGGATGTGTTTCCAACCACTGAAGAAACAGTACAGGCCTTCGACATTGAATCACCGAACTGATATTGTAGACTCTCTGCAGTAATGACATTACTACCAAGTCCAATTGGACTTACGTTTTATGTGTATTGGATAAATTTCAGAGCCATTAGGTATTGAATGGACTTACGTTCTTTTGGCTCGAATAAAGCTTAGGACTTACGCTCTTATAAAACCGTCCCTAATAACAAAGGATGAATCTTTAGAGAACATACGTCGTTACGGTCGGATGGACCATGAAATTATATGTGCAAACCACCAATAACCTGAAAATCGCTGTTTTTGGACTTACGTCTGTCTGGCTCTGAAGTACAGATGTTAGCTAAGTAATCTCCAAAAAGGATTGAACATCTGTTGGACCTGTACATACCTTCCTATCAAAAATCAAGTGTATATTTTTGTGCTTTCTAGTCCTACCAATATCTTGATTGACAAAATTCCATCCAGTTTTTTGTTTGTTTTTAGACGCGTCCAGTTTTTTATTAAATTCAAATTCAAGAGTTTTTTGTCTTGATTCGCATATGCTGGAAAAGCTGACAGCAAATCTAGGTGTTCCACGACACGCGCTGTGTCTCAATCCTCACTACTCAAAAAGCTGCTTGGTTCGCTCTGTATGGTAATTTTATTTTTTTATGTTATGTGAATTCTCTCATTACAATCTACTTCCTCCCGCTTTTCAGAATCATCCTGAGATCAGCGCAGACGGAGAGAAAGCGAGAAACGGAATCGTGCCGGTGGATGGTTAAAAATGCCGAAAGCTGTTCGTCTGGAAACTTAATTATATCGGATATTTCGAGTTCGATGGGGAGATTTACAATCGAATCTATGGTCTGATCGAAGAGCGTGACCTAAAACTCCATCACATCTCGAAACGAGTCGCTGGTGCAAGGGTACAGACTGGAAAACTCATTCCTGACTCGGTTGTTTGTCGTAATATAGGTGCCGCGCAGGGCCGGACTCCGGAAAAAATGAACATTTTCTATTTGTTCTCGAAAAAGGATGACTGAATCATGCCAAATATTTGAGACAAATCTCTTTTTTTATTTATTTATTTATTTATTTTATTTAGTTATTTATTCAGTCTTCTTAAGTACATATACATGAAATACAAATTTAAAATAAAGTAAAATATAATAATGATGATAATGGTAAATGAAACACTGGTAGTACCTAAGACAGCTGAAAAGGGTTATAGTTAGTTCCATTGTATCAGATACAATGAACCCAATCTTCCCTATAACCCTTTCTTCCCTATAACCCTTATACATGATTTATTTCATTCGAATCAATTATAATGAAAAAGTGTTTTTGCACTTCCGGGACTAAAGTGACAACTTTAGTTCCGCATAACAGGGACTAAAATGTATCTTTCCCTGGGGAGATAAAGTTGTATTTCAAATCCCTAGGGACATAAAGTACAAATCAAACTTTACCACAGCTACACTATTAATAACTAGGACAAAAATTAGGAAATATTCCATTATAAATCTTTATTGATTGAAATAACATTGTAAGTGATACTAACATTATTACAATTGATGAAACTAAATGGGCTATTATTTGCCAACATTAATTGAAATGTCACTGAATTGAAAAATTTTGTTGACACTGCTGCTATAACGTTACCTACTGAGTAATCCAAGTACCGTGTTAATATAACTCATCAAAATTATTAATTGAGTTATAATATTGGGAAGTGCAAAAATAGCGTATACGCATCAGGACTAAAGAGATATTTTATCCCTTACGTGATTATTGTCCCTCGGGCTCTACGAGTCCTCAGGCAATAAACATCACGTGCAGGATCAAAACATTCAATTTAGTCCCTTGTTATATAATATACTATATAGAAAAGATAGTCGTTGCTGACTAGTTAGAAATAAAACCAGTAAATATTGGGGATTGCAGCAAAGTCAAAAGTGTACTCTTTTACAGAGTTTATTCCAAGCTATCGTAAATTTTATTTACATCTTCAGGGAACTACAAAGAATTATTCATGTCAATTTTATGTAGTGTGTAGCATTCCTTGTCAGGACTGTGATTAAAATTATATTGGCCAGACTTCTAGATGCCTGAAAAGTAGAATTTCCTCACATAAAAGTGATTGTCGACTTCATCCTGAAAGATATGCTCTTGCTGATCATGTAAACAAATCTGACTATCGACTAAATTATAATTCAACAAAAATATTAGCTAAAGAGACACATATGACTAAGAGAACTTTTTTGGAAATGGCCTTCATATCTCAAGATATAAACTGTATGAATAAAAGAACTGATATAAATCATTTGAGTGAGATTTATTCCTTCTTACTGTCGTAAGACCACACTCTGCTCCCTATGAACAATAATATTTCCATAACTGCTCAATTGGAAATGAAATTTTTTCCTAAGTTACATAACATCAGTCGTATATATCAATTTTCAACAGTTGGTACAAGATTACAGTTGGTAACATTGACTTGAAAATTACAGATTTCTTTTCTATCGACACCTGATGTATATCCCTTAGATACAATCAACAAGTCTTTTGTTTTTAGACTGAAATTTTAAATTTTCTGTTTATTTAAATTCGTAAAGCCTTTTTTCATATATTATTTACAATTTTAAACTGTAATGTCACTATTGAACGAATTGAGAACATGTCAACCAACCTCACTATAGTTGTAAGTAAAATTGAATAACATTAAAATGTAAAATTGACATGAATAATTCTTTGTAGTTCCCTGAAGATGTAAATAAAATGTACGAAAGCTTGGATAAACTCTATAAAAGAGTACACTTTTGACTTTGCTGCATTTCCCAATATTAACTAATATACTATATATGGTAGGTTTGACTAGCTTGTAGGTACAATACGAAGTTCAAATTTGAAAAACTAAAAAAAAATTTTTATAGGCAGTAACTTGATGGAAGTCTGTTCTTCAGGTTAGAATCCCACATAAATTCTTTATCAATACTTCTTCAAAAAAAAAAGTTCATGAGAGGTCAACCTTGAGGACAATATTTTTCAATTCGAATAAATCTCTCCTTGTCTTTATGTTACACCATCCACTTTGATGAGTCTCTGCTGTTATAGGACTTCTGTCCCCATGGACAGAATTTTTTTTTGTGCTTACTCTGATGTCCACGATTATCAATTTCAAGCGAACGATTTAATGCCTTCCCGATAAAGGCTCAACAATCTCATATGCATTCCCTGAACGTTGGACTCTAAAATTTCTTGCCTGAAGAGTTCCAGCTGCTCAATTACAATTGTTTCAAATTCAAACTTAAAGGACAAATACTGTTTCACTGTTATTACTCTTTTGAAGAATATCTGAGAGAGCCCCGACTTCTCAGTATCGTGTTTTGACTCTTATTCGACAATTCATATTCTTGTTTTCATTGCGAAAATTTTGAATGCCTCTTTGTGATATTTCAGGTGTACATTTTAATGAATTTTAATCAACATTTTGTACCTGATTAACTTACCAAAAACGTAATTGTAACTTGGTGAAATAATGAATGATGGTTTTTCGGGTTTTTAGGCCGACGTATATTTAGAGAAAATCTCGACGTTTCGCCAACACCACGAGTGGTTGTAATTTTCAAGAAAAATGTTTACAGCTTCGATCTCTGAACACTACTCTGGTATGCGTTGTCTCAGCCAGTATTTATGGGTCGACGTACTCGTACCTGCGTCCGGTGCCATCGTCCCTGTGTCGGGTACCCCCGCCTCGGATTCATTAATTACCCGGTATGGTGTTATTACCGTTTTCTTGAGAAAGGTAGCCATGCTTTGTTCAATTGTTCATGGTAATTACACAAGACTCTTCCGAGAAGCAATCGAAATCAAAAAACATCCCAACAACTTCAACAGAACTGAAGAAGGGTTACAATTGAACAAAGCATGGCTACCTGTTCTCAAGAAAACGGTAATAACACCATACTGGGTAATTAATGAATCCGAGGGGGTACCATCAGACGCAGGGACGATGGCACCGGACGCAGGTACGAGTACGTCGACCCATAAATACTGGCTGAGACAACGCATACCAAACAAGTTGTGTTCAGTGATCGAAGCTGTAAATATTTCTCTTGAAAATGCCAACCACTCGTGTTGGCGAAACGTCGAGATTTTCTCTAAATAAACGTCGGCCTAAAAACCCGAAAAACCATCATTCATTCAACGATTGCCGCGAAAGCCTTTCACAATTGGTACTCTATTTTATTCACGTATGTCAGCTGATGAAACTGCTCGATATGGAT